>JACDOX010000020.1:5156248-5825029 GCA_014549065.1 Cardinalis cardinalis
CTGACAATTCTGGCAGACGAGGATGAAACAGAATTTTTCTTTTCATCAGARTATAAATGTTCGCAATGCACTTGTGTTAATGCCATGCAGCTGTTTGATGAACTGACTGTAAAGGACCGAGAAGACATTTAAAGCTTGGACTTTTTCACACAATRTACTCCTGATTGCTTTTCAGTCAACTCAGAAGCAGCCTGGTTGCAGGAACAGGCTGACTCTGCCATTCAGGCTGCTTTAAATTGAGACACAAGTATCAACGCAGAATGGAAGTCGGTGCTTGGTGAAGAGCCCAAACGTAGGGAGAGGGACCCAAGAGCAAGGGAGGACCCAGTCACCAGGAGGTTTAACTTCATGCTGCCCATTACTAGAAAGGGGAAAGGGTCATGAGGTAACATTTCTCAGAGTCCATGGCACTAAGAAAAAGGGACAAAAAGTAAAACTTCAAACAAGATCAAGGCTGCCCAGGGAAGGGGTGGAATCACCATTCTTGGAAGTCTTCAAAAGGTGTGTGGGTGTGGTACTTGTAGAAATGATTTAGTTAACATGGCAGTGCTGGGTCAATGGTTGGACTTGATGATCTTGGAGATCTTTTCCAACCTTAATAAATCCATGAACGTTAGAAATATTGTCAGGAATAAAGCACTGCTTGCCAAGTATGAAGCTGCTTGAAGGAGCCACTTAAAGTCCTTGTACTTTAAAGAATCAGAAACTTCTAAATTCATAATTACAGCATAAAAGTTGTTGAAGAAATCTGTTTTAAATAAAAGATTATGAAACTGAAATGAGTTGAAAGCAGAAAGAATCAGTCTGGACTACCAAGTGATAGAAAGGTGAGACCTCAATGGGATAAAAAAAGCATTTTAAATACTTATCAGTTATTGATACAGAGTTAGATAAGATTTAGAAAATTATCCTGGCTAAAATTATCCTTTTTCCATCCTTCATTAATATATTGGTAGATTTTGCTACCCATGTTTCTGAGGTGATATTCACAGGTTTTCCCTGTCCAGAGACTGGGGCCGGGCAGGTCCCACCTGTTTCCCATCCAGAAAATCTGAAGAGTCCAGCTGTATATCCTACCTGTGAGAAATCTTCCTTTTGGAGCACACAGCTCTCTCCTGCCTGCCCAGCCATGCTGTGCATCACTGATGAAGTCAGAATTAACTTAGGAGCTTTTTGGCCTGTTACAGGAAACTCTGATATGTGAATGGAGAATATTGCTGTGAATAGGGAAAATTATATTTAGTTTAAATGAACATGATTAAGTGGATTTAACTCTTTAGGTCATCTGTCAGATTTTAAAAATACCATTTGCAAATTCTTCAAATGGTGCAAAATGGTACTTTTGAATAATAAATACTGTTGCTCTGAGTTTATTACCACAGTTTAGGGGATTTAACAAGCCCTTCAATTTTCATTAGTTACCCTGGCCTGCATGTTTCTCTAAACCTTTTCCCCAACACAATGCTGCAAAAGAAAATGYCAAAATTCTGATGTTAAAAATTGGGAAAAAAGATCTATATTATATTTTCATAACTTTGGATTGGAGGTGAGAGGACAGCAAGTAATGCACATTGTGCCCCATGTCAGCAGTTTCAGAAAAATTATGTCACTTTACAACAAAGCTGAATTATTTGGTTTCAAAGTGCAAAGTGTAATTAGACCTTTCCTTTTAACAGAAATTCCCAGTATGTGTGGGCAAGATCAGCTGCTTGCTTTGTGTGAATTCTCAGATTGCAAAGCTACTTTCACTCAATCTGATTTCCTTTGAAAAAGCCCATTTCTTTAGACTGAATTCATCCATTTTCATTGTAAATGAGGTACAAAACATAATTACTTTATAAGAATTGGAAAATCAGAATGGCCTTATTTAGAAGACAGAAGCCTTGGGATTATTGGCAATTTGTAAAAAGTTATGACTATGTTGCTGTGATCTGTCAAACTAGCAAATAGGAATATGATAATGCATGCTTTAAAAAATAACTCCAAGAAGTTAATCCTGGATTACCATAGTGCTCATTGGTCCCCAATTAAATCAGTAAAAGTGATTAATCTTCCCCCTTCATTTTCAGAAGTGGCAAAGATATTTAAAAGTTTATTCATTTTCAGTGGTGGAGGGTAATGTGATGGAGATGAGGTGAAAGAGGTTTTTCATTTGYTATTTTGAATTAGCAAGAATGGCATTTAAAGGAGAGATTCTAMGGATGATAGAAATAGCTGTGGGGGTACTTGGAAGAGGAGAAAGAAGTCAGAGGGTGGTCTGAAGGATTAGAAGCAGAGGAGAAAACAGACAACAGAAAAATTGAAGGAGCACTCAAAGAGATGGAATATAATTAGAGGCAAAGAATGAATGCACAACATTTTTCTCAAGYGATAGAAAAACATGAAAATATTTAGAAAAATGGAGGGAGAAAGGAAATGTAAGTCCAAGTGTGCAGATGACAAACCAAGGGAATGAAAACTGCATTCTACAGACAGCAAGAAGTGTTGTCAGTGGAAAGGACCTCAGTGTGCTGGAATCAAAGCTACAGAGGCGAGAGCAACTGCACAGGAGTCAGACAGAAGGGAGAATGATGGGAGCTGAAGGTAGAGCTGAGCAACAGCCAGCACAGACTTGGCAAGAAAAAATGTCAGATTTTTCAAACTTCTTCCTGCAGTTCAGTGGATGGAAGACAAGCAGAAGATACCAGGATGGTGTCTGTAAAAAGGCTTTTGACGTTGCTTTATAGAGCATTCTCACAGGCAGGTCCTGCAAATGTATTTCTAAATGGAACTACAAAGGGATGAGGCATAAAACAGGCTGGAAATGTGTTCTCTGTAGTGATAATGAAGGGGGATGCTGTGGAGCCCATTATCATTAACTGTAGAAGGACAGAGAATGAGAATGCTCATTAAACAGGCAGAGGACATGCAACTGTGAGGAGCTACCAGGAGAATGTATAATATGGTCAGAATCATAGAATAAAAAACAAAAAAGGGAGAAAATTATAGCATAGGAAAAAACCTTACAAACTGGGACACATTTCAATGAGAATAAATCCTGGTGCACGCTTCTTAGGTAGAATTAATAAGCCTATAGGAAAGATCTGATGTTGAGAGACAATCACAATCCGCTGAATAGTTCTTGCTAGCAAAGTATCTTCAATACATTTCTGCAAGGAGAAACTCTAGAAATCAAGCCACTTTTCTTCTCTCCTTTCCTTTTGCAAAATGAACTCCYGTATAATTCCACTCCTTGATTTTTACCAGCATTTTTCAAATATAGTTGATCCATCAACCATCTGTTGATGCAGCCTAATATCAGCTCATCTTCCCCTTACCATATTAGAGCTAGAAGATCTGAAAGCAAGATTCAACTATTTGCTCTTGCAAAATCCATTTCCTCCGGAAAACAAGAAAATTAATTATTAGTAACCCAAGAAGAAGCAAGGTCAAAATTTGTTCTTAACAATAYGCATGTAACAGTTTAAGGGGGTTTTGTAAATTACATTGACTGCTGGACTTGCCAGTGTATTTTTTCTTAAAAGTCCAGTCCATTTTTACACGTTAAATTCTGTGAAAAAGATCAATAACTGTAACGATCAGAAGACAGCTGCCTGTCTTTCCTAGCAGAAATTTTTAATGACTAATGCCTCTTTAAATTCTGCTGGTCGGTTTTGGAAAAAAATAAGTTTAACACCTATTCATATATAATAATGGGCTTTACTCTCCAAGGACTAGATGRTTGTTTGGATCATTTCTTTCCAAAGAAAATCTCTGTGCCCAGAACACTTGGGAAGCATTATAGACTCCTCCCAAGTGAGTTCATTCCCCAGGATCTCACATCTTACTGTTGAGGTAAGGTTTGACTCGGATTGAATTTGCAGCCAATTCTCTCTTGAAAAGTTTTTACAAGCCAATCAAAATGGGGATCCAGGTGCCACATCCAGAGCCCATCCTGGATCTGTGAGACTCAGCAGAAGTGGATAATCCTGTTTAGAGAGATACTTGCATTAAAGAATAACAAAACTAAATAATTTTTAACTATCAAAAATTATGAGGCTATACACATGTAATGAATTTTTATTGCTATAGTGTGGAAATAATTGTTCCTAAATTTAATGTTTCATCTTTTAAWTGTGGAACTAAGCTAGTAATACAAGTCCATAAGGCAATTCCTCTGAGGCTTCTGTCCATTTCCTGCAGCTGGCTTTAATTTCTACAGACTCTCTACAGTGTCCATTTTGCTTTGGGTTCCTGGGAAGTCTCCAAACATTTCCATAGATGCCATTGAAGCATATAAATAAGTTGGTATTTCCCTGTGGGTTGGTTATTCCACAAAAAACCAACCAAACAACCAAACAAATCTCCAAACACCCACAAAAAACCAAAAACATAAACAAAAAAAACCCACAAACCAACAAAAAAAAAATCCATCATTATCTGTCCATAATTATGTGTCAAAAAGTTTCATGCCAGCCAACATTTGGCATTTTCCACAGGAAGAGGAGAAAGTACATTTAACAAACCACTGGTGTTACTTGACCAACCAGCTCTTAAATATCCTTATTTTCTGCATGAATGGAATRAGGGATCAAAGATTTTAGGAAAAGAAATCAGGAAAGAAAACACTGAGTTATTTCCTTCCTATTGATCTGTAAATCCACTGATATAAATGATGTTCCCAGAGCTATGGCTTGAGGTTTTTCCTCTTGCATGTTGGTAGACAATTCTATTTAAGTTTTAAAATAGGCCTTAAAAATAGATGCATAAAAAATAATAAGTGCACTGAGAAATACGAAGTTCATTACAAARAGTGGGAGTGAGAATATTCCACATAATCTGGTTGTTTGTTTCCAAAAACCTTTTCACATTGTGCTCCCCTGGTGCCTCTAAAAGCCGGAGCAGGAGGGGCGGCCGGATGAGCTCCCACGAGTAGGTTGCACATTCCTCGTRTGGGGGATTTACAGCTCCAAAGAACAGTGCTAAAAGCACCACTGGGTACAGATGCATGGGATTAATTCTGAGTTCTGTGATAACAAAATGACTGTTTTAAGCCCTTTCTTTCCACTGGGCTTTTACTGAACAAAAAACAGTTGACAAGTGTGGACAAAGAGCCCCGAGCGCTTTATGTTTGTCAAATTGCCTCTTTAGTGGGTGCATTAGGAATCAGAAGCATAAGAAAAATTCAAATTGCTTCAGGCTTTTCTGGTGAAACTTCTTTACCAGAGGTCATATTTAACCTTCACAATGTACATATCTTTCATTAACCTGATGATCCAAAGATATACTGTCAGGTTTGTTTTAGGACAAAGAAACAATAAGAGGGAGGAATCAAGGGCATGTAACCCATTAAACTCATCTCTTATTAGACTTCTTTTCTCTCTGGGTAACATTTAACTTTTTCCACAGTGACTCACCCCATGTTTTCACAACTGAGAAAATTTATATTCTCTGTGCAACTTTAATATATATAGATGGCTTTCTTCTTCTAGTGTTCTTTATTTTCTCATAATCCATTATCTTCATTAGTTAAAATAATTGCTTTATTGATATAAGATGAAGGAATAAGTTTATAGAAATACTGATCAAATTCCAGGTTACAATTTAAATCTTTAAGTGAAATGGATGTGATTGAAAAATTTGTAGTGGATAAACTTTTTTCTATTTATTCCTTGRGAATTGACTTGTCTTTCATGAGAGTCACAGGTGGCTCCTGGACTACAGGCACTGGTCTAAATAAACTGTGTTGGAAATAAATACATTTTAAAAGAAAAACACTTCACTAAATCATTTAATCATGCATTGGGGATGAAAAACAGAGTTTTCAGCTTCCACAGGAAAAAAAAATTGGCCTCCTCGCTTGGGCACTAATATCTAGGTCATGGTAGGCCAAGAATCCAGAAATACTGGTTAATTTTTCCAGTGTATGAATAAAAGCTGGAGCAGTGAAGAAAAAAAGCAATCCCTCTTCCTCCCTCCATTGTAAGACTTTTTGAACCAAGTTTCTCTAATCTTACAGGCAACAGGGAGGAAAGTTATTCTCCAGCCCTGAGAAAGACAAATATACAAAATCATACAGAGTATTGCTCTATTACAATATTAGTATATTATAATATTAGTATTGCACATATAGCACATATACTATGCATGGTTAAGTGCGTGCAAATGCTGATCTATAAACTACATCTCTAATTTCACATGTATATACTGCATGTGAAGTTAGAGATTCCCTTATTTGATGTAAAGGAGTTCTGTTAGGTTTCACCCAAGAAATGAATGAATGTGTGGAAAGCAAGAGGTGGCTGTGAGCAAAGGACCATTAAACAGTACAGGACACAACAGTACAATGCCATAGGGCTGCTTGGTCATGAAAACCAAGACTAGAACCTTTCACAGGTATTCAAGGAAACAAGCAGTAAGGATAATTTTCCATCTTGAGAATAATATCTCAGTTATTCCTTTAGATTAGATGCATTAAGAAAAAAATCAATTAGACCAGTTCCTGCTAGGTGTATCTCATAATGCATTAATTAAAGCTTAAGCTGTAGTGAAATGCCCAAGTCCTTGTGCAGGCCATGTGGAAATCACAGCAAAGCCAGCTTGCTCAGCTGGGCAAGGATAAGAGAACACGAATATCAGCAGCCCAGCTCTGTAAAACTCCTAAGGCCATTTCAAACCCTGACTGAAGCTGAGAAGAAAGGCATCCAGTATTCCTCTCTGTATCTGCCTTGCACACTACCCTAAAATGGATGGGAAAGACTTTAAAACCAGAGCTTTTGTTCAAAGCAAAGGGCTGGAGGTTTCAAAAGAAGATACAGGCTCTTTGTCAGCGTTTTCAGCATCCAGAAGTTGCCACTGTCAGCTGAAAGTGGCTGCCCTAAAGCCCAGGCATGAAGGCTGCCTGTGTAGAAATGAATCCCACTGCAGTGAAAATAAAATAATTTTACTGACTGACTTCACTTGTGCACTGGAACTTTCTGCAATGGTTTAAGCAGGGGTATCCTAGTTCACATTATCAGAAGATGAAAAATATGTGCAGTTACTCCAGCTCAGCTGGGAGAGGCTGACTTCACCACATGTGCCACTTAGCTTCTTGCAGTTGATCAGCCTTAGAGGCTGGTCTCGGTTTTACTGAGTTCTGGGTCARCAACAAGTGTTTAATTCCTTGTAAAAGAGATAATAGAAGAAAATTTCTCAAAAGAAACTTGTCTGGTCGTTACCTGTACAAGTGTTTATCTTACTCCTTTGGCAGGTAYCACCTACTTGGCCCCATATGCATTCAAGGGCATAGTGCTGGAGTTTACAGACTTGAAATCATTATCTACAGTAATTTAAGATTAATTTGAAAGTCCAATGAAAATATTTATGTAGAAAGCAGATAACTGAGAAATCCTCTTTCTCAAGGCTGAATCTTAAACATTTTGTCCACCTCTTTTTCTCTTTAAAGGGCTGTGAACAAACTGAAAGAAGCCCTGTTAGTTCAGGCTGGCTGTTTGAGCCATGGTGATGCAAGGTGTCCCAGGGGAAGAGAGGCGAGTCTGGGGTCTGAAATGCTCAAACTAAGACATTTTCTGCCTGCTTTGGGACATGAGAGGAGAGAGCAGGTAAGGGTTTGCTGTCCAAGCAGAGAAAYAGCAGAAATAGAGAGGTCTTCATAGTTGATTTAGTATTTCTCATCTCTGCAATACCTTGAGCATCATTTCCTGTTGTGTTAATGTGAAAGTGCCTAAGCCAGCTAAGGATCTGGGTTACAAGAGGCACAATGTGTACAGGGCTCCTTGCAGTGAATTTTTGGATGTTGACCCTGGTCTGGCTGGGCAGGGTCAGGAAGGGCCAGAGTTGCACTGTTGTAACCTCTGGAAAATATCTGCTGTGTCCTTCTGGCTCAGGAGGGCTGTGGACACATCAAGGCACAAACCAGGAGGAARTATCACAACCTGGTCTGTGCTATTCTGCCTGTCTTTGTGGCCTTATCTCTGTGTAGTGAGTTGGACTCATGCTGGGGACTGAAGTGCCAGCCCTAGAACATGAGGCAGGGCCAGCTGCAGAAAGCAGCTCAGATCAAGAGAGCAAAGAATTCCTGTCACAGAGCAGGGAACAAAGCTGTGCTGGCACCTGGGGTCCAGCTGGGAGAACTGGAGCCCCCATAGCCCCCAGGCTGCCACAGCCCCTGGCAGCGGAGCAGAACCTCTCCCTGTGGTCACATCTGGTCCATCACCTCCTGCTCTGAGCATGGACATTCAGAGGGACATACCCACCCCAAAGAGGGCAATCATCTGCTGGCTGATGCACAGAGAAGAAGCCAAGGACTTGTAACTTGCTAGGCTGAGCACGGACGTGTCCCACTGCCTCCAGTGAGAAAATCTGGGGACAGGGCTGTCCTCTGCTGATCCTTGTGCTGATGAGCTGCCATCTTCCTACACCCTGCTTTCCCCCTTTGGGTTTTATACCTTGCCATACCAGTATTTACCTTGTCATATCAGTATTTATCCTCCTGGCTCACTGAGCTGCCACTAGTCTCTCAGCAAAATTCCTCTCTGCTCCTGCTTTTCTTACCTGGCATGGATTCAGCATACAGCTCTGCTCACACCTCCACAACCATTTTTTTTTTGGCTAAACCAGCCCAAGGAGGCCTCATGACAGGAGGTTGTAGCAAGGTTGAAGCTTAAAGAGTTTATTTTTTGTATTTTTCAGATCCTGTACTGCATTAGTGCATAACTCTGAACTCCATACAGCTCTCTTCACATTTTGGTCAGACAAACCATTCCTTCCAGGCCTGAGAACCAAGGCCACTATCCCAGCCTCAGGCCTGAAAAGCATAATCAGAAGTGAATTGGGRAGGGGCAAACTGGGGAAATATGACTTCATTACCTGAAGCTGWAATTGCAGAATTAATGCCTGATATGCAAATACACCAAACTTAAATCTGTCTGAAAAACTCATGCCCACTGTCCATCTTGGGYGTAGCCTCTGTGAGGCCTTTGGCTGCCCAAGGTGTATTTATTGAAGGCCTTTAAYACATACCCACTTYATCCTTCTAACTCTGTCTAGCCTCTGTTCTAGGCAGCCATTCCCAGGCATCAAGGTAGATGTCCATCTCTCCTCCCAAGAAAAAAGTGGTGGAACAAGAAGAAATGGCCTCAAGTTGCACCTGGAGAGACCTAGATTGGGTGTTAGGAAAAATTTCAWCGCTGGAAAGGTGGTGAAGCATTGGAACAGGCTGCCCAGGGAAGTGGTAGGGTTGTTATCCCTGAAGGTGTTTCAAAAGAGGGTTAGCTCAGCAGTGTAAAATCAGAATCTGAATGCGGGTCCTTCAGCCCAAGCGCGTGCTTGGGTGTCTGTCTGCCTCGGGGCTGTCTGTCTTCAGTTCCCTCCACTCCCCTCTGGGTGCCAAGGGCCAGCCATCAGTTCACTGTAACAGGGTAGGAGGATCTAAGCTTTTGAGTGCTCTTTGGAGAGGAAAGAGGCTAATACAGCTTTGTAGATGTCCTTTTAACTTTTAGGCTTAGAGATTAAAAAGAAAAGGGATAACATAGATGAAATACCATTAAAACCATTAAAAAAATGGTGAAAACCATTAAAAAAAATGAATCCTTCTCCTGCCCATCAGAACTGTAGTGATGAAATGTGCCATCCATCCAGATTAAAACCAGAAACTCTGTACTTTTAAAATGTTGCGAAACCGGCAGTTGTTATACTCCAAGGCCAGTTTATTAATTGAAGGAGGGTGAAGTCCTGAGTGCTCAGTGGTGCTGCTGAGAGCTGTGTTACCTCTGAATTCTGGGGTTGTTTTTTCTAGAAGGGCTCCCAGCATGACAGCTGCTTCTTCATTTGCTTCACACAGGTTTGAATCCTGGGAAAAACTAAAAAATAGTCATTTTCCATTAATCAGATATTGTGTAATCTGTGTTTTTGCTAGTGTGTGGTATTGCTTTTTTGCTTTTCTGTGAATACAACGAAAACACTGCAAAAAGTTGTGGATCTTTTGGATGTTCCTGTCAAAGTAGTTTTATTAAAAAATTCAAAGTTAAAATTCTTGTCATTAGGTGGCCTTTGGCAGGTACACATAGTTCCACAAAGTTAAATGAGTGAGCCATTTGTAGCTTCCTTAGCATGGATGYGAGAGGCTGCATTCCTTTTGCAAGGTGCTGCACACACAGCTCGGGTCTGCTGAGATTTCTTGGCAGCATCTTTCAGAAACAACCCCTCTTCCCCTTCCCCATCTCCTGCTAAGTAAATGCTCCTGGCCAGTAACCCTGGCATCCTGCTGAGGCTGTGGCACAGCCATGTGCATGGGTCTCTGGCCATATGCGAATCAAAAGGTGCATAAACATTACTGCAGAGAATGTAAAACAATTTTTTTTCCAATAATCAGTAAGCAACATAGAATCCTCTGTAGGTATGTAAGCCATACATGCACACACTGACAAATGTTCAGCAAACTATTTATTAGAGAATCTTGGCTTCAAGAAGACAGATAAAAATGTAGCCCTGTTTGGATATAATCCACCAAARGAGTGCAATGCTCTAAGAAAAGGCATTGAGAAAAGGTGATTAATGGTCAGTATAGGTGCTGTCTGCCACCTGCTCATACCTAACAYAGGTTACAGAGACTGAAATGCAGGTTTTTAATAGCATCTCAAGGTTTGTTTAACACCAAAAGCTTATTCACCTCCCCYTTCTTCTAACATTTAGGCAATCTTCATGCAACTCAGAGCAGGTACAGAGGACAAGGTCTCTTGCCCCAGCATGTCCCAGCAGGTGGCACAGTGTGACAGGACAGTGACACAAACAAATCTGCAGTGGTGGCCAGAGGTCCCAGCACTGCAAGGGGGAAACAGGGAAAGCTGTGCCTGCCCTAATAGGGGCGGCTGCACTTCAACAGGGTAAAAGATTTCATCTAACAGAARCCAGACATAGCAGCATCAGTCTCCAGATGTAACAAAAACATGYTTTCCTGAGGATTCCCACAGCACTGAGAAGCAATCACATCCTTCCCTACACCAGAAAATACTTTCTCACTCTGCAGTGACAAAATGCTGGAGCCCCAGGCCTGCTCTGCTAAGATGAACAGCAAGGAGAAATTATTCTGATAATTAGTTCATACAGCAATTGCTAAGCATGGGACTGTGCCCAGTGGAGAATTTGTGGTTTAGTTACATCTTTTATAAATTCCAATCTAACATCTAGAACAGGAGTTAATTTGTACTGCTATCTGCTAGAGGCACGTTCAACCACGAATGTTTAAGAGCAGCTGTTGACTCAGTCTTGGTGGAAATYTTCTCATGGATCAGAGATTAATACTCAGCTTCTCTGTAAAGGGCTTTCCAGGCCTATATGTTTAGGTAATTTTAATTAAAGAGTATATATTTTTTAAGATTTTCTAAACAGAAGGCCAGCCTGTGTAAACTGAGGAAGCATTTCTGACCTCAGTGGGGTTGTGACCATTTACCAGGGGCTGGTTCTTGGCCTCCAGGCTGGACCTACAACCCTTGCAAATGCTACATCAGAGAAATTTTGCAACTGCTTTTTTTGACTAATGCTAGACATAGCTCCCATGCTTATGACCTATTTCCTGATCTTCTAATTTGCTMTTTTTCAGTGCAAATCTTTGTGTTGTTATCAACACAACAGCAGATGAAACCCACCACTTGTAGCCTTTTGAAATCAGCCCACAAGAACTAGGCATCACCTCTTGCATTGTTTTTCTATTTTATTTTAAATTTCTAAAGGAAGGTATATCCTTATTTCCAATGTTACTTCTGCAAAAGAAAGAAAAATGCAGAAAATCAAAACCTGTATAGAGTGTCTGCTTCTTATCATCCTTTCTGCACTTTAGCTCCTTTTTTGAATGGGAGCCAGCAGAATGAAAATAAAATGTAAAACCATGTATAYAAATGCAGCATGGGAAAAAAAGAAAATCGTTCCCAAATATTTAGAATCATGTTTATTTTATGGCTTTAATACTTGGTAAAAATAGCCCCAAAACTGATTGCACATGGAAAAAAAGCAAACTCTGCTCTGCGTCTTCAAAATGCAAATGTGTTAAAGGCACATACAAAACCAGAGCAGCACGCTGCAAAAATGGATTTCCATGTGTAATCAGAGGGGATAGCACACAGCTAYTCCTTGAACCTTTACCATAAAGTAAATGTTGGCATTTCAGGTCCAATTTTGACTTTCTCCTGGCACCATAACATGCCCAAGAGTTGTGTGTTGTGTTTGCCCACTGCTAATATGTTCCCAATTGCCCACTCTTTTTCACTCTGCAATTACCAGGGTAAAACATTTTGTGAAAATCTGCCTTGGATTCTGTTTGCCAAGGCCTCCAAATAAACATCAGCATCCACTTAGGTTTTCTTACTCAGCCATGTCTCTAAAGATAATGACAAGCTCAACATCTCCTTGGAAGAGCTCTCAGATTTGAGAAGCTTTGAAGCTGTGAAGGGGAATATGCTGCAAATGCAGACTCAGGGTGTAATTACATCTGTAACAGTCTGTCACTCATGTAAGTGGGCCATCACCATCTTTTTCTCTTGRGTCAATGTAATTCTGAACACATGGAGAAGGCTTTGAGAAATGAAAAAAGCAATCTTCAAACTAAGTTGTGAAATAAATATATTGATATGTAAAGAGGCGTGAGGAGATGCTCTGAGTGGGGTGAACAGTGGCCAGGCAGAAAGGGACCTGGGGCTGCTGATCAACAGCAACTGAACATGAGCCAGGTGTGCCCAGGTGGCCAAGAAAGCCAAKGSCATCCTGGCCTGGATCAGGAATGGTGTGGCCAGCAGGAGCAGGGAGCTYATTCTTCCCCTGTACTCGGCACTGGTGAGGCCACACCTTGAGTGCTGTGTCCWGTTCTGGGCCCCTCAGTTTAACAGGGACTTTGAGATGCTCAGACACATCCAGAGAAGGGCAATAAGGYTTTTGAAGGGTCTGCAACACAAACCCTGTGAAAAACAGCTGAGGGAGTGGGGGTTGTTTAGCCTGGAGGAAGGGGAACTCAGGGGAGACCTTATCCCTCTACAGCTGCCTGAAAGGAGGTTTAGCCAGGTGGGGTCAGCCTCTTCTCCCAGGCAACCAGTGACAGGACAGGAGGACACAGCCTTAAACTGTGCCAGGGGAARTCTAGGCCAGACATTAGAAAAAAATTCTTCAYAGAWAKAGTGRYTGGGCTGCCCAGAGAGGTGGYGGAATCACCGTCCCTGGAGGTATTTTAAAAAAGACTGGATGTGGCACTCAGTGCCATGGTTTATTTAGTCAGGTGGTGTTAGCTCATGGGCTGGACTTGGTGATCTCCAAGGTCTTTTCCAACCTAGCTGATTCTGTGATTCTGTTCTGTGATTCTGTGATTCTATGGGTGAGCTCTGCCCAGCTTGCCCATGGTAAGACCTTAAAAATTGACACATGAGAAACATTTGCAAAGGGAAGAGAAACCTGTCACCATTTACTGAAATATTGGTTGTGTTCCATTTAATCCTTTTGTCATTCTTTATTTGGACTTTCTTTTTTTCCCTTTACTGCCTTTCCATGGAAACATAACACAGCCTATTGTTTTGTTTAATTTTTGTCATTTGCTTCTCCTCTATCGACCTCTTCTAATATGTGTGTAATTCTATTTTTTTTCAGACAGGCTAATGATCCAGGAAGAGGAAAGACATTTTCAGGGCAGCACGAATATAAATGATAAACTGTAAGTCACATTTGTTTGCACATGGATAGTATTTGTRGTTTCACACTGTTCCAAAGCAGAGGTTCTGCTTCCAAGAACTGGCTGAGTAGTTTGCCTGTTATTTATCACACTGTCCCAAGTAGATGATCTCTGGATGATTAACAGCCTGCATTCTTACATGCAGGCTGAACTTGCTGCTTTTGAAACACTTCATAATTGTCAAAAAGAACAATAAAAAATGAACAGAACCCCACAGGAATACTCATCTGCTAACCTTGCTGTTAAATGTCTTCTAAATATTAGCATTATTTCAGCTGTAATTAAAGCCTAGATGAACTTTTCCAGCCTTCCCAGTGTCCATGGCTTGCAATCAGTTGCAAACCCCAGCTTTCTTTAGATCACAGTGAGGAGATTACACTAATGAGTACTGACTTCTCAGAGTGGGAAAGAGTCTCAGAGACCATGGTGGCTTCCAAAGAGCATAGGGAAATTTAYTCTCAGCATCTCAAAGAGGTTAATTTGAACAGTAGCTGCAACTACAAAATATTTCAGGTAGTTTTCCTCTCTCAGTTTAGGAGTGAGATAAGCAGAGCCCTCGATTAAGGATGATGTTACCAGGGAAATACTTTCTTCTATTAGCCAGGAAAACATCTGCCAGTCCTCCTGTTCATTTCTGGAAGTGAAAGGCATCATCTGAGGCTGCCCTTGGAAATGCAAATTCAACATAAAACCTACTGAGTTGTCTGTCTTCTTACCACACACGTTTAACAAATCCCATTTACAAGACTTGCTGTGAACTATGTTGGGGGAGTTATCTGTGCTCTGTTTAGGAACATTTTATGATTAAAGGATAGGAAATGATTATTTTTACTTCAATTGGTTAAACTGCTCACATTGCATTGTGGTAGCAAAGTCTGTGACCTGAGAAAATTTGCCAAGTTCCATGACACATGTCTCAATACAAGCAAGCAGTTTATAAACCCATCTTGGGTTACTTTATTTTCCATTTCTGATCTGTGGGAAGCTAAAGGAGAATCTATGAATGTTATTATTATCATTAGGTTCACTTGTTTCATATTGCTGAGCCTGAGCATCAGCTCTGTGGAAGTAGAAAAGAGGCAAAAATATTCTTTAAATCTCTTGTCATAGATTCTAAGCTGTATTTATCTCTGTATTTCCTGCTTATTAATGTGATTCATCTATTTAAATATTTTAAAGAGGATTCAATCTTGGAGTATACAGATATACACTTAAATTCCTAAAGATTRACTGGAAACACAAGGGGTTTTTCAAAAGTAACTAAGCTGCTTTCCTATCAATTTCTTCATAGCTTTTTATTTTTTAGAAGTAATGTGGGTGCTGGCCCAAGGGAGAATGGAAAAGAGAAAAGGCTTCCTTTTACCCAGAGGGGAACGGGCCAAGGTCAGCCCTCTGCCCCTGCACCAACAGGCCTTTGCCAAGAACAAAATGCCTCCTTTTAACTCATTTTATCTTTGAATACCTCATAGGAACTCCTCAAAACCCCCTCCAAAAGGTCTTGCTTTGCTCACTGAAGACAGTCCTTTTGCCTTGTGGTTAGATTTGAAATCCAGTTCTGCTGGGAAAGTGTTTAATCCAGAATCTGCTGCAGAGAAAAACAAATCCAGTAATTTCCCCATTCTTTATCTAGGTATAGCAGTAGCTTGAAAAATGTAAATTATGATACTTCATGGTACCTCCTCTGTGGTSGAGGTCTATTTTGAGTCTGTTTTCTTAAGAATAGGACTCTTAACCTGACCTGCAGCATTTTTTTCTCTTTTTTGCTCTTTTTTCCAGATGCTATCTTCTGCTCTGGCAGTATGGCCATTTTCCTGTCAGAGAAGCCCAGCAAAAGGAGGAAAACAAATGCAAAATTTCCTATTGAATGATTAAATTCACCTGGAATAGCATTTGAAATAAKGAAAGCTGACTCCCATTAGCAAAGTCCTGTGCCCACTATTGAAACTAAATTGTGTGCTGTGGAATTGCAGTCCTGTCTTCAAAAAAATTATTTTTCCTGCTGGGAGAGCACTCAATGACAAAATACACTCTGCTTAAAATAACACAGGGATTTATATCACTCATGTCAATACAAGAAAGGACTAATTTACAGGTTATTAATTAGAAAATTTTGCAACAGTTTCCGTGCCAAATGTTAATGCATTATGCAGTAATGTCTCTAGATTGTGACAAATTTTGAATTATTCTTAAATGGTTTTGAAAGTTCAACAGAATCCTGTGATTGGCTCTTGATTTCTAAATGCATAGAAGATGCCATAAGCCTGTAAACATCCATATCCTGAATCAGGTCTTACTGAATGCTGTTTCCTCCAAAACCTCTGATTCATGTTCCAAAATTTAAACGTTCATAAGGCCATTATTTGGCCAAATGTTTTAAGGTTAGTTACACATGACTGCTGGCCTGAACAATAGCTAAGTGGTGAATGTACATTGATTCCTATTCTTTTTCCATATAAATGGCCTCAGCTAGTTATAGGTTTAGTTCAGCAAACAGCCTGCTGCACTCAGTGGACTAGCTGATTTAAAATACTTTTATGCATGACAAGAATCCGATCACCAAAACATACTGAATGTTACTTCTGGAATTCATGCTGTTTTCCATTTTACTCTGTTAATGGAAAGTGGTACAAATGTCCCTCATGAGGCCTTGAGAGAGGACTCAAGATAGCAAGATGTGACTGGTTGCAAGTGTCTGATTAAAACTGATGGATCCTTCTGGAGAAACCTTAGTGGCATAGAGAGACCACATGTTCTCTTTCTAATGCTCAAATTAATGTGGTGTATTTCAATATTGCTACACTCAAAAAGTATTTCATATGTATAATAAAAGAACCTTTTGTGTCTGTGATGYGTAAATGTAAGAACAGTTGACGTGTGCCAAACTCATTTTACAACAGGCAATGGGAAGCAGGGTCAGATCTGCATACTTAGAATAAATTTTGAGAAAACTCTACTGTATCTTGAGAGAAATCTTAGTTGTTAGCTAGCCCCACAATTCCTGTTGAGACCTCAGGGGATATGAAATTTATCTGACATTTCCACAAAAAAGTCCTACTGAGCTCTGTYTAGCAGCCCCTCTCTGTTTTTTCCAAGTCTGGCAGCACCCAGAGTGTTTGAAGACAAGCTGAGAAAGGGTCATTTGAATATAGTGTGGTAATCTTTAAAACCTGAAAGATTTTCATGAGAAGCCTCCATGAGAGTTCAGGAGAGTGGTCCTGGGTAAGAAACCAGGGCAGCAGTTTGGTTTATGTGGCTCTTGGCTGCTACACCAGAGCAGGAGACCAGAGCTGACAGAAGCCTGTGAGCTGGTGCTCCAGGAGCTGCCTTGGAAAGATCTTGTTATACTCTAACTTTTCACTGTTCAGAGCAGACTGAATTGAAATGAAATTCAGGATGGGAGTCAGCCATTAATGAAAGAGAATTTTTTGCTGTCTGGTGGCTGTTCAGATGCAGTTAGCAGTAATTATCTTTATTGTTCCCCAATTAGCAATAGTTGGCCTTCTGCCACYCTGCTTCATAATGGTAACACTAAAGAACTGAATACTCATGTAGCCTGTTACAATTTCAGGGATGCCAGAGTGGCCTCTGCTTATCTATTTTTTTAATAAAAAATATACATTGTCATTTCATTAGAAAGCTGAAAGAATCGAGCACAACAAACTGAGACTCGCCACCTGCTACATCTTAGTGTTATATTTTGGTATACTTTTACAGTTCAGGCTCTGCTTTTCATGCTGGGAAGATTTCCACCACTTAGGTCTGACAGCTGGCATTCCATCTATGCATCATTTCATCTTTTGGTTCCTTGCTTCAGTGAGAGTGCATCTCCAAATGCAGCTTTGGTGCATTTCGTGTGCTATGCATAACTGGGTGGTCCACCAAGAAACCATCTGMCTCCTTGGTTCTTTTGGTTCCCCAAGGTATCCTTGATTTTACCCTCAAACTGGTTCTCAGCATCCAGGGAATTTCATTAGATTTCAGTATTTCATATGAACAACATGAACAACAAAAAAGGCACTAAGAAAATGTGTAAGGTAGTAATTATTTCACTTTACAAAAATCGAATTAAATCTCAGGCTTTCTGAGCTACTACATTCAGAAGATGGCCTTTAATTTCAAACAGTTGAAACTGAGTTCCCTCTTTAAGAATTATTATTTTCTATTCAAAGAATCATAGAATCATTAAGATCAGAGAAGACCTCCAACACAAAATCACCAAGCCCACCTTTGACTGAACACATTTCAGTTCTGTTCRTTTTTTATTGTTCTTTTTGACAATTAAAAAGTGTTTCAAAGGCAGCAAGGGAAGTTCAGCCTGCATGTAAAAATGCAATGACAGCTCTGTTAATCATCCAGAAATCRTCTACTTGGGACAGTGTGATAAACAGCAGGCCCACTAAGCCATACCCCAGTGTACCATGTCCGCTCTTTTTTTGAACATTTCCAGGGATKGGAACTCCACTACCTGGAAAAACCTGTTCCAATTCTTAACCATTCCTTCAGTGAAGAAATTCTCCTAGTACCTAACATGAACTTCAGWGAAGAAATTCTCCTAGTATCTAAGATGAACTTCCCCAGCCTGGCTGCAGCCTCCGTCCAGGCAGCTGYGGAGAGCAAGGTCTCCACTGAGCTCTTTTCCTGCAGGCTGAACCAGCCCACCTCTGCCAGCTGTCCCTTATGAGACCTCTCACAAGCCTTGCTGCCCTTTGTCAGACACAATCCAGCACCTCAGTGTCCTTCTTGAAGTGAGTGGCCCACAACTGGGCACAGTGGCGCTCAAGGTGATCTGTTCCATGACTTTCCCCAGCACTGAGGGCTGACAGACCTGCAGTGCCCTGGGCTCTCCTTCCAGCCCTTCTGACATGTGGGTGTCACTCTGGCTGGCCTCCAGCTGTCTGGGACCTCCCCAGTTAACCAGGACTGCTTCATATCACAACAAATTTCATCTCCCCGTTCAGTTCTCTTTGAGCTTACAAATTACACACTTTTTAAAATCTCCTGTAGGACTCAGAGCACTGGTGCTCACATTATTACTCATGTTCAAAATACACTYTAAGTGGTGTTGAATTTGAGAACAATTGACCATTCATGTGTGACAAAAGCACATATCACTATTCAGCCAGTCTTAAAAAAAGCTCAGAAAACTAAGAATTACTGTGAGAAAAAATCCAAAAAAATTAAATCAGAAAATGGCATCTATTGTACTAGGGCAACTGTAAACCTATACCACTGTGACAACATGCAGTGACTCTATTCTCATGACTAAAGCATATTATTAGTCTTATTTCTATATTAGCTTAAACCTTTTAAAAAGAATGGATATTTCCTCTTTGTGATTTCCCTCACWGATACATATCCTGCTCTTTTAGTTCTACATTTTGTTGCCTTATGTTTGCTGCTTTAATATGTTCTGATTCCTTTTACAAGGAACATTATTTAATTTCTGCTATATAGCAGCCTTCATCTTATAATCACTTCAGTTTATCTTCTGTTTTTCCTTTGTAGAGGAGAGCAGGATGCCTTTCTTTTGAATTTATCTTGTTTTGAATCTCTTGTAATAAAGTGGAAATAATGAGGTTGAAAGCATCACTGTACCTGTGTAGAACAAAAGGAAAAAGAAATCATTAACAAACACTTGGTGTACTTGGTCATCAGGTCCATCCAAGCAGCACAGGAGGAGAAATACACCAGTTAACAAGGTGTAGTGCTTTTGAAGTAGATGGAGGAGGGAATGAAGCACAGTGTTTACTTTGTGTGAATATGACTTCCTTTTAGTCTGCTACTATTTTTTTAAATTGTTTGAACCAGTGTTTTGACTAGTCGAAGCAGGCTAAGCAAGTGATAGTTGAATTTTTTACATTGTTTGGTTCATCTTTAATTAGCCCATTCTACTGGAMTTTTCAGCAGTTATTGTTAATCTTTAATGTAGCACCTTAATGATCTTAAGTGTAGTGTGAGGACTGCACGTTTCAGAACAAATTGCTGTCTTAAAACAGAAGAGGAAAGTGGGACTCCAGCTCTGCAAGATAAAGTTGAATGTCAGCTTTTACAGAGCTTCTGATAAATAATACTCTGAGTCTCTATTGTGTTATAAAGGCCATTTGTCCACTTAAGAAACACTTTGAGAGCATCTGTTGCTCTCGTYGTTTTGCTCCAGTGCACTATGCACTAAAAGCTTTATTTCCACAAGGGAAATTAGAAAATCCACATGCAGTATTATCCCTATAGCTCCATGCCAGCTGGAGAATATTCACAACAGTTTCTTCTTGTTATTTGATTTAGTTAATCAAGAATGCAAAATAAATCCAAATAAAAATAATGAAATAAACTTGTGGGGTTTTCTTTCCTTCCTCTCTGACTGACAGTTGCAATAACACTTGAAACTTCCTTTAATGCCTTCTTCCTTGGGACAAGCCATGTATRCTTTCATAAATGGGCTCTAAATTGACAATCTCTTCTGCTCTGTAAATGAAATTTCTGCTGGGAAAAGAAATAACTACTAAAAAATCAATTCTGGAATAGAGTAGATACTTCACAAACATATTGTAGAAAGAATTCTGGAATAGAGTAGATACTTCACGAACAAAAACCCCTATAACTGCTAGATCTTTCCAGTATGACAACTTTCTGAAATCTAGTATATTTGCTGAGTTAGAGGAGATATATTCTACTTCAACACATGTCCTGGGAACCTGGTGTTTCAGGAGCTGCACAGAAAASAGGAGAAAAACATAGTCAAAACCCTGACAAGTTGGATTTGATGTGGAAGAAGAAGCAGCAGATCAATAAAAGTCTCACAAGTGCTTTTCAACAGGAGAGGGGACAGTTGCTGCAGGAAACTATCAAACAAGCAAAGGGGCTGTTGAAATATAATGGAAAAAAAAGTTTTAAGAAAGAGTTTGAAGACACACTGGGAAGTTTTGCACATACTTTAAGAGGTTGTTCTCGAACATTAGCAGTGGCTGGAAAGAAAGAATAAAGCTGCTTTTTGAAAAYCTAGCCAGGTACAAGCAAGACACATGATCTGAGCAAAGCCTGAAGCTGGCTTCAGGGACAAATGAGAAGAAAAATGCTGTTGTTGGCTGGGAAAATTCTAAGAAGCCTTTTTTTCAYATGAAAGAGAGGAGCAACCTCAGAGAGAAAATTATCCTTGCAAAGATCTTCTGGGTGTAGAGGGGAGGTGTCACCATCATATTTTCTGAAAAATCCCTTTGCCAGGATTTCTTCTCCTGGGAAGCTGAGAAGCCTCAGAGAAAAATGAAAATAATAATTATCTGATTGCTTCTCCTGTGTGTTGCTGCTTTGGAATGTGGTTGGAAATTGTTTATCCACTGGTGAGTTGTTTTTACTYAATGACCAATCATGGTCCAGCTGTGTCAGGACTCTGAAGCAGTCACGAGTTTTTCATTAATATCTTGCTAAGCCTTCAGTCTGTATCCTTTCTCTATTCTTTAGTATAGTTTTAGTATAATATAATATAATATAATATAATATAATGTAATGTAATGTAATGTAATGTAATGTAATGTAATGTAATGTAATGTAATAGAATAGAATAGAATAGAATAGAATAGAATAGAATAGAATAGAATAATAAATTAGCCTTCTAAGAACATGGAGTCAGATTCATCAATTCCTCCTGGGGACCCAGCAAATACCACAGGGAGGCCTGGGATTTCCTCAGTCCCAAGAAAGCATGCCACATGCAGGACAGCAGAGCCTGCATAAGTCTGAGTGAATGGATCAGAACCTGTATTTTAGAGGTGTCAGAAGGGAATAAAGGCCTCAGGTTATGGTCCTGTGTGATCAGTGGCCTAATAGTTCTGTCCATGAGAAATGAGGAAAAAATATGATGAAAAACATTACTTTTATAGTGGCTATGTTGAGCTTAAATGTTTATAAAGAAGTGTTAGAGAGGGTCTAGAATTCTAGTTTAGACAAAAGTATAAGATTTCTCCTATCTAACATTCAATAGTAGATATTGCCCTTCACAGTGAAAGAGGCACAGTTAGATCATCATTCAGCTGCCAGAGATATTGYTCTTTAGCACTTGGATTAATTGAACTCTACAGTTCTTTAAGTATTATTGGCTTGCTTTTCAGRCTACCCATATACCCTACAATGGGTTCCTCAGAAGTAAATGCCTACATTCAGATTAATGAACACCTGAATCCCAATCGTGGGCAGAGAATATGGGGTAGACACAAGGGAGAATTTTTGTTTGTAGATGACATTTACTTTAAAAAGACACACAGAAAAGACAGAGCTGTAGGAGATCCCCAAAGGGGGATGGAAAAAGACAAGGACRCACTGAAGAACATACAAAAAGAATGGTTTGAGAGATAGGAGCATTTATTTACTTTAGGTCAGTAACTAGAGACTGTGTAGAAACACAGGAAAGAGGGCTAAGGATGGTGAGTTGAGCATACATGGAAAAACACACCAGAATTTGTCACTTTTATCTTGGAATAAATAAATCAGGCTTTTTGGGGAAGTGAGGAGCAAGAGACAGGCAAAGSAACATTTTGAGGAATGTCAATTTGTCGATAAATTCTTTTTTCCCCCCAAAACTTAGCCTCCAAAACTCATTTTTTTTCCCACAACTCTTCCAAACCCACCTGTGAAATGGGATCACAGCAAATACTGCATCTTGAATCATCAAGCAGAGCATGCAGGTAYTGTTCCTGGAGGTGAACAACAGCAGGAGCCAGAGCCACTCTGGGTCCTTAGCAGAACTTTCTGACTCTTTTTGTTTCCCATTGCACTGCCCCAGGTACTCTCTTTCCTCCAAGGCCACACTTTCTASAGTGTCCTGCTCCTTCATGAAGTGAAATATGGCAAAACAAAATCTGGTTCATTCACTTTATGCCACAGTTCACATGAGAAATGTTGTTTCTGTGAAACTCTCCTGTGTTTCTTTTCCATCTTTTCCTGTCCTGCATATCTTCCACTTCTGTCTTTAGGAAAAACAGCCTGGAAAGGGAAAATCATAAGATGTGATATTGCTGAACTATTCATTGGATGCAGTTTAAAATTCATGCAAAGGGTGATCTGGGTGTTGTTACAGATACCCCAGGAATAAAACTGCTCAGGGCAAGCTGTTGCCTGTATATTGTAGCTCTGGAATGTGGATGTCACAAGCAATGAGGAAAGATTTTCCAGCAGGAAAAATTAAAGTGCTCAGCTCAAAACAGGCAGCACAGATTACAAATCAGGATTCTCTATTTTCAGTCTAATAATTAATAATTTGAGATTAAGTTTTGCAGGAATGGCAGCTGCTGATTCAAAGCAATATCCATTAGTCTTTGAGTTTTCGGGGGTGGGAGGGCTTGGTGGTTTTAACAGACATCACTAATATTTCCTAACAATGGCATCTTCATCACTGCAAGGTGATTAAATCATTTTGTTTCAGTTTGATCCAGGCAAACTGGTCTTTTGTATTGCAGCAAGAATCCAGAGGAAAATTACTACTTCTCAGCTTGGGGAAAACTCAAGGCTTGTGTTGATTCTTGTCTTCTAAAAATACTCTGTAGCTGGCTGTAAGCCTACTTGGCAGRGTGCTTGTGGAGATTTTCAGGTTTGAAACTCTGCTTCAGGTGTTGAGTGTCACCTGTTAACCTTTTGGCAAAAAAATATACATGGCATTTGGATTTTAGGAGAAAGGAGCTTGATGGAATTTCASTAACAGTAATTTATTTGTTTGTGCAGCTCCATTGAAAATTCAGAAAACCATTTAAAAGACTTTTGCCACTTCAGGAGTTACACTTCCAGTGTATTTTAATTCCAGCAAGGTTCATGTGTCTCTTAAAATAGAAATACTCGTTTTTCTTCTTTAGTTCACCAGTGACCTCTCTAGTTAGATTACTGCCTGTAACATGGACAATGACAGGAGAGTTTTCAGGCAATGTAAGACCCAGAGCTTTAGATTTTCCCCTAAAATGGACTAATCGGGATAGGAAAACTTCCAAGGTTTTGAAAAYGTGAATGAAAACAATAATATTTTTTTAAAATTAAACCTGTTTCTGCCATGCTGGATACACAAACCTCAGAGTATCACACAAGTGCATGAGAACTAACTGATTTACGTCACTTTGTGTCCTAAAATGAGGGCAAAATTTGCTTAAAAAGCCAAAATGCATCTATTTTTATACTCATGRCTGCTCGTTATTAATGAAACTAATTTCAAAATGCTTTTCTAATTATAAAGGAACAGATTATTTTGCTGCAGTACAATAGCACTTTCCTCTGAATTTTTCTGCACACTATTTATTATATAACACTGAATTACTTGTATTTCTAAGGAAAATGTTTGAATACATTTGAATCCAGTTTTGTGGATTTCCAATATTAAGATTTATCACAGTAATTTTTTTTTTCTATCTTGTGATTTATTTACATTAAGATGTCTTTGTGCAATTAGGACTACATTGTSTTACTATATGTACATGAGAGTAAARCACYRTRATAAGSTGCATGTTGTGACTTTCTCTACAATAACATTCCATGTTTGACCCTCTTGAGCTCAGTTCTCCCCATCAGTCTGCTTTAGAGTTCTATGTCACTTGGCTGCAGACACCCTCATGATCCTCAGGAATTTAACTGTTTTTTTTTCAGGCTGGAGTAGCAAATCTGGGAGCTGATGCAGCACACACTGTACATAGATAATAGGGATGATACAAAGTGGCTCACTGGCTGGAGCTGCATATTTCCTCTTTGCACTGAAATAAAAAGAATTCTGGCTAGCTTAGGTCACAGAATGATCTTGGTCCATTGTTATGTGCAACCAGCAGAAATGAAAGGCAGGATTGCTGTAGGCCGAGTCCTTTCTTTAGAGGAAATGTAGTTTTGCTGACCTGGTGGAAGGCATGGCTGGACCCTGATGGATTATTACATGCAAATTTAATCACCTGTATTCAAGTCTCCATGAAAAAAATGCAGGGAACCTAGAGGGAAAAAAAGGTGCAAGAGATTCGTCTTCATTAACTACAGGAAGCAAATGCTRAGAGGGAATATCATGGGTTCGGAAATATATCAAAATACAGTAAAAAAAAAAAGTGCTCTTAGGATTACTTAATATAACCAAGAGAAATAAGGAATCCAGACTGTCTAGGAACACAGGTGGGCTGGAAGTCAGGGTTAGTTTTACCCATCAAAGCAGTGTGGTCTGGAACAACTTTCCAGTACAATAAATATGGCAAAAGCCATAGAGAACTTGAACACAAATCTTGATCAGTTTTTAAAAATCATGCCATAAAATCTGAGGTGTCCAAGTGATATTTCATACAAAGTTTTGAATCTTTAAAATGTCAGTTGAGGCCACTACACTCAACTGTAACTTCAGAGAATGTTTACTGAAGGTTTTTGAGTTGGAAGAAGCATCACTGTTTTATCTCTGGCTCAGAAAGYCTTTCCAGTGGTTAGGACACAACAATATTTTATCACAAACTAAATAACTTAGGAGCAGAAAATATATAGCAGAATGTRGAAGGTTTTGTACAATCCTATGGCTACACATTTATAGTATCACAGGATTCATAAAAATTCTGCATTAATTTGTTCAAACACTGTAGCAGTTGCTTATTTCTACCTACATTTGTAATGTTTACAATTGGAAAAACTTTGCCCAAAAAATACTTCTGAAACTATCTGTGTCACTAGAAGTCTCTAAGATTTTTCTTTTCTTTTCAWGGAACACTAGTTTCTAACCCATAAATCCTTTCCTCTAAAACTTCTTTTTATTCTCAGTAGCCAAATGTGTATCATTGCTGATATTTTCTGAAAATATTACTTACATGCCAAAATACCTCTTACATGAAGATGTATGAAACGTACAAAACAGGTTGAAATAGGAGTTTCCACATGAACAGTATACTTAATGCCATGGTCCATTGAAACCTCATGGAAACCTCCTCAAACTAACTTCAGAACAGCACAAATGGGATTTTGGGGGCTTTGAAAGGGCCTCTGAATTGTTTCTCATCAATGGTTTCAAGGGAAAGGATGWAGACTCTGTATTAGAGAACACATCAATTCCATGAAAAATAGTATGGCAAATASTGTACCAAAAATAATGGTCATTATTTGAGTGGTATTATCCTGAGCATTCTCCTCTCCTGGTGGCAGAGAGAGGTGGAGGCTCTCCAGTCATTTAAAGACTTTCACAGTGTCTGAAACCTGTCTTGGAGTTCAACCCCACTGTGCTTTTATTTTTAGTGTCCATAATGGGCATTCTGCTTAATAATTTTGAATATAATCACCTTGACTGTCCCAGGTGTCTCCCTCTCTGTCACCACAGAGGTTTTACAATGAAGTCCCAACCACTCTCATACATTTTGCAGTTAGAATGCTCTCTCTTCTACATGGCATAAATGAATCTCTCAAGAATGCATTACATACTCCAGGGTGAGCTTTCCTAAGCTAGTTCTCCCTGCATTACCATTGCATAATAGTCTCAGATTAAACTTTAAACATGCTAATGTTCCTTTAATTTGAAATAAATAGRTTTTATTTACATCTTTCAGTTCCTTAATTTATTTGATCTCAGAGGAATCAGTAATTTTTTGGGCATTGATTCATACTTAAATTATCTATGAGAAACACATTAATGAATATTATGATAATAACACTAATATTCTGATTAAGATGGTAGTTTTAAAACATGAATATAAATTGCCTTCAGCCTGAGATTCCATGCATTAACTTTTGGGAGAATATGCACTTAGCACAGCCAGATTGGCTCCTTTTCAACAAAAGGTATTAGTACAGAAAATCTAAAGTGAAAGCTCTAAGTATTTTTCAAATAATATTGATGGGGGTTTGCATCCAAGAAATATCACAATGTTGGATGTGTTCAGTGTTTAAGTTCACTAATGCATGTGATTTGACACAAGTATATGCTTATAATAGAATCTTCCTGCAGAGCTGGGGAAGTGTGTTTGTCTGCATGCACAACAGTTTAAATAATTCAAGAGCAGAGGAAAATGTTGTTACTTGAATAATAGATAGGTCAGAARACTGAGGAAGAGATATAAAATAAATTTTCAGTTATCTGAAAATCCCTGTTCAGTGACAATGAAGATAGTTTTGACGACTCAAAGGTTCTCTATCTTCAGAAATTAAGTGAAATGGCTGTCTCAGTAAACAGTGAGCATTTGGGGATTTATAATGGAAYAGTTATTCTGGCTACTTCACCACTTTTCCAAATGGGAACAAGCCTTGACTACTGATGTATTTATAAGTTAGCTGCTGGTGTTATTTAAAGTTGATGTTTGTAACAGTTGGATGACTTAAATGATTTATAGTAAAGTCAAGGATGAAACAGCTACAGCCATCTCTAATGTTTCTGCAKAGCCCATTTACCTTATTAGCACCATGCTTTCCACAGCTGAGGTGTCAGCACTATCTGAGACCAAATAGTAAAAATATTCTTGTCATAAAGAAGGTAAAAGAGCTTTGTCTATCATAGACATTACTAGCAGGCATCTAATTCAATCCCACATGCTAACATGGCTGAATAAAGTTGCCAGTACACACTGAGCTACCTGACCATGGGAAGGATCTTGTGTGTTCCTCAATGCATCACTGGATATCAGCCCAGGGACCCACAGCTCTGGGGGGGTTATCTGCTATGCTGCTCCTTGGTGTGGTTGCTTTAAAGGAAATACTGGAAAATGTAGGTCTAAATGTGAGAAAATTGTGACTGAAGGATTTTTGGATTCTCCCACCAAGGAGAGGCCCAGTTCTCAGACCTTTATCCTTATTCTGTTGGCAGCGGACATGTAAAATCAGGCTTATCTACAGAAAGCTTCCACTGACAGATGAAAGCCCAAAGTGTTTGGGTTGGGAAGGCTGGAGAATTTGGTAATGTATTTTAATAAGCACCCACATACTCACTTCACAGCAKTTAGTACTGGGATACAAATTAGTTATTCCCTACTTTAGTGAATCATTCCAAAYTGTTCTCTCTTCTATGTGTATCTTGAATAACTCTCTATTCTTTATGGAATTTTGTAATCTCTTTATCCAAACTTTAAACAGGTAGCTCAATACTGATTCTTGTGGCTATCACCAGCCAATTTCTCTCTTCTTATATTATTTATAATTTTTCACTGTCAGTAGCTCACAAGCCTGCTTTTGATTGAACCAATTTTCTTGTGGAACAAGCCAAACTGATTTCTCTCTAGACTATCATATGCTTCCTTAGCAAATGCCTGTCTAAAATCCAAGCATATCCATGTCAGTCTCTGACTCCAGTTTTCTGCCTAAAAACTATCAAGTTTGTCTGGCCAGCTTTATTCTTAGTATTTCAGTGCAGTTTTGTTTCCATGACMACAGTCCCATCTATGGTTTGGGGACAGCCCATCACCTGTCACACGGGATCTAAGGGGCTCTGGGACACTCCCTGGCATTGGYATTGCCCAGGCTCACTTGGATGCCCACCCAGGCCGTGGGAGTGGCCCAAGGACTGCTCCCAAAGTCCTCTGGAAGACAGGCACCAAGAATCAACAAAAACCTTCATTGGCTACAGCCCAGCTCCCGGGCCCCAATGGATGGAGAATGGCTCTGCTGGWACAGGCACAAAGGGAAATTCCCTACAAACACGGGGAAAGCAGTGAGAGAGTTAGGACTGGGAATACCAGAGGCACATTGCTGCAGTCAGGACCTGAGGGATGCACTGGGAACAGGACACAGCCCTTAGAGAGGAGGTGCTCTCCCCATGTGGGGTTTGCCCCAAGATTGTTGGAACCCAGGACATTGCTCTGGCTGCCCTGGAGGACTCAAGACCCTGGCRGGGGGCTCAGAGACCTTGGCACAAAGACACCTGTGCCTTTGATTTTAACCCATGGAAACAATTACCAACTTTGTGTGAAGAGTTGCAAGCCACAAGAGTTTGAATAGAATGATAGTGAATTTATCACCGAGTGAAAATGTGGAATTTTGGGGTTTTTAGAATGGGGGTTCAAGAGGCAAGATGGAGGAATCTGGGCATGTTCTGTCTTTCTCATTCTCCTTCTTGTCCTCCATCTTCTGCTGTGATGGTGGCACTTTTGGATTGGTTTAGAGCAGAGACAGACTGTCTAACATAGGTTGTAGGTATTGGAAAATTATTGTAAATACAGTAAACATAGTTCTTAGTATWAAAAGATAACACCWCCCCAAGGGTGGTCAGTGTGCTTCAACCCGACGTGCTGGACAGATCTCAGCAGGTCAGAGASAGACAATGTATGASATAAGAGCAAATAAACAACCTTGAGAAGGGGAGCAAGGAATCCCATCTTCTTCTTYGGTCTCGGGGCTGGGAAAAAGAGACTTTCTAACAGCTCGGGGTCACCTCGACACCACAGACCTCGCCACAAGACGAACTGAAACCTTACCCCAGAGCCAGGATGCCTGCTGAGGCTGRATGAATTCAACTTGGTCTTTCAAGGAACTCAGCTTTGGCTGAGGTAAAGCAGAGGTTTCTTCATGACATATTCTGTATTTGGGAAAAATAATGAATACTTTTGTGGTATATTTTCTATCATGRTTGCTCAACTATTGTAGGTTGTCACTCCACAGTAAGGGAGACTGTTTATCAGATTAGTGCGAAGTAATTTAAAACCACATCCTGGTATATTTTCTGAGTTTCAAATCTCTCTTACAAAGTTCTCTTTCCTTTTAAAAAGGAACYAAACTCTGTATAAATCATCTTCAAAAAATATGAGAGGTATTGAAGCATGTTAAAACTTTCTGTGTTAATGGACTAAATATAATGAACTAGCTGTTCTGCAACARCTGCTTTTCTTCATTGAAACAACTTCAGATTTTCCTTTTACCTGCYCTGTCAACACCATTCTGTGTCAAACACACATACTGAAGTGAAATTCAAAATAAGAATAACAACAAAAAATAAATAAAATATAAGATGCTTTTAAAACAGCTTGAACAGCTCCTGTGACTTCTCCCAAGGAAGAATGAAGGGATATTGCCTCCCATGCATTAGAGAAAGAAGCTTTTCTCTTGAGCACAGGTCCTTAAAGCCTAGCTCTAGTCRTATGAGCATGGGCCATTATATTTTAGTGATTTTTTTTCAAGTTATTGAAGCCTTCAGAGGAATTTTAGGTGCAATGTTGAGMTAATCTGAGTATTTCATAGTCATATGCCACCTTATACACAGGAAAGCCAACTCTACCAGGTTAGTAGACACGATGGCTTCCCTGATTGGTGAAAAGACAAATTAYAACAGCAAAAGAAGTCTGAGCCCAGTACAGTCTCTTAAACATTAAGGAGCAGTGCATTGTAAACTGGAGGGGAAAACATTCTGGCAGGGCAAAAGTCGTGAGGTCACACTTTATTTAATCCATTTTTTTAAAGTGAAGCAAAAGTCCCTTGTTTCCCAGCTCACATATAATCACCCTGTGGGGTTTTCAAGTGCTCTCTTGAAATTCAGCACATTCTCAAGTCCTCTCTGTCCATCATTTACGTGTTTTGCATTTCAGTGCGACAAAACCAAATGTATCAGTTTTTATGGTACAGACCGGCAAGATGGAAGACATTGTTTCAAGGGTTTTTTTTTTTTTTCCATTGTTTTCAGCCACTTGAAGGGAGAGAGCCAACTCAGGCCTCCCATTTACTCATGCTGCTGTGCCAGCCTCAGCCTCAGGTGGGGTCTGTGTTACGAGAAAGGACTGAACAGATACAGGTGGAAGTTGGTGAACTGCAGGTGCTGGCTGGGAACCCCAAAGCAGCTGTGATGCTTCACACTGTTGGGGAACAGCWCAGCCAAACAGGAGAGCTTTGCCTGTGCACTGTAAAGGGGATCCTGAATTCTGAATTTCACTGTAATCAGGGTCCTCACAAGATTAAACTGTAAGATTTAGCTGTAATACTTGTATAGTGAAACCAATGGTGAATCCCATTAAAATTCTTATCTTCCACAGTGAGTCCTTAGATGCATCAGCCTTTTATGAAAACGAAATGTTTGAGGTGTAGAAAAATCTAGCAAGAGCTAACTTACATGATATATTTGCAAGAATTATTTCCACTGAAGAGTAATCAGGTATGGTCTCATAATGCTTCTCTTACTCAGCTTCTATTTATCAAATTTGTTGTGTCCAAGTTATGTCTTTTTATCTGTACTTGCTGTTATTAGCTTGTACCTTTTTATGTTTGGAAGGTACTTTTTCCAGGCTACTAGTGAGAAGCCATGGGTCAGACACATTTATATACAAAACCACCACGTGTGGGATGGATTATGGCAACGAAATTACCATGAAAATCATTTAGTCTGAAAGAGTGAAATTACATCTATTGTGCTCCCAAGGAAACAATACATGAAGTGCTAAGGGAAGTGTTCTAATCAGATACTTTGATTTAGCTTATCAAGAGAACAGGAAAAGCTGCTATTATGAGTGCCCATTCCCACAGCCATTGGCAATTTTTATATATGTTTTCAAACAAACAAACAAACAAACAAAATAAATAAATAGCAACTCCTTCAATTCCTCCTCTAAATTAGGAGAACAAGTAGTACCAGTTTAGGTCAAAAATAATGTTTGTTTCCAGTACTTATAATGAGTTGGGTATCAAAATTTTGGCTGTTGGTTTTGTCTTAGACTAAGCATGGAAAATCTCAGTGGCTTCACTGAGCTTCTTAAACCTTTAAAGCAGATCTGGAAAGACTAAAATAAAATTATTGTATTCATGTTGGTTTTTTTCAGTAATTCTGTCTCTTTCTAATCAAATTGAGAATGTGGCTAGGTCATAAACATTTACCTAACTCAAGCTATTCATTATAGTTTTTTTCTTTATGTGAAAGACCTTCTCATTCCCAGGCTGCCCCAAAATGCCACTGAGTTATTTTAAAAACAAATGTTCCTCTTTCCTGAGAACTATTTTCTCCCAAAAAGTATGAAGCTGTGTTATCTCTTGGGTCCACTAAATCTCTTTCTGGATGAGAACTCAGGAATAAGTCRTGACAGACTTTCTTGTCCTTATTCTTTCAGCATGTCCAGAGAGCAAATACAGCTTGATGGTGCCAGTGAAAGTGGCAGCACTCATTTCTGGAGCACTGTGGAACATGGGAAACCTCTGCCTTGCACAGAAAAGTCAATTTGACATTGAAATTAAAGAGCTGGAGTGGAGCAGTCAGGATCAAACAGGGAGTTGCTTGATGAATTCTGTAGTTTAAAGACCTACTGGAGTGTTATCTTAGAAATGGATTGTGTTTTCCTTCCAATTTCTACTTTGGTGTCTGGCTACTTAGTAAACATCTACGTGATTTGTCCAATAATCCAGCCTTAGAATTCCCCCTAGTTTGAAAAAGTCAAGTCCCCTCTGTAAACTGGCTTGAATATAAAATGAGAAAATGCAAACTTTCTAATAACTTCTAATATTTTATTTTCATCGTATAACTCAAAAAAATTTCATCTTTCTGCTTTTGCACTGTATAGACTAAAACTACTTGCCAGCTTATTGCAGGTCTGACTGAAATTATGATTCTAAAATTATTTTCTTTTATTATTTTTATGTATAATACTCAGCTGAGCTCAGTAAATCTGTTTCCCAGGTAATTCAAATAAAATGAAGTCCCCCTTTTTTCTGCCTTTCAGAGGAGCAAACCTATCAGAGCAACAGGAAGGTGAAATTACATTGAATAGGTTGACTGCAAAGAGACTCTCAGCCCACTGCTCTCTGCTTTGCAAGGCCTTTTACTGCTGGGAGCCCACAACCAAATTTACATTCCACATACAAATTTACATGTTTCAAATGCTGGACGAGTACCAGGTGAAAATTCAGTAACCATGGACTGGTTATTCCTTTGCAGGTCCTTCCATTCTACAAGTGGAAAGTCACATTAGCAATATGTTGATAAAATTCTTACATACATTATGCTAAAACAAGGCCTGCTTGACTCAAGTGTTTGATGCAATAATTTTGCTTAATATAGAACTAATCAAGGCTCCATCTTGACGTGATCCAAGAAAATAACTGTCTTCTAACCATCAGCTCCAATGGCATTGGATAATTATGCTTTCCCTCTTGCACATTGTGTATTTATAGTGTAGCAGACAACTGCACTGGGTATATTCTTGGATACCAAGATAAAGCCTTTACTTTTTGCACAAATAATCTGGTTTTCAAAGGCATTCAGATGTAAAAATGATGTTAGTAAGTGTGCTGAAGTAACCTCCAGAGGCAATACTGTGGTAATTTATCAAGTAGGAATTTAAAATACCTAAGTCCACAACTTTATGATTTTAAAAAGGTGCATTTTGACCTCAAAGTGTTACTCTTCACTACAATAACAACCCATGCTGGAGTTTTGCTGAGTCTTCAGAAACTGAGGAAAATTTTAATCTGAACTGAGACAGCCTCCTCAATTCAGGCATCTGGTTTGTCTGTCTGTTTCCAACAAACAGATAATAACCTCCTGCAAATGCAGTCCATCATCTAGGCTGGAAACCAAAGAGTCCCTAGGCTCTGCAGTTGTTGATTTCAGCTGCCAGGAGATCAAAAGAGCCAAAAGGTTTGCTGCTTTGAGGGTTTTTTTCCCTTTTGAGGCTTCTTTAAAGAACAAACTGTTACAACATCTCCTTTCTAGTAGAAAAAAAAAATTAATTAATGATTTTTTTTCCTACTGTGTGACAGTGCTGCAACATTCAGGAGCTAACTATGGTTAAATACATTACTATGGCTACATATGCTAATAAGCCCTCATTCACATCAGCAATATAGTATTCACTATTATTAAATATTTGAAAATAACATGGCTATGGCAGTGGTTCTGTTTTTCTTTGTGGCAATGGAACTATTATTTGCTTAAAAGCTTTAATTTCTTATGCAGGAGGGAATTTCTCTAGGGAAAATGGTACACGTTAGTTAGAGGGAAGGAAAAATTTGTACTCATAAATTTTAATGTGTAATTTATTTGCTTGTTTCTGTGGATTAGTCTGAAGAAAAATGTGCAGGGCAAAAGCCAGCATGGCTTGATTAATGGTCCAAAGGGCCTTTCAGGGATTAGGGATTTGGATGAATTGTTTAATAACATCTAGGGTTTTAAGAAGGCCCTTCTAAATGTTTTAATTTATACCAATACCTATGAAAATTGCATAATAATAACTCGTACCATATGGTGAATGTAACTGTATTCCAAAGGTCTCTTTCCAATTTGACTTGCTCTRCTTTAACTCTCTCTTGAATTCATGGCAGTATATTCTTGTCATGTACAGCAGGAGATGAAATACAAATTGGTCACTGGAGGTAAGAGAAATAAAAACATGTGCTACTTACTCCTAGTTCATATCAACAATACTGTACTAAAAAAATATTAAATATTTGAAACTAACATGGTTATGGTAATGGCACCCCTTCTGTCTACTGCTGATTATAACTGGCTGCATCCCCTAGAGGTCACTGACTGGCAGGAAAGGGAGATCTACCTCTAAATTCTAATCAAAATTACATTTTAGTTAAAGAATTGGCAGCATTGGTTGCTTTAGCTAAGTATAGATGTACGTTTATTTTCCAGGTTTAAGCACAACTCAGTAGAGTGGGAAYATGGAGTGAGGCTCTGTTGGAAAAACCCCACACAGCTGGTCCACAACCTGGACTCTTACTAGCAGAGTCTGGTGATTTAAGAACATCCTGATTACTAACATTGTATTTTTTTCAAGATATATTAAAAAAAAATGTACTGTCAAAGACATTGCAGGAAAATAATTGAAAGAAATATTTACTGACTGACTGTGTCTTATTCCATTCCTGTAATTGTATCTAAATCTAACTCTAGGCAGCTTTTGTTTTTAGATTAGGAAAAAAAGAATTTACAAACAAATAAAAAAAAAAGGTAAAACAAATCTGGACTAAGCAAAGAATCTAGGCAAAAACTTTTCCTGTTTTCACATAAACTCCAACCCCAGTTTACTTAAATAAATCTCCAGCAAGGTTAATGAGAAACTTCAGACCCAGTGGCTGGGAAAACAACTCAGAATAAATGTACAAATATAGCATGAGTTTCCAAACTAGAATGATGCACAGAAATCTGAGTTGTTTCTGGCACAGAAGCTCATGAATKACATTTCCTCATGAAGAAATACATGAAGTAATTTGGAATGCTCCCAACAGAGCTACCAGGTACCATGTATGTATTGGAAAAAACTTACATGAATTTCTGGCTTTGCTGCAATCCTAATCCTCAGAACCAAATAKAACAAACTATAAGAAAGCAGATGAAACATAAAGAAAAAACACAAAACGAGAAAAAAGTAATTTGACCACAGAGGACTAAGAGTAGCTATTTACTGTACATATTCAAACTGAACTAAAGATTTCACATGCAGAAAGCTTTATTCATCACAGACCATCAACACTGACATCTTGGAGTCTTTTCTCTATGACAGTACCATAAAGCCAGGAAAAATAATAGTTTCCACAGAGGCAATCCTTCAGCATGGGTAGATATAGAGGCAATCTAACCAAAATACTAGAAAACTAACCAAAGGAAATCAGCCAAAGTACACTTTTCAAAAAAGTGTTAAAAAACTCCAACAAACTCCCAATTCTTTGCTGTGAAGCAAAACCAACACAGAAAAATCCAAAAGGATTTACATGAATRGTAAGAAAGTGTATATAAATGTTAAAAGGTGTGGTAGTAAATGACAAGGCTCACATACTTCTATAGTATTAAGTTATAAGAGCTAAATAAATTATGAAGCTCAATCTAGGAAAAGTTCAACAGCAGAATTGATAAGACAAATAGGCTACTTACAAAAGCATCTTTAAAAGAATGAAAAAAAGCTTAGCAAGAACAAGGCTTCASCAGTCTTCAAGCACATTTTCAGCCATAAAAGAGTATGTCAGAGATATATCAAAAGCAGTAACAAATTCTTTAAAAAAGTATTTGATAGTCTCCTTCTTGGAATACTATATAAGCAGGAAGAATATTAGATAGTTTTWTACCAGGGCAGATCTTGCAGAGATGAAGTGCACTCGATGCCAACAACAGTAGCACTGATGTCAGAGAGGTTCTCTCAGTGTGGCATTTGGCACTGAAAATACAAGTTTTTAAGATGAAGTCAGACAGACAAAGTGAGAACAGAGTGATCCAGCAACAGAACAACACTTATGTTTTACTAATGTCAATCAGCTAACAGGAAACAGCACTGTAAGAAAAAATGGCTTAATAAGTAGTCATAAAAAAATACAGTCGTAAAAACCAAATATTTTCTAATTTTGGCACTGTACTTAAGGACAAGGGTATTAAGACAATTTGCTTTCATGTGGATATGAGAAATGATCAGATGAAAAGCTGTTTTGAACTGGAGTTGCATCAATCATTGAATCAAAAGAAATGTGGTCACTGCAAATTTAGTAACTCAAGATCAAACTAATCCTTGTTTGGAAAATAATTTCCAAATTCACATCTGCATGTCTCCATAATTTTAAGAGTTATGGAAAATTAGTAAATATTGAACAGAGATTAATTTATAACAGATGTATAGGTTTATCCTAAAATTCTCTAATTCCAGCACGTCCTGGAATGAAGCTACAGGGAATATGACTGCCTGACAGGAAAATGTGGAAAAGGGTCAGAGAAAGTAACTTCCTATGCAGGAAGATTTAGGGGAACTTTGAGAACATAAATATATAAAGGAAGGGGAATAGAAAACTTTTTTCTTCTTTTTTCCTAGGTCTTTTCTGTATAGAAGAATCCAGATTCAGACTAAAGCCAAGCCATTGACTATTTTCACAGTCAGGCGTTTGCTGTTATAGTCACCTTTCATGCCTTGAGGAAAGGAAAGAAAGAAAGAAAGAAAGAAAGAAAGAAAGAAAGAAAGAAAGAAAGAAAGAAAGAAAGAAAGAAAGAAAGAAAGAAAGAAAGAAGCTGTTACTTTTCACAAGATCCCTCATTACAGCTCTGAAGTTACTGCTGATTTTCATGAATGCAGTTTCCTTTCACTTTAATAACTGAGAAATATTGACCTTGGGTGTTTTGAACCTGCATTTGTGAAGCTGATGATGCCGACAGAATGAATCACACAGGCTTGCATTTCCATTTAATTCATATGTCTTTTGAATTGGGCCGTTTTCACACATCATATCCTGAATTTAGACCTTGGAAAATTGAGTTGCTAGTTGAATTATAGTTGTAAGTGACACTTTGGAAAGCCTATAGAAAGTTCTTAGTTTTTTCTATTGCTGATATGCAGTATTAATTTTTGAAAGTCATTAGGGTTAGCTTATCTTTCAGAACTATTTTTGAAAATGACAAACACAACCCTCCCTCCCCTCTGCCCACATACAGCCCAGAAGAGTTGTTTTTGCTGGTGAAGGGATAGAGGCTGAGCAGGGGAGAGCCTGAGCCTGCAGGGACACTCAGCTGGTGGATGAGACCCATCAGGACACCCAGACCAACTCATTGCAGAACAGCACAGGCGGAGCCATGGTCCTCTAAAGCCACTGTGGGACCAAAACCTGTTTGTTTTGCCTTTGAGCCCTGAGAAGTTGGAGCCACTGCTGCCTTGACAGGAYCCTGCTGGGTACAAGTCAGGAGCAGGGGTCCTGTAAACCCTTTTTCCACCAGGAGCCAATGCCCCCACCCTCTCTTCCTGGCAGGCAACTCTTTGAGGCTGTTCTTTAATTTGCCCYGACCTCTGGCTTTGATTTTATCATTCTTCCTTCCCTCACTTTTCAGCAGGAATTAACAAGTCTGAGTCCTTGTTCCTCAGACCTGGAGCAGGAAAATTAAAGTGAAATGGTGTCTGCTCTGCTGAGAGGCCCTGAGCTGGAGCTGTGAGCTGAAATTGTGAATGCACTGCAGACGTGGTCTAGCCAGGCTTGGGCCAAACCCTCCTCAAATGATCCCAGCCTGAGCTGAGCTTTATGGACAGCCAGCTCAGAGCAGCAAGAGCAGCACTTTCAAAAATCACCTCCATCCATACCAACCATCTGCTGTGAGGTGAGTTACAGCTTCTCCCTTCGCCCAGAGAGGCTGAGGATGCCCCTTCTCTGCAAGAGTTCAAGGCCAGGTTGGATGGAGCCCTGAGCAGCCTGGTGAAGTGGGTGCCCCTTTTATCTGTGGAAGGTGGTTTGGAACTGGGTGATCTTGAAGGTCCCTTCCAATCCAAGTGTTTCTAGGATTTCTGTGGTTCCATGAAACCAAGGTACCAATGGAAGCATTTCTCACAGAGCAAGGTAAAGAGCACAATCCTGCTTGTAGCTGTGCTGGAGTCAGTCTGAGGTGGTACCACACCTCTCCTGGAGCCACTCCAGTGACCCACCCTGTGCCCAGAGCTGGGGTGGGATCACTTGAGCATGATGCTCAGAAAACCACAGGTCTTGTTTCCACTGTCTTTGGGGCTTTGTGTCTYTTATATTACTGTTGCCATCCCTAAATGAATCAGTGATTGCTTTGCTAAAAAACAAAAAAAGTAGTCCAGTGTTTCACTTAGTASTGGAAGAATTATGGAATAACTATAAATATATATACCCTGCTCCAAGGCTAAGTCCCTCCTGAACGTGATTATCCTTGAAATATGTGAAGTTCTCAGTGCTTTTAAACCATAAATATGTCAGGATGAATCCTTTTTCTGACTTTGTGCTATATGAGTTGAATGTGAAAGGATTACTGTTTCAGTCTGCCTTTTTCCAATCTGGAAAGACATTTCTGGATGTGCATTTATTTATGTGTTTGAGTGAATGAAAATTCATTCTCTCATTCTTGATATATGCTTTATTTTATGGGTAARGTTACCATAAAGGGCATTTTTGAACTTTTTATTTCTTCCTGGTAGCTTTTTTGATTTTTTTTTTCCCTCTGTGAAAAAAAATACTTTTAGTTCAGTGAATTCTGTAACTTCTATTGTCTTTTCCATTAAGCTTTTTTTTTTTAAGTGAAGTGAGGGAGAAGGAATTCAAAAGAAAAAATGTCAGTTTAGCCAGCAAAGGAAAATTTCAAAATTTTGTTGAGGTACCCTGGCACTCTATCATATTTTTTATTGTAATCTCTTCATAATTTCCTGATCAGCTTGTCTGAAGATTGAGACCTTGGCAGGTATGCCCTGGCTCAGGTATGGTTCTTAGAGATAAGCAAGTCAATCTATTTCCCTCAGCTGCAACCTGTTCCTTCTTCCTGTCCATGTATAAATTCAGATATTATAGATTAGAAGATGGAGGAAGGAGAGAATTTGATTCAGATAAGTTACTACTAAGGGCTTATCTAAATTACAGTTCCAGAAAAAAACAACTTTTTTTAAAACATGTTAGAGTAGGTATTCTAAATCTGCATGARGAAATTAAAATAAGCTCTTATAAAAAAAACAAAACCAAAAACTAAAACCAAAAAAGGGATCAATYCGTCAATCAATCAATCAATCAATCAGTACCATGATATCTCATCCAAAATTTTCCTACAAGCTCCAAAACTGAAGGTTCACAGAAACAAATTGTGTTGCTTTGCAATATCATCACAGAATTTTGGGCTGCTTCTAATGYACATCTTGTGGAGCTTCCTGTTTTAGCAAAAAACTACAAAAGGATTTTTGTCATACAACCARCATTCTAGGCTTTCTGAAAGCAAAATCCTTTTTTATTCTTAAATAAATGAATTTAAAAATCTAAATGAACTCCAAACAAAAGAAAGTATGAATACATAATAGATTGTGCAATATTTTGATATATGGATTTTAATGSATAGGACAAAGGACTCTTGAAGACATTCTGAGCAACTTAGCCTAGGAAATCAAAAGATCCTAGGCAAGAAAGCAAACCATGCTGGATGGGTCTCATGAGCTGGTGTAGGATCTTGTTGTTCAGCTCTCTGAAGGAACTCAGCCTTAATAAGTAAATGATGCAGTTCAGGGTAGTTCTCATATCCAAGTGAAACTCAAATGTTCAGGAAAAATACCAGCATAACAGTTATCTCTTTWCTAAATTACTAGGTATGTTTTAAGGATATTCTCACATCAATCATATTTTCATGGGAATACTGGCCCATCTCCTGTGTATTTTTTGAAAATAACAGATGAGACAAAACAATAACTAAAAATACAGGGGAAGTAAATATTTTCAGATGTGGCAACTCTGGAGTCAGCACRGAGCATTTGACATGATGAATTGGTTAAATGGGTGCAAGAAAGCAACTAAACAAGTTTAAGTTTGTAATAGGCAGCTGCAGGCTGAAAACTTGTCCAGTTTCTGAGGAGTGGAAAGATGAAAACCAGCAGAAACTTTGTTCTGTGCTTGTGTTTCCCTCAAAGAGAGTTAAGAGGAATGTTAAGAGAAAGAAATATATTCATACATCACATATTGCCCACAATTCTGTTGACAGTGTGGACAGCTGGCAGAACTCAAAAGCCTTAGGAAGCTTTTTATTTCTGCTGCATGTCCCAGAACTCCAACTTTCTGCCTTTGCATCGATATGGCAAAATCTGTGATTTTCTCAGAGACTTCCTTCAAAAAAATTTTGGTTATGTATCTCAAAACACAGCACCCAAATGAAATTTATACACTTAAAGTGTAAGAAAGCTCTTTGGTTTACATCAGAGCCAAATTCAGCCAATGCTTTAGGTATTTATTTTGCTTATTTTTCCTGCTTTTTGGAAAGGTCCATCATAGTCTGTTTAGTCACTGCAGTCTTAGTAACAGAAGATGTTGCTTCATCTGTTTTCAATAGAAGGTTGGTGGTGTTCAGGGATTTAAACATGGATAAATTTACTATGAAGCACTGGTGGATTTGTAAAAGGAAAATGAGAACTGGATACTCTGCTTCTCCAGTAGTGATTGCCAACCACACTTTGAAAAATACTAAAAATCTACTGTAGTAGTCCTCACCTAAAGCAAGAACCTGAGTTGTATCATTACTTGTCTCATCAAAGATTTTGTGAGTTCCAGGGCATACAGCCCTGTATACTGAAAAATACAGGCCAAGGGAAATATGGCCACACAAGATATCCACAATCTTTGTGCTCACAAGATAGAGGCAAATATTTTAATGAAAATAAGATTTAAAAATAATAAAAAGAAGGAGGAATTTGACAGGGTTTCAATTCCACCAGTTTTCCCATGTAATCAGAACATCCAAGGACGTCCCAGGAGGATTCAGGTTGTTTCTTCATTCCTTACACAGGGAATAAGCAGCTGTACAGCTGTGGTGCCTGGGGAGCAGAACAATTGGTAGTCATGCTATTGTTGTACATTGTGAATTCATTTACTTCTTTGTGTTTTGCAGATAGGAAGTTTGCTCCCCTATGTGCATCAGAAAGGGAAAATGAAAAAACATCCTCCCTCCTCCAACACCAAATAAGGTCCCAGAATGTCAGTGCTSAGGTCTCTGTCTGGATTGAGTCCAGTCCTCTTGCCATCCTAGGAAATCTCTTCCTTTTTCTTAACAAGGTTTGATCAAATAGAGAGCCAGATATCCTTGACAGGATTTTTTTTCTTTTTTTAAATTTTTTTTTCTTTTCATTTTCTTCTTTTCAATTTTTTTTCTTTTTCTTTTTTTTTTCTTTTCTTTTTTTTTCTTTTCATTTTTTTTTCTTTACATTTCCCATGTCTGGAATGAAATTCTGCCTCATTTAGTTACATGTCTGGTCCTTGCTGTGTCCCATATTTGAGGTAACACTCCCATATTGTCAAAAATCCCTTTGTTACCCAAAATACTTCAATATTGGCATGGGCATTTTCACATTTAAAAAGAGAGGAATAGACAACACTACTGTGTCAGGACAGCAACACTACTGTGACCACTGTGTCACTACTGTGACACTACTGTGACACTACTGTGACAGGACTGTGAATGGAAATTGAGCACAATCAAACCCAGAAACAAAACACAGATAAAAAGAGAATGCACTTGGTATTCTTTTTTTAAGTTTCTGCAATTAAATTAAAGTCACCATTAACTCTTTTTTCCTTACATTAAAATACTTTTGTTTACAAAAATTGAGAGCCAAGATTTAATATTTTAAAAAAAAGTTAAACCCTTTTAATGAGAACCTAAACGTAATTTTGATATTGTTCAGAATTTTACCTAGAATGTATGAAGTATTTTTGTAAATTAGCTGCTAAAGTTTACCTCATTTAATAAGCACCATTAAAAAGTGAGCAGGACWTCTAAGAAGCCCCTGTCTCAGTGGTGGGTCAAAGGCACCTTCTGAAAAGAAATAGACATCCCAGACTGTTGGGATGAGCTGCTTTTTTCCTGCTATCTATTTCTATAAATTGGTGTTTCTGTAAATTTCTATAAATTGTTAACCCAAAAGGTTTCACTCAAATTTTTTCCTCTCAGGTGAACTGAATCCCATTTAAGATTAATAAATTCAGATAAATACTAAAGTGGATCCAACAAACCAGGTATTCTGCAATGCAGGGTATTTGTGTGGTTTCCCACAAGTAAAATTATGGTTTGGATAATAAAATTGCCTATAAATATCTGGTAGCTATGGGAATTTTCAAAGATTGCATGTTGCTGGAAGGATAAATAAGGACTGACTGTCAGTGCTGGATGGATGGTAATCTTTATCTCAACAAAATACATGTAAGGTGCTATTCACACGTGAAACRTTGTAGAGGAAAACATTTAAGAATCAAATATAATAAAAATTGGATAGGAGTGATAAGGTTAGCACACTGGGTAGGTTTCAGTAGTGAAAAGAAACTAGAGCCCATCAGACCCTRGGAATTCCTGAATATTCTCTAATAAAGTTCATTTTCACCACACAGCAATTATTACAACCTTAAAAGGCAATTTGATTCTTACCTCAGTCTCAAATAACCCTTAGATGACCTATGCTGTTGGCTGGCCTTATTTCTTCACACCTTCTGGGATAAGAAAATATTCAGARAGCTTTAGTGATACACCTAAAGATTTAGGAGCTCAACAGTTAAATGCTTTAATTTTGAGCTGCTAAAGCCTGATCCCAGAACAGAGTTCACTGCACCCACCAAGGGGCACTGGAGGATGAACACCCAGCTCTTGTCTCACTCCCCATGGGGACCCCTTGAGCAGAGCAAAACTAAGCCCTGAAGTCACCTGTGAAACACAATCCACCTTGCAGCACCTTTCCCAGGGCTGTGCACTCTGTACGCTCAAGTTCTGCAGTCTATAAGCATTCTTTGAAGAAGGTCACTCTTCCTTTCTTTTTCTTCTTGAGTAGAACTTTTTTGCTTCTCAAAATGTAGGAACCTTCCCTATTTTTGCGCCTTTGTACTGCAGGACACACAGCTCTAAAAGAGAGAAAGAAATCCAAGCATGTTTTCATCTCAGCAGTTCTGCACCCATCTTTTAGGGCAATGTCCTCCCTACAAAGCTGTGAGCTGCCTGGAGGAGTGGTGCAAGCTGCCCCAGCTGAATTTGCTCCAAGACACAGAAAGCAGGTAATTAGAAACTACTATATACTTCCATTTTCTCAAATTATATACCTGGGGAAAATGACAAACTTTGGTGGTCCAGGTGGCTTCATCAAAGTCACCAATAGAAAAAAAAATCTTAGTTGCAGTAAGATTAAGTACACTTAAATTTCACTTGTTTTGCTGCAGTTTAATAACTTTGTATTGTCTTGCTCTTTTGGTTAACAAGAAACCTTTTCCCCAAAATTGTGGTTTCCCACTGAGATTAACTTCTCTCATAAAAGACACCTACTTCTGCTCCCAAACCTTGCCCTTGATATCTTGAATACACTCAGATTAAAGTGTTTTGATGCAAAGTAATTTGAGCTACAAATTTTACAGAAACAGCTCTGTAACCRCAGGGGTGATGTGTGTGATCCTGCCCTGCCTGTCAGGAGTGTGCATGTATGAAAAGAAAAAGCTTGATAAGATATAGATATGTAAGATATCAAATTTTTAAAGTAAAATATATTTGTATCAGCACCTAAACTTCTGTTAGGTTACCATTCTGGAGTCCTGGCAAACTTTGCATTCCATTAAATGAATCTTTTAACAGTATTTGTTACTAGAAGTCTGGGAAAATATTGTCAGATGATAAGAAAATTTCTCCATCATTACTTGTTGATATATGTATCTAACACTGTCCTGAATTTGTCCAGTGTGAATTAGAAGTATTTGTGCCAAGTGATTTTATCTCTTTCCTTACCAGAAAACTTTATTTTCACAGTGAAAAGCAAAGAAAAATACCATTTTCCCTCCCTTTCCATTCTGGGCTTGAGGCTTATCAAAGTATCAGAGGACATATTAAAAGAAGACTATTGTCCCAGCATTTGCTGTGTGTTATTTGCAAGTAAATGCAGAGAATGAGAATAACCTATAAACTCAGGAAAAAAACAAAACTACTGCTTTGACACTCTGCTCTTTCAGAACATGTGTTCAATGCTACTCTCCAAGGAGAACTACAGTTTTTCCATTCACATTTTCTGATTTCTGGGAGTTGCCCATGCTGGAGGCTGAAGTGAGACCTCTCAGCCCCTGAAGGCTGGCTCTGTGTTCAGGGTTCTTTTTACCCTGACCTATGGCATGAAAATGCAAATGAAAATGCAAATTCAACATCAAGCATACAGCTCCAGATTCTCTGTTACACAACTCAGTCTGCACCCCTGCAGCCAAGAATCACTGTGCCAGCAACAGGAATGAACCTGCAATTTATGGTATCTAATATTCAACAGTCTTGCAGAATATTAATACAGTCTTCACTGACCATTTAATAAAAAAAATATATGTACCACACATAAAACTCAAGTTGTTTTGGAATAAAGGATCAGATTTTATAGACTGAATTGTCATATCAAATTCATAAGCAGCTTTACAGTCTACCAAAGTAAATTCTCTTCAGGCACAAATGAAAAATATATGGCAACAGCAAAAAAAGAAAACTTTTCCCTTAAAAAACCTGAGAAAATAAAGGTCCTTGATGTTACCTTAAATATAATGAATGACTTGCCAAAATAAGCTTCCAATATAATCTTGTCAATGAGGCGAATGATTTGTACAAACGGTGTTTGGCTAATGGACAATTTATGTTCCATTTTCTGGAATGAGTCTGCAGGAGCTGATCCTCAGCAGAAATTCACTTGGCTCTGCCACTTTTCCCAACAAACTATCCCACAGAATCCTGAATGTCAGTGTGCTGGGGACAATGAAGACTGTGCACAAGGAAGGCTGGTTATATTTCTAGTTACCATGCATGATTTGAACGGATGTCAGTGGTGGTTCTTGTTTTAGCTTACAGGTGGGGGCTTTGGAGAGGTCTGATCTCAAATGTCTGCACACATCAATATCTGTACTAGGACTGGAGTGTGCAGTGAACACTACTTAATCTGTGCTCATGAGATCGCTTATGAGATCAGATGTGTGAATGGACAAATTTTGTTTCACTCACTCTCATCCCTTTTAAGAAATTCCTTACTCTAGAAATGGAATCCACTGTTCACTTCAGAAGACACTGTTTCCAGGCCTGCCATTCTTATCTGCAGGATCTCTGCTAAGGCACAGCTTGGCCCAGCTCATGCAGTGCTGCAAAAATAGAAAATCCCCTATACCCAGAAAGGAGCAGGATCAATGTGGCTGAAGACCAAAAGCTGGGGTGTTCTTTTCTGATCCCAGATCATTAAAATACTCTTGAGTGCAACAAGAAGGATATTGAACTTCATCTGTTTCTCCAAATCCTGGAGCTGGTGATGAGTTCCCTCCCCAGCCTTCACTGGCTGCACACACACACTGACCATGGTGTGACTGCTACCCTGAGCTCTCCAGGCTCTGCCTAAGCAAGATTTCACTGCAGTTTAAGCCAATTCCTAATCAGAGTACAACTGATGCATTTGAATGGGAATCACTACATTTGGCCAGAGCTAGCATGGAAATAATTTCATTTACATTTCCCAAGCTATGCAAAAGTCAGTAGACAAGAACATTATTTGTGTAGAGATTCTTGAATTAAATGGATGTGTGAGTCAGCATGTCCTTTAACATGGCATTCAAAAAGTTATTTCTTAGACTGTCTTCCAGCTGTTGTATAATATTCTGATTTAATTTATAATATGTGCAGTCACACAAATTCTGTTGACGTCAGTTGTAGTTCATTCCTTATAATTAGTGCATAATTCTCATCTCATGTTTAACACAGGGAAGTGGAGTAATCATTAATATTTCTAAAATAATGAAGTTGTCACCAAAATATAATGAAGATAAGAAAATTAGACAAACTCTCTTATGAATCTGAATGACATTTAAACTGAAAAAAAATCTACAACAGCCTATGTCTGGGTTTTATTCCAGAAGTAAATAACAAGAAATTTCAAGACCCTTCAGCTGGTGCTTTGACAAGAGTGTACATCTGTCACATTAAAAGCAATCCCTAAACACTTAAATAAATGAATTATTAAGGATATCATAACTCTTATGCCATGCCCATAATTATGTCACTTTAGTAATGTATCACTGCATAAAACAGTAGTCTTGGAATGGATTCCTCTGGTGCACAAGTAAGAGTGCTGACATTTAGCTTAAAGCTACCTTTGTCCCCCATCAGCCCTTCTCCTGGGCCTCAGAACAATGAAATTCACATTGGAATCAACAGAAAAACTCTTTCTGATGCTAAAAAAGTCTTAAAAAATGCAAATATCCTCAAATATGAAAGATAGAATATATCCTATTATTCTTACTCATGTCTGTTCATAGAATGGGCTTGATTGGAAGGGGCCTTAAAAATCATCTAGCTCCATCCCCCCTATTAGGAGCAGGAGTAATAATTGTAATGTCTCAATTAAAAACAAACCAAAAATTAATATTCTAGATTACTATTACAGTAAAAAAAAAAGTGAAATTAAGACTGGGGGAAAAAAAAGCATGAGTATAGCCAGTAAATTTTCAGGAAGTGGATCAGAAACAGCATGGTCAATTCATCCCTCATCGTGCAAAACCTTCCACTTGTCATTAATTTAAAATCTTTTGAAAACCCTCTTTGATAAAACTGTACATTAGGAAGAAATTTATCTGATAATGCCAAGACTAAGCCATGGATGGTTCTTTTTATTCAAGCCGATAAGATGCATGAGGAATATCTATTTTGCAGAAGAGGATCTGAAAAAGTTTTCTTCAAAATGGATTTCTTACTCCCAAATTTTAAAAAATCTACTACTTTTCATTGTTGCAGAAGACCAAATAAGTATCTTCTGGCATGTCCACAGGGATGGTTCCATCTTGCAAATGACAACTGCCTAACCCTGTAATGACAGAAAACCCAATGACTAGGAGCATTATTTGTTTGTCTGACTTTGAAGAAGCCAATGATCCATGAACAGACAGAAACAAAAGATTTATTTGCAAGGTACAGCCTTGGGTATGTGAAGCTTTTCTGTGCACTCAGTTTCAGGCCTAGTTAGTCCAGCATACACAGCTGAGAAATTGTAGCTTATTTTCCAGCTTCTAAATAGGGAAAGACCTGGGACCTGATCCAAATCTCAGTGAAGTCAATAGGCATCTTTCCATATACTCCAATGGATTTTGACCTGGGATCATTGTTCCAAACACTGTTAGTAAGCAAAGCTGGGAGAAAGTATTATGAGTAGCTTCTCTACTGAGCAGCTTTAGGAAAAAACTCGCCTGTGAGACGTGGCTTTGCACGTGTGACAGTGTGGGTGTGTATTCAAATTATACACAAACAGGAAAATGCATTTTCATAAGCAAAATACTTTCCTTAAATGACTCCCTCTGGCCTGGCTATTTTTGACTGAAAGTACTATAAACAGAGCAGAGCAGATATTTGTATCATTCAGACAAGGATTTCTCTCGGGTCAGCACAAGAGCAAACACAATTGAGTCACCTCCTGACTGAGGCACTGGAYATTCACAAATAACCAAAGCTTTCCATTGTTTTTGTGCCAGCTTTTCACATTGACATCACCCATACTGGCCTTACATTCCTTCCTTATCACCAAATGGCCAGTGGCTCCTTGCCACTGCTCTCCTCCCCACCACTGCCCCCAAATCCCACCCACCTTGTGGAAATTCCTGTGTCCTGAAATGGCTGCCTGTTTCTCTAGCACATCTCTAATTACTCAGAAGGAGAGGAAGAAAAAGCCAATTGGAATTTGTCATTATTTCTCAATGGATTTCCATTGAATCTGCCCATCTCTCTCTCTCCTAGTCTCTGGCCTGGTCTTTTAGCTGCATGTGCAATGCAAGATGTTTGCAAATGCAGACCTAACCTTGTCCAGCCTATTTACTCCTTCTTTCACTTGATCATCATAGAGTCTAATTATATTTTGGTCAAGATATTAATCTATGCAAACAGACAGTTTAAGGACTTTGAATTAACTTACCAAACCATTTTATTATACCATAGACACAAAGTAAACCTTATCCACACACGAGATGTGCAAAGAAAACAGGACCCCAAACCTGCTGTTAAAAACCCCAGTGATAACCTCCTTGTGTCTGTCTTGCTGAGATAGCTGGTAGCTATAATACAGATACTCCAAATACATGAGTTTTGAGTTGTAGCCTGAAAAGAGATGATCTTTCAGCCTTAGTTTTTTATGTAGGAAATAATGCACTATACTCCACCAAGGATCTTGTCATTCAGCCTGAAAATCCCCAAACTCACCAGTTTCACTGCTGTTTCTCACTCTATAATTTTGTTTTACAACTACAGCCTGCTCCCATAAGGTTAATAGTCCATTCATTTCTCCTTTCTAATCTCTCTAGTTTATAATTAACGGCGATGGGTATGACTACAATGATGGGTATGAACATAATACTGACTTCTCAATATGGTAAATCAGCCTCTGTTAAGGTCTTTCATACCAGAGTAACTCCAGTGAAGGGTACCAGAACACTACTGAGTAGGCAGCAATTCCTCTGCTCAAAACTTAGGAGCAAAAGCTCACTTTCATATGGGATTCAGGGAATTAGGGTTGACTGTCTGGTTAGTGGACAGGTCTGGACACGCCTTAGAATCACATCACTGCTTCAAATTTCTGTAAAATTAATTTTAAAGAACCTAAGGGAAAAGCACCTTTCTTGACAAACTTTTCTGGGAACAACCTGACTGCAGCTAAAGTCAATGGAAGATCTGCCACTGACTTTACTGAGACCARCATTGCACATCAGGGACTGTAGATATCTTATAACCCTGCTGGATCTGTTCTTATTACATAGGGAAAACCTAGAAACTAAAGCACTGGATCATTTCCAGTACCAATTCTCTTTTAGCAAGGCATGAAATATGAAAATGAGCATTCTTCTCACCTTCTGGACAGCTTCTGAGCCATCTGTCTGAAAAGCCACTACAGGGAAGCTTGAAAACTGTCTTTTTTCACAATTAACTTTGCTTATGGCCTGAAAAGCAACTTTTGTGGTTGAGTGCGCCCACAATATTAAGACTTTCCACAGTGAAATCTCCAGGCTTTGGGCAAGATTTTTTTTCCTTTGAAGCCAAAGGGAATATTCAGTACTCTAAACCTTAGGCATGGAGTAGGTGTCTAAATAAGAAGGTCAAGTCCAGTGTGTTATCTCTGTGATGGCTCCAGAAGAAGATGCAAAGTATGTAAGTTAAGCACCTGTCTCTCCTCATTGACTGTAAAATTCACGGTGTTCAAAAAGAAAGGTAAAATCTATGTTCATGCAGACAACCCAACAGAGAAAAAAATCTGGATGTCATAACATTGATACTAAATACAGATGGTGGTCAGTAAACCACAATCTGTTGAAAAAGTCCAGGACTGAGAACCAGACCAAAGTCTGGATAGTTTATGGAGCTATTAGAATCTGTTTTATCTGCTAAATTGGGTTACAGTCTTGTGAGAACTGGTTTTTCATTACTTTTTTTCAAAGTTCTGTCTGCTTCTGGATAAGCTCTAAATAGCCCAAGAAAAGGCTTTCTCATAGAATTTTGGCTATTCCCATTCCAGTCCCAAGGGACCTCATCCAGTGTGAAAACAAAGATGGAAAAACATTGCCCAAAAGCTTGAAGTCGAAAGAGAAGTGCATTTAAGAAAGTGGAGGAGAGAGGAGTGAGAGAGATGATGTTTAGAAGATAGAAGGTTTTTGACCCGAGATGCCTCTCCTAACGCAAGAATATAGGATGGTAGCTGACAGGAGCATAGAAATGCAAGGACAGCACTTCTCAGACTGAGAAGACCCAGAGATCTGTCTGGCCTGGTACCTGACCAGCTGCTGAAGCCAAGATAAAAGCATGGGAACAGGACAGGCCCATCTCTGCTCCCACTGGCTGGTCTTTTAGGGATTTCCTGAGGGCGTCCTGGTGCAGAGCACTACTTACTCAGGAGCTGAACCATGAAGCCCCTTCCCATGGGATGCAGAGGGATTGAAGCTCCTGGACATCTCCTTTCTAGCTGAAATTTCTACTGAAATTTTTGCCACATGTAGAGTCTCCATGTAGAGTGTGAGGTGGGGAAGGACTTCCCTAATATGCTGTAAGTGTTAAAGAAGATTAAAGAGTATATATAGTCATAAGAGGTATGACTTTTATCCTTGCATATGTGACTCAGAAAGGAAAGGTCAGCAGAATTAAGAAACTGCATAAACTCTATGGCATTTAAAAATACCACTCAGCCACAGAGTGAGGTGCAGGACCAGTCTCCTTAAAGACAAATTGTCCTTCCTCTAACAGCTCTGCAGCTGGCCAGCAGGGATTACTAACCTCCTTAGTATCTCATGCTTAGCTCTAGTTTGTAAATAGAGCCTCAATTATGCATGTACATGGTCTATTCACCTAAGTGTCCTTATCGTTTTTTCCCTTCTGTCCTCTTCTCCAGTCTCTCCATTTATTTTATTTGTACACTGTGTCTGAATTCAGCCTGTTAGCTCTAGAGATCAGAAACGTTTGTTTGTACAATTAGCATGATAAGATGATCTTGCTCTGACAGGAGCTGTGAAAATACAAATGTAATACAAATCCTGCTAATTTGTGATGTTGTTAATCTGGCTGACAAAATACTTTTGCAGCTATTTCACCAACAGAAAATAAGCACTCTGGTGAGTAGTATATGGATTAGAGCACTGGAGACTCAGGCCAGAAATTACAGCATACATCACTTTTTCCTCCCAACTTCCTTAGATGATATAAGCTGCAATCTGAGTGTTCCCTGTAACTGTTTTCCAGTTCTTGAACTGAAGGCAATTGCTTATTCCTGAAAGCAGTTCACTCTGTGATTGCCTCTCCTGCTTTTGTGCATTGAGGAAGACATCAAAGATACAAATGCCCACAGTGAGCATAATTATTTCTTGGTAGATCTCATAAAATCAAGCAACCAGTGGGAAAGAACAAAAGACAAAAAATTATGATCGTTCCTTCTTTAACATAAAAATTAAATTATATGTTTTCAACTATCAACACAATGTTTCATCTGAATATCAGGCCTCAGCCTCTACTGTGATGCAATGAAAATATGAGTGTGACACTGAGATCTGTAAACTGAAATTAGGTCATCACCATTGGTTAGAGCTCCAAGGTTGGCTCCTCTGCTGTTTCTAAAAGGTTCCCACATTTCCTACCATGTTCCTGCCCTACTCTGCAAGAAGTATAAAATATCAATATTGTCACTGAGACAAAGACTGACTGCACAGGGTGGCAGTTGTCCCTTTCTGTGTGTGGCGATGATGTTTTGGTGACATCACTTCTGTGATAAGTACAGCATAGTTAGTGGCAGGCTATGAATGCAGAGGGAGATGCTTGGAAAGTAGAGGTGGATGTGGACCTCTAAAGAAGAAAAGGAAATACATGTTCTCCATTCCTTGAGTAAAAGCCTAACTGCTGTATCAAATGATTCAACCTATTCTAGTATTTTGTGATTCTAACTGAAGATTTCTGTTTCACTGTTTTGATCAGATTATCTTAATATAAACAGAAAATAAGTTACTAATAACTTTCTATAATATTTAATAAGGGAATAATAAGTAATATTTTTCATTAACAACTTCTCTTTGAATTCAGTCTGCAATTATAAGTGGTTTGGGGTTACTCAAAAACATATTTTCTAGCTAATAAATAGCTCATGTGGAAAAAGTCATCCAATGTTACATTAGCTACAGATGAACACAATTCTCCCTCAGAAAAACCTAAGATGTTTTCAGACTCTTGTTGGACTCTTCCTGACTCCATGTTAAAGTTGTAACACAATGACTGTAGAAAAGTAGTTAAATCACGGAATCATAGAAGAGTTTGGGGTGGAAGTGACCTCAGAGATCATCTAGTTTCAATTGCCCTGGCCTGGGCAGGGACACCTTCCAGTAGAGCAGGTACTTCAAAGCCTCATCCCACCTGGCCTTGAGCAATTCCAGGGATGGGACACCCACAGCTCCTCTGGACAACCATGTCCCGTGTCTCACCATCCTCACAGTAAAGAATTTCTTCCTAATATCTGATCTACATTGATCTCTTCCATTCTATAGCAACACCTTGTAGCTGTGAATTTACACAGTTCACGGGTGCTCATCTGCACTGATGTGTTTTACAGTGTCACAATGCAACCTTGAGATTTTCCAGACAATTCTTGATATTCCTCATTAATATTTCAGAGCATCTGAAAATGATTTCTACTCTACACTAAATGTCAGAAGAGACATAGTATACAACTAATGAAACAGCAACCAATGACCACTAGCAGTCAATAATCCAAAATATCTATTTTGTTGCGTTTTTTTTTCTTTTGAGAAGGATTACTATAGCTTGAAGTTATGCAAATAAGTCTCACAACAAAACCTTCTCATATTACTTCAGGGTATCAATTTAATTCCCTTTTATCCATCCTGCCTTCTTCCCACACCCCTTCTTTTGATTTCAGGCAGGCTGTGAGAGAAAAATTTTTGGGCCAGATAGCATACATCTTCATATAAACCTTCACCAAGGCAACAAAGCAAAACACTTTGGCTGTGTATGGAGAAATAGCTTTGCACATTCTTGAACTCCAGCAAGTGCTTTAAGATGATTTGAAGTAGTTCATAAAACTCATTAGTTCACTCAAAACTTGAGTCCACCACTCAAGCTCTGCTATTTGGTATTACTGGACCCATGGTGAAGACTGAAGTCTTGGCTTGCCATGTGGCCTTAAAAAGCAGCCATAATGCTGGCTTTCATGGGAAAAACCCACTCCTCACTGACACTGTGAACACACACTCTGCTCCTCTACATCCTCCTCTTCTTCCATCCCTGACTGCACTCTCACTCCAGGGCTCAGGACTGGAGCAGGTAGTGAGACAAAGTGCTTGAAGTCCTGCTGGTTGGCACCTGGAGCTGGAGCTGCTCCATTGTGCCTGCAAATACAGCACCATTTCCAATTTGTCACATTTGTGTTCTGCCATGACACTGTAGACACTTTTTAAAAAATATGTATATTTTTAAATATGTATATTTACAAATATTCTATCAGCTTAAAACAAATAAACAAGACTTTCCATCAGCTATGGGTATTCAGGGTTAGTGTAGAGGTGGAAAGGACAAAGGGAGTGGATTGCTAGAGGTACATTGACCAGACTGACTATGGGAAGTTAGAAATGCATGATTCCTCCATAAGAATGTGCCTGAAACGAGACATGCTTTTGTAGACTTAACTATAGATTTAAAAATATTTTTATTCCCTCAAACTAATGTGGAATTTACAGGAATTAGCATACCAATGTCTATTTAAAATTTCCATGCAATTTAATTGCAATTAAAAAATTATTAGGGAAGATTATGTGAAATAATTAAGTTTATAAAAACATTTAATATATATAATTCAAACAGCACTAAATAATTATGCAAAATTAATTAGATAATCATATCTCTACAGTAGTGTTCTCTGGGAAGTTTTAGATAAATTTATAAAGCTTATTATTCTCTGTTCATAAAGCATAAGGAAATATTCAGCATGGATTTTTTACTGATAAAAAATGCTGTGTGCTTGGCAACTTGATAGAATTCATTGACACTGCATAGGTTTGATGACAATGGTTTGATACTCAGAAATATCAGCTAGAGATGAAAGCAAAGCAGAGCAAACCCAAGAAGAGAGCTTTGTGCAGTACCCTTGAAATGGGAAGATGATTGCTTTCTTGAAGTATTTAGGGATGTTGGTTTTCCAGACTCAGTACAAAAAGCCTTATTTTGGTCCTGTTTTGAGCTGCCATCTCATCTGGATTCACCACTGCAGTCTCTAAAATGCTGAGCATTTCAAGCATTTATGCAACAAATTTATTAATAATTGTGCAGCTCTTAACATCTATACTGCAGTTCCTTTGTTTCATTTAATTATTCCTCAAGAAGGTACTTACTGTTCCCAAGTCTCTGCACCTTGCCAATTTCCAATGAAACAGGAGTACAGAGAAATTATTCAAAACTCTCTTGATATTATTTTGTAACACTAAAAAATGGTTCCAGCACTTTCCTTGTCATACACAACTGCATTATTAACTGTTTAATAAAAAGTGTTAATAGGTTTGCTTGCTAAAAGCCCACCAACATCACGATGCTAAGGCTGAAGTAGCATTACAAGACATGTTTTGAGCACCTCAAGGCTGATCACAAGTAAAGTATGTTGTTAAGGGCATTATTCAAATGACTCTTGAACTTTGACAGGCTTGGGAGGGTTGTGAGTGGGGGTAGGAGGTGTGCATATAACAATTGCACATTAAAACAACCATTCCACTGAATAAAATTAGGGGACCTCTGTGGCTTGGAGGGTTATCCTGGCTTCATTCCTAAGTAAATCTTTCAAAATTTCATATGTTGTGGAGTTCTGAAAAAATCAGTCAGCAGTAGAAACTTGTCAGTATTTAATAACTGGGTAAGTCTCCTGGGATTTGGTTAACACTCAGTATGCTGCAGTCCACACTTGCACAGCTTGAGCTGTTCTTTCCTTGCAATTGTTCTTTTTTCATGGTGGTGCTAAAAACATTAAGAAGGTTCTGCTGTTCTCTCCATGTACCTATTGTATGGAAGAAAAACTGAAGGCATGGGAGCAAGGGGGAGAGAGAGTCTGCATGAAGCACATAAGAAAGAAACAGAAGAAACAGAGAAAAAATATTCAAGACATAATATAAAAATTATGTATAATTAGTGAAACCAGGAATCCTGAACACGTTACAGAAGAGCATGGTGAAATCCATGACAAACACTTCAACCATATTAAGAGGAGTAATACAAGCTGATGTTAATTTAACATTTTCAGAAATTGACATGACATCTAAAGTTAAGTAGCCTAATGGCTGAAAATTCAGCCATTCAAAAGATAAGAAATAAAACAAAATGCGAAAAGATGTCATATGCACAAGTGTTATGTTGGTCCAGGAGACCTAAATCTCATTGCATCTCCTGCCCACCCAGAACAATTTCCCAGGCTGGTGAGAGCACTCCCACACACTCCTGTGTTGGCTCCAGAGCACTGCAGACACAGGCAACAGGGTGAGGATTTCTCCCTTCCTTTGGCTCTGGTCAAAACATCTGGCTGTTTTCACCTCTCCACCCAAAAACTTCTCTTCCCTTGCTCCTCCTAAAATTATTGTCACAGTTCGCTCTGTCCTGGGACTTCACCACACCAGGGTGGGAAAGACCATTTCTTTATAGGAATTTTAAATTGGTTTCTTCTCTGTGTCACTGCTCACATTCTGATAACAAGGTACAAATCACCTTGAGACCCTTTGTTATATTTGTCACAGGAACATTTAGGCCCAAGACCTTCCTGCCACCACGGACACCAGAGCCATGTAAGCTGAATGATAACAACAATTGAGAGTTTGTATGTGTACAACAACCAGGGGGGTGAGGCTGTTGCATGCTGGAGGCAAGGGTGTGCTGGAGCTCATTTGGTTATTTTCCTAATCAAGGGTGGGTTGCCTGGTTGTTTTCTACTCATTCAGTTTTATGGGACAAAATAAGCCCCTGTTTTGAGCTGAATGCTGAACTACATGGGAAGGGAGGCTTGAGATAAGATTTGGTGTCTTGTTTGTTTTTTTTTCTTAGGTTACAGTAGAAAGTGCTTTTCTGGTAGCAGTAAAGGCCTCAATTAATATTTAAAGATGGTTATCAGGGCTTCTTTTTCTACATTCACTAGGGAGATCAGAAGTGCTCTGTCCTGGCTACTGTGATAATGGTTTATCTCTCAGAGACCTTCCACATTCACAAAAAGCCGTGGAAGGTTGCCCAGCTGCTCTCATTGAGGGACCCTGCAAGGTTCTGATGTGTTTTTTTGCTTTAGCCAGGGATGAAGGCTTCCTGCAGGAGATGGCATTCACTCCCCAGAAGATGATGTAGCTGGGGCGTGTGGGCAGGATGTCTAGGATGTCAAAGAAGTTCTCTCTATGTTCCTCCAGAAAGCTGAGACCACAAAGGAAATTCCTCTCTTGCAGCAGTCTGTAGGGTCCTAGGAGGTTGTCATGATCCTCTCGTACAAGCAGGTTTGTGATGGCTCATTAACTGATCTCAGAGTGCAAAAAAAAACAACACAGAGGGCATTTCAGTATTAATCAAAACAAATGCACCTTTATTGAGTGCCCACAGCAAATGTGACAGAATGATGTGAAAAGGAGAATAAAAGATAGAGATAGAGAGAGAGAGAGAGAGAGAGAGAGAGAGAAAGAAGGGAAGGGGTATAGCTACCAATGGAGAGACAAATTCCTTGTGGTCCGACTAATAAATCTGTCTTGTCATGTCGGGGAGAATCTTGAAGTCTTGATTAATTCAGGGCCTTTTATAGTCCTCTGGCGAGGGGGGAGCAGGTAAAAGACAATGAAGAATACTGAAAACAGGTACAGACAGTCCATGTTCACATCAGTGAGCGAGACCCATTGTTTTCTTGGTCCAGGGAACACACCTGCAGGCAACACCTGGCAAAGATCTCACTTCAGTCAGGCCAGCCTCGTGTGTTACAGTTATAGGGTCTCAGTCTCAGTCCTTGGGAGGGAGCTTCAATCTCTGTCTGTCACGGTGGTTGTCAGGCAGATGAGGGATTTTCCATGGGGGACCACCAAAGTTACCCCAGAAAGTTCATTTGGCCAAGAGGTGGGGAAATTCATGGGCTATTGTGATGGGCAGGTATGAAGTTGCTTCTTGCCAACCCCTGCTCAAAGCAGGGCACCATGGTGGCACTGCAAACACAGCTCAAACAATCACTTGGTGAGCATCCACCTCAACCAGGCCAGAACTCTAGACAGGGTCTTCAGGGTCTCGGTGTCTGTCTTTGTGATGGTCGTGAGGCAAATGAGGGAAACTTCAGACCACCTCTTACAAAGGTACAGTAAGTACAGGAATTAAGTGGCACCACAGAGGCTGGAGCTCAGCCTGGCTTCCCTCTCTCCCAGAAAAGTCTGGCTGATCAGGTCAGAGGCAGGAGAGCAGGTCACAGGCTGAGCAGTGTGGGGATGAGGAGGTGAACCCTGAAGTCCTTGCAGGATGCCAGTGAGAGAAGTGCCCTTCTGGAAGCTTCTGCCTGACGTTCGGTATTGATTTCATTGGACAGGCTGAAGCACTCTCACCAAAGTATCTTAAAATTGCAGTTTGTGGATTGCTGGAAAAGTACCATAGAAACTCCTTATTTAGGCTGCAGGCATTTTGGCTTGGAACACAAAATTAGGTAGTCACCTTTTGATCTTCATCTTTAGGTCCCTACAAAGGGCTAATAATGTACCACCTTGTCTGGGCGCTGTGAAAATGAATCCATTCCATTTGTGAAGTATCCAAACACTCTGACACTGAGCATAGCAGAACAGCCATTGAGAAAATTGGCAAATCTCTTTTCTAAGGAGGGTTTGGATAGCACAAATTAAGCAAGATGGCTAAGGTCACATACTGAATAAAAAAAAAGAAATTATGCTATGTACATGAACTGAATGAGGGATAGATAACTGGGGGGAAAATACCATCATGTAATGAAGGTCTGAATTGTAATGCACACACCCAGAAGGTCAACAGAAAATTAGAGGTCACCTTTAGTCTTCCCTTCTGAAACTTTTAAATCCTTGGGTTTGCAGTTTTAGTGCTTGGGAAATGCATTTCAAACACATTTTGTTTTCATTCTTTTCTGTGAGGCAGGTTGAATTGCAACTTCCAAGGTGCAATGTGGTCTTTATTCCTCTCAAAAGAAGCATAGCAGGTCATTGGAGAAAAAAGGGAAGTCATCAATCTCAAACTAATCCATGTCTGGTTGTCAATATAAAGATTCTAGCAAACCCAAAATATTTCCTATGTGAGTATTTATATTCAAAATCATATGAAAATCAGAAACATAGTAAAATATAAAAAACTGGATACAATAGGTAATATTTTACTATTTTTTACTATTTTATTTTTTTTTTGTGTGTCTCACCCTCCCTATGAAAACAGAAATATCAGCTGAGCTCTGAAAGCAAAGGCTATGCACATTTGAAATCACTACCATTGCCAGTATACAGGATCATATAACTAAGGCTGATGCTTTAAATAAAGCTAGACCTGAGGATGTATTCTTAGAACAGTATAAACCAATTTTATCACTTTAAAAAAATCTATATCTAGAATAATATTTTGTTAAATTCCATTTTTTCTTTGTTTACAGTGGATTGTTATATGTGGTATAACAGCCAGACTATCCTATTAATGCAGAAACATGGATCCTAAGTTGCCGGAAATTTTATGAAAATGGCTAAATCAAAAGGGAAGAATTCCATCAGTTTATCCGTCCCCAGAGAAGAACTCAGTAGTAGTTCTGGTCTTGCTATGAAAAAGAGAATTCATGGAATACAGAAATGTTAGAAATATTCTAAACACGAGGAAAATGTCAGTGGGAACTTTACCCTATTAGGCACTGATGAATGCATTCCTCCCTCAAGATTTTTCTTCCATGTGAGTTCCCTTCACCAATGTTCTCATTTAAAGCTAAACACACATCCTTTAAAATGCTGTTCTCTTCCATTGGTCCAGCAATTACTTCTTTTCCTAGTTGATCCTATTTGGATTTTAAGATTCTAGGAAGTTATCAATGTTTAGAACAAAAGTTTTATACTTTGAAAAATTTTGTGGCAAGTTTTGGTGGCAAGTTTTTAAGTAATTTATTCAAATGTGTTAAATACTTCTGGAAAACCTCAGCTCTTCCTTTATGATTTTCTCTGCTAGATAACACGTGCTACAATAAAATTTTCTCTCTCAATAGTACATGGTGTTTAATGAGGTTGCAGCTATCCATTTTATTAATATGAGCAGACTGTAAAGTCTTTCTGAAAAGATTAGTACAATAGCGACATATTGTTCATCAGAAGTGACATCCTGAGATCAAAGGCAGTGAAACTGAAGCTATTCAGAACAGAAAGAATTTTCTCTCATACTAACAAAAAAGTTCTGGGTGTTCATGGCTCTTTATGTTTTGTCACTTAACTTCAGGAGGCCTTTTGAAAAATATTTGGCATCACATCTGAAAAAAAATATTAACAGATGATATCCTTATTTTTCAAAATAATAATTAAATGAAACAAAGTAAGAGTTGATATTTATTGAGGTTTTTTAAAGTTAACAGCAAAAAAAAAGCCACCAAAACCAAACAATACCTCCCCAATAGTCTTCTCAAATCCCTTTTTTTTACAAATGGTAGACAGCACACACATGCCAGCAGTGTCATCCCAAAGGGCTCGCAGCCTTAGAAAACCAGATACAATTTTTTGTAGACCAACTTTAAGACAGGTCTTCAAATTTGCAATGTCAAATAAACCCCTTTATCTTACTATGAGTGCATAAGACATGAGAAGTTTTCCTTTTAAAAGACTGAGACCTCAGCTGACATATACAGTCTATAACTAAATGGACATTTCTCTCCATGTCCAGCAAATGAAAAATATCGTAAATAAACATTTATAAAAATATGTGTCTAAAATGAAAATTTCAGTGTAATACTACAGAAATTGGAGCCTTGAAAACAATTTTTATTATTATTTTGAGATCAGCTGCTGTGAAACTGAAATAACCTTAATCAAAATTGTGTTGACAGCATTTCAAAAAGTTTCTGCCATCGTTTTAATCCAGTAACTTTAATACGGCTGGTCTTAATATTTTTATGCATTCAGGGGCAGGAATAGGCAGAAGATATTTTACTGGCTGGGGAAGAAAGTGAAGGGTATTTTATATACCAAGTTTATTCACATGTGTACTTGTGCATATACAAAGGAGGCATGAAGGCAGTTCATGAGAGATACTAAAACCTCATTTTGGGAAGTGCTGAAAGAAATCTTAGTTCTTGTTTAATTAACAATTAAAAAATTAAAAAATCCCCAGAAGAATTGCGTATTTTCTTAAATCTCGGTATTTTTGGAAATGCAGTAACTTTATTGGTTCAAACTTCCCTCACTATTTTGAGCAGAGACTGCAATTTAATCTCAAGGAAATTTTAAGAAGAGCGTCTCTTCATTTTCCAAGGGAAGACCAAATGTTGCCTTCAGGCTCAGGAAAGTAAAATTCTGCCCCCAGCCCACAGACTGAGTTCGGGAAAGCCATCTCTGAGGAACATTTGAAACGTTTGCAATATTCATTATGGCAGAACTTAATTTAAAGCTGGTGAGTGCAGATCAGGTAGAAAGACATGAAAGCCATTCAATGTCCAATATTTGATCTCATAACCAAGCATCATTACCAAAGCCTTCAAACAGAAAATCTGGGATAATTCACTTCATCTGGAATGAGGAATTGGAAACAAAGACCTGTGCTAGCATTCAGGAATGTATTTAATTTTCTTTGGCCTGATATCCAATTGTATGTTTTAAAATCTCCATTTTCTCTTTGTGAATGAAACTAGCTTATAGCTACTTTATCTGAATTGTTTACAACTCAGTAGGAAGGATTTGGAGATTAGATTTATCTCCCAGAGAAAGTTATTACAGAGGAATGAAGCAGTTTGAAACAGAAATAATAAACAAGAATATGTATTCATCTTAGCAATACTGACCTTGCAGATAATAATTTTTCTCCTTATATTTCTCTTTCTGGGCAATTCCAGAGAAAATGTTGCTAAACAATACACATTTTTTTTACTGAAATACATTTTCAAGTATAAATATTTAGAGATAATTAAATAGTTGGAGCATTCGTACTGGGATTCAATCCAGCGTTGTGGTGGTAAAGCTGGTTAGTCTTCACCCAGCAGCACATTCTTAGGATGGGGTTCTAAAATCATAGCCAAAGTCCTGCAACACACTGACTCACATTTTTGGAAATTAGAATCTTCCAGAAAAATGAGCAGGAGCTGGCAACTCTTCTCATCATGGTAGTCTGCAAGTACCAAGACTGAGCCCGGAATTTTCTGAAAACCATTTTTGTTTTGTTTATTAGCAATAGATTTTGGGGCTTTTGGGATTGTTTCCATTTAAAACTTTCCTTTTGGCCATTCTTTGGGCAACATTTTTTAAACTTATGTTCTGCCATATTTTCCTTGATTCCAAAAAAATAAAAATTAACTGCGAGAGAGATATGGATAGTCTTTAGAAATAAGACAGTCAAAGCCAGCCACACTGTCACTATATCCATATATGGCTCGTGAGACTCAAGGAAGTAAATAATCCTTTCTGCGTGCACAGAGTTTTTTCCAAGACACCCCATATCTACTTTGCTGCAGCAGCCCTATGTCTCGGTTTGGAAAGACAGGAGGCTGCTAAGAAAGGCAGGAGACTCCTCTGAAACGGAGAATGCAAACCCTCTCCACCCCTCCAAAGTGCTATAAATTTTAAATTAAGGGGCTCTCTGGCAAAAAAATATGGGAGCAGGAAATAACAGTTCTTTAATAGGGAAGAAAAGACAAGGATAAAATAAAACAATGCAGTAAACTGAAACAATGCTGAAAGAGTCAGAACTCAACATGACACCCTGTGGGTCAGGGTGTTGGTAGCAGTCCAATTAGAAATGTGGCTGCAGTCCTCCTCAAGTGTCAGGTGTGATTCTGTTGGAGCAGTGATCCTGTAGTGTTCCTCTGAAGATCCAGTGGAAGACGAGGCAGCTGCTGTTCATCGGGGAAATCCAGTGGAGAAGCTGTGCTGGTGTTCCAGAATCTCCAGATTATATCCGGCTAGGAATGCTTGGCTCCTCCCCCTGGGCGGAGCATCTCCCAATGGGACACTGTAGTTCTTATCAGTCATTCAGTGACATTGAATAGCCTGTTATCAGCAGATGTCCCCTCCCAGTGGAGGAGTGATCATGGTGGAAGAGATAAGGAAAAACTGCCCACTTGACAAAAGACAGCTGCCATACAGATGGTAATAAATTGCCTTGCAATCTGGAACACCCTAACAGCTCAAACTCCTAAGAATTATTAAAGTCCATGAAAACGTGTCCCATGCTCCCACAGCAGCATGGAAGCAATTGATTCTTTCCACCCAGTTACTCACCCAGCACTGGAGAAATCTACATGCTCCCAAATCACTAAATGGAGCTGCTTGAATCAGTTGCTTCCCTGTCACTGACAAAAGCATCAAGAAGAAGCTCTTCCAGGATGATGCTCACCAACTGTCCAAAATCACTAGGCATTTATATAAGGACAGTCCCCTTCAGGAGGTTTTTCAGTCTTAGCAGGGTCTGCAAGAGTCATTCTGCCCTGTGTGCTCTGTGCTTGAGTGATGATGCTTGTGCATCTCCCAAGCATGATTTCACCTGTAGCATTATACCTGAGAGCATCATCCTTTTCTTCCACATGGCCCTTTGGAAAACCAAATACTGATTTTTCCTTTAGAGAGGTCTATTGTCTCTTTTTGTATATTCTGGCTACTTTTTGTTCCACCACTTTTTAATGTTCAACCTGCGTAAGGAGTTGTGTTAAATGGACATTCCTTGCATTAGTTTGGCTTAGGAAAACATGATATACCACAGGAATACCACGTTTGTGCTGCCAAGAGCTAATAAAGATCATCCTGGAAGATCTTCCAGTTCAGCCTCTGAGACAGGCCAGCCATGCTGCAGTAATAGGATACAAACTTTTGGGGGAGAGTAGAGAAATTCTATGGATCGTTCCAGATATGCAGCAATTCTTTGGAGCTCCAGTTGTGAATATTATTTTAAACTTCTAACACGAGGGGATCCATAGACCATATGAAGTATGTTGTACCTGAATAATTTATGGAATAAGTGGTATAAGAGTAAATTTATGTGCCAAATAAAATATCAATCGAAATAGATCTTTCTGTGCTTGCTAGTTTGGGAACACAGCGTACAACAGTCTTGGCTAACACATATTTCTAGTTGCTGTTTCTGCCCTTTAATAAACTCTTTCGAGGTTGGTATGGTTTCAGTTTTCCATTTCCTTACAATTAAGTGGACACAAAAAATGCTTATGCAAACTTTGGATGACAAATATATTATCATAAAAATATTAATAATTTTGCCTGTCAGCAAGAAATAAAGGTGCACTTTAAACTAGTATATACTAATGTGTATACAGTTACTGAAAGTGTATAAAAATCAAAAGGGAAAACTAAAACTAAAACTAGTGTGGAAAAAAAACAAAACTAAAAGGCAGAGTTTTGATACTGCCTTCCCTTTCCTGTTATTTGTTTCTTTATCTTACAGTTTCTTCTTTCATATTTTTGGTAGAGATGAAGAAGAGTTAAATAAACAGGAATTATTGGCCTCATTTGTTCATCTTCTAGGGAGTAACTTCTAATCCCAAATCCTGTGCAGATACCAGTTATTGAGGATGATTCTGGAAAAGGAATCTGCCCTCTTCCTATTAATTACCTGCAGAACAGCTAGCAAAAATTAATTTGCTTCATAAAATCATTGGAACATAAAAGCTAACGCCACCAGGACTCCATAGTGATCCAACACATTGTCTCTGACAGCAGCAAACAGCAAATATGTACAGAAGAGGGTTAAAATGGGACAGTTGGTCTTCAATGAGTATTGTCCCAGAATCCAGTGGATTGCATTTAAAGTGTTTCCTAAGCCAGTGGTAATATTTTTGTGCTTAAGCCTCTGTGAGCTTTCCTTCCATTAATTTGTTTAATTTCTATCCTGTATACATTTTTAGCAACCAGCATCCTCTGGAAAGGTCTAATCATCTGTGCATTGTGTGAAAAAAGCAACTTGGTAGTTTAATTTCACGTCATAACTAATCTTTGTATTGACAGTATCAGTAAACTTTCATTATTCATCTTCATGATATCCATATTCATTCCCTGTAATACCATTGAAAAGTTTGTATCATATGATCTCACTGCCAGCCTTCAGCATCAAAGATTTAAGTGAAACATCACACACTATTAGCAGCTCAGCAGCTCAGTTCTTTCACTTGGAAATTCATCTAAGATCTTTTGGGAGTATTGCCAGATCTGGTAGTTACTGTTCTTCTTGTCTCTTTATTCTATAAACTTCTACAGAAATCTTGACTACAGACATATTTTCCTGTAACATCACTTATGATCAAGGTTCTGCCATGGTGAGCTCTCTATACTCACTCCTTCACTGTGTACACAGGTGGAATGAATCCATTTGGGGTTTTTTCTAAGGCTTATCTTTTTAAAAATGTTGATGCATCTTGATCCTCTGTTTGCTATACTGATGCTCCAGCAGGCTTGCTGCTTCAGATCTGTGTGGAAAAGACTTTATTACTGGTGCCATTTGGAAGTTCATCTCCTTCCTGTTCTACTTCTTCATGTGTATTATATGGAGTTTTATGATTTTTCTGGGTATTCTCTTTTCAGCTTTTGAAGGTTCTTGCATCTATTATCACTCCCTACCCTTTCTGTTCAGCCATGCTGGATTTCTTTTTCTCTTTCTAAATTGGATGGCCTGAATTCCCATATGGTATCTTTGAAGAGCCTCTGCTGCTTGCCAGGCTTTACCCTCTGACTATCCCTTTAACTGAGCTTCCTCCCCTGTATGTAATTCTTGTTTTTGAAAATAAGAGGTGTGGCATTCTTGTTTATGTACCTTCTACCAAATTTGAAAGTTACACTAATATTTAGGCCTTACACAGAGACATCATTTACTCTTTAACCCAGAGGTTCAGGGGCATCACACTCCATAGAAAGTGACAGACTGTGGAGTATCATCCTATAGACCTTTCCATACTTTATCATTCCATGAAAATTTATTGGATTGGATCATTCCATGATCAACTGACTCTTTCTTCAACTTTGTATTACCTCCATGAATTTGATTTTCCCCTTATGCATCATTTCTGCAGTATCATATCTGCATCTTCCCTTCTGCATTAATATAATCAAAGCACTCAGCCCTTGGCAGAACGGCAAGCCCTTCATATTTCAGAGTATCTACAAGAGACTAGAAAAACATACCATTAATTTTCAGAAACACATAATTCAAAAATAACTGAAAGGCTCTTAGTTTCAAATTGAGCTAGGTAAGTGACCTCTATATGAACAATATATTCAAAATGAAGTTGTACTGAAGTTGCTGTGGCTACTGCATTCAAAATCATAGCCACTGGCTATTCTAAAATCTATATATTGACCAAACACTGCACTCCCAAGATAAGTTATTATTGTATTTGCTGGGAATGCCCTGACAAAGGCAGGAATGATCAATCTGACTCCATGTTCTCAGAAGGCTAACTTATTACTTTGTAATACTATATTATATTAAAGAATACTATATTAAACTATACAAAAAAATACAGAAAGGATACTTACTGAATGCTAAAAAGATAATAATGAAAACTTGTGACTCTTTCCAGAGTCCCAACACAGCTTCACCCCAACTGGACAAAGAGTCCAAACAACTCACACCAGAACCCAATGAAACAATCACCTGTGGGTAAACAATCTCCAAACACATTCCACATGAGCAAAACACAGGAGAAATGAGATAATTGTTTTCCTTTTCTCTGAGGCTTCTCAGCTTCCCAGGAGATAAATCCTGGGTGAAGGAGTTTTTTCTGAGAATGTGACTGCCACAAGTTATCATCATGGCTTGATGAGGGTGAGTTGGAAAACGACCTAAGAAAGTGTTGAGGAAAAAAGAGTAAAATTGCTACCTATGTTATCGAGTGTCCAGCCAGTACAAGGCAGATGCAGTGGAGAAAGTCTACATGCCAATAAAAGTTGAGATAATCAAACACAACAAAAATTGAGAACATGAGTAGATGAGAATTTGAGTCTGAAGCCTGTAAATCACCACCATTCTACAACCGAAACACAAATCAGCAGCACAGAGTGATGACTAGCAGTGAAGGGACAGAACTTACACATACACAGGGTGAGTTTGGTGCTGTTTCAGTAATAGAGAAGGAGTATCAAGTGACATTAACATGGAAGCTTAGCACTGCATGAAAGCTGGTCTCAGCATTCGACCTGACAACCTTTCGTGTCTTCCTGTGCCGCTGTGGACTGATACACTCGCAGTGAGCAGATGCAGTTAGTTCAAGCATAATGTAATTTGAAGCTCATTTACCACAGAGCAGTCCATGCAATCAAAGCTCTGTGATGAAAGCTGTTTTTAAAATAAAAAGCATCAACATTAAAGGTTTGTTACCAATTGGCACATGCAAATGCTTTAAGAAAAAGCAGGGGAAAGTGGAATGACTAACAAGGGAAAGCGTGCACTTTGTGTGCTCTTGCTATGCTCTATTTGGACAGAATGTCAACATTTCAATCCTGCCTAAAAAGAAAAAAGAGTAAACCTTAAAATCCCTGTAGACAATTGCTCATAATAATCTTCTAGGACATTTTGAGCTTGTTCCTTTGTCTTTTCTTAACTGCTTTGTGCCCTGTGTCATTGCTAACAAGTGTGGAAGGAATATATAAAATACCCCCAAATTTGGAAAATTAGCACATTATATCCACTCCAGTCATTTTTCTCCAACGTAAATCACTGCACAAGGCCCAAGATAATCAAGACTGAGAGCCATTGTTATTTCCATAGCCTGACCTTAATATTAAATGCTATGACTGGTGAGTCAGTTTCTGTCTGGTGTTTTGACATTTGCTTCTCACTAATCATTCTGCACAATTCCATTAAAAACAGTATATATTAAAGCAGAGAAATTACTTCTAGAATCAGTTTCAAGGTTCTCAGTCGAAAACAGCATTGCAAGTGGGGAAAAGTTCAACTGGCATTTCAGTTGTGGAGACAGAGTTAGCTAATTAATTACTGGCATAATTAGTGTATATCATTCCTTGGTACATGAGATGCCCCACACTATAGCTGATGTAGGACACTTAAAAAAGGAAGGGTCTGTTTCCTTTGGTAATCAGAATTCATTCCTCTGGTGGTCAGAAGCCAAGCCAGCTATGGGCTCACCTTGGAAAGAGCAGCATGATTTATGGAAATTTTAGATTTGAGTAGAATTTACATGGTTTCACAGCCAAATGCTTGATTTTGTTCCCAGCTGAAGCCAATGGGACTACTGCCATTAATCTCAAGGTGAAGAGGGCTGGGCCAAAAATGAAGGATTGAGGCAATACTCATGTTTCTCTTAAGGGTTCCATGATTCCAGTCTGAGCTTTCTCAATATCTAGTGTAGCTGCACAAACCCAAGGATTCTCAACACCTCCCTAGGAGCAGAGATAGAGATTTCAGAACTACATTTCCAGGGTTTAGTTAGCACTTGTTAAAAGAATGATTGAGACAATATGGGGCAAGATCTCATCCATGGACTCTCATTTTCCAGCAAAATGCAAACATCTAGGGCCTACAAATGCTTTATTTCATCTGCTCAGAGACACAGTTGTTAATACCTATATTCTGTGTAATACCACAGCAATAAATGCACTTTTCCAGAAAGTGGGAAATGTAGGCATCCAGGGTCATGGATGGGAGGTCTGAGCACACAACTCCTGACTGTCCAATCCACCAGGCTCTCTGCTCAATGACATCCCCCCTGTGTCCCCCTGAAGCTGAGCCACCCTGCCGCTATGGGTCGGGCTCTCATTTTCCATCCAACCCTTTCAAACCAGGCAGCCCATCTCAATCCAACAGACAGTGCCAAAGATGTAATCTAGATAGGGACAGAGCACAGCTCTGCTCCTCATACTGCATTTTCCAGAGGGAAACCTGCTCACCTGAATGCCCATCTGTCTTCACCCATTAATGCTGGCAGCCCCAAGCACAACTGCCCTGCCTTGTCCTGCCTCTCTGGTGTTTTCTGTTTAACTTGGGACCTGAAGTGGGTGGTACTGATTCTGCCTATGGAACATTCCTGTGGATTACAGGGGCTTGTTTTGTCAATATCGATTTCTTTTACCCTCCTGCTACGTGGGAAAATTCTTCATACAAGCCTCAGTAATCCTTTCCTGATCAGACTGTCATTCAGATCACGTTACACTGGACAATTAGGCTTCACTTACAGTGTTGTTACTTTGCTACATGATGACTTTTTCTCTTAATGGAGACAGTAATTTTAGAGTGTTTAAAAGTTCGATTACATCAATGATGACATTTTTCCTTTCCTATCTCGTGGGTAGGCTTGAGCTATGCAACAGAAACCAAGCCTCATATTGATAACTACACTGAAATCTCATCTCTCCTCTTTCTAAAATTGTTGCTTTATTTATATCCATTAGGCTCATGGTTAGTCAAAGTTTTTGACAGAATGATGTTCTTAATTTCAAAGGCATTTCAGTCTTCTTCTTGAAGTGTCAAAAAAACCCCACCACAGTGTAAACAATGTTCTATCCGAAAGATACAAAAACTTGACAATCAAAACAACTTCGAACTGCAACTTACTCGACTGAAAACTCACTATACATTTAGTTGACTCTACTCCAAGATTTAAAATAATACAAAACTAGCACCTAACCTTTTGACTACATGAAAGTAATTCTCCCCCTTTCCCTTTACCAAGACTAGTGATGGCTGGGATTCTTCATCTCCTTTTTCAATCATCTTTTAGTACAAATCTAAATGTTTTATTTTCCCCTATTTCTGGAGAAGCAGCCAGTACAAGTTTCCTGATACAAATACTTCCACATTACCAAAAAATGAGGATCTAGATGAAGTTTTTGCAAATTTGCCTAAAATCTGCTCTGCTCCAAGAAAAGGTTACATTGAACAAAAAAATTTCAGAAAGTAGAGCCTAGTAGTGACTTCTCTTTTCTCTCTAGCAAAATTTATGCTCGTTTTGAAAAGCCCCAAATAGAAGTATTTATCCAAAAGCTAAATATTTGTATCTCTGGCAAAAATAATCAGATTTTTGATGAAAAATAGAATTTTCCACAAAGGTGTGCACTCTGTATAGAAAACATTTTTTTCTGTGTAAAAAGAAAAAAATTCCAGCAATCGATTTTCTGTAGAACAGTGATTTTGACAGAAAATTTGGAGAAGGACTAGTTATGACAAAGTAGGATAGGGGCTTGGAAAAGGCCTAGAGAAAACCACAGTCTATTGTTTGTTCACAGAGGCACAGAGCCACAAAAAAAATCCTTTCAACTGGCTGATCATGTTCTATCTTGGAAAAAAAAAAATTCTTTGCCTTCACTGTTAAAATATTTATCCAGAACAGGCACCTGATTATGGATCTGCGCATTTACTCTCACCTAGATTAATCCACCCATTTTTCTTCCAAATTTCCTTTCCTGATGACATATTTAATCTCAGTTTACATTTTCACAGGCAACTGAACCAAACATTCTCTAAAGTCCTTGGGTCTTCATTAATATATTCTTTATCTGCTGAATTAATCTTTCTTGACTGCAGATTGCTAAATTTATATGCAGTGCTCCGGATAAGACCTGACCAGACCTCTGTGTGCTACCTGACCTCATTCATTGCTTTTTAACTCTACAACAAGTCTCTGTCCCATGTGTCCTGAGATCACACTTATTTTTCACAGCCATGTCACATTAATACTCATATTTGCCACACACTGACACGCATACAAAGGACTTCCTGCTATTGCCTTTTAGCTTATGGTGGTAACATTAATTTGTTGGTTTTAGCACATGACGTTCCATCTTGTTTTATTAAATTTCCAACTACTTTTTAGGACTTCATTTTCAGGTGATCCAGTTCTGTAGGATTACCTGAATATCACTTACTACTGACAGCACCTTGAATCAGCAGCAAATTTTGTTTGCCAAAGATGAAAATAATTACTGAAAGGAATAAAACAGGACCCTGGCCTGATATCTGAGGAAATTTACTGCTATTTCCTTTTTTCCTCCTGTTTATACATCAGCATTATTAGTCAGGTTTATTTCATCACATTTTAACCAAATAGATGTTTCAATAAGCTCTATCAATTCAACTAGCAATTTCTATAGCAGCATATCAAGCACACTATTGACAGCTATCTAGAACAAATCTAATGACTTTTCTTTGTATAGAAAGACATTTTCTTACTTTTTTCTCATGCTAGTACTAACTCCCTTTGATAAACACTACTGTTATTTTATTTTTCATTTGTTTTCCCTTCTGCACTTACTCTTCTCTATTCTTCTAAAGCCTTTTATACCACTTCATCAGTTAATTTTTTTTGCAGCTTTTTTGCTTTGTCTTTAGAGTTTTTTGGGAAGATCTACCCTTTAAATTGTAAAAAAAATAGTAATAAAACCAAACATACTAACTAATCATTACAAAAACCCTAAAATTAAATGGGAGAATTTTCTTCTCATTGTATCAGAAGATTTGATGTTTTCATGTCCAGTAAACTCTCAAAAAAAAAAGCACTGATCAAATCTGGAGCTTTGAAACAAATGACAGTTGAATTCACATTAGACAAATACTTTCCATTCTGCCAAATACCCGACTTCTTTATTTTAAATTTAACTTATAAATTTAAAAGATCAAATTCTACTTCACCTACACATGTGAATGTAACTGAATGCCTATTAGTTTAATGAGTATAATAAGGATCTGAGGATAATGGAAATCAGAAAAATTGGACACCCTGACCAAGAAATTGAAAGAGTTCATTATACTAAAGGGATCTCTCTTGCTCTGTTGAAATTACATGGAAGTCTTCTAAATTTGAAAGAGAGAAAGAACAAAATTGCATACTTTACACAGAGTACTGTACTGACACAGTCTGTGTCTTCAGTGAAAAGCGTCCCTGAGCCATTTTCTGACTGAGGATTTCACAGTTACAGACATCACTTTAAACAAGCTATTCAGCAGTCCTGAACTTAAGAAACCAGACAGGAAAGTGTCTTTGTTTTCACTGAATTTCTTTGTATTTGTGATCTGCAGAAACATCTTTTTGTAGCCAAGCTACTCGCACATTACAGAAAGACAACTCCGGAGGGTTCTCCRCGTCACAGTCACTGGCTGGGAGTCTCTGTGTTGGGATGGAGYTGGTGTGCTGACACTGGCAAACTCCCTCTGCACAGGCCACTGCCAAAAAGGTGTTTTGTGGAGAAGTTTGAGCCTCACCACTAGAAGATGCACCCTCAGCTACATCATAAAGGTACTCTTCATGGCCAGACACAGCAGGACACTGTTAGAGACGCTCAGAGGGACGAGAATGAAATAGCTGAGGGGACACACTTGAGGATAGCCTTTCCTTAGAAAACTCTCTGGCTGTGTGGTGCTGYTTCTCTGCCTACAAAACAACAGAGGGGTCAAGAGATTATGGGGACATAATATGATCAGTAATGGTGATAAAATTYTAGAACTCCTGGACACCATCTGGATCTTCAGTTAAAACACAGAGAACCTGAATTTCATTTTCTCCTCTTACAGYAGCAGTTACAGTATTTGATACTGGAGAGCTGGACTGTGCTGCTTCTCAAAGGATGGTGCTGCAGCCACACGTCCCCTGGAGTGTGCCCAAGGTCTGAAATCCCAAGTCATGAGCAGGACACATACTGTTTGCCTCACTCAGACCTGGAGCCTTCTTGGTCATATTCTTTCTGATCATTGAGAGAGGCTTAGTAAGATCAAGTATGTTAACAGTTACTGATTCTAAAATTTTACAGAATTTTAWTTTTCTCAAGTATAAAAGATACAAACTGCATGTACATTAGTCACATTCCTTCTTTCCTGGAAACCTTYCTAAAATCTATTTCCAAGGCTTGATGAAATATTTCCTTAAATACTTGGGCTGCAGGAAAAAAAAAMCCCAAACAAACAACCTAACMAAATGCARGATAACAGYAGAAAGTGCCTTTGGGAGATTTAGGAATATCTGATGAAGACCTAGTGTGTTTGAAAAGTGTGAACACCTAGGAAGAGCAAAGGACTTAGTACAGCATTCCACATAAACTCTCTGTGGTCTGGAAAGCAGGGCTCAWAGCACATGAAACAGCTTGAGCAGCTCAAGAGACAGACAGGCTTGCAAGAGGCACGTTGTTCAGGATGGCTTGTACACATGCTTTGAGGGAAACCCTTCAAAACTTTTCATGCAGCTTAGGTATTTCTGGAAATTTTATGTTATGCATTATGTAAGCAATAATTGTTAGATGATTAAACAAAAGAAAACTGCTTTTAAACAATGAAGGCTGTGGATCTGGAGGCTTTATACACAGAACACAAAGAAGATTTTGAAAACAAATTTTCAAAGCATCTTGAACACCATCAACAATTTAAATAMGACTTGAGCTCAAAGAGGATTGGTGTCATTACTTCAGTATGGAAACTCTGAATCAGCCACTTACTGCCAGCACTGTATTAGAGGATTCCAAACAGACAGATGGCCAGGCAGCAAGTAATTGTTACTTATAGCTCTACTGGCATGTACCTTTCCTCAGCAGACAGACTCTTCTAACARCTGGAACTGAGGAAAAGCTTTTGGGTCCTGACTGTGTTGTGAGAGCAGAGAACTTGCTGTACCTTGGCACTGCCTGCCACTGTGTCCATTGCCCATCACTGAACTTCCTATTTCCACTTTTACTGCCCACTGAGGAGCAGCCAGCTCAGCTGATCCAAAATACTATTTATTGCAGTCAAAATGCATTTACTTCTCTACCACCTCTATTGTGATGAATTTCTGTCCATGTTTGGGTGTTTGGACAGCATTCTCTCTGTGTGTTTGCAGTCCTGTGCCTCATGGATACCTCCGTAAAATTTTTCCTTTTAATTTGACAGTCCCTTCTTTGAAATGTCATGAAATCAACTCTGTCTAAATTTATATGACTCCTTTGTTCTTTTCTGATTAAGATTATCAGTCTCATTTGTATTTACTTCTATATATCAACAGCTTTTTCATTCGTCATTTCCCATCTACATCCACTGTAACAGAGCACAGAACCATGATATGTTTAAGTGAAAAGAACTTGAACCATGATTGCTGGACTTCATCCATCAAGAATTTGTTTTCTTCTTAGAGGAAAAAAGCCCTTAGCTATATATAAACAAAAATATCAGTATTTTATGCATCTCCTTCATCTGCTGTCTCTTTCATGTCAAAGAGTCACTGGGAACAGCAACAGAGGAAAGGGCTGAGAAATAACTAATGATATTTCTTTTCACCTAAAAATGTTGATTCATTGAAAACAAAACATGACAGAAATCTGACTGTGTACAATCTTCTGATAGAACAGATGTTAGTTTCAAAATTTCTTTGCTAGTTCTAGGATATGTGGACTATTAATATTTGAGATATTAGCTTCTGTCATTCCACAGAAGGAATAATGATGACAGTTCCCAAGACTGTTTCTACACAGAACGTTAACAGTAATTTGTTAATTGGTTTCCCAGGCTACTCAGCTTCACCAGCCTAATGAATTATTTGCTCRAAGAATTAAACACTGGGGTTTGGTGTCTGGCACTCCTGTGTCCTCAGCTGCTGGGGCAGCCCAGCTGGGGCACAGCCTGCCTGGTGGCTCCTCCGCACAGGCACTGCCCTGGGGTTTATTGCTGGTGAACCTGATGAGCCCTGGCATGTATTAATTCCACTCATGAGAACGGCTGCTCTCTTAGCGGGATGCCAGTCATCACAAAGGGCAGAAAGAACTTCCAAAGAGAGAAGACTGRAGGGATTTTCCAAAGCCTTGCAGTAATGATCAGATTCTCGTGAATGATAAAAGAAATGGTTTTGAGATTGTTATTTTGGAAAGACTGATAGCTCTTAAGAAATTGATCCAGAGTGCCTGTGTCAACCAAGAGCCTGAAGAGGAATCTCAGACACCGGTCTCAGGAATCAGAGGGGCTGCACTGCGCAATTCTCCCTGTCTAGGAGTTCTGACCTGAGAGCTTGCCCGGGAATCTCAGCGCTAATGGCATAACCAGTCTCCTCTGCAAACCAGCTGTGTCAGTGGATGCAATCTGGCCCTCCAATCCACCTGTCACATACAGATCAAAGTCAATCCAAAGAGGTGTTCTTTTCTGCTACAGTGAGAATATTTTCATTACCTGACAATATACCATCCTACAAGTTTTTCTTTCTACATTAATGTTTCCCTCTACTCTCAGCATGCAGCTATAATACTGTTTATTAGTTTGTAGTATTTCTTTTTTATGATACTAAAGGTGTTATAAACAGGTATTTCTTCCTAACATATGAAAATAATTTGGCATACACATTAAAAAATTTGTCTTTAGCTTTTCTTATAGAAGTGTCCTTGCTTTGCTTGTATCTGGTTTTTTTGGGGACTATTTAGGGGAGTTTTATGCTGCCTCCTCAGTCCCTTTTAGTACTTAATACTTACAACACATATTAAGTCAATGGAAAGGCAACTGTAACATATTCCCATTCTCAGCTAAAAGCCAATATATAAACACTTCTTTTTCTGTAACACAAGGCATGTGCTAACATGTCACTTAACTGTGTACCTTCTGTGCCTTGTGAGGCAAAACCCAGATCCATGCCTGAGGTGAACTGCCAGGCAATAACATGGAGTTGCCTTRAACTCATGGTTCTCTATTGAGAACTCAGCTAAAAAAAAAAGTACTGGGGAAGAAAGATTAGTAACACAGCTGTTGCTCTACACAGTGGTAAAACGGACCCTGCCAGGGATCAYTTCACTCACCCCTCAAGGTTTTTCGTGCGTGCCTGGCATGAGGGGTCTGTGCTCGATGACCTTACCGGTTTCACGGGCAAAGGCAGCCCRGTGCGGGCACGGACGCGCTGCCGGGACGGGCACCCAGCTCCCTGGGCGTGTAGCACGGGAAGAGGGGGTTCTCCGGCACCTGGGAGAGGGCAGCGAGGGGTAAGAAGCATCCAGTGCCCGGAGCAGCCCGGGGGTGGCGGTGGCACCTGCGGGGCGCAGCGATGGGCGGGAGGGTCCCGGCTCAGGGCAGCGACTCGCAGCTCTTATGGGGGGAGCGGCGGCGGCAGCGAGAGGGAGGAGGAGAAAAGGAAGGCGAGGAGAGGGGCAGGGGAGACACGGGCGGGCGGGCAGGAGCCGGGGGCTAGAGGAGGAGCTCCGCGCAGAGCGGCGGYGGGCACGGCCGCGGTCGGGCCGGCAGCGGAGGCGCCGGAGCGGGGCAGGTGCCGGCAGCGGCCCCGGGCCCTATGGTGCCGGGCGGGWCCCGGACCCCGCTCCCCGCCTTCCAACGGGGCCCGCGGAGCGCCTTGGGACGGGCACTGGGCGGGCATGAGGACGCTGCCGATCGTGCTGCTCTCGCTCTGCTGGAGCCTGGGGCCGGTAAGTGTCAGCCCGCCCAAGGCAGCGCTCCGGGCCCGCGCCGGGCCGGGCGCACCGCGCTCACCTGAGGAGCCCGAGCGGAGCCCGCGGGCTGTCCCGCACCTCCGCTGGGCGGGGGCTCGGCGCGGCAGGTGCGGGGACAGCGCTGCCTCTCGCCGCTGGCTCCGGCTGTCCCCGGGAGGAGAACGCGAGGGGAGCGGGCGCAGCCCCCGCCGGGACCCCCGGGCGCTTCCCCGGCGCTCCCCGCCGCATCCCCGGGACGGCTCCGCATCCCCGGGCACGGTCCCATCCCCGCGGAGCCGCCAATTGAGCCCCGCAGTTTTCCCCGCCGCCGGTGGACCCCGCTGGCTTGCGGAGAGTTTCACGGAGCGCTGCCCGGGAGCGGTCCAGCGGCCGCTGGCCGTCATCGTGGGAGGAAAAGCCCCACATCCACARCTGCTCTGTAATATGTACAATGGGATTGCCATGAACAAAGTAGTCAGAATATTGAAGTCTTCTTTAGGGTGCCTGCTTTTGTCATCTTTATATTTTCAAGCATTTCTTGAGTAGTTTGTAAAAGTCAGTTACGTTGATGGAAATACGATTCACACGAAAAGAATTTTTTTAAAGCCTTTTAAATTTTTTGTTACTGTATACCACCAAAAGTCAGGAAAYCATACTGAAGGTGAGTGCAAGCTGCTTGTCACAGGAAATGTTGATCGTATTGCTGGTCTAGATGCTTTAGAAATTGTTAAGCTGCTTAATGTGCAGGGACACTCCTGAGCTGGATTTCCAGCTCGGCGTGCACCTTTACACACAGTTCTGTATCCACTGGTGACTAAGGAGAACCTACTGTTGGTTAAGCAAAGGAAAATATGGATGAGCACAAGTCCTAAAAAGTGGTGAGTGCCCTCAAAATCTTGATGTGTTTCGGGAAGTCAGAGCCACACAGTGTGGAATGCTAAATCTCTTTAGCTTTGTGAAGTCCATCTGAATGARCAGGATGTATTAGAACATAGCACACACAGTACAGTTTAGCATGTAGCACAGCTGTGAAAAGTAATATGCTACCTTTGGGTAATAACAAATTTTTAACAAAACTTTATTATTAATCRCTGATATTTCAGAGGTACCAGAAAGAAAGGTGTTTATTCAGGCTTCTTAATTGCAGTAGCTACTTTGACTTATCCTTCATTTATTTTACATTTTTGATTACTGAACCTTCCTTTCCAAGACCCAGCAACTGTAATACTTCTTGATGAGTAGGAAATCCACTGTCAAGTTACAGAACGTTAGCACTTGGAAATGAAAAATAGCCAAAAATAAGTTTTGTGAAAGGAAAGTGCTATTAAAAACATTGTGTATGCATTGGTCTTTTATTTTACATGGCTGCTGTCTGCAAAAAAGATTAAACATATCGAAATGTAGGTATTTTCAGTATAATGCTGAACTTTCAATTATAAATTCTAGAAATCCTAATTTATATTAAATATGTGTCCTTGAAAGGAAAAGAATTCTTTATTTGAAACGTATAATTTCAATACTCAACATAGAGAAGAGACATGGAAAAGGAAGTCAGGTTCTGATGTTGCAGACAGTGAAATGAGACATTTGGAGAAGAGACAGATTTTTGTGAGTTTTCATAACAGCCCCTGCTGTTATGCTTATGGCTCTTGCACTGTATTTTTAAAAGCTGTGCAAGTGGTTTGTACACAAAGAAACTGCAGCATTACCAGGATCTCAGTCCTAACTCTGGATCYGAGGTTCTGAGCCCAGAATCACAACTTAATTAATTATTAACACTTTTTTTAATTGCTGTGTCATGCATCAGAGGTCATTACCAGATTCTGTTATTAAATGTCTCCTAAAAGATGGGAAAGAAAAGACAGAAACTTGGAGAGACACCACCTTTTTCTTGGTAATTACAAGCGTGAGGTGTGAGGATGACTGAAGTACTGCATATTCCCATTTTCTTTATTTAAGATGTGATTCCATTTGAGCTAATCAAACTGTTCCATCAGCTCCACTGACGTTTCCAGCTTTTCCATTTGCCACCTCCTGCAGTAATTTCTCCCATGCAGTCTCTTTCAGACTCCATGTGTTTTTCTGTGAGGCTCTGCCCCTCTGAATTCAGCTGACCCCAGCACAACTTTCCAGGGTTTTGTTTCTCTCTCCACTGCTGCTGCATTCCTGTCTCTTCCTGTGGACATACATAAACTTTTCTGAAAACCAAAGAACTGAGGGCAGGGCTTTGAACCAGTAAAGGCATTAGTGCTTTCATTTTTRAGTAGTGGGGTTTTCTTCTTGTATAGCATTTGCTTGAATCAAATAATCATGATCTGGGGCCTTCAGGAGGTAAAATATACATGGTGGAAAAGGGAAGACAAGCAGAATTTACTGTGTCAACAAGAATGAAGTTTGATCAGTTTTCATGTTCTGTGATTTGTATTAAACTTTCAGCTCCCTAACTTACTACAAAAGGGGAAAAGAGCAAATGTATCTACTCTCCTTTTTCAGTTTCAACTCAGAGTTTTTCTGGAGAAAAAGATCTGGCGGCACAATATTGAGGAATGCACTGGAAAGTTAAATGAATGCTACAGGAAGAAGCCAGTAGAGTGTTCCAGCRTTTTGTTCTGAAAAGTCAATGTGTGAGAAGCTAAAATGGACATTGAGTATGTCCAGCACATGCTTGGGTGAAACCTGTRCCAGTTGAAGTTGTTGCTCTCAGTATTGGTAGTTGCATTCTTCAWGAAGCATTTTCATTCTAGTTTCAAGACATAACCTGTTTGTTAATTTGACGCAGGTGAATGGTGTCCATCCAGAATGCAGATTTCAGCTGGAGATTCACAAGGAGGAAACCAGGTGCATGGAACTTCTAAAGAATGCAAAGCCAGTGGACTACAACGGTAAGAAAACTATAATGTAGAGATAATTGGAGTATTGAAGATTTTCTCTCTTTTCCTTCTTTGCTGTTGTGATTGCAGTTTCTGTAGTTGCCTGAACTGTGCTTGGGATTTTAYGGTTTTTAGAATTTATGGAATTTTGCATTAAGTGCACTGCTGCAGCAAGCATGTGGTGAGAGCTGTGCAGGTGCTAAGAATGCCCTGGCTGGGACATCACCTGGGAGCAAACACGTTCTCATGTGCTGAGATGTTGTTGTAGCATTTTCTGACTGGCAGAGCAGCTGTGATGACAGGACCAGCAGGAAGAACAAATCTTAGGGAAAGCTGAAAGCCTTGGAGCCAAGCATCCCTCTCCAGCTATGGCTGAGAGTAAAGTGCTGGTGGCAGGAAATATCTCTGGGTTTTCCAAGTGGATAATGTTTCAGACTGAAGATCAGAGTCACACTTAGAGGACCATGGAGTCGTGCAAAGGGAAAATCAGACAGTTGTGTTATGCCCAAAACTCCAACTCTCTCTGTTACTTTATTGTTTTATTTTATTTCGTCATAGAAAGATAAATATATAGCTAGCTATATATCAAACTGTAATTTAGTGGAAGGAAGAAGAATAGTAGATGTAGGGGTTTTGTTAGGTTTTTGGGCTTGGGGTTTGTTTGGTTTGGGTGGGTTTTTTTGGTTTTTTAGACTTTATTAGATTTCCTTCCTACATTCTCATGGGAGGAGAAAAAAAGTTYATGGAAAAATAACATTTTTCTTGTTAGTTGAAGCTGCTGATAAAGCTGTTTGTTCTGCAAGCAGAATAAAAATGTGACAAATTCAGATTGTCACTGCGTGGTTTATTTGGGCTTTTTGTGTTCATTTTGTTTTGAATACACTCTAATGATGACTATGGGACCTCAGAGACTTGCCATCTGCAGTCCTCTTTGAGCATAAACAGGAGTCACAACTTATGATGCTTTTTCCACCTCTCCTCAATTTAAATGTGTAACTCTCTCAGTGCATATTCTAATACAAATTTGTATGAAAAAAATTCAAAGGATCATCAACAATTTGTATTATATTATAATGTCTCCATTGTATTAATCAAGATCAGTAATTTAAAAAATGCAAAATTTTACTGGAATAATTARTCTAGATTTAAGGCTTTTATTTATATATGAGTAGTGAAGAGAAATGGCTGTTACATAAATAATACTGGTGCGAAGCCAGATGGAGAAATAATTAGTAGGCCAGCTTAATGAATTAAATCATGAACCAATAAATTCCCTGTTAGCTGTTACATGGCTTTGAAAGTCAAGCTTTCCTCAAGATACACTTTTGTGATCCAGATGCTGAAGTGCTCCAAGGGTATCTTTGTGATGCACACCAGTTTTATTTTGGGTTCCCTAGGGGAAGAAAGAAGTTTGCTGTCAGTATTTTCTTGCCAGCCGCTTTTCACTGGGAGAGGGGTGCCTCCTGAAGTAAAATGCTGTGAAAGAAAACTCCTGTCTTGGAAGGGCACAAGATGTCTGGTGGTGTTGATTCAACCCTGCAGACAGTGGCAAAGCAGCAGTGAAAGGATTTAGACATTTTATTGAATACCCATCTGAAGTTAAGGGAATATTCTATGTTGTTGGAGACTGGAATAAAGCCCCTCCTGCTTTATGAAAACTGCATGTTTAATATTACAGGAGAATTCATTCTATGCTTTCTGTTACAGATACCCTCACCAAGAACCTCCAGAGAGTAGCCTATGTTAAATATATGCATTTGCACGTACAAAAATAGACATTCTCTGTGTGTCCTTATTCTTCTAGTAAGSCCTCTGTAATCATACAAAGAAATAAGGACTCTTTTGAACATTAGTACTCTGACTGCTGAAAAAGTAGAACTGCTAAAGAAAATTGACAAGCTGGAGCTAGTCCAAATTGTAGCTCCACGTGTAACTTGAAATACATTTGAAACATAATTCTTTACAATAAATTCCMAAATTCTATTCCACTTTTTCCTGAATGGGAAAAATGTTTATACAGGCCTTGTCATACTTCTCTAGCTTTAGTATGTCCTACCTGACTACAAAAGCTGTTAATGAAATWTTGTGAAGGAACTGTCTTGATCTTGGAAATAAGGGTTCTCTGAGATTTGCCACAGAAGGCTTGGACCTCCATTGTCAAAATCAGTGGGAATATTTTCATTAATTTATTGGGCACCTGGGAAACCTTTGCACCTCTATTTCACATGATCCAGAATTTGGCTGGCATGCACAGCTTCTGAATTTTGGAGCATCCAAGTTGTATGGGACAAGTAGCTTCTTCTTTGAATTAGACTTCAATTGTGTATTAAATATCTTATCTTCTCAGCTCCCAGTTAGGGAGATGAAAAGGAAACATGTAARGGCTATTGGGCTTTCTTTGACATGATAAAATGATCTTACACCTGAGTTGTCTCAAGGCATGGGCTGAAGAATTTTGCTGAGTAATTTTTGCATTACACCTACAATCACTGACTATGAAGTCTCTGAAGCACTTCATGGCTTCAGTAGTGTTTTTCACACAGTAGTGTGTTTTCCAAAGAAACATTGTATAAAGACAGTGTAAGCATCCTTTGAACAATGCTGAGGATRTGCTAAAACCAAGGGACCCAGTTGGTCTAAATTCTGCTCATTTGCCAATGTCAAACGGTGAGACACCCAAACGTCTTGCTTTGCACCCTTTGGGGGATTTTCAGGCATTAGCACATACTTTTCYATTAATGGACAGCATTACACTCCATTTAGGGGAGAAGTCACTCTCCAAAGACCTGTGGCAGTGCTTCCTCCCTGTAGTGCTCTTTAGGACRTCTGGTTGTTTATTTTATGAAGACTGCATTAGCTTCTATCCCCATTTGTTGTCTTCTTTCCTCCTATAATTTGGCCCCTGAGATATGGATGCACCTTAGCTGGAAGCCTAGGAGATGTTCTTCTGGTTTTGGTCACATGTCTTTATTTTTGAAGGGCAGACGAGTTGCATTCTAACTAGCTCATAATAGCTACAGATTTTGAGGTCTGTATGGAAAAAAAACTGATTTGTGTTTTATCTGCCACCAATGGTTTGTCTTGTAACAAGAAAAAAAATAGTAAGTTCCTAAGAAAAATGATTGAAAAGACATAAAAATTGTCCTTCTGCAAATTTCTGCCTTTATTSAGTATTTAGAATTTTTCCTTATAAAGTAACTGCCCCCTTTCTCTTCACCTTCAAGTGAAAAATGAAATCTTGTGGTTAAAAATGTTAAAAATCAGGGGTTTTTAACAGGGTTCTACAACTAAAAGTTCTAAAAAAGATTTCATTATGAAAAGAATGAAGTTCAGGGACTTTTGATTCATCTTGGACTGAGTGGCTGCCCTGTTAAATGTGTCTTTTCAGATTTTGATTTCCAAAATATGTTTTTGTGAGACCCATACGTCASACAACATTTTTAATTTAGATATGGCTTTTTAACTTTGAGGAAGGGATGTAGATGAAAAGAAAAATGGCTTTGGAAAGAAAAAAATTCATAAACCTCTCAAAGAGAAGCTTCATAATGCAGCTTGTRATAGGAAATTAAAAGAGACAAGACACCAAAATTATGCTCATYGTTATTTGTAAGTTTAAAGCAAGAGGGACCAATATTGCTGTGTAATCCAGTCTCCTGAATTGCCCTGTCAATAGAATTTTCCTCAGTGATTCCAGCACTGAGCTCATGATCTTGTGAATGAACCAGAGCTGTTCAGAACAGTGGGATGAACATTCAAATGTCAGACCCCTCAGCAAATTGCCCAGAAGTCAAATTTATCTGGTCAGGTTGCCTGTTAAGGTTGTTTTTCCAGGAAGAAAGGWGCATATTTTGCATTTACACACACCCCCACACCTTTGTATATAATTCACACACCTCTCTCTATAGCCGCACCAATGTGATCACTTCATCCTCCACAGTAGTAAATAGGAGACTGACACAAAGCCAGATTGGACCTTTCTTCTGCTGCATGAACAGGAATCTCCTCAAGGGTCCTCCTTTCTTATGCTCCCTGTCTCATCAAGGTCTTGTGTCAGGTTTTGTTTATTTTTGCAGCTATTTTCTATATCTGACTACTAAAATGAGTCATGGAGTACTTCAGACTGCAGTGGTGCTGACAGTCCTCTGAGGTAGCATTCAAAGTAGAATTAAATGAGATGGTGGGGTCRTGGAACTTCTTTCACACAGGACCAGTAACTCTTGGAAGAACAGTATTAGCTTTCTTAAATCTCTGTGCTGCTGCTTTTCCAGGTGTAGTACAGATATGTTGCTACTTTTTAGTTCACAAATTTTTTTTTAATGAAGGAAGCTAAAGGGGCTGCTTTGGATATTATTATGTTTTGGCTTTCACCGATTGAAGTGTCACCATTAATGACACCATATAAAACTGACCCTTATGGTATTGACAATGTCTGGGCTTTGTGGAAGCTGTACTTAAATATTTGAGAGCAGAAGAGAGGKGGAGCTCTGTCTTTTAAGGAGGCTGGATGAGAAAGGTGAGAAAGAACCTTGAATGAAATGAGTTGCCTACTGGAAAGTAACTAACTGTAGATAAAATGTGAAGACCAAGAAAACATCCTGATCAGCCTCAGTCAAAAATCTCACATAGTAAAATTTACTAAGAGTGACAATAACAAACCCTTTTGGAAAGAAGAGAAGCACCAGGTGCCCGCAATGATTTTGAAGACATGAAATTTCTGCTCTACCCAAAATGTAAATAGAAATTTGGCAGTAGACATTAGTATATGGCATTTGYAGCCCTGAAGAAGGAAAATGCACATCCATAAGTGAATTTATTGTGATTTCCAGAAGATTCTGAAGGAAATATTGCCTAGCMTAGTCTTGCACTTCAGTCCTGATAAAGTCAGCCGTGGCCATGGCAGTCTATTCTCCATGACATCCAAAGCTGAAATACCACAAGAAAGAATTCTGAGTACCAAAACACTGAAAAAGCTTCAGCTAATGCAACAAATAGCACATGGGTTAAACATAATGCATACTAGCWGGAATATATGGCCCAACTTCTTAATAGAGACATGTAATATTTTGTGATGGGATTTATATGAATCAGAGATTGATTTTTAATGGTAATTTTCAAGACTGTATAGCATGTCAGAATTGGGGCAACATAAAGATGAGGGTATCTCTTACAGCTTTGACTACACCCACATTAATATATTTGCATAAGAATAGAAAATAATATTCTTATGGTAAGATTATCATGATGTTCAGTCTTACAAAAATAAATGKTCTTGTCTCCACAGGATATTTTGAGTAATTGGAAAGCAGAATTTACCTGGAAAATTTGGATGAAAGTTTGTTTTGTTTTTTGAGAGGGTTTTTTTTCAAAGTTTTAGCTGGCAASTTCCATATTTCCCCACAAAACCCTGAAAATGCGTAAATTACATTAAGTGTAAAACTGGCCAATAAATTTTTGATTGTCCAAAGGGAAACTGTTCTTCAAAAGGATAACAAGACATTTCTTCTAAAGTGTTTAATTTCATGAAAATCGAGAAATCCCTTAGAAATCTTGGATACAGTATTTTTGCCATTCCTGGTCCTAGAACTGGCTTTTGAAGAACCCATGAACTTCAAATATTTTAGGTTAATATGAGATAAACTCTACTGGTTTCATCATTCTGTTCAAACTAGTTAAATCTGATGTATACTGTAGAATTTCGAATTTCTGTTTGCTGTCTACAAGTAGTGTTTGTTGACTGGAAATTRAAAGTTTTTCCATTGGCATTTCCTCCGTGTTTCTGAGTAATTGGAGCTGCTTCTAGACCCCACTGCAGCCAGAGTTTGTACTGTCACAGGACTGCGGGCAGGCAGCTCCACTCAGAGGGGCTTTGGGCAGGCAGGGTCTGGCAGGTCCTACCCCCAGGACAAGGCAGGTGTCCCCCGGCAGGTGTCACCTCCCTGGGACRGGGACATCAGCCTGCAGAGGGGAACAGGGCCCAGCACCAGGTTTGGGCAGAGCCCTGGGGTGGCTGGGCAGGGTCACAGTGCAGGGCAGGGAGAGGAAGGCACAGGCTCTGAGGAGGATGAAGGCAGAGCCATCATAGCCTGTTCCTGCTCTCAGAGCCCTGCCAAAAGCAGGTRGGAAATACCCTCAGTGGGGCAGCCTCTTTTGGGACTGTCTCATTCCTATTCCCKCTCTGAACAGTTCTGCCTTGTTCCCAGCTTGTGCAGCACCTCTTTTTCTTYCTTTTTTTTTTATCACTTGTGTGAAAATGTAGAAGGAATGTCAGTCCATATATGTTCATAATTCCCATGCGACCCAAGTTCCATGCTGTGGGACACAGACCTGCAGTCTACAAATCATTGCCCATAAGAGGTGAGATGGCTTCTGCTCTGCCAAGTTAACTACAAAAATCAAAACATTGAAAAATAAACCCTAGGCTAGCTGTCGACTTTCTGACTCATTTTCAAAGCACTCTGTTGTTTTTTCATGTTTTATGCACGCCTAGACAGTTTTGAAAAATGCTAAACCTCTCTTGGAAGTGACAATTTTTAAATCCAAATACAAAGTGCCACCTAGTGGTTATATATTTATAAAATGTGTCTAAAACCAAAATTTTCCAGCACAAGCCCCAGTGTTTTATGGTTTTATAGACAAAGAGACACRTGTAGGTAAGTGAACTTGTTGCTCAATGACTGGATCTCAAAAAGCAGGATGATGCATGGGGTGGCAGCACTTATGTAAGCTGAAGAAAATGGGAAACAAAATGAAGTTTATAGTCTGTTTCCTTTAATTATGAACTATCTGCAAATGCATGACAAGCATTAAAGACCAAACATTCAAATAAAGTAAGTGATCTCATTGAAACTAGCTAACAATAGCATCTGCAGTGTCCTCTGGATGAACAGGRGTAGAGACTTTTGGGCAAGCGACTGAGAAAGGATTTCAGGGAAGTTTGGCTGTTCGTGAGAGAAATAAATGGTGCAAATGAAGAGACTGAAAAGGGATTGTTCTAGGCAGGCTGCAGGAGTGTTCTTCTAGACACCACAGAATCAGGGATGAAGAACCTTTTTTCTTCTTGCCTTTGCTAGTTTTGWTAAGAGTTGTTAATGGCTTAAACCCAGAGATCAACCCAGCCCTGCGCAGACAGTCACTCACTCCACCCCCAGCAGGATTGGGCAGAGAATTGGGAAGGTAAAAGCTGGAAAACTCTTACACTGAGATAAGAACAATTTAATAGGTAAAGCAAAAYSCACTGTTCAGTACAAATCCAAACCATCCCAGTATTAGCAACTGTGAAGAAAATTAACYCTATYCCAGCCAGAACCAGGCCAATAGTTAAAGAAAAAGCTAAAGAATATAACAGTAGACATGCAGAAAAAGAGGAGCTAACACAGATCTAAGATGGACTGACTTTTTATGTGTGCATATCAAAGTGAAAGGACAAAAACCCTCAATGCTTGAGAATTTATTGAAGCACAGTGCAAACATAGAGACTAAATCCAATAATGAGCATAAAAGAAAAAAATATGTACATTAAAGTACATCTGGGTGCTTAGAATACTCTAAAAATAGTATAAATAAAAATTAARTACATTATATGAAATAAACATTTGAGCAATTAAAGTTTTGCCTTAAAAGTGAGCTACAGAAAGAAAGCTAGCTATAGAAAGTGTCATTTTCCTGGTAAAATTGTTTTCAGAACTAAAATGTAAGAYCTTATTTAAACCTAAAAATATGAATATTTTTTATCTGACTTGATCAAATATGCTTCAGAGACAGTAGGAAGCAGGCCTACATATGTGAGAGATGGGTAAAATTTCAAGAAAATGAAACTTTAGATAATGATTTTMTGAGTGATTCACTGATGGATGACAGTCCAGAAATCCTAACACTGAATGCATTAATGGCTGGACAGAGAGTTGTAGAAAGTGGGTTGAGAGGAGAATACAAAGTTTGATTGAGTTAGATATTCTATGTAGGGAAACAAACATTTAACATAGCATTTGCCACACCTTCACTTCCCAACAATGTGGTATTTAAAGCAGCATAGACCACTTTGTGTTCACTGGAAAGAAGCAGGCAATCGTTGGGAGCAATTAATCTGGCCTAATTTCARTTGTTTTAAGATGAAGTCAAGTGAATTGTATCCCACCTCTGCATAAGGGTATGTTTTCCTGAGATAAAAAGATGATAAATGGATGCAATATTGTTAAAATCAGAAGTTATTTGAAGAAGGGGGCAATGAGGAAAGGTGTGATTTGAAAGCCCAGAAGATGCATTGCTGTTTAACAGTTGTAATTCTAGCAGTAATTACACCAGTAATTAATACCATTTCAGCATTCAGACTAGGTTCAGATGCTCACTGTAGTCATTCAGTGACTATAAATGCCTCCAGGACACCTCAGCAGTTTTCTCAGATGTCCTGTACCATTATCAATAAGGCTGTAGATAATCATAAATTGAGGGTTAATATTCTTGGAGTTCTGGWGACAGCCACATTAGTTTCACTCACMTRATTTGTGATGCATTTGAATGTAGTCTACATGCAGGWGATACATCTTTGGTGTTACTTCATACATTTGATTTGAGGAATCTGAAACACTACCATTCTGTCTTGGGTCATAGATGCCTGTAATGTCCTAAAATACTGAGGAAAAATAAAGGAAAAAACCATATTCCAGAAACCATTAGTGACTTGTGATGTTTTGAACATCAAAAACTTTTATACTGAGTTCCTTGCAGCAAGCTTTGAGATTTGATACAAATTGTGTTGATTAATTTTGGTAGGAATAGGACTTGAACTTCAATTTTTTTTTATATAGTATTTCATCCAATTGAAGCTTGAATAAGATTTTAAAGTGTTTTCTGTGGAAAACATAGCAATGAAGCTCTGAAGGCCATGCTGTTCAGCTGCCTGTTTGGAAAAACCTTAGCCCAGTCAATGTACAGTAGCATAGAAAAAATTTACMAAGTCCTCTGAGCTGTTTGCAGATWACTGTGATAAACCCACCATTTTACAGAGAGTGGATTAAACAAAAGGGAAAATTTGAAAAAGTCATCAGCTTCCATGGGTGTGCATGAACAGCTTCATGACTCATCTCAGCTCTCACTGTTAGTGGAAATGGGGTTGAAATAAAAACGTCTGAGATCTTACAAGATGATAATTATTCCTGTGTACTCCAGGGCTTGTTTATGCTGGCTCAGGCAGTCCATCAATCAAAGCCAAAAGAGTTTCATTTTGTCACTGTAGTTCTGAGTGCTGGCAGATGAASAAAATAGTTTCTTTGTCTTTCTGATTACTTGTATGTCATGTTATTGATGTTGGTTTTGGCTTAAAATCAATTGGGGAGGAAGCATGACCTGAATTGGTTCAGGTAAACATTCTTTTAGTTTGAGTAAGGTCTGGTGTCGCATCATAGAGATTTGGGCTTGATTTTGACCCAGAACTGCAACTCAGGAAGGACTTAAGCATGTTGAAATTCCATTTCAAAGGCTCTGAAGGTGACCTGCTCAGTGTAAACCTCTGAAATGGTGTACAGATGGCCAAGCCACCATCAGAGATCTCTCAGGGATACTGTTGGTAGTGCCAAGAGAGGCTGATGCAGCACACAGGGCAGTGGAGGATAAGGCATTACGTTATCTACACATAGAGATAAACTTTGTGAAGTGTTCCCTTTAGTAATTCCTTTTTTTTGGCAAAATCCTTCTGAATATAGAACAGATGCTGCATTTAGAACTGTACAATCCTAAGAGGAGTGAAAAAAGACCCAATCCCCATAAGCAAGTGAATCCTCTGGAGAATTGCACTTCCTTGGGAAACTRCATAAAGAGGACTCTGTGGAATTGGTGATCAAATGCAGAATTTCTCCCATAATCCTCCTCTCATCTTCATGTATCATCTCCAGACCTTGTTCTTGTGCCACTCAGAGGCTCCCTCACAGCCATCACGCTTGGATGGATGTTTCCAAAGGAAAGCAAGGCCCATGGGAACACTGTGCCACTGGCTTTCCTTCGTGCTGCAGCTAGGACACAGCCCTGGGACAAATCCAGCTGCTGCTCCTGTTACACATTCTTTGGTTCCCTAGTTTACGTGTGCTTTGAAAGTAACTTAAACTTTGAAAGCAGGATGCTGCATATTTTAAGTCAACACAAGCTGTCCAAGTTTAATTGCACTAAAAAGTTTTTATACAAATATAGAACTTCTAAATATTCCTTTTMAAGTTTCATTTAACTCATGTGGCTTGATTTTGGGCATGACCTCGCTAGCACAGAATAAATTAATAATGAATAGCTAATACTATAAATGTTCTGAAGAATAATATGGCTGAGAGCAGTTCCCAATCCAAGTTTTATGCTCTCTAGTGAAAGGAACAAACTGTCCTTTATACTGCTAATAATCTTATGGAGATAACRCCAGTGGGATTATAATTTGATTTTTGTCTTTAACATCTTTAACATTAATTACAAACTAAAATTTTTAATTGCCTTATCTGAAGACATAAATGCCTAGAATTTGGCATGATTTTTTTTTAATAACTTGAACTGAGATAATATGAGTAACATTTCCTTACTTCCTTGTCCTTGCAAGGATTGTGTTGAAAAACTTTCATAGCTCTTTGCTTAGCTTAGAATATATGCACTATAAACAGACCCCATTTAACAGGGCATGATTGAGCCAAATTCCTATAGCAGCTATAGGAAGATTTACACTCATTCACAAGATACAGCCTTTGAGCCACATATGAACACGGGCAAAGCTGTAGCAAGTTACTTTCTAATTGGAACAGGCATTTAATACCCATATAAAATATATCTATGAAATTTGAAGGCCCCCTGCCATTCCTGAAACCAATATATAGAAGCATTCTTTGGTCAATGTCTGGTTTTTAGTTTGAGAGATTATTCTGTAAGTCCATGCCTACTGTTCCAAACACTCTCCAATCATAATGCGTGCCTGTCATAGACGGAGCTGAGTCCATTCACCTTCTTGCATATTTATTTGTGATGTTCAATCTGCTTGATAAAAAACTCMATTTTAACTGTGATTAGGAAATTCTCAAAATTTTGCAATTCTTAATAATCCATATCAATGCTCAGGAGTTACTTTTTAATCTTTCTTAATTTTTTCTTAGCATCCTCACATCACAATGACATTGTTTTAATGAGACATTCTGCAAATGATGTATTAATTGACCTCAGAATTGGCTGGTTAATCAGCAGACTCTTAGATTCCTTTAAAGTTTTCATGGAAAAKATCATCTTTTCAGCTTTCTTGAAAGAGTCTAATATTTTTTTAACCACTTGCCCAAAGCTTTCACCAGGTCTTTATAAGTAATCCCAGCTTTCAAGGCTGTTAATTCTGGTTTTGTTTCAGGATGTGTTGGAGTTTGGGATAACATCACCTGTTGGCGTCCTGCGAAGATTGGAGAGACTGTCACTGTCCCTTGCCCAAAAGTATTCAGCCTTTTTTCTGGAAAACCAGGTATTTTATTTTAAGGTGTATTTTCACTGGCTTCTCTCTGGTATTCTTTAACATAATGYGCTAAGAATGGTTTATTTGGGGGTTTAATTTTCTTTGTAGATTAAAAATTCTTGTCATAGCTGTTCGAGATACACCGTGAAAAGACCAAATTATTGTCTTTGTGTTCTTTTTGGTGTTCTTTGAGTTAGATACTAAGTATATTTCTGATACAGTGACACTCACCAAAGCTGCTGACATTGCTTGCTCTTTTTTGACCTATTTTGTTAATTACTAAGGCAGCTGAGCCTGACTGACATCTCTAACAGTTGCCAGCAGGCCACATGGAGGTTGTTCCCTCTGTGTCTCAGGAGGGGGGCTCTGCCTTGCCATCATGAGAATAAAGAGCTCACATTGACAGATAATACCTAAAAATTACTGCTATTGCAATTTAAGGTAGTTATTATGAAACCTTTTATACTCCTTTTTAGTGGAACTTGAAAAGAGCTCATCAGTGTCTCAGACTGCTGAAACATTTAACTGGTTTAAGTCTCCCATCTTCTGCACCATCTTGTCAATACATCATATTTTGCCCTGTGGCATTTGAGGGGGGTTTTGAAAATAGATGATGCACACAGAGTATTTCACGTGTATATCAAAATGCTGCTGGAAAAATCTTATCCCCATTGCTCAGGTGAGAAACCATTGTCATGAACAGCTGAATGAAAATGTTACCAAGAGTTAATGTAATTCTTTTTTKGGGGGGAGGCTAGGGGGGACTGGTGTCCCCCCAATATTACTTTTMACTTAGAGGCTAATTTGGGGTATGACTAAAATACCTTTAGACTCAAAACTGTTGAATAAGTCTTGTTTCAGTAAAAAATAGATAAGTAAAACAATCTACAGATGAGCAAAGGTTTTCATTCCTGGAACTGGTGAATCTTGATTAGTTTATCATGGATAGTCTAAACAATTTGTAAAGGGGAAAGTATGTGTAATCATCGCTAAATGTTGTGAAATCTATAAAAGTTTTCAAATTACTCAAACAAAGATAATAAAGTGTTGTCATGAGACAAGGCAAACTAATAAATATCAAAAATTCAAAATCTGAATTAAATCACACTGCTTATGTCTATTTGCCAAAAGCTAGCGCATGCACRTTCTCTCTGGAGTTTATTTCACAAACTTTAGTTATATTACAACAACATTTTAATTTTACTATAAAACAACTGCAATAAATATTTAAGTCTGAAACGTTCACAGTGCATTACAACCCTACCTCACTTCACCATGGTGTCACCAAGACTGAAATATTTATTCATTTTATAGTTTGCTATCATTTTCCCTGATCCAGATTTTTTTCATACCTACCTGTTTACTTCCCTTGTGGAACTAACAGGGTTGATTTTTAGAGGTTCCTGTTCAATTAAGAGTGTTTTTTAAACCTTGTCTTTCTAAAATTTCAGAGAAGGAAGACAACAAACATTTTGCATGGTTGATTCAASTAAGAGCTAACTAAGCATCTTGGTACTTTCATAAGTTGATTATGCTCAGGTATATGTAGTTTATTTARTTCATACACAGCACATTACAAATTAACTTCATTCTTACATTGGAAAATTATGAAAATACCTTCAAACAAGAAATTTCACTCTTTTTATTTAGCCAGATTTGTGAAATGTATGTTTTAGCTTTTAGTGTTTAGGAGGAGTTAAAATTCTACTACAAGATGATCTAGACTACCTTATTTTTATGCAAATATTCCAAACTTCAAGTAGGCTTTTAAATRCCATCAGTTTCTTAAAGAACTTCCCAATTTAAATTGTGAATTWAAAAAAGTAGTTTTCTTCTCATCTTTAGAACTTTTGGAGAGCTGGCTCTAAATTTCTTCTGTGGTGCTCTGTTATAGTTTAAGCATACCACATGATTAATTCTGTATTGAATATTAGGAACTTTTGATTAAAAGAATTTTTACTGTAAAAGCAATCATATTATCCTGTATTTTACAAGTTTATTAGTCTCAGAAAGTTATTCTGTAAAGTTTTTATTCAAATGTATGTGTCAAGTTAAAGGTTTTAAATGAGGTTGGCATCTGAAATACTTAAGTGCATGAAAAGATGGTGTAGCAATAAACATTGCCTTCCATAGAAAATTGCCCAGCTCTCTTTAGGTTAGAAGGTATTGCAGTATTTGAAGTAGAAAATACTTCAGTGTCTTGAGTACATTGAGTTTTTTCTTGCAAAACTGGCTTTGACGCAATTGTGGTTCTGTTAACACATTCCTCTGCTCTGCCTGGTCAGAGAATCTTGATGTACTTTTAAAGTGAAGACTCTTYATAGTGTATAAATAGGTGACATTTTCTTTTAAAAATGTCATTTCTATGCCAAATGGCAAAAGTGGTCCTGTTGTTTGAGGAGTCTGTGGGTTCAGGTCAGGGCCTTTTATAAGCTGGAAAGATTTGGTTGTTGGCTGGTGAACCACTTATGGGATATTTACAACTTTCCACTGAAGACTTTATACAAAGAAGAAATTCCAGTAACCAATCAACAAAATAAAGATCACAAAAGCTTCAGTTTGGAGTGTATATAAACAAGTTTGGTTATTCTTGACCAACACTGACCTATAGCACATAAATTTATTTTTCTAYGGTGAAAACCAAGAATATTTAATTCAATTATAGACCAGTGATAAACTCCAAACAAAGGCAGTATATTATTGTAGATTTCAAGTATCATAGATATAGAAATTGCTCTAAGTAATGTGAGGGGATGTTGGGTACGAATTAACATTGTAAAAGTAATTTACAATAAATGTGATGACTATTTTTTAGTCTAACATCAGGCTTTTCTGTTTTGCCCTCTTGAAGTTGTTCCATATTGCATGAAAATGAATTCATTTTAATTAGATTAAGAAGTAGAATCATGGGTTGCCCCCATGTCATCTGTGTGACTTTGTCTGAGGAAAGAGTCAACTTTTTCTGTCAGCACCAAACAGAAACTTTCTGAAATTAATAAATCTTCAAAATTCCTTTCCTTTCCAGCCATACTTCCACATGTTCTGTACATTCCCTGTACTAGATTGTTTCAGTATTGGTTCAAAGGTTGAAATTCAGCATGCATCTTTACCTCATTCTTCAGTCTATGACATAACTTGTCCTTTGAATTTCATTATCAAACTTACCAACATTTGCTGTAGCAGTAAGTCATAACCTTAATGTCTAAGAGCTTTTGTAAGTCTTCAGTAGATTCCTTGGTATTGGCTTCTCAAAAGCCTTAAATAAGAGGTTAGAACAACTCTCACTCAAATTACTTTTCTTTCAAATTACTTTACCTACAAATAACCCCTTTACATAGTGAAGTGTATGGCTCCCTTCTGAGTATTTTAAATAAAACAGCAGAACATTTTAGGCTTTTGCAGATGTGTAACAGAAATAGCTGCTATACCAAAGGAAAAGTCTTTGGTTTACTTCTGGTTTTCTGTAGTGCAAAGGCAACTCCAAGCAAGACTAAAAGCCAAAGGAATATGAATGAAAAGCACATGAGAGGAAATAGCTGGGTTGAGTCCTAGGAAACAAAGGAAAAAGAGCTAAGTTGTGATCAGCTAATGACACAGTTAGATTGTCTAAGGACTCATTGATGAGGAGAGTTTTGAATCTTTCTGATTTAAACTCTCTAATTTTGCTTTACAGGAAACATTAGCAAAAATTGTACGAGTAATGGATGGTCGGATATATTTCCTGACATCTTAAGCACTTGTGGATACAATGACTACGAAGATGACTATAAGGTAGGAAAAATACTTTTTCTATTCATTTAGATGATGGTGTTCAGTACAGCTATCAGATATATTCTGCTTCTAAATAAATCCCATTTTACTCAGACTGAATAAAAATGAGATTGAATAAAAATCTGTAGTAATTTTTCATAGCATTGGATGCAATACGCTTGGATTGCAGTTGTCTAACGAGATAAAATCAGGAATGTAGAACTCAGTAACTGTTTAAAACTCAAGGCTATAAACAGTTGGTAATTGCAGTGAGGCATCTGTATATCTAACACTGCAGTGCTACTCAGCTGGTGCACCATATGTTTTGCATTGTGTTGTTTCTAGAAGTTTGTTATTGCAAAAGAATATTTTTAAAAAGCTATCTCAAAACCTAATACTAATAATCTGCTCTAGTCTATTAATATTACATGCACCACTTGGTTGATTCTATGTGTTAAAGTTATAAGTAATAAAATAGAATTGATTTAGGTCATTGGAGTTATTTGCAGATTTATATTGGACTTGAAATTGTGCAAGCAGTTGTAAGTTATTCAGAAAGCTATCAAGGTACCCTAAATGCACTATGCATAGAAAATGGAATTTGTTCACTTTGCAGATACTATCTCTTTTTATTGAAGGAAGGGTTTTTACCATCATGTTTTATGCATTTTCTGTCTGTTTTTCTGCTGAGGCTAACAGAGCAGGAGTTTGTTTACAAGGGTGAGCTCATAGTGTTAGTAAAACTCTTGTTACCCAAAATGGATTAAGCCCTCTCATGAGGGCCAGTTGGGTTTTTTCCCTGGATTTTAGCATGGGTGGAATAGCTGTAGTAGATCAGTTCTGTCTGGCTTGCAGAGATGCACTGGTATTCCAGCTAAACCAGGAAGGTTTTGGCATTTTTTTCTCTATTTAAATGCCCAACCATATACTGTAGTTGAAAATAGAGAAAAATTGAGAGAATTTATTGTTTCCCAACTTTTCTGAAGACAAATTCTGAAACATCTGTGTCATCTGACAGCTTGGGAACACACATGTATTACTGCTAAAACAGCCACTTTAAACATTGTCACTCAACCCAGGAATTGCCATGTGGTGTGAAAATGGGTCAAAACATAAAAACTGAAATTAACAAAATATAATATTTAAAGTAGTGAAAAACAGAAGATTAACTAGTATAACAGAAAAGCAGTTCTTGTTTGACATATTCATTAGTAAGTTGAAGGAGGTGAATGAAATGCAAATTAAATATATACTGCTATATCCTATTTCAAGTTGTCTACTTAACCTAGACAACTTGAAATAGGATATAGCAGCAACATTTGCAAAAGCCTTGAAAAAAAGCAAATAATAAAAGTGTGAGGATGAAAATCAGGAGRGGGATGTGGAAAGCAGGTACTGGAAAATGATTGGCAAACATACAATCAATATAATATCATACATACAATATAAATCATAGAGAAAATAGAAAAATGCAAGTATCTTGCAGTAGTGAGATTTCAGGAGGCATTTGAGGTTCYGCACCAGCTACTTGTTTTCACAGAAGATGTTTTCTTGAATTCAGATCTTGGTGCTCAATGGTAGCCCCTCAAACCAAAACATTTACGCATCATAAATCAGTATAGTTTGTTGGGTTTCTTTTGAATCTAATATTTCAACTATGAGAGCTAAAAATAAAGTCCTAATATTTGATACTGAATGTTCTGGGCATAAAAATGTCAYGAAACAACATGCTCTGCAGTATGGGGTATGAAGTATATGAGCGTGTCCTCRAGGTTACATTAACTAATATTTTAGGGAAGATGGCAAAATAGTTTTCCTAGAGTCAGTCCTAAGTGTTCTTTTTTATGTTTTGTTTTGAAGACAGTGTTAGAGGAGTAGAAACTATTCCTGGTGTAAGTTTGGTGCCTGCATCTTCACTGCTGAATGGATTTCTATTATAGCTCCAACTAAGTATTTATTCCTTTGGGGTTTTTTTCTGTCTTTTAAGACACTGAMTTTTATCTTTAATCTAAAGGGGGCTTATTTCTGTACATATCTACATATTGTATAGATATATGCACACACAGAGGCATATATCTCTCTGCAGATMTGCATTTATTTTGGGCAGCTTTGAATATTCTAGAGAAGATTTAAATTATATAGATCTKTGAGAAAATACTGAATAATTTGTTAACAGGTACCAAATTGCYATGCTTAAAAATGCACTGAAATGAGGAAGCTTATTATAAAATAGMATAAACTTGTCACCTCTTATTTCCTCACTGAAAGATCTTGCATGCTTCCACAGCTTGTATTGATTTTATGTTCAAATTTAAATGTTCCATTTTTATTTCATGTTAATGATATAATAGCAGGTTCTATAAAAATAAACTATTTGCTTAACATTTTTAAATTAACTGTAAGTGCCTGATWCAAAACCCTTGGTTTATTCTATGTTAGATCTTAGTGCTCTTTACTGCCATTATTTTGGGGGGATCAGTTTGATCAATAGGACTGTCCTGGTTTCAGCTGGGATTGAGTTAATTTTCTTGCTAGTAGCTGGTACAGGACTKTTTTGATTTTAGTGTGAGAATAATGTTGATTACTTGGTATAATTTGATTATATTGGTGTTTTGCTGCTTGTAAGTAGTGCTTAGCCTAAGTCAAGGACTTCTCAGCTTCCCATGCTCTGCCAGTGAGCAGGTGCACAAGAAGCTGGGAGGGAGCACGGCCAGGACAGCTGACCCCAGCTGGCCAGAGGGACATTCCCCACCACAGAATGTCATATCCAGTATATAAACCAGGAGTGGCTGGGAGCTCTCAGCTGCTGCTCAGGGATGATAGGCTGGGCATCAGTCAGGGGCTGCTGAGCAATGGAGTTGGGCATCACTTTTCTTACCCCAACCCAGGTTTCCCCTTCTTCTTAGTTGTCCTCCCCATCACATGGCAGGAGGAGGAGGGAGGGAGAGGTTGTGTGTAGTTTTGTTTAACTTTTGTTAAACTGCAACAATGATCATGTCTGAACAAAATATTTGTATGTTGTTATGGCCTCAAAGTGTAGATCTAAACCTCTATTATATGCTTCCAGACATTTTTCTGTAAGTAAACTATTTACTGCTAACCTTGGAGATCAACTCTTAGGTTCATCTTAGGTATTCAGATGAGAAACTTTTTTTCCATTTTATATTTCTGTGGAGCTCATGGCAGTACAACATGCAAACAGCAAAACAAGCAAGCTTGACCTGACCATGCTAGAAACACACATCAAGGTGGGTTAACCCAACTCAAGCCTCACTGCAGTCTTTCCTTGACATACTTTGACAACTTCTACCTAGACTGAACAAGCTGGAGACATGTCCTTGCTGTTGTCAGAAGGTATTAAACTCTGTGTCAGCATTACTAACATACAGCAAGATGTCTGGTGAATGTAAAGCACTGAAATGTGTCCAGTTTCGTTAAAATAATGACTGAATCAGTTAATATAGCTTGGTCTGGTCTTAGGCCCAGGATTTATTAGATCACACAAAAGCCCCACTATATACAAGTTTCAGGCTGTGTGATTTGAATGTGCAGTGTCATACGAAGAGAAATCCATGGAGAGACAGATCCTCAGGGCTGTTACGTGTGCTGATACTGGTGCTGCTTGTGCCTTTAGTAGAAGCATCATCTGGTGGGGTGGACTGATGGTAAAGGTGCTGTGACCTTCCTGAGGAAGCATCCTAAGAAGGGCTCAGGGGCACAGGCACATCCTTCTCTCAGCCCTGGGAGCRAGGTTCTGCTTCGGCTTCTTCTGGCAGATGCAGAGAAAGAGACAGGAGCCTTGTCTGGCCTTGCACAGAGTAACAGCCTGTACTGAGAGCAGGGCCCTCTGTGAAGGGTGCCCAGCCCAGAAACACCCAGGAGCCAGAGAACAGGGATTTATATGGGAAATGTGAGGGGTGGGACAAAACTGGGGAGCCAATAGGGTACAGGTGCAGGGGCGGAGCAAAGGGGAAGGGCCAATGGGGTAGAAGAACTCATCTTATGACCACAAAGGCCTCTGGGGGTGGGTGAGCTTTCTGCTCAACCTAACCATAAAGGTTGTGGTGGCTCAGGGTTGGCTCTCCAGGGGAGCACAGCAAGCTTTTCCCTGGCTGGTTCTCTGGCCCCCACAATCATCCATGGAAGAGGCATCCCCCGTTTGCCCAGTTCCTGGAGTGTTCTCATCACCCTGGATGAGCAGCAGAAACACCTCCCCAGACCAGGGGAGCTGAGGCACTGCAGGCAGTRACACGAGCAGAGCCTTGGCTGTAGCTGCCTTTAGAAAACAGATGCGTTGATGGGGTCTTTGGTGTCAAGATGGCCTCAGGGTGTTAGAAAGTCTTTTTTTCTTAGCTTTGAGACCAAAGAAGAAGATAAGATTTCTTAGCTCTCCTTCTCAAAGTTGTTTATTTTCTGTTATCTATAACATTCTTTCTCCGACTTGTTGAGATTTATCTAGCACGTCAGTTTATGGCACACTGACTGCTTCTAGGGTGGTGTTATCTTTTTATACTAAAAACTACGTGTACATTATTGACAATAATTTTCTAATACCTATCATCTATGTTAGACAGTTTGTCTTTAGACTAATCTAAAAGTGCTACTACCACAGCAGAAGATGGAAACTAAAAAAAAAGAAAGACTGAACACGCCTAGATTCTTCTATTTTGCCTCCTTAACCTCCATTCTAAAAACGTCAAAATTCTATGTTTTCACCTGGTGATAAATTCACTAACATTTTACTCAAAGCTTTGTGGCTTGTAACTCTTCGCACAAAGTTAATAATTGTTTCCATAGGTTAATATTGAAAGCACAGGTGTTTTTGACTACAAGCCAAAGGCTCTGAGCCCCTTACCAGGGTCTCGAGTCTTTCAGGACAGCTAGAAGAATTTCTTGAGTTCCAACAATGCATTTCTGCTYTCTGTGGAGTGGATCATTGCTCTGGAATAATACATTGTTTGTAGTGAGTCTAAATTGAGTCCTTGCCTCTCACCAAAATCTGACACAAGGCACGAATCTACCAATGCGTTTCCTTGTGCCTGTAAATGCTAAATTTATTTAGGTTATGCTGCTTTTTAAATTAATATTTTTCCATGAGGTGTGATTAAGATACCATTATTCCTTAAAATAAGTGCAAAAATCTTCCGTTGACTTCAAGTGAGAACTAGGACTGAATATTAGCTGATATTCTCTCTTGTAGAGCACAGAGGGAATTTGCTTTAACTGCAGAATATTAATGAACTGCTAAATTCCAGTCCATGAATGTTCACATTCACAGATACATCTGCTGATACACATTTACACTGGAAAATGTGGAAGTTTCTGCGTTTCTAAAGTTGTCATCTCTCCCACTATGGTTAGGGAACTTTGAATAAAAAGACATTCTGACTTGCATAATTACAATTAATGATGCCACTATTACTAAGAGATACTTATCTGAGGCACTGCTGATCTCATCTTTTTTCTGGATGGTGGTCAGGCTAAAAGTGATTTGAAGGAAAAATGTCAGAAAAAGGATATCAGTAATTACTTGTATAAAGATTATTAAATACCATGAGGAATACCAATTTTATTACGTCTTTTAGTAAATCCTATTCTTCTCTACATACATAATTTGAAAATGTGTCGAAGTGTCCTGTAAGAGAAAATAAAATTTTCCACAACGTGTAACCCATCTCTTTATCTCAATTTATCTTTATTTTTGTATAAGTACAAAATTTTAAAAATGGCTATTGCCTTGTTGAAGTTGATTTTGCAGAAGGAAAAAACTAGGGTTCCTTACTCCATTTCTATTTGCATTTGCTCATTTCAGTGTTTCTAAGGCACTGAACTCATTTGCTAGGCCCCGTTCTTATTTTACATTGTACATGTTAAGATTTTCTGATACATTCTTCAAGTATGAATATTCAAATATTATTAAATATTCAAATATTGACACATGAATCATGAAAATTTAGGATCACAAATTTTAATACAGTTGTAAGTAATTATGTCTGTAAAGAGGAAACTCCTTCGTGCAGTATTACAAGATTTTATTAGCCCACGGAATAAACAAAATGAGGAGTCATTTGGGATGATAATGGTCATATATTCCTTAGAAATGATAAATTATATTTCTGAATGAAATCAATAAAAAGTTGAGGGCTTTTCTTTTACATTAAGGGTGATTTCTGGTCAACAGCAAAACTCCTTTGGCCAAAGAATCAAACCCTTAACTTTCTCCAGTGTTTTCTCCTTCAGCACTGAGGTACCTTCTCACCCCTAGAGGTCCTTCCAAACCAAGGCTGAGGTTGGGAGATCTGCCGGGTGACAGCTTTGCCTAGGAAGTGTCTCTGCTCTTCTCTGCTATTTTGTAAATAAACAGAAGAATTCTGTCTCCTGAACTTAGTAAAAATAACGCGAAACTAAATTAAAAGGAAACATTAGCAGAAACAGGTGTCTTTTCTAAGAAAACAAAATACAAGTGTGCCTAAAAATAGACTTTTCAAAAAATGTATTGAAGTTAAGACAAATTAGGTAATGTTGTACTAATCCAATTACATTTTACGTGTAGGGGTTTATGCCCTTTTAAAACCTATTAACATWAAGTAGCCACAAAAAAAAGGAAACATTTTAGGATTAGCTCTTTAGAAAGCATTTACACTTGCTGTAACCATTTCCATTATTTTTTTCTGAAAATCATAAGCCACTGATTTTTTTCTGTGCATGACCACCTAATGACTTTGGGTTTGTGGTTGTAATCTTGATGTTTTCCTCAGAAGTTTAAAAATAAATAGTTRGATTCCAGTTTTGCAGTCAGCGTTGCTTAAATAATCATGTGAATGTTTTGCAGAGGCCAGCTGTTATTACTATGTTCTGATTTTTTTAGACCTGCAGAAAAGTTCATGTCATTTCAATTTTATAATGTGATTTTAGTTTCATGTCTAAGACTTGAATCAGTTTTTCCTTTGAAAAGAGCTATAAAATCTGAAGGGGTTWTAATATTTCTTCTGTGTTAAAATATGTTAAAAATATAATTTCTCAAATTCTGTTTTGGTCAATCCATGCCTTTGTTGCAGTCATTTTATTCCTGACAATCTTGCACATTTAAATTTTAAGTTTAGAGGTTAAAACTAAATGTTACTTGAGACGTGGGTAATTATGGTTCACACAGAGCAGTAAGAAATAAATAAAATATCCCATTTTGTATGAAAGTCACTGAGTTTTGTGCTATCAGATTTGGCATTCCTTTGCCTGTTTCTTTTGCACCAATAAAATACGAAGAGTTTGTTTCTAAAGGGTACTAGCTAAAATACAGATGTGTGACAAATATTTAATAGCTGTGACTGTCAATATTAGTCTAATGAATTTCCTGGTTTTYAGTTGCCACAACACAATGTGGAATTTAATTCTTTGTCTTTATGGAGTTTGTGTGTTTAACTGACATATCATTTGAGAACAGGATTTACTAATTTTTTCTTTTCTTGTGGAGTCACTAGGATTTGTAGAGGTCTTACAGGCAAATTAAGACACATCTTCTATGTTCATTCRGGAAATGTAAGGAGCAGTATGATTGCATCATCCTTGGTGCTGAGTTTGATAAAGTGCTTCATGCTAATAGTCTAAAGCATTCTAATAATCTAAATTCTTTTGGAAAATCAGAACACATAAATTTGAATAATTGTAATTTTTGATGCAATGGATTAAAAATGGGTGTTTACTTACCTTTGCARCTGTTTGAGATGCAGGGTTAATTTTTGATCATAGAAAAATGTGTAGCATCTAAGATTTCTCTCCATTATAAAACTAAACCACTAAAATGTCTGAGGAAAAGGGAGAGGTGTTCTTTTCTACCATTTCAAGTGTAGAATAAGGATAATTATTATCATATGATAAAATAATTTCAACTGGGTAATTATTTCGTATTTTCTCATGCCTAGCTTGAGTAAAAAGACCATGGTCATTATTAAGGTAATATCCAAGCACTCTTGGCTGATTAACTTCCATCCTGACATAGTTCCATGCAGTTATTTCCCATTCATRTGTTAGGCCAAAGAATGGCCAGCAGAGAGACTCAGTCCTGCTGATGCTGACAGCTGTTTGCTGGGCTAACACTACACAGGGTTCTTCTTTTGATTTTAGCCAGACTGTTTGTTGTAGGGGCCATGTGTGTGTACAGAATGCCAGAAACATTACATGAAACAGTGTGKTTTCTTCTGGCAGAAGACAACCTCTTGTGCTCTCCCTAGCAGGGCAAAGTGACAGAGTCACTTCATGTGCAGCAGCCTGACAGTTTCTGTCAAGCTCAGAGGACATGGCCAGAGGATAAATTCAAGGCAGAGTTACAGCACTGGGGCTGGACAACTGATGCTTTGTTAGTAACTTCATGCAGGGTTTCCACCTTTTTTTCCTTCATTTAGGAATTCAGTCAGCGGTGTTTTCAGTTTTCCTGAGATCAAATCTAGACAGAATTTTAAGCATGATGTGGAATGATGAAAAAATTAAACCAGTCCAGCTTTCTTGTTGGGCGTGTCTCAATCATCCCAATGCAGTTTGAACAGCTACTTTCTTTATACCAAAGTACAAAAGACAATTTCTACAATCTAATGGTTGAAATATATAACAACGTAGCAGATGCTATGAATGCACTTAAGATCCATGGTAGTTGCTTCCCATATTTTTCCACTTTAACCATATCTACAACAGAGCAGTTGCAAGAGTCTTCATTCATTTCACATTTCATTTTGCCTTTTCACTATCTATATAATGGTTACAAAGGGATTGTTCAGCTAATTTCATCATGAATTGGGATTACTAAAATAACCTCCTTACTTGGCCTTTTGAGTGCTATAAAAATAAATACACTAAAGTARTTTGAGATTCCTTTGGCTATGCTAGTTTACTTACAAATGTTGCTTCTTTGCTGCTTTTTGCCAGCCTCATTGGCAAAGGCAAATGGTGACCATGTKCTCTAAATATTGAAATTCTGTCTCTTATATGTAGCATGCTTTTAAAATTTTTAATTTCATAATGTAATAAAAAAACTTTGCTGTTTTAATATTTTATTTAGCTTGAGTGGAAACTAATGTCAGTCTAATGACTTTGTTGTAGGCATAAATGGAGAAGAAGTTTAATTCTGAAAATATTTGGCCCTATTTTTCTTGATGTTGTAATTCAGAATAGTACTTCATGTAGTGTGTAGCTGGTGAGTTTACAGATCTATGAGGTTAATCAGCAGACTTCATTTCAGCCTGCTTTTCCTCTGTTGAAAAACTTCCTTTCCAAGTTTTAGCAAGTAACTTTACTAAAGAGAGGGTTTGTGTCACCATTTAATAAAGTGTTTGAAAATTTAGAATGAGAAATTAATGAGACTTAAACATGTCTTTAAAATTAAATTCGTGTATAACTGCATTACAAAGTACTCTGGAGCAGAAGGACTGAGGGAAATTTTCTCTTTTAGAGGTAATCCATTCTTTCAAACTGACTTGCTCTTACCAGTTTGATAGTGTTCATGGAAATTGATGAATGTGATACTTTATTTGACCTCATTGACATGGTATAATCAACTGGAATTGTTCCAGAATTTGTGTCTTAGTTTTGAGTTCCTGAGGCTGAATTTTCTACTGAAGTCAGTTGTCTTGAGATGTTGTCTTGAAAAATGTGTTGGAATAGAGATACAACATTCTCATCATGTAGTGTAGAGCAAAGAATGAAAATCATGCCGCAGCTTTCAGAGCTATTTAATGGACAATTACATAATTTCACAGACAATTTGATGTATCAGTAAGTAGTTTCTGCATATATATTTTTCTGTGCAGGTCAACTTCTATGTGAGGGTGAAAGCAATTTATACCCTTGGACACAGCGTATCTCTGATTGCTCTTACAACAGGAAGTATAATTCTTTGCCTTTTCAGGTATGTGTTTTTCATGAGTAAATATTAACAATGATAAGACATCTTTAACTGTTGCCTGATTGCTCAGCTATTTAGAAAATGCATTGRGTTTACACTTTTTGCAGCTAAACAGCTGACAGTAATGTAATGCTGACTAGATTTTTGCTAGCAATGGTCATATTAACAATTTTTAAAGCATTTTAAAATTTACTGGCATTACAACCCATGTAAGAAAGAACAATAATTTAGGAATGATTACATAAAGCATTTTCTATTTGGTTATTAAAATCAACACCTTGAATTGCTCTTGAGAATCAGTTGGATGCTAATCTCACCACTGGACAGGAGTGYGACTCTCACATTCTATGAAAAGATCCCTTCGCCCAGGATTTTTCTCCTGGGAAACTGAGAAGCCTCAGAATAAAGGAAAACAATTCTTATCTCATTTGTTTGTTCTCTCTTTTGCTCTTTTGGAATGTGTTTGGAGATTGTTTACCCACAGGTGATTGTTTCATTGGATTCTGGTGCGAGTTGTTTTTGCTCTCTGGCCAATCAGTGCCAAACTGTGTCAAGACTCTGGAAAGAGTCACAAGTTTTCATTATTATCTTTTTAGYATTTAGTAAGTATCCTTTCTATATYCTTTAGTATAGTATAGTATTTTAATATAATATAGTSTTATAGAGTAATAAATTAGCCTTCTGAGAGCATGGAGTCAGATTCATCATTCCTGCCTTTGTCAGGATATTTCCCAGCAAATACAATACAGGAGTGCAGCCACATTTTGCAAAAGCTTCCGAGTGGTTTCCATGGGTACTGTACTCAAAGACAATCACTAATTTGTCCAACTGTTAATCACAGAATCACCAAATATCCAAGGTTGAAAGAGACCTTCAAGTCCATCTACTCCTGCCATCAACCCAGCAATGTCATAATCACCCCTAAACCATATCCCCAGGTACTGCATCCAAACACCTTTTGAATAATTCCAAAACCAGTTGACTCCACTACCTCCCTGGGCACTCATTCCAATGCCTAACCACTCTTTCAATGAAAATTTTTTGCCTAATACCTAATCTGAACCTCCCCTGATGCAACTAAAGGCCATTGCCTCTCATCCTTTCACTTAATTCATGGCAGAAGGCACCAGCCCCCACCTGGCTGCACCCTCCTTTCAGCTGGTTGCAGGGAGTRATGAGGGCTCCCCTGAGCCTCCTCTTCTCCAGACAAAACAACCCCAGTTCCCTCAGCTGCTCTGCACAAGACATGTTTGCTAGATCCTTCACCAGCTTCATTGCCCTTGTCTGGACACCTTCCAGCACYACAAAAATGTCCTTTTTGAAATGAGGGGCCCAGAGCTGAACATGGTGCTCGAGGTACAAACCTCACCAGTTCCAAGCACAGTAGTAAAGGTGTGGATAGTTGTGCTGGGTCTGCAATGTTTTTGTTAGGCAGTGTTAGGAAARGCAGTACTGCCTGCTGCTTTTGCCTGATTTCTGTGACTTTTCTCAGGCTGAAGGCAATCTTCAACTAGTAAAATAACTGTAAAATAACTTTTAAATCTTCAGCTTGTAAAATAACTTTTTACKGGTCTTATCAGTTTTTCTCAATCCCTCCACCTTCATGCCTTTATGTATCTCTTCCACCTAACAGAATAGCCTCTATACTCTCCATTATGAACTTCACACAGCTTTTCTGCTCCACTTAGGACCAAGAAAGGCAAGAAAGCGCATCTCACAGTTTTGGTAGAAAGGAAGTACAAATAATACATAAAAACAGCATGTTGTTTGTCAGAGCCTCATTCCTCTCATGAAATTTTCCTATGGCGAGTTCTGYAAGACTTTCAGTCTGCCATCAAATTTTCTCAATATCTAAATCTTAAGAGACCATTCAGGGCAGATACATAACCCATCGTTATGTTTGGAAAACCTTTAAAAAAAAAATTGAGCCAGTCATGGTTATACTCCTACCAGCAAATACTCCAGGCAGATCCCAATGCAGATTAGTGCAGTTTCAAAACTACTAACAGCTAAAACCACATTTAATACAGAGAATTACAGACATGTGAATGTCACCCATCACCAGAAGTCAGGTGTAACAAATTAAGCATTTAAAAGGTGTGCTCAAAAATTTCAACTTCAATTTAAATATTTAACTGGAGATATTTTTTTTCCCAGGCTTCCAGTTGAGTCAGGGAAAACCAGACTTTTTTTCATGAGGCAACATATGATCTTCTAAGCCCCCCTTCAAAAAGAATCTTTCTCTGTTATTTGCAGGGAATGTTGGGGCCTCCCAACATAGAGTTGAATTAAGAATTAATTTCTGCCCACTAACTCCAAAATATTGGTTTGACAGCCTTGTATATATCCAACATTTATTATTTGAGCTACTGAATGGGATGAATAAGTAATCATCTACATGAGTTATTCAAGAAAAATAGTTTCCTCCTATTTGCATCTTGCATGTATCTCTGAATTCCACAGGAACATGTGATGCAGTCCAACATCATARTGGGATCTCAGCAAAGGATGTGCGTGGCCACAGCAATCACTGCATTTTTTGACAACTGTTTAAAATTCAGCCTGGTATTATRTCCTTGGCCAAATTCAGGGCTAGCATGGCAGATCTGTTCTTTATTTCCTTGCACTCACTGTAACTATCCTTGCTTCAGTATTTTCAGGATGAATTATGTATGTTTGATAAAAATYACAACTGGAAAAATACTTGTAAGTTGCCACTGCATGCTGCCATTACACCTATTGCATCTTCATGTTTTCACTGCTCGTGCTTGCTAAAATGCTTTGGCATCGGATCTGTTTCCAGGTGCAGCTCAAGGTGCTGGTTGTGACCACAAAAACCTCTTAGCAGTTTGGCTTCTAGAGATTTTCTATAAAAGGAATATTTTAAACAGGAAAATCTTGAAGGAACTGTATTTTAAGGGAAAAGCCCTCAACTTCTAACTTATTTCCCCTGAGCACTCATCCACTTACATGAAATCTTTTATCTGTCATTTGTTTGTAAGGCTTTCACATGGCTACCAGACTAAAGAAGTTTTGCATTCATTGCACAGAAAGGATAGGATGGTCAAATATTCTGAATGCATTTTTAATTGCTCCAGCATACATCATCATCATAGGATCAAAAGTCATTCTGTAGCAAAATACAGGAGTTAAATAAAATAATTAAACCAGAAAATAATAGGTGAGAGCACATCTGAAATATATCCAGGATAATCAAAGTTGTATTTGCAAAAAAAACACAGGAATTAGTGCACACACAGAAGGATACAATAGCCTGTGTTTATTGTCAGCTTATTRTGTCAGTTTATTATGTTATGTTAAAATGTGAGAGAAATACCACWGGGATCTTTTAATCTGTGATACTGAACAGAAGTAAAAGATGAAAGAAAACAGTGAGGCAGCACTGACAAGATGACAGAAAAGGAAAGGATATGCTCTTACTCAAGATTCATATTGCTAAGAAATAATAGTCCGCAGAGTAATAGAARTCTGTTCAACAGTTTCTGCATCATAAACTAAAATGCTTCTTTTTAAATCTCTTTTTAGAAAACTTCATTGTACTCGGAACTACATCCATCTGAACCTGTTCCTCTCTTTCATTCTGAGAGCAATCTCAGTTTTAGTCAAGGATGATATTCTCTATTCCAGCTCCAACACAGCTCACTGTCCAGAGGATCAAACCTCATGGGTAATAAACCTCATTTGCTACCTGGTGTAACAGTTTTGTCACTGAATTTTCCTCCCTAATCCTTTTAAATATTTAGGAGTACCAAGATTTCAGTGTAGACAATTCTGAAGAGAATATAATGACTAGGAAAATGAGGTGTTAGACATATCCAGATAAAGAGGGTTGCAGCACAAGTAGGAGACCTTAACATAGTTTGCATATCCATGAAGGACAACTTGTCATCAGAAAAGACAATTTATAACCAGATACAGCTCAGAATAAATATGGCCACTGTATTAATCAGCTGGGAGGGCTGAAGACAAACAGGAGTGCCATCAGCCGGGAGTGATTAAAGGCAGATGCTCTGGAAATGTTCCAGCAGCTTTATCAGGGGTCCAGGAATTGGACAGGTATCATTGGAGGGAGGGAATAACTCAGGAAATTAAATATTTGCAGGAGCTGTCTTCATTAACTCCTCTGTACTTCTGGGCTATGACAGAAGTGTCATCTGCATTCTTGGCAAGCTAATATGTTTACTGCATTTTCATGTACAGGGCTTAAAAAAATTTCAAGTCTTGCTGTTAAAAGACTGACCTCTATATGATATGCCCCATTTGCTGCATTGTTGTTTTAGTCAAAAATCCCTTCTAATTTTAATTAACTACAGTTTAAGCTTGTGAGAAAAAAATTGAATAAGATATTTTTGTCTTGATGAGGCCATATTGTCCCAAAACACGAAGTTCTTAGCAGTGAATACCAAGCTGTATATAGGAATTCATAATCTGGGATATTCCTAATGGAGAAAAACAGGAACTGAGTTAGTAGACCCCAATTAGGCAATGTAGATAGCAGACAGATTGCCAGGGATAATCAGAAGTTCTTAGGTCCTTGAAAGACTGTTCAGTGGACTCTCAAAATTCTACTTGGTTTCTGCAATTTAATTTATTCTCCAGTTATTCTTGGCTACAAAGCCCTATACTTTGCTATTTCAATATGTCAGATTCCTATTTCAATATGTCAGATTTTGTGGACTGCTGGCTAATTTCTGTGGCATTGTATGTGGGATGATCTGGCACCAGCCTGACAAGGCTGGTCTGTCTGTCGAGCACTGGCATGCTGCTGCCTTTCACACATAGCAGCACGCAGGGTTTTCCACTTTTGTCACATGTGTGTGATGTTCCACAGTTCTGCTGCACTCACAGAGATCTAAAACACGCAGTTCATAAGCATTGTAAGTAGATCCTGGCTCTGGATTACATGGAGAATTAATTTTGGCTAACTTTACTGATAGATACTTTCACTGTTCAGCATGGGCAAATACAGCTGATCCAGGATTACCTGCAGGAGGAAGGGAAAATACTTTGATGCAGGGTTTTGGTATGTAAGTTGAGAATGTAATACAAGGGAATATTGGAATTTATAAAGGATTACAAAATTTTCACTGCTGATCTGATTGTAAGGAGTCCTAAGCATAAAAGCAAATTTCAACTTGCTTGAAAATTTCAACTTTTCACACATTTTGAAATGCTTACTTTTATCCATACTACATTTTCTGGCCCATTGCTGATCTGCGGTGGGTATCCCAAACTCCAGAGGTAAGATCAGTCTTACCARAGTTAGCTAGCTTTCAAACTTTGGTTGTAGGCAGATAAAATCAGATTAAATGAATTCAAGCCTTTGGACTCTTCCTTAGTTTTCTATATAAGCATGTACACAGGCATGGATGTTACTTGGGATGCACTGAGGCATCTGAGACATCCTGGGGGGCTGGTGGATACAAAGAAGTCTCCCTGAGGAGGTCTGTGCCCTTCTGGCTAAACAGCTGGTGACTGCATCTCACTTCTTAATAAACATCTATGTTTAGGGAGAGGAATTAATCATTGAAAATGAGTAAGTTACCTGCTTAGGTATCTGGTGTACTTGGAATTTTAACAGAAAAATGCAGGTATGAAGGGTATTTAAAATGGAGAAGTGAGTAAAGCTGGTAGAAACTAGAGATTTTATTTGGTCCAGTTTGTGTAGTCTGTTACATTCACTATATCATCACATCTCTTGGCACATTCTCAGTCCATATGAACATTTTCATATTCAATTCTTACATCCCAGATTCCTACTGGGAAGTGCCAAAGCAGCAGCAGTCAGCCCTGTGGAACATCAGCAGCACAGACATCTGAAAATTAATTCTGAAGACCAGCACACAGATTATAAGCAACAATTTTTGATATATGTCTGTGTGTTTTGTAAGAAATTCTAAAACATTTTCTAAAGGGAAAACATTATTTTTAAAAGTTCAGCCAACTTTTTCTTCTAAGTCTACTGAGTCATCACTTAAAGTTGTATTTTTTACTCAGTTTCACATTTGCTTCGGAAAAATCATAAAGTACTTTCTTTGTTAAGTTTTACTGTGTTAGGAAGCCGTGTGAGGTTTTAATATATTTATTAGACTCCTAGTAGATGATAATTTAATTTTATAGCGATTCGTTAACAAACTATTGCAAAAGTATGCATTTATTGATAACCACCATATTTTTCTATATTTATCCTTTGAAGTTTTTAAACTTTCTGAGTGAATTTGCAATGAGAGCCWTCTAAATAGTTTTTAATAATTCACTTTCTTTTAATATATGCAGTAACATTTACAATGTCTCAGTTTGCTTGACTGAAGACAGAAATTTCTACTGGACCTGATTTATTGGTACTACACAGACAGCTAAGATTTTTGGCTGTAGTAATAAAAATAATATGGCATATTATATTATATTTATAAAAATATTATAATATATCTTTCCTGTGACAAATTCCTTCTTCTCATATTTCAGGTGGGCTGCAAGGCAATTCTGGTGTTTTTTCAGTATGGTGTTATGGCAAACTTTTACTGGCTCTTAGTAGAAGGACTTTACCTCCACATCCTCCTTGTGCTAATATTCTCCCCCAACAGACACTTCACCATCTACCTGCTGATAGGATGGGGTAAGAACTTGCCCATCTCCCAGTAATGTTCTTTTTTCTCTGTGTATGTTGGTCAGGCTCAGTGTTTCACACCAAGGTAGTTGAGCTGTCTCTGGTGGTGACTCCTCAGACTCAAAGATTGCTCAGCTCAGCTCAGCTCAGCTCCAGCACAGTTGCAGCTGCTGCAGCATGGGAAAGAGCAGGCACAAAGCTGCTGGAGCAGCTCTTCACTGCTGGCTTCACCCCTGGCACAGCTTTCACCTGTGCCATCTGCACCACACCCAGGGGTTGTTCWGCTGCAGGGGCTGCCACTGCAGAACATATGATTCAGGTGTCCTAATTTGTGAGGAAAATTAAAGCTTAACTGCACAGCCATGAGCTATRCTATGCAGTTTTCCTTTTTGAAAAGCCCAATAATACTGTCCATCTGGTTTTAAATACATATATTCTTTTCATTTACAGAAAGTGCCATGATATTTATATGGAACACTTTAATACTTCCAGTAATAGGTGGTCATAAAACATTTGGGTGTTGCTGGGAAATGGGAATAAACCAGTGTGTGGACAAGGTTCCTCATGAAATGATTTATACTTCTATTTTATGTTGCAGTCCTTGGAGGTGCATTGGGAATGCATAACTTGTACCTATTTCCCTGTAAGTCCCTCTGACACCTTGCAAGAAACCTAAGAAAGGCATAATTTTTTGTGTATTAGTAACTATGGCTGCATTTCTATGAGAAATAAACTCACTTCCCTGCAGTCTTTGTTTGTAATACAATACTGATGTATACATGTAATCATGTAGCTCATCAGATGAACCTCTCCTTTCATTCACTGAACTCTTTACTGTATGCTGTGTATTTGGGGAATAACTGCTTACTAGCAGGCTGAACTTTTTTTTTTCCTGTGGACTTCCATTTTTGTGATCATTCTCTAAACATCTTTGGCATTTTTCAGGAATTCCTACAATATTCATTGTTACATGGACAGTGACACGGATCATTCTAGAGGACACTGGGTGAGTCTGTGTGGGACAGAAAGTTTAAATCCCCCCATGCCTGTGCAATCCTTGCCTTGGGTGTGGTGCTGCTCTCACAAAGGTGGTTTGCTGCTCTGGAGGGGACAAACACAGAACTGAAATCTCAGAGATGGCAGTAAAAGGACAGGTGTTTGTGAGCTCTTCAGCTGTGCTTTGTGCTTGATGTTTATTTGAAAAACTCAGAGAGCAGGAGAGAGCAGGGACAAGTTTTGACTGCTGTTACTCCTTGGCACACCCACATCTGGAGCTATCTGCTTGGGAAGTCAAAATAATGTTTGAAACAGCAGTGGGGACCTTGGGCTCAGTGCTGCAACATGTGCAGGAAGGCACTGGCCATGCTCATTTGCTAGCTGGGAACTCAGGAGATTGAAGTGTAGATAACTCTGGGTACAGATAAATTGCATTCCCAAAAGTGAAGTGATGTAAGGGTGTCAGATGCACATAGCCAGGTAAAGCCAAAGCTAACTGGAGCTAAGCCTGGAAAACCAACAACTGCTGTCTTACTATTACATTTAATGTAATGTGAAGGGGAACTGCGACAAGAATTTTGTAGGAAAATCAGACATGATCCTGCTGCTCCCAAGGAATGGAAGAACATTCCTAACTAGTAGACAAACAGTTTGCACAGTCCTGTTTTGTCCAACTATTATGTTTCAGTTTATTCTGTAATTAAACTGAAAAATCATGTCCTACATAATTTCAAGGCTTTCTTTGCAAGACGTCTAACATGTAAACCAAAGGCAAACTCCTTTTTMATTTGTCATTATGATTACAGAGGAAGTCTGAAAGGACTATTATTAATCTCTAGTCTGACTATTATTAATCTCTAATCTGACTAACTTTTTAGAGCACTTAAGAGTATTTGGATCCAAAGTACTGAGCCCAGGGTGAAAATTAAATATTCAGTTTTTCAGGCAGAACTTCAGGTTCAGTCTCACATTTTCACAAAAACCTTCCAGGCTTGGAACCTACATATCYCACAAGAAATTCTGTAATTTCAATTGCACCTCAGTTGCTTTAGATCTTCCTGCTTCCCAGAGGTCAGCATTAAGTGCACACTGGAGAAGTGTCCTTACACAAAGTGAAACTGAGCTTGGTTCCCACAAAGGTCAACACCCTCCATGATGTCTAATGGATGTCTAATGCCCACTGTGCTTGATGTTTTAGATTCAAATTTCATAGAGTCATAGAATGGATTGGGTTGGGAGGGACCTTGAAGACCAGTTGGTTGCAGCCCTCCTTGCCATGGGCAGTGATGCCACACTCAGGTTACTCRGGGCCCCATCTGGTCCAGCCTTGAGCGCTTCCAGGGATGGGACATCCACAGCTTCTCTGAGGCCACACCCTGAGACCTGTGTCCAGTTCTGGGCCACTCTCTGCAGGAAAGACTTTGAGGTGCTGGAGTGTGTCCAGAGAAGGGCCACGGAGCTGGGGAAGGGTCTGGAGCACAAGTCAGGTGAGGAGCAGCTGAGGGAGCTGAGGGTGTTCAGTCTGAAGAAAAGGAGGCTCAGGGGAGGCCTTGTCACTCCCTCCAGCTGCCTGCACAGAGGTTGTAGCCAGGTGGGRATCAGTGTCTTCTGTCAGGCAACCAGTGACCRGGCAAGAGGAGATRGCCTCAAGCTGTGCCAGGGTAGGYTCAGTTTGGACATTGGGAAGAATTTCTCCACTGAAGGGGTTGTAAAGCATTGGAATGGGCTGCCCACGGAGGCGGTGGAGTCAGCTTTCTTGGAGATGTTCAGGAAATGACTGAATGTGGCCCTCAGTGCCATGGTCTAGTGGTGCTTGGTGGAAGGTTGSACTCAATGATCTSAGAGGTCTTTTCCAACCGAAATGATTCTGCAACTTTCTGAGTAAAGAATTTCTTCCTGACATCTAAATCTCTCCTCTTTCATTCATAAACCATTCTCCATTGTCCTATCACTACATGCCCTGGCAAAATGTAATTTTCTTTTTTTTTTAGAAGCCCCTTTTAAGTGCTGAAAGGTCACAATGATTTCTCCATGTAGCCTTGTGTTCTCCAGGCTGAACAACCCCAACTCTCAGCCTGTCTTTGCAGGAGAGGTGCTTCAGCCCTCTGATCACCTTTGGGTGATCACCTCTGGACCTGCTCTAACAGAGCCACATCTTTCTTGTGCTGAGGAGTCCACACCTGGACACAGTGCTCCTGGTGRGGAAATCAAGTATGCATCTTAARAGAAAGGGAATAAAATTAATAGCAGGAAAGGATTGAATGCCAGATTCTGAGCTAGAGCAGGCATTATTTTAGTGTGCTTTGACTTGTTTATAAGAAATACTTTTCATAGGTCTTGCTTGCCAGATGATATTAATGCCAACACGATTTTCCCTTTTTTTTTATAGCTGCTGGGATACAAATGAGCATGGTGGTCCCTGGTGGGTTATACGAATACCAATTTTAATTTCTATTATAGTAAGTAAAATTGGAAGCATGAATTATAGATCTGTTCAGCATTGTGCAGTGCATGTAGCCATTATTCTTTACTGCTAGTTACAGATGGGCAAGAATTCTGTTTTAATGAAAAGAAATTGTGCTGCAGGAGAAATGTTAAACAGATGCCAAGGCCATTAAAATTTGTTGCCTTCAAAATTTATCTGCCTCCTATTAAATTAGCAGTTGCTTTTATTTGTGTGTTGTTCTTTCTTTAACATCTCTCCTGTTTATGAGCCTGGAGGAAGGAAAAATCTAATTATATTTCTCAATGAATTGCAGATTTGATTTTGTGTGTAAATAGATAGTCTTGCAATTGAGAATCTTATATTAGTCAAAAAATTATGGCTGTTGTATATCTTTCTTTAATTGTTAGCCTTCTGAAATATATATTGAACATGAATATTTGCAAAATAATACCATTTGAGAATGTTTCACAGGGCTTTTCTTGTTTGGAACTCATTAGAATTACTGGACTAGTGTAATAATATTCCTGTTCACTGTAATGATTGGGTAATTAACTTTGGGCATAATATACTGTGGTTATATGTCCATTTCTGAAAATAGAGAGCAAATTAATGTATTTTAGATATACTTGATTCATTTTTAAAACTATAGACAGAAGACCTAGGGCATTATTAGATTACACAAGATTTCAGGAGTTTGCATTAAGCTTGGGCTTGCCATGCAATCTGTGCCTGCTGAAAATCATTTGGGAAAAATTCCTGTTATCACTATCAGTGTGAATTCTGCARTTTGAAGAGAAAGAAGAGTAGGCCATATGTGTGAAAGGACATGAGGTAAGGCCTCAAAGATGTTTTATGTTATGAAGAAATGAGTATGCAAGAGAACTGCAGGAGGAAGGGAATACTTGGACCTCAAAGGAGCTGGAGAATGGGGAACAATCCAGAGTTAAGAAAATACGTTGGAAGATAAAAGCAAAACAAACCACCTGGTGTTTACAGGAAACTCTGTTCTCTGGATGCTCAGTTTGAACAGCTATTTGAGACTTCATGTGCCAGAAGGCAGTGCTCCTCCAAAGCAGTCCTGGACCTGGAAGTTTGGGAAGTCCAGGAAGTTATCCCAGGGTGCATTGGCAGACCTGAGCTGCAGCTGGATCTTAGAGRAGTCAAGTGGAGTACTGGTCAGGCAGCAAAGCTTGATCTGTCCAACAGTTTTGTGAGAGCAAGTTCTGATACCATTTTGCACAGTGGGAATGATTTCAGTTAATTCAGTGTGTCAGAGCCCTCCCTGGCATTTCCTCCTGGGAATTTTGGCTTGAGAGAAGTCGTTTGGCAGAGGTTCACACTTCATGCTGTACACACTTCGGAGTTACTCAGTTGGATGTGGCTKTTCCAAATGAATGTGCTGTTACCCCTGTTCTCTCCTTGTCCRTCAATACTGGCTCCAGTGTGTATGGCAAGTTGATATCCCCTGCTGTGGGCACTCAGCTGCATTAAGTCTGCAGATGAAATCTGCAATAACAGATTTCTATCTGTTACCGTTAAGTAAGGTACCTCTAAGTAATCATCTGCCTGAAAAAAAAATGTATGTTAAGTTCAGCAAAAGCCTATATTTTCTAACATTTCTTTTTTATTCTTTTAAAAAAATATATTAGATATAATTTTCCTAAATTTTTGTTTCATCCTTGTCAGTTCCTTTCACTGCCTTTCACCTGTCATTTCAAACAAAATGTTGAAAACAGAGGGACATGCAGTTGCTATGACTGTGTTTTATTTATTAGTATCCCAAATTCTATAGGTTGTGTTATAGAAGACACAGAAATTCATTTAACTTGAAAAGCTTGGAGCCAAATTTTTAGGAGAAAGGAGGATTCCACCAATACATGAAGACAGAGATTTATAGCAGTGAGGCAGGCACTGTCTGGTTAGGTACCCTACCTCCTGRTTTTATGCTTTGGGATGGAGTTAGTTTAAAACAAGAAAATTCTCATTTTCATTGGGATAGAATTTTTTTCTCTAGATTAATTTATTCTAAGATGTGTGCATTTGATGCAGCTGTTTATGTAGCTGGAGTTGCAGTTTTAGCGCACATTGTAGTTCTGAAGGTGTGGATTCCAGCTGTTCCCTTACTTTAGCATGGGCATGCTGTATTTAGTGTGCAGTTTTCCAGACCACTCCAAAGAATCCAACACCAGAAGGGATGGTGACCAGAGGAAGCTGAAARTCACGACTGAAGAATTAATAGGGGTGAGACTTAGGATATACTGAGTTTTATACTTCAATTTTCTAGACTGAATAGGTTCTGATCATAATGATTTTTTATGCTAGTGCCTTTCTGAAAAATAAAATATGAAAGCAAATACAAACTGAAATGCTACTCTTCTGTCTTAGAGGGCTGTCATGAGAATTAGGCTGCAGGGATTCAGCTGGACTGGATGATCTCCAGAGGTCCCTTCCAACCCCAGCTGTTCTGTGATTCTTTCATTTGTAGTGTCAGCATCAATATCCAAAACAATCAGACACCTGTGAGAGGCCCTTTTTGTGCTTAGTTGGAGTAGACAGATCAGCTGTGCAACAATCTTCTCTMACCCTAATTCAGACAGAAAACACTGAAAGTTGAGGTGAGAAGCAAGGGAGGGTCAAAACTGCCTCTGGGTTTCTGGTGGTGAATCCATGTGACAATTTAGRACAATTAGTGGTGTGACAATTTAGTGCTTGATTGCAGAAAACCACATCCAGTGTCYCATCCTGCTGGGAAACCTGTCCTCAGCTGAAGAACTGGAAGGAGGACACTTCTGAGAATTGGGGCTTTCAAAGACTTTTTCCAGCCAGACCAGCAGTGGTGGGCTTGCAGTGGTGGCTGGACATGGCAAAAGGGGTGCTGCAGAGCACGAGAGGTTTGGCACTGCAGGGCTGAGGGGCTCTGGAGGGAGGTGCACAACTCCCACGCTGACTTGGCTCCTGTCTGACCTGACAAGAATTAATTTTTGCTGCAGATGGAGAGGAGAGTTCAGAAATCACCGTTATATTTGTTTTCTTTGCAGGTGAATTTTATACTTTTCATTAGCATTATAAGAATCTTACTGCAGAAGTTAAGATCTCCAGATGTTGGAGGAAATGACCAGTCACAGTATAAGTGAGTCATATTTTTAGATATTATAGACAGAAGCAAAATAATCTAAGATTTCATCTGCTGAAGACCAACAACTGCTGTCTTACTATTACATTTAATTTAGAACTACTTTTAGGTATTGTTTAATAAATACAATTATGCTGAAATGGAGATAAATATATTTTTTATCAAATGCTTAATTCAATAAAAAATACTTAATTTTAAAAGACCAACAAGTTATTTTGAATTTGAGTTTAATCCATGAATGAGTATGCTGATACAAAATATATGGAAAGTAACATTTTCCGCTTGACATATAAACATTTAATTTTGACATAAGAAACGTTTAAAATCCTTTAAAATTATTTTCCTTCAACCTCATTAAAACCTTTTTTTTTTAATTTCTAAAATACTTAGATATATTTTAAGAGCTGAAATTTTTATTTTTACCAAAAGTTTAAAAGTTAAAGAGAGTGTTTTATACTGATTTAAAATAACATCTTTACTTTTTTAGAGGAGAAAGTTGTTTCTGGCTTAGAACAACTTGATTTCTGTTCAGACATTTTTTGTGTGTGTTTTGGTGGGAACATCAAATCCTAAAATATCTCTTATTTCCACAGCTTTAAATTCAAGGGATATTGGGGAACAATTCAAATGCATTGCTGAAATTGGTTTTGTTCTTTATTGCCATATCTGTTATTGTTGTTGTTTATTATAAGAGCTGCTGGATAAGTAATAATCTGCAATCAAGTCTGTTGTAAAAGGTTTTATTTTAAAGCCCAGAAAAGACTCTGACAGTTCAGGCTGTCAATATGATACTTCAGTGACAAAACCTCACATGAACACTGAAAATCCAAAGCCACATGAGTGGCCTTTGACACTGTGCTCCTGGATAACACCTTCCCTTCATTTAAAAAATACTGAATTCCTGTTCTAATAGCTGATAAAACGTGCTATGCAGAGATAAATAATATCCTTAAAGCCAAGAGAAGCAGGACCTTCTGTGTTTTGTAGACAATGTGACATGTTTGGTGCAAAAAGTGAAAAATTCTGATTTGCCACAGAAAAGTCAACACAACTGCACTGACAAGCACGTTTGTTTTGCAGAGCTACAAGGGTCCTGTTTTGTGTTTGCTGATTCAGTCATCTAAATGTGGGAGAGCTTGTTGATTCTAGATGAAACTGTGCACATTATTATGTAGCTCAATGGTGAACCTATAGGCAGGAAATCCCCTCAAGTTTGCTTCTTGTGACAAAAGTTTTCATTGCTTCCATGTGGTATTTATTTAGTTTTTGAAAATTAGGCATTCCCTTACTTTCAGTCCCACCATTTTCCACAGTTTACTGTAGCACTTTATAATGTGAAATATTCACATTATTATCAACTTTGTCCTTCATTATTCAGCCCTGTAAATTCTTTGCTTTTAGCATTTGATTGCCTGATTAAGTTTGCATTTCTGGTCTTTAGCTGATACCCTTGGGAAAGTAGATTAACCTCCTCAAGAAACTGCATCTGCAGAGCAAATTAAAAGATCTGTGAAGCTCATTTATAAAATTGCAAATGCATTTTTTAAAATGCAGATAAGAATAAGGATGGTTTTTTTGTCCCTTTCTTTTACTAAAATGTAAGTGCAGTGTAGAGGAAGTAGCATCAACTAAACAAAAATTACTAAGCCAAGCATGGAGGGAAAGTGAAATATGAATCTAAAATGAATAGTACTCATGCAAGTCACCATTTTTATTCCCTTCCTCTGAACCTGCTTGTAGCTGGTTCCATTCTTTTAGTTGTTTATTTTACTCTTGAAATGAGCAAGGCTAAGTCCAAATAAAATGAATTTTCCATTTCATTTGGGAAACCAGGAAATTTGCTGCCAGTGTCATCACCTCCAGCTGTAAATTAATTTCTTCTCCTAAGGAATCCCTATTTTTTCTGCTTCTGGTATCATCTTTAGATGTGAAGGATGTGCTATTTTTGAGGAGTTTTGCTGTCAGAAATTATTTCCACATAAATAGATGCAGCCCCTTGGCCATTATAAACAAAGCAAGGCCATGAAGACTGACACAGAAAAAATAAAACTACTTGAAATACTTTAACTTTTCTGTTAAAATAGGTGAATTCACAACAGCATCCTTTCACTGTTGAATCAAGTTACATTCATCAATACAGTGATGAATTATTGAACTCAACATTATAACTTCTCAAATTTTATCTGATGCCAGACATCCAAAATTGTCCATGACTGGCCCTGTACAATAAATAAAACTGATGTTATTAGAGTGAAATAAATGACAGATAAGGTAAAAGTAGCAATTTATCATTCCAGTAGTTTCATGAGCTGTTTGTCAGAGCAGTTCTGCTTATTAATTTAAAGTTCTGTTTTCTTAACTTCAGTAAGTAGTGTCTTCTGCTAAATACTTAGCATTGTGTGCTTAACACCATCAGTAAAGCCATGAAGTTTTAGTATTTGAGGCTCATGAAAATCTCTCAGTTGGGATGATTCTGGATTACATTTCCTAGGTACTGTTTGCATACTGTGCATGAGCAATGTGCAGACTTACCCTGCAGTTACACATTCATCTCAGTGAAACAAGAGCTCATCATTAAATTGCAGCTTTGTCTCTTTCCTTTACCCAGGAGACTTGCAAAGTCCACCTTGCTGCTGATTCCTTTATTTGGAGTGCACTACACAGTGTTTGCTCTGTTTCCCGACCGCAGTTCCAACAATTATAAAATAATCTTTGAGTTGTGTTTGGGATCTTTTCAGGTAARTTTTAAAGTTTTTAATCAAAAGAAGTTTTACTGACCCAGGTGAGTGCTGCCTACTAACCAAGGAATATTGTCTCTTTCCAGGGGTTGATTGTTGCAGTCCTGTATTGTTTTTTGAACAGTGAAGTAAGTCTCATCTTTCCTACTAAGRATGTGAACTATTGGTTTTAGCAAATGTATAAGTGCCCCCATAATTCTGCTCTGATACACAAAACTGTTTTAGAAGATGTCTGCATTCCTATAAGYGGAATATATTTGTGGCAGTTTTTATACAACAGGAGAAATGAGTGTAGCTGGGGGAGGAGCTTTAAGAGCTGTTTAAAATCGAATTCCTTGCAAACTGAGGTGTTAGTGTCTTCTGSTATTTGATGTGATCCAATGTAGCTCTGTTAGAAGCAATGTGCAAGTGAGGTGCAACATGTCTGAAAATTCATCTGGAGCTTGAAGTACCGTTTAGTAAGTATTTAGGGGTAATGTTCTGTCARTATGAAAACCTCAGAACAGCAAGAGATTTTCAGAAGTGCTCAGCACATCTTAGTTTTCATAGTCTCAACTGAGAAGATGCAAAGAATTCCTTTTGATTTCAGCCACTATGCAGTGTCTGACAGAAGGAATCTGTCTGAAGAAGACACCTGCACAGACAATTAACATTKAGGTCTCCTGAGTGCTGTTCTGGCCTTTGATATTCATGAGATGCCTGATTTTGGGCTAATCATTTGATTCTATGCCTTAAGTACATGAGATAAATAGCTCGATACCAAAATCTACTGTTGCAGCACAAGTGATACAAAATTGATTGTTGAAAGTGACCTTAGGGCACCTCTTCACACACAGTGTAGGCAGTCTTGGCCTCAGTTATGTGACCTTTGTAAAAAGATACTCTAGAGGGAAGGGCTGCCATCCAGAGGGACCATGACAGGCTTGTGGAGAGAGGGGAAAGAACCTCTAAGTTCAACAGGGCCGAGTTCAAGGTCCTGGACCTGGGTCTGTGCAGGGCTGACTGAGGGATGAAGGGGTTGGGAGCCATCCAACAGAGAAGGACTTGGGGATGAAGGATGGACCATGAGCTGGCAATGTGCTCTTGTAGCCCAAAAAGCCACCTCTGTTCAGCATTAAAGGTCAAGAGAGGTGAATTGTCACCAGTACAAGAAAGACATGGATGTGTTAGAGCTGGTCCAGAGGAAGCCACAMAAATYATCAGAAGGCTGGAACACCTCTACTGTGAAGACAGGCTGAGGGAATTGGGATTGCTCAGCCTGAAAAGGAGAATGGGGGGCACTTTATAGCACCTYGCAGTACATAAAGCGGGGATTATGAGGAAGATGGCAAAAAAGTTCTTAGCAGGGCCTGTAGTGTCAGGAAACTTTTAAACTGATATTGGTAGATTTAGGAAGGAAAAATCTTTTCTGTAAGGGTGGTGGAGACACTGTAACAGGTTGYCCAGGGAAGCTGTGGTAGYCCCATCCCAAGGCCAGGCTGGATGGTGCTCTGAGCAGCCTGGTCTGGGGRAAGGTGTCCCTACCCATGGAAGGGGGTAGAACTCCATAATCTTTRAAAGTTTGTACCAATCCATTCTAGGATTCTGTTCCTAGAGATCCCCATGTAACAGCCAACAGCTGTGGAAAATTTCTTCACATAAAAGAAAATTTTCAGCTCATATTGTGCATTTTCTTTTGAACACAGGTGCAGGGGGAGCTGAAGAGAAAGTGGAGGAGCTTGTGCTGGAAGCAGACAGCAGGCAGAGACTACAGACTGCACTCATCCATTTCCCGAAATGGATCAGAAAGTGTTTCCCAGCTCCACAGGAATTCAAGAGCTCACTCATTTATGCAGACAGAGACCACCATGATATAAATGAGCTAGGTCCCCYAAAAGATGAAAAACTGTGGGATATATCATTCATTATGCAGCTTGATGTGATATTTTATAACATGTACAGTTTAGTGCTTTGCTTTTCTACATGTTGGTRTTTGGGGAATTGATTTTTGCAGCCAGCCTGTTATTAATGGAGAATCCTGCCCCATGGATGCTTTCTGTTTTGTTCAAATGGTATTCATATTAATTCTGATGTTCTCTTGCAGTTTACTAGCCACAACAATTCAAAAATTCATTTTCCATAAAGGTCCCTTTACTTTCCAAAATGGCTAAAAGATCCATGCAGGGTATCCTGCTCAATGCAGATTTCTTTGGCACATGTAAGGGTTAAAATGGGAAACAAGAAAATTTCTTATACTTTATTTATACTTAAGGAAACATTGCCTTAAGGATTAGGAAATTCTTTTCTAATTATGGAAAATAAAATTTTAAAAAATCTAAGACCATAATTAACCACACTGGGAGTTCAGTGTGCTAATCCAGGAAATCATTAGCATGATTTACAAGAGAGGGAAAAAGGTAGTACTTCTAGGCTAATGGTACACATTTCATCAGTTATTTTCTACAGAGTTTGGTTCCAGTCCCGTTGTTACTTTCAAAAGTGCCTGGTTTGATGTTTGTGTGCAGAGTGTGGGGCTACCTTTACAGGCTTCTGAATATAGTAGTTCTCAGTTGTTCTGTTTAAAGTCAGAGATTAGTGTTGATCTTTYATGGAGGAGTTTTCTTAAGAGGTATGTTTTATTGCCAAAGCAGCCTGGCATAGGAYAAACAGCCTTGGATAGCTCATTACACATTGAAAATTTCATTATCATTGAACTCTGTCTCTAGGAACTACATATTTGACTGCAAAACACAAGGAATATTGCAATGAAGTTACAATTCACATTTAACAAAAAATGTCAATTCTTTTAGGTTTATTCAGTTCTATATCTATCTGAAATTATTTAMAATTTAGTCCTGACCATGGCTCCAATAAAAAAAAATTTAGACAGAATCCCTGAAAATTACCATAAAAGGCCTAAAGAAGGAATTTTCAACAATGCCAARCCTCTTATGAAGCCATGTTAAAAARAAAAAAGGCAGAGAGCTGACAGTCATAAAAATATACATAACGTTTCCTCTCTTTAAAAGAAATAAACCCAGTGATGTTCTCTTCCCATGTCAACGTTTAACCATGTCCACCCTACATTACAAGTGGGAATAATCTGTATTTGCCTGAGTACCTCCACACAAACCATTGCCCTCATGTTTCAGATAACAGGTTTTATAGAGCCAGCAGAAYCCAAGGTCCCTGCTCTTGTCAGATAAAGGAAAGAACAGCAGCAAGGGCATCTCTTGGCAGGCCAAGCATATTTGTACATCCTTGAAAGCATTACCAGTACTTGAAATAATGTCAGCAGCTGTCTAAGTGTATTACAATTCTTGGTCTGACTTAATCCAGCTATTTTTTTCAAAYACAATTTGTTTTAATGGCATTGCCATGGAGTCACACAAAGTTTTGTCAGACCAAAGATAGAAAGAGCCCCATGGCTTACATGACTGCTACAGAACCTGGTGAATGTTACATGACACCAGCAGGTATCATTTGAGTTCAACTACAATCACTCAAAGAATTGTTACTTAGAAAATTTGAATTTAAAGGAGCTACAGATCACTTTCAGATCATTCATAATGTTTTCTGTTTGGCAGAGTAACTATGAGATTCTGGATGGAAGTAGGCTGCCCAAGAACATTCCCATGGGGTCTAAAGGTGTGCCCCTACACATGTATTTAAACTCAGCATATTCCCAAAGACTTTAGATTGAGGAAACACTGCTAAAATTTAGTATGTTTCATAAATCTCTTGAGAAACTTATCACAAGCTCTTAACTGCAAATGTACGAAGACCCACTGGRGCTGTGGGAGCTGCTTTTACACCTAAATTAAACACATCTGTGCACATTAGGATTCTTTGTCTGCAGTGGCATTGGGACTGCTCAGTTCCCTGAGATGAGATGTGCAGGATGTTCTTTTTTCCCCTTAATTTCTGGGGTAGAAAGGCACATGTGACAAGCATTCAAGTGTGCTCATCTTCRTGCTCAAATGAGGTGATGTGAGCGAGTTGACACACAGACAGAATGATAGCACAGAAATAGATGTTTCAGGCAATCATTTCCATCAGTCTGTTCTGCATGATGCATCACCAATTATATGTGTTTATAACACATTGTATCTCAGAGAAAACTGTCTTTGTGCTAATTAGGTGAGCATGAAAAAAAATCTGCATTTTAATTATTTCTGGGTTATAAAAAAGAAAAGCCTTATTAAGAAAATACRTTTTATACTGCAACAAACCAGCATTGTTTCCTTTAACAGGGTGCAGATGCATTTGGGCTTGATTCTATTTCTAATGTAGGTTGAAATGCCACATGAGAATTTTGCAGTGGGAGAACATAGAGGTACCACTAAGTTTGTGAAGGACAATGTGGACATGGAAAGAGTGGCACACAGGAGAGAGAGGTGCTTTATATATATTTTTCTTTCAAACCAGTGAAAAGTACAGTACTTTGGAGAACCTCATCCCTCTATTAATAATATAAAKGCAGATAATCTAAATACTGTTTTGTGAGGCAGTTTAACTTCATAATGCTTTGTTCAGGCATTRTCATGGCAGTTAAGACACAATGGACACTGCTCACTTGTTTTTCCTCCCAGAAGATTTCTGATTTCCAAATAATTTTATGCAAAGCTACAGCATCAACCCTATCATTTCCAGTTTGGCAGCTGCCTTTTCATGGACAGATATAAAAATATCAGTAAAAGGTGCAGAACAGTTTKACAAATCTAGAATTTGATCAGTGCTTTTCATCTTTACAACACTCATAATAAGACAGCTTCTCATGGCTTTGTCTCTCATTGCATTTTGCTGAGAAGCATGGGATTAAATGCTCTTGCTTGTGCTGTGGTGACTCTAAAGAGTCAAAAAAACAATGCAATGAAACATCATTTGGCGTTCTAATCCTAGTTCTCACTCAGTCCTAGCAGCAGCAGAGGAGGAAGTAGAGGCTGCAAGACAAGTGTAACCTTCCCTTTTGGTTGCATCAGAGTCCAAACTGGGTTGTAAAGTATTCAAGGCAGGAAAACTGTTTTGGTTTTTTTTTTGTCCATCCCCACTGAAAAGCCAGAAGCACAGCTTGTACTTACTCAACAAGAATGGTAATATGGTTCACTCCCAGGACCTTGGTTAATTGTTGTGCTTTACCTCCCCTGGAGGCACCATTAATTCTGAGYGATTTCTGTCAGCATTACCTGCTGCTCATGCCTGAGGAACACAGTGACAGCTTGCTCTCCACTTTTAACACAATTAAAAAATATTTATATGGATGCTAGCTTAAATTTTCCTCTGCAGAGTCAATTTCAGCTGGGTGCTTGATAAACTCAGGTGAAATTCATCTGCCCTGGTTTTGGTGTCTAAAAGCTGCATGTTTGTCTCTGAGTTAAAGACTCTTTTTAAGGTGCCTTCCACAGTCATCACAGAGAAATAGGCACTAGTTGAAGATGGCTCCTTCCATGTCCAGCTGGGCATCTGAGGCAGGTAAGCTGGACCTAGTTTTCTCTGTACTTACTATAAAAGGAGCCTGGGGTAGCTGGCTAGTACTTAGATTTCTCACTCCAGAGATAGAATCAGGTAAGATGTATCCCTCCAGAAGAGATCATTRAACCATCTGGGTAATATTACACAGATACTCCTTTTTAAGCCAATTACCTTGGGTTGGCCAAAGTTATCCTCCRAGAATTATGCAGTGTAATTCAAAGGGTCAGGCAGGGGAGGATCCCACAGTTCATTGGCTCAGGTGTCCCTGCCTGCCATGATAAAGCTCACAGGGTTATGTCCCATTTTGRTTTTCTGGCCTCAGCTTCCAACAAATGTTGGGTTTTTTGGGTAAAGTGTTTGGTTTTGCTTTTTGTAGGAGGGACCATATGCTAAAAGAAAGTGCTTTACAGTGCCCAAAATTTTCTTTATGTTGTACTGCAGGTAGCCAGCTGAAGAATACCCAATCTAAGCTTGTGATGGAGTGTACTGTAGCAGCAATAGATAATTGGTGGCAAATAGCTTTACAAAAAACTTTCTACAGTCAAGYTGGAGCCATCCTACCCCACTCTGTAGCATCTGCTTCATGTCCTGATTCACTGTAGGCTTCCCTTTGCTTTTAACATGCCAGAGKGGAAAGCACCAGCACAGACCCTCAGCAAACCAGAGACTCTGTCTGGGGCAGATTGAAATGATGAAATAAGGTATTGCATGTGTCACACAGTCCATGTGCAAAGACTAAGATGAATCATCTGCATCATTTGTCCTCTATTTTTCTAAAAGTAGTCTTCTATTAATTGTGAGTTTGCCCAGTTCAGCAAAGTGATTTTGGATAAAGTCCAAATTCAGTCTATACAGATTTTTTTCAGACATCCTTAAGGAGAAATCACCCTAATGCCAAATATGGCTGACAAAAGGAAAGAACTGGCAAGTAACCTGCAGACTGTGTGTCTGCTGCTGTGTGTGTAGGGGTCATCATCTGAACAACTACTGTCTGTGCTTAGTGATTAGGAAATACCTTTACCAACAGAAGTACCTTCATGTTACCATGAGTGCCTCTATCAGCTGTGGGCTGTCAGTGCTACCCTGACATGGCCAAATACAGAAGTTAGGGTGTAGTGCTATTCTGTTCCTGAAAAAAATAGTAAAATTAAAAAGTGTTTGAACACGTATGTTACAAGAGTACACCAGGATAACATTTAAAAGGAGCATTCTGTGATTATGTTTTACCACTCTGTTGAATGTGGTTCTGCCCAAGGATAGCAGGTTGTAGTTAAATCTAATTCAGGAACATTTCTATTGTCTGATTTAAAAAGTGACTGAAATGTCCCAAACCCCTCTATTTCCCAAAGCACTGTCATAGGTTTATGATTACCTGCAGCTTTTTTTGTCCTGGCACAAAATATGTATGTATGAATATTACTTCAAATTTCTCTTTTGTCATCTTTGTTATAACTTTATATCTGTCAAGTATGGTAAAAATTTAAGATGATGTAAATGAATGTGATTATTTTTTACAAAATGTACAGATTATGATGTTGTATAGATTAATGTGTGTAAATAGATTTCATACTGTAATTCACTATAGCTTTCTTCTGGTTTTGCTCTTTTTGTTCTTTCTGGTTTCAGTTTTTAATGTCACAAACCTAACAGCCTTCTCTGAGATGTTATATATAAAGCTGTGAACAAATAAGTGTTTACATCTTTATGCTATTACAGATAATAGTAGTCAATAACACCATAATGGACTRAAGAGGAATCAGAGAATAAAAATTTTAAAAGTTTTGCACAAAAATTCCATTATTTATGTATTTTTTTAAAATTGTGTATGTACAGTGATTCAGTTTTCTTACTGATTCAATGGGTCATGGTCATGCTGAAGGATGTGGCTAAGTTAATATTTCACTTTTTAATTCAGCAGCTGTTAGACACACATGTTAAAGAAAAACAGCCCCTAGCTTGACTGAAGAATATGTAGCTTTCTGTAACCTAGATGTGCTCACAGGGGCATGAGAATGGCACACAGCCAGAGCAGTGCCAAGTGATCCYGTATGCTGTGTATGGCACCATCTCCATGGCCAGCAGCTATTTTTGATTTATCACAGCTTGCTCAAAACAGAATTRCCCAGTTATCTGTCAGAAGTACAGGTGTCTGTCTGGAGCACAGTATAATGCAGTGAGAGCAAAGGAAGCTGTGATGCCTCTCCTGTAGAGGYAACACCATCTGTCATGGATTTTTTTCCCTGAAAGATGTGTATCTGTTTCTATACCTGGAATGGGAATGGGCACAGGGAGGAGACTGCAGTGGTGTGCTGCTGATGGGGCCAGAGAGAGGGGGGAGGACATGTGGGGGAGGAGGTGGCACCTCATGGGGCAGCCCCTGCCCTGGCAGTGACACCAAGGAGGGACAGAGGATGGAGCCTTTTTTGGTGTCTCTGATGGACCAGAGAGTYCATCCCCTCTTGTGTGTGTCTGTGAATCCCAGAAGCCACACCCAGAGGGCTCCTCTGAGCCTTTGGGAGACCYGAGCTCTCATCCTCTCCCACTTTATGTGAGTAGGAGCTGTGTCAGTCTGGACCCTTTGGCAACCARCAGCATGTTTGCAAAGCATTTCAGTGTCCTCAGCCACGGGCGTGCCCTCTGTCCCTCTGAGCTAAAGGGGCAGCTCCACAGCCAGACCCCCCTGGAGTCTGTGTGAGCTGCTTTGGAGCTGCTGAGCCTGAGCATGCAGGACAGCCAGGGTGCAGAGGAACAGGGACACTGGACAAGTTCCCATTGGCTCTGGCAACAGCACCTGCAGGTTTCCATTGTCTGAGTCCTCTCAAATGCAGAAGTGGATTCCTTACAAAAGTTCTGGATAATTGGAGGAATGGTTATCTGGAATACAAGCAGTGTACTGTGCAGGGGAAGAATAAGGGAATCTGCAGCTGAGAGAARGAAGCACTGACAGCTCCTGCATGGTCCCACTGGGCATTATCAGCTGCAGGGGTCTCTTAGCTCTGTCCTCACAGCCACTGGCCCACAGGCRGCTGTGAGTACAGCACAGACTGCATGTGAACACATACAACTCCCTCTGATTGCACCAAGGAGCTGCCAACTGGGATACTTGAAAAGACAAAGATCAGTGGATGGAAGGGTGGAAGAGTCAGAAAGAGCATCTCTCTTCATCTCTGTCAGAGAGCTGAACCAAAGAACTATGGCAGACAGTTAGAGAAAAGGTATTGCACTCTGTGTGTGTGTGTGTGTTTCAGTTTGGTGTGGGCTGTGGAATGAGGTTACTTTTAGAGAACACCTTGTTTTCCCCTAGCAGTGCATAAGCCAAATCCCCTTTATCTCCCAGTTCCAGTGGTATTCCCATCAGTGTTCCCAGTTCTGCTTGTACCAAGGCAGAGGGCAGCCCTTAGGTGGCAGTGACGACCTAAACCGGGGGGACAGAGACCGTGAGGAGGAACAGGGAGCTCATGAGAGCCCATGCTCAGGAAAAGCAGCATCTCCCCCACACCCTGCCCTGTGCAAAGGCCAAGTCTGAGTGTTCCCCCCCTGCAACACTGCCCTGTCTGTGGAGTTTGGGGGGGACTTTTTTAAGCAGCCATTCTGGTGAGGTAGAGGTCATTCCAGTTTGCAAATGGATTCCCTGCACCATGTTTAAAAAGTCCTAAATACCTGAACTGTATGTGTCCAACTGAATAAAATAAAATGCTRCCTGTTAGCTAAGTTCTATTATTTACAATCAACTACATTTTAATATTCTTAACTTAGCATAGACTGGGATATATTATGAGCTGGCTGACATGCAATTTAGGTTGAGTGATTGTGTCAAACCATTTAATAAATGAGTATACATTGCATCAAACCATTAAATAACTTTGTGTCGCAACAAAATAGAGATTTTTTATGCAGAATAAATAAATATTTTTCATGTGAAATCCTACAAATTACCCTAGGATATTCCATTAAATATGGATRTTGGATTTGGAAGGCAACAGAAATCTAAATGAAGAGCTGTGCTTTATGTTGAAATCCTTCTGGATTTCTCAGTTGGTGCCTTTGTAATTGAGACYGCTTCTCAACACAATCCCATTAAGCTGTGAAATTCTCTGTTCAGAAAGGCTTTATTTAGTAATACCCCTTGGCCACTTCTTATCCCTGGTTTCCTGCTTGTATTCTTCACCTGCTTTTAATTAGTGCCTTGGGCTTTGCCTGCCTGTCTCAGTAGGATATGAAAAATACTGAGGGACATAATGAGGGAATTAGTAAGCAAGTTTATAACAGTATAATTAATAATGGTCTCTGACTACAAGGGGACATTTTGTTACACAGAACTGCATTCACGAGAAGCAATTTGAAAATTAAAACATAATCTGAGTAATACACAAAATTGTGCTATAGAGGATATTTGTGCCTTAGCCAGGTGATGGATTGGGCAATTTAATCATTCCTGCAGATTATAGCTTCTGTTATTCAGATAAGTATCAAAATCATATGGCCTGTTTCAAAAAACACTTAACTTGACCTTATTACTCAACAACAAAAACATGAAGAAAAACAGTGTTTCCCTCAAATACACAACATCTTTTAAAAGTCATTTTCATTTTGCTTTTGAAGGCCACAATATCCTGTTTCTTAGGTTAGGATAATTTATCAATTTAGGCACTCAAAAGCTACCTTATCGTCATGAAACATATGGAATTAATATTTTTAATAAGTAGGRAGTTTTTAAAAAAAACCTTTTAAAAGCCCAGCATATGCCTTGATCAATGTATAGCTCTGGTTGCTTGTCCYGATGCTCCAAACATGAGCTGAGAGCAGCTTGAAAGACACAGGCAGTACTGGGGGTTTTTATCATTGGGGCTTAGTCCATTTCTGTCTGACTTGAAATATCTCAATTAAGGTTTCTATTTATAATTCCCCTTTTTGACTGAATGCAAGGCTAAAAACCCAGCCCAGGCACTGCTCCTGCCTCTTGGACATTTCMTGCCCTGCCCCAGAGGAGCCTGCAAGGGGCTGCCATGGGGATCCCATGTCCCCACAGAGGGCTCAGCAAGGCTGTTGCTGCCCCTCACACAGAATTCCTCTCTTATTGCTACTCTGACAGGGCTGTGTCATAGATATGGTGAAGTTTTCCCACTCTTTCAGCAGCTTAAAAATTCTGAATCTTAATTTAAACCATGAGATMCCTGATTTTATTGATTCGCTCTCATGATATCCAGTAGGAAAATACTTTACAACCCTTTTGGCTTCACTGCAGTGACATATTGAATTTAGAGCAATGCTTTCAAATATAATAATGATTTAAAGGATTAAAGTTGAGTTACAACTGTTCTTGAATGCACAAAAATGAGCAGCAGGTATTTTTTATGGTTCTGGTTTCTATGAAAATTTACACATAAGTCAAATATTGACTGGTATCACATAAACTGAGGCTGGAAGCTAGAAAGTTATTTGCAATAAACAGAGTGAGGTTTTGAAAAATCTCCATGGCATCTCAGGAAAATTCCACTTTTAGGTTCCTTTTTATATGGCTTAGGAGGAGTCACATGTTAGGAGTCTAAAGAAACAGGGAATTAGACCTCATGACCATGACACTTACACTTCCTCCACTCCCTTCAGGCTATGGGATCTTAACTGCATTAATACATCCAAAGTTTTGGAAAGAAAYAGGGAAAGTTGGAAAAAGCATTATAAACTTATACAAATCAGAGAGTTAAGACAGATGAACTAGTCACAAAAATCATTATGTTTTGATCTGTTGTCAACTGCTATTACAAAACTCACTATTAATGCCATTTCAGCTGTAGATTCAGCCTGGTGCTGCTCCATTGTGCCTGGATGAATGGAAGCTGCTGTGACGTAGATACTTTGGAAGAAATGTGAGCACTACAAAGAGACTTTTAGTCTCAGTTCATCCTCTCCCTCTATTGTGCTCTGTATTCATCACAAGCCTAGAAAAGTTCTTCCAATTTCCTATTCATATAATGATCCATGAATAGTACAACTGTAGTGCTATATATGTTCTCCAAATGTCTGGGCTGAATAGTTTATTTCCTCTGAGTTGTAATTATTCATCTCAGCATTTGGCAATGTTTTCAAGTGGTTTTAACTTTCTTCATGCAATGTGTCATCAGGTTTCAAAAATAGTAATTTCTTTGGACAATCTGGATACTGAAGTATTTGGTTGGCTCATAGGGTGGAAAATGGCTTCTGACCTTCCCAACTAACTTGTGGTTGCCTGGATTTTCACTGCTTTAGCACATTTGAAAAATTTGTATTAGTGAAAAATGGTAAATTAGAAGAAAACATCAAGAAAAAGCATATAGAGTTGGGGAAAAATATCAAGAAAAAGGATGAAAAGTTGGATGTAAACTGAGGTAAAAGCTAGGATCTAACTTTGAGAAAATACAGTTAGGCTCTAGGACAATGGAAGTGGAAAGGGAGGATTGGTTTGGGGAGGTTACATGTGGAACAAAGCGGGGAAAAAAGGTTGTGATAGGAAGCAAGGAGCTGTGCTGAAAATCCCTTTTGAGCCAATCACTACTTGAGGACCATGTTCATGAGGAACTGTGAATGATCTTGCTAAATATTTTCCCTTCTGTGTGTGTGAAGCTGAAGTAGAACCTAAATTTTCAGAAACATGCACTGCATATAAAACCTTTCCAGTTTTCCTCCAGTTTGCTGCTAAGATTTACATTCTGAAAAATTCAGATGTTCAGGTACAACCCACCTATCAACAGATGGTCTACATTCCTGTCCTTTTACATAGAAATTTTATACATTTTAGGTTACATGAAGGCCATTTTTTGGCTCTCTACATATGAAGAAAATGAAAACTTTTCTGAGTAAATAAGAGAATTGGAAAGCACTGATTCATCTTCTAAGACAGAAAAGGCAAAAACCTTTTACACCACCAGACCAAGAAAACATTTTTGCACCAATAAGCTAATAAGGTAGTACATTTTGGGGCATTAAACATAAATCATGARTCTTGATCTCATTACCAAACTTAAACACTGTGGCATTAACTGTGTCAGCTGATGGATTATTTCTGCAGCCAAAGTCACTAATGAAAAAATAATGTTCTCTATACTTTCATATGTCTTGAATATTTATTTTATGATTCTCTCAAACCAAAAAACAGTAATTTTGGCTTTCACTCTTCCACTAGTATCCAGTTTATAGCTATTTAATTGCAAATGCTTCACTAAAGGTACAATCCCAGTAGCCAGCAGGCTGCCAAGTATCAAAGCACAGCTCAACACCAGCTAAGTTGGAAGTCAATTTTTGAGCACTACTGATTAATTTGCCCTTCCATTTTCTACTTGAAAATGGTTAGCATTTGGTTTTGTTATTTATACAGCTTAAAGTCTGCCATCTGCCTTTGTAAAACCATGAGTTTTGGACRTGCTGAGTCAAATTCCTGCAAGATGACCTGTGACCTATCCCAGCCTTAACTCTGTCTCTGCTATTCCTGACATATTTATTCAATCTGTACTTCATGTCTCTCAGAAACAGGCRCTGAACCATTTAAGAGGGCAGAAATCCTCTCAGGGAAGATGTTTGTCACAAGCTTTAGCTGGACAAACRCCTGTGTTTCGTGTACAATTCTTCCTCCTATGGATCCACAGATGTCACTGCATATAGCAGTTGTTCAAAGGGAATTAATTGCTGCTCTAAAATAAGTCTTCTGCAATATGTTTTAGTTCATCTTCTGCAATGAGCCAAACCCAAAAGCATCTGGATATCTGCTTGCCATAAATTTTTATTGCTTTTAAGTATTCAAATTTTCAGCTACTGTATTATTGTTCTGTTAGGGGTAGATGTGACAGATTCATACCAGCTAGGAATATGTGCCTGTCACAGACATATTTTATGAAAAATGMTTTTCTTAGGATCTTTTCTCCTGAGAAGCTGAGAGGCCTCAGAAACGAAATGTAAACAATGGTTATCTGCTGCTGTGAAATGCAACAGGTGCATCTGTGATTGGTCTCATGTGGTTCTTTTTAATTAATGGCCAATCACAGTCCAGCTGTCTYAGACWCTAGTCAGTCACAAGATYTTATTATCATTCCATTCCTTTCTATTCCTTGCTAGCCTTCTGATGAAATCCTTTCTTCTATTCTTTTAGTATAGTTTCAATATATCATTTTCTTTTAATATAATAGATATCATAAAATAATAAATCAGCCTTCTGAATCAKGGAGTCAAGATTCTCGTCCCTTCCTTCRTCCTGGGACCCCTGTGAACGCCCCCACAACGTGCCCATTTCCTACAAAAGAACCACATTCTCTCAGGCTCATTCAGGCCTCCAGCTGCACACATCTCAAGCTTTAAGCCTATACTTAAGTTCTGAAGCATCAGCAGAACTTAGGATGCTGATCTGGTGTTTTGCTGATCATAAACACAGTTTAGAGCAACAGTGCTTGCTCATCCCTGCCTATGCTTTATGATTTCCATTGTGTAAATTATTCATGATCTTGAGAATCCCTTGTCAATRCTTACCCATCTTACAGCATATTTGTAACTCATCTTTTGCACTTCACCAAGGAAACAATTTCTTCTTTTTACAATATTGTGAATACTTTATGATATTGTACATACTTCCCTTTAATTTATATGGACATGTTTGCTGACATTTTTATCTGGATACAATATTTTTTGTCTCCTGATGTTTTTTTCAGAATTGTTATGGCAGGAGGAAAACAAAATCACAGCTACAGCTGAGACAAGGCAGTCATGACACCCTTCAGGGAAGAAAAGAGATTGGAGCACCGGGCCAGGAGTGCCAGGGCAGGGAGCTGGAAGACCAAAGCAGTGTCAATGTGCAGCAGGAATGAGCCTTGAGCACCCCTCCTGCCAGGGGCAGAGCCAAGGAGGTGCCACAGAGGGCTCTGAAACCCTCTCCTGAGTGATCCTGGTGTTGACATAAATTGACAGCCCACAAGAAGAGCATCAGGGGAGAGCTTGGATCAGCTGCTGCAGTGCTAAGGGAGCTCTTTTGAAGGCTTTAGCTGATTTTTTTTTTCAGTGAGTGATTAAATCACCCTAATCTTGTCTGGGGCCTTTGGACAGCAGTGCAGACAGCCCCAGACCTGCAGTATGATCTCCCAGCTGTGGCTTCCATCAGAATCTCTGGCTCACACATCAGAAAGTCTCACTGTCATTGCTCACATTTTCTGTTTATTCTTTCAGATATCTCCTCACAARTGTTTGTTTTAATTTCATGGCAGTTACTTAAATCAAGATGGCTTTTATCATAGTTAATTACTAATAACTGGAACTTAGGAGATACTTTGAATACTCCTACGAGGCCTATGACTTTGTTACTGTAGAAGAAGAGATATTGAGAAAATTAAAAGCAGTCTCAGAGTTTGAGGATACAGAACCAGCAAAGATGCAGACAGCCATTAGGCCCAATGTTGTTTCTTTTTTTCTTGGTGAATAATAACTTGAAGCAAGCTTCTAGCTGAATTTCAATTGACAGTAAGCAAGTAAACACTAAGTCCATCTAGGTCGCAGTATCAACATTCTTTTGAAATCAGACACTGTAATGTAGATGAGGAGTTCAAACAGGTGGAGAGAGAAGCCCACAAAATTTCCTTTTCAACCTCCAATGCAAACCTATTTTTAAAACATTTGAATGTTATGGATGGACAATAAGAACAGTAGTCTATAGCACTATTTCMACAGAATAKTAATCCTGAGTGACATTTTATATTAATTCCTGCTTTTTTCTAAGCTTTATTTCCCATATATAATATTTCTTTTGTCTTTTCTTGTGTCCCTCCACTACCCCAGCAATATTTTTTGTGATTTATGGCATGATGTTTTAGTAGCAAATTAACAAACCTCAGAGATGATGCCTGGACACTGAAAAATAGGATTTAAATTGCTGACACAAGACACTGAATTAGTGCAGAAGTTTCTGTGCAATAAATGAGTGCACTTGAGAATGGTTGAGWGTATTTAAAGTACTCAAGGGCCTCCACTAAGTCACACAATCCAAATGCACTAATTGTTACAAAAGCCATGTCTTGGACAGGGAAAATTAAGAAAGCTTGGATTTCACTTTCTCAAGGCAGCAATGCTGGAAATACATARATTTGCTTGCAGATAAAATAAGTGTTCCAGAAATAGACAACTCTATGGGTTTAAAAGTGACGCTCTCTATTTATCTGTACACTGTTCAGATTCTCATAAATTTACTTCAAATGCCATTTTACTCTGAGAATCATTCAGCTGGGTTTTATGAGATATCCCTACAAAGAGAAATAATTGGTGTAAAATTTAGACTGCAACTGCCTGTTATAAATTGAGTATAAACTGTGTGTATGTCTGCTAGTTTTCAAGAGGGTTTTTGTCACTGTCATATTTTCTGAAAAATCCCTTCACCAGGATTTCTTCTCCTGGGAAGCTGAGAAGACTCTGAGAAAAATGAAAATAATAATTATCTGATTGCTTCTGCTGTGTTTTGCTGCTTTGGAATGTGGTTTGGAGATTGTTTATCCAACAAGTGGTTTTTTGACTGRTTTCATGTGAATYGYTTTTACTTAATGACCAATCACAGCCAGCTGTTTCTGGACTCTGGAAGGAGTCACAAGTTTTCATGATTATTCTTTGTACCCTTCTGTCTGTATCCTTTCTCTATTCTTTAGTATAGATTTTAGTATAGCATTSTTTAATATAATATAACTACATGAAATAATAAATTACCCTTCTAAGAACATKGAGTCAGATTCATCAATTCCTTCTGTGTCCTGGGGACCCAGCAAATACCACAGGTTTTCCTGTTTATTTATCTATTTGGAAACATTTCTGAATGCRTTGCTGTATCATAGCTAGTACAGCRGGCCATACTAGATCAAACCCATGGCCAAATATAGCAAAAACTTCAGGGAAAACCCATCAACATTTTTACTKCACAGCCTCTGCTTGGTCTCTTTCTAACCCAGAGGAGTTCCTGACTCWCACCCAGACACATGAGACACCTTTCAGCTCTTCCCTAACACTCTCCTGACTGATTCTCTGCTTGCCATTCCTACCCACTGTAGACTGTCCCTTCTAAAGGATAACTCTCAGCTCTGTTTGCTGAGCTGATCAGTGCATTCTCTAAGTTCAGTAGTTCCTTGCTGTATAATGCAGGAGTTGCATTGGTTTGAAGTCTCCGAATTAAGGTATTAAATTTCCTTATTGAATTCTGGGCTGAAGCATTTCCCTGTGCAGCTCCATGCTGCTTTCCTGCACACCAAGACAATTTCATGCTATTGCTGATGGCTGGAAGGTGCCCTTTGCCCTCCCCATCCCTAAGGATAGCAGTTCCCAGGCTGCTTACATAGATGAAATCAATCCCATGTACTATGATTTTGTTCAGGATTTCCACTCCCAGAAAAATATAAAGCTTCATCACACATCAAATGTCTCAGACTCTATCGTTTCAGAAACCTCACATGTTGGCAAGAACAAACTAAATTCCAAAATATCAATTACATGTATTTAATTATAAAAGATTCCTTTGACTCCTTCCTCCYAGTGTTAATGAAGGTGGAATTAACTTTGGAAGTTCAGATGAAGTTTTAAGACTCCTGCCTTCTCTTGCTTTTTGCTCTCTATGTAAACAAGACCAAAAACCAGAATTTTCTTTCATTCATGCAAGCTAGAAAGCCTTATTGTACCCATTTGTCTGCTACAAAACCTTGCTTGTTTGTTTCTGGCTGCTKTCTTATGATACTTATTTTCTCAATAAGGAAAATTTTCTCTTTGAAACTGTGTAATAGTTCCCATTTTATGCTTTTATTCACCTTTTTTTTGCTTTCATATATCATGTCCTTTTGAAAATGGTTAGTAAAACCTTTTGTAGCATCATATGAATAATTTTCAAAGCACATTTTTTGCCAGATTCAAAGCTGTTTTCTGCCTGTGAGGCTGTAAAAAGATCTAAAGATACCACAGGTGGTAAAATTGAAACAAAGCTACTTAATTTGACTAGTATTCCTTTCCCTAATACATGGTGTTTAGGATTGCATTCATATCCTGTTCCATTCATGAATAAATCATGGGCATGTTGGCTGTGGTTGTGGTTTGCTGCTCTCGGGATTTATTTCTGAGGGTGCCATCCAGAATTCAAATAATGTGGCATACCCCAGGTATTGGCAGCTCTGAGTGATTTAGTGGAAATTCCRGCTTACTTCTGTGTGGAGCTGGAAGGGACAATTGAACTGCTTTTGTTGGGAAGGAGCAAGACTGATCAGGCAGTTAATTAAGCAGTCAAACTCTTTGGCTAATGATCCTGCAGGGGCTGTCAWTTCTCATTACGTGTAAGATCTGAAGTGGAGCTGAGAGCTGAGCTTGGTTTCTGCCTCTCTCTCCAAAAGCAGGAGCAGGGAGGTGGTGCAGAGAAATCTTCACCAGACCCTGGGCCAGCAGGGGAGGGAAGGGCATGGCAGTGAGTTCAAGCACAGACACAAGAGGTGCTGCTGACCAATTCACCTTCTCTCTGGTACCTTGGCCAAGGCAGCATTCTGTCTGTGCGTGTCTATCCCAAGAGAAAATCACCCTGAAAAATATGGTTATTTTTATCTTCATCATGTTCCCCTGCAAATGGCTAATTTGGCACACTGGGAGCTGTCCACAAAGGAGAGGGGGTGGATAAAGGGGGCCAGAAGCTGCTGAAGCCAAAAAGAAGGGCTTRTCACCCTTTGCCCATGTGTGGGGACGATATAAAGTCCTACCTGTGGCCTTTCAGAGGAGCTGCAAGTTGAACCTCCATAGATTAGAAGCAATTGRTGAAGTATGAATATGGGGAAAATTTAGTAGCTTCGAGAGAAAGGGCTGGAAAATGGATTATGAAGAGACAAACCAAAGAACATTAATTTTACCTAGTAAGAGATAAGAATATACTAATATTTAATGGTAAAAATGTGGAGTGCATGAATAATTTAGACTCCTGCCAAGAAAGAGAATAAGTTCCAGGTGTAGACACCCTTTTATGCACAGTGATGAAATATAATTTATATCCATTTTTTTGTGACTCTATACTGTCTCAAACAAATATGTCAGAGTACTTGAAAAATATCAGTTAATAAATTCTCCCAGTTTATTACCTTGATAGAACTAATCACATTTTTYCTAGGAGAAAACTGAATATTTCTCATATGCTTGGATCATACAGGAAGTCTGTGGCAGTTCAGGATATAATCCAGATCTTCTGAATATCAGCCCTGTATTTAGCTATAAATTCAGCTTTCCTTAGACTTGACTTGAGTTATATTTTGTAATTCAAAAGAGCTTCCTTCTCCTACCTCCTTCCTACCACTGCAACTATAGAAAAAAACAAAAAAAACCCCAAAACCACCAACAACAAATTAATTCAAAATAAGATTAACAGTATGAATTTTTGGAGCTATTGGTGAAAATTTGCATGGACATGACCCCAAATCTACCAGCAGACCATCTGACTTGACACTGAAAAGGAAGCGAGAACGCAGAAACTTCAAGAACTAYGCAGACATTTTTGAAAGTTTTAAATGGACACGTTGCAGGGTTGCATGCAAACTGCACATGATGAGACATCATCTCTTCCCTTTCTGGATGACAAGGTCAAATCAGCCATTTGTCTGCTGGTTTTCACCTGTTCAGGAAATAGGTGCTAGTTTACTTAAAATTTTGTAGACTGACTTGGACTATTCTYGTGAAATATTTCTGGAGAAGAGAGATAGTCTCTGTAACCTGCTTTTCTTGAAAGATGAAAACTTTTACTCTATTCCTTYCTTACCTGCCATTAGTTTATCAGCATGCTGAAATCTCTCAAATCCAACATTATTCAGAGCTTTGGAAGAAAAATAACGCTGCAACTTATCCTACAGTCCAGACTGGAGCCACCCTAGAATCCCTTCTAAATTGGGTTTCTTGATATTTCACTTCTATCCTTCTTTTGAAAAAAATTTAATTTGTGAAAATTATTTTCCACCGAATCTTGAAATTTTGTTGAAAAACCCCCCAAATTAGTTTTTGTTTTATGACACTTCCTACARTTCAAAGATCTAGGCAGGTACATCCCAAATCCTGGCTGACTCCTAGTCCTATCCTGCCCTTTTAGCACATTTTTAAATTAAAGCTCCTGAGCACATCACTACAGCAGCATAAAATGTCTCATTTGGAAACCCACATTTTTTGAAATCACTGCTCAAGTGTTTGGTSAGTGCTCTTGGGGCTGGTTCTGGACTCAGTGATCCTTGTGGGTCCTTGCAGCTCAGCAGATTCTGTGATTCTGTGATCAGCTGCTGTYTGAGCTCATCAAGGCGCCCACTGTGCATCACCCAGAACCTCCTGTGCCTTTCTGCTCCCAGTGCTTTTCCCTGCTGATCACAGCTGCCCTTCCCAGTTGTGCTGGACTGGAAGTGCAGTGCAGAAGACTTGGCAAGCTGTCTGTGAAAGGGATGCATTCCACCCTAGGGAAAGCAGGAGTTTATCATTAAAGACTTCATAAATAATGATTTGCTCATAAAGAGCAAAAATGGAAGCAGAAACTCATGAACATTTGAAATGGCAGAAGCCATGTTACCAGCATCTGAATTACATTTAAATTGCTGTAAATGTTGAGGAYCAAGGATCACTAAATTGCATACTGGAAGAAAGCTAGTGATATAAAAAGTAATGAAAAGAGCCAGAACTGAACATTAGTAATTTTCTTCATAAAAAGCAAGTTTCCATGACTCATTCATATACTATCAATTACATGTGTTTAGAGGCTGAATTTTAAGATTAAAATAGTCTACTAAATTTAACTAAGCTGTTTTCTTTATATTTTTGCAGCAATGTTTTCCCCTGGCAATTACAGAGAGTAGCAAGGTGGTTGTGAGCTTGGGTTATGATAACATCTGCCCAAAACCTGCATTTACTGCTTACATGAATATGTGGATAACATTGAGGATTTTTCCATTCTTCTAAATATTTGCTTGCCAAGGTGGCACTGTTTAATTCCCATCTCCAAAGAGCTTTAGCTTTAAAGATGCATTTTCAGTCTTTTCATGGAGATGTTAYTTATATGCAGTATGAACTGATCTTCCTAATGTCCTGGAGTGGGATGTTTTGAGGTGGTTGCAGCCACACCAGCACATACAAGACATGATGATTTTTCCTCCTTCAGTCTTGATTTGTGTTCACCTGTTAAGAACTTTGTGGAGAATGAGAACATAAATGCCATATTGTATTGACCCAGAGATCAGCCCAGGTGATTAGTCTGCCTCTGGCAARAACTTGTGGTGGATGAAGAAGGAAAAGGAATGGGAAGAAAACTATGAGTAAATGTATTGTTTCTTGAGTCTGTTCTCCCAGTTTCCAGCTTATTATAAGCCTGGAAGCATCCTAAATCAAAGTTGCATCCAGTGTTAGTCCTTAGTGTTAGACTTGTCCTCCAGTACCCAAAATGAACACAATTACATCTTTTTGACTGTCACAGTATTCTCAAAATCTAAGTACTACAATTCTGTTATGTATTGTCAGAAAAAAAAAAAATATTTTTAATTATCCAATTGTGTGTCCTTTAAGTTTTCTGTTATGGGAAGTCATAATGCTTCCCTTGTTGCCCCACTCACGAGCTGGCTCCAGAGCGATGAGTGCCTCTCTTCTAAGCCTGGTAGTGCCTGCAAGCTCTCCTGGGTTTGGCTGAGACTGAATTAATCCTCTTCACAGCAGCCTGTAGGTGCTGTTCGGGATTTGTGACCAGAGCAGTGTTGATAACACAGGAATGTTTCAGCTGATGCTRAGCAGCCCATGCACAGCATCAAGGCCCTCTCCAGTTCTCACACTGCCTCACCAGCAAGGGCTGGGAGTGCACAGCAGGCTGGGATGGGACACAGCCAGGACAGGTGACCCCAGGTGACCAAAGGGATGTCCCACAGTGATATCTCAGTAATAAAATATGATATCTCAGTAATAAAAGCTGAGGGCAGAAGGAAGAAGGGGATACATCTGGGATTATTGTCTTGCCAAGTCACTGTTGTGTGTGATGGAACTTTGCTTTCTTGGGTATGGCTGAACATCTGCTGCCTGTGGGAAAGGGGGAATGAATTCCTTGTTTTAMATTGCTTGTGTATATGGCTTTTATTCTGCCTGTTAAACTGCCTTTATCTGAACCCATGAGTTTTCTCCCTTTCACCCTTCTGTTTCTGTCCCTTTCCTACTGAGGGAGGTTCAGTGCCTGGCCATGTGGGGCTGAGCTGCCCTTTGGGACCAATCCACAACAACTCTTTAATACATTCCAGTGCAGCAGATGCTCTGTGCCYCTGACCCTGCCCTTCTGCCCTCTCTGTATCATCTCTAGTTTTGCTGCATCTCCTTCCCAAAGGGAACCAGAGCTGCACACAGTGATAAAGAAGTGGCTCCACCATTGATTTCTGTGACTTAATTATGATTACTGTTTGTTAAGAAATATGTACTAAGGCRTCTTAATAGAAGATCCTTATTTAATATTGTCTTTGACTTTTGACCATTACTAAGCAGCAAGACAGCATTGTCACAAAATTATCTAAAGGCACCTTTCTGAGTGAACCTTTCTGAGTGAACACGTTTGCTATATTTGTGATTCATTTTATGCCATGTAGACTTACAGTTGGGGGTTTTACTSCTCATCTTTTGACAGACATATCTTCCAAAACAAAACTGATTTAAAGCAAAATGAACCTCAGAAAAGAATGCATCAGGACTCTCTGAATCTTGTTCATAATGTGTTCAATTTCTTCTTTTCAGAACACACTGCCTTGGAAGCTTTACAGCACAGAAGTCCTGTGAATTTACATGAAATATCTGAGCAAAAGGAATTACTGAACATGAATCTGAATCTCTCTGTCAGGTGAATATTCTTTTCTGTAACATTTGGTTTCTCTTTTCATTACATGACATAGCAGAAGTATTTTGCGTTGACTGAAAAGTAACTTATAATAAGTAGAAAACAGGATGTAAAAAGTTGTATACACTATACATTTCTTTTTACATCCATCTTCCTCTGAGCCTTTCATTTTTTTTCTTATGTGATTTTGCCCCTGTCTTAGGAAATACTGCAATTACAGTCAAGTAAAATCAATGGACYCCTTAATTAGAGTAATATGACTCCTAAGGAAATTTTTAAAAACCCTCACAACCCACAAACCAAGGCAAAACAAAACCAAAACTAACAAAACCAAAAAGAGCCAACCCAACAAACAAAAAAACCCCAAACCAAACCCAATTACTGAAAACAGTTACTTTAACTACAGAGTTTTGTTGTGGTTGCATTTGCAGAGGTTGTAACAGAAAGCCTTTTCCTTTAATAGAAATGTTTTTATTTCAATAAATAAAAACATAAATTCKAATTCCCAAATACTAGCCATAACTCCTATTCATTAGGAGTTCATTCATCATGATCAGAAATATTTAAGACACCATGAGAAGAATTTCAGTGAAAAACAATTCATGCTTATTAGTTTATCAGGGATTATCAGTTTAGAAATGGAAAAAATATGGGCAGGAGAATAATCTCATAGAATTCTTTTTGGTTAAAGCAAAGTAATGAAAATATMTAATGAAAGACTTTTCTAGAGAGACATGTGGTCAATGGTTGCTACRTGTTTTAAACTCAACAGAAATCCCCCCATTTTTCCATTTACAAATACATAACAATTAATAATAAGCAAAAAGATAAGGCAATGTCTTATCTTCAGAAACATCTGAGAGCCTAAAGCAAGGCTTCCCAAGCTCAGTTTAATGCAGAGTGCCATTATCAGTTTGAAAATTACTGTGGCAAACAAGTGTCTCTGGTTGTTTCCCCTCTCTACCCAGTCCCAATGATCTCAAGGCACAGCTGCCCTTGGAGGCACTGACCTTCCAGAGCACTGATGCGGTGAGGAGACACCTCGTTAATCGCTGTTATTTTGACAATAAGCCAGTATCCATCTTKCCAAGTCCTCCCAAAGTCTGCCTTAATCATGAAAACACTGGGTTTTTCCATTCTGTTTTTGTCTTTGCTTTTACTTCCATATTACAGGTTTTTTCCTTGCTATTTGTTTTTTTCCTTATATCTAAGACTGATGATCTTGCCAACACACACTTCTATAGCTGTTCTGATTTTGGCTTTCTCATAATTGCTATTCGGGTCCAGTTATGGCATTTCATAATTTCAGAACTTGCAAGAAACAAACCTAGCACTAATGGAAAGGTCATTTTCTGCAGGAACAATGAGAAGGAGGAATACAGACGTTAACATTCCCTCTTTCTGTAACTGGCTTAAAAATTTACATTATTTTCTTTGGGGGCACTTCAGTCATTTGTKGCTGATGTTTAACTGGTTGTTGTGGATTTTGCCATTGCACTTACAATGATTCAATTTTAAGAGATTTTAGTACCATCCACTGAAGTGTATTTAAATTCTCTGACACAAAAAAAAAATATTTTTCCTTCTGTTCTTTTGTGCTTCAGTGCTTTTTCAATAAATATTTCTTACAAAACATTCACTTATGGAAATAAAGGCCTCTCTTCTCTAGAGTATTTCCCAGTACAGGAAGCCCGACATTCAGATAAGCATTTCTCAGAAGAAGCACACCACACTATTGTCATGGAGGTGTCTGGCATCAGGCTCATGACAGTGATAAATTATTTGCTACTTTTGATAAAGCAGGGCTGTGATTTTCCCACCTTCACCTTTGTGAGGAAAATCCTCTAATCAACCTTAAATTTGCAGTTTTAATTCGTATCTTTTAGCCACTTGACTATCTGAGGTATTTCTCTCATTTCTGCAGGGTTTAGCAGCAGTTGAGTTATTTGCAAAACAAATCCTAATGCTATATCTTAAATAAATGTGGTGATCTGGAATTCCTCTGGCACTCTTAGTCTTTTCCACAGATTCAGGGGATCATAGAATGTTGTGAGCTGGAAAGGCCCCAAGGGTCATCGAGTCCAGCTCCTGGCCCTGCASAGGACGCCCCAAGAGTCACCCCCTGTGCCTGAGGGCGCTGTCCAAAGGCCCCTCGAGCTCTGCAGGCCGCTGCKGTGACACTGCCCTGGGGAGCCTGTTCCTGTTCCCAGCCACCCTCTGGGTGAAAAATCTTTTCCTAATATCCAGCCTAAACCTGCCCTGACCCAGCTTCAGGCCATTCCCTTGTGTCCTGTCACTGTCACCGCAGAGCAGAGATCAGTGCCTGCCCCTCCTCTTCCCCTCAGGAGGATCTCTAAAAGCAGTGAGGCCTCCCCTCAGCCTCCTCTTCTCCAGGCTGAACAGACCAAGTGCCTTCAGCCACTTCTTGTTTCTCCCTCAAGGCCCTCCCCATCTCCATGTCCTTCCTTTGGACAATTTCCAATAGCTTTTTCTTCTATGTTGTGCTGCCCAAAACTGCACACCATACTCACGGTTAGGCCACAGCAGGTCAGAGCAGAGCAAGACAATCCCCTCCTTGGACCAGCCAGGGGTTTTGTGCCTGTACTCCYGAGGTCTGTTTGGTCCTTTTGGCCAATTTGAATCTAATTCTTAAATAAAATCTTTAACTCTTCACTGATTGCTCCTGTCTGCCCACGCAGGCTCCATTTGCAGGCAGAGGGTCAATGCCTTGGGGTCTGGCTCTCAGAGCCATGACAGCCTGTTCTTTCTGCATTTAGTAAGGATTATTCCCGAACAATGCCAGGTAATAAATTTCCTTCTTAATATGAATTTTTGTAGCCTTTTTCATTAAGAGCCCCTCACAGATCAAGGCTCATCCTCAGCTGCCCATTAATCATGTGTTGTTCCATAGCAACATCTCCCATGAGTGGGTTTGCTTCATGAAGATTTCCATCAAAATGCAACTTGAACATGTTTTTAGCAGACATTTATCTATAAATATTAGCACATGCTTACTCCAAAAGTAATCCRTGAAATGTTTCATCTGCTGAGTACATCAGTAAGTCAAGGCATAAGTTGCAAAGTAGATATATCTGTTCAGATAAATCCAAGTCTGCCTGCTCTGACAGTTTTTAAACAAAACCTGTAATTGYGCAATGTCTTGTGGTCTGCAGTTGTGTTTGCTGTGTGCAATTTGTAGAACAGGTAATTAAATTACTTCTTAGACAGTCTCAAAATTTGCTCAATGAGTTTAAAGCAAAGCTTGGTTTTATAATCATTTCATATCTCAGCATTAAGAAGATAATTGTGAGATYGAACACCTTTCTTCAAGGGAAGAAAATTGTGAGATCTTCCCTTTCTTCAAGGGAAGAAAAAACATAATTGATTTTTTGAAATAATTTCATTTACTGCCCAAAGGAAAAAAAATTGAATATTTGGACTGTTAATCTCTCATTCAGTAGCTCCAGTAAAAGACATCAAATTGTAGGGACACTATGGAAAATCAATGAAGGATGATAAAGATATTTGCAATACCAGCTGAATTGCTGCTGAGTTACCCAAAAGATATTTAAGTTAATTTCATGGCACAATATCCATGGTTTAGTGTATTCAATGAGTTAGTATTGAGTTAGTTCAAGTTATAAGGAAGTGCCTCAGAAGCCAAGGAGCACAAAATAATTATCATCATGTGCTGAAAGAATAATCTCTTTTTTTCACGAACCTTGACCAAGCAAGTCACTCATGTGCTTGCTTTACTGGGAAAACACATATGATTACGAATCCCATGAACATGAAGCATGTGCCCAAGATACAGTATGAGCAGTCATCACCTGATTTTTCAAGAGATTTAAATAAACTTTGGATCAAATCCCAGACTGCAGTGGTCTACTTCCTTACAACAAACATTATCTTAACTAGCAAGAGCTTGAAAAGGTCCTGACATTTTGTTTCATAAAAGCTACATAACTCAACAGAGTAAAGAGAGGGCATAAAACACTCTGTATGGTTAGTTATTAGAGGTCCTGAAAATAATATTAGAATACTGTTAAAGTGTTACCTTCTGTTGGTTTTCTCTTCCAATTATTTGAGCTTGTGGTTTGACATTAAAAGTAACACTCAAGACCAGGCTGAGGTGTTCATTGTATGCAAATGTTCGGTGTACACCTCAACAAGCTGGATTTTTTTCAAGCAAACTGGAAAAATCTTATAGCTGTAACTCATACTTTCATGTGTGCTAGAGCACAGTTCAAYTATGCAAATATTAATTTGCATCATTTACATGACTCAGTGCCTAAGGCTCTTGAAAACATAGAGCCTAAAATGAAAGAAATATCAGAGAGATTTAAAGAATGAGATCAGTAACTTTTCACTCCCAGTAACTGTGTATTGTATTTCTACCACAATATAGCCAAATAACATATGCAAGGACTGTTTCCTTTGTTATCCTTCATGTGAGATTTTCTGTGAACACAACACTGAGTGGATACATAAAAAAAAATCAAGTCATTTCACACAGAGCAGTCATTTAAGTGTTCATTTATTTAATCTTATTAAGAAGTACAACCCATATCCTTCCAGTGGTGAATTAAATTGATCTCTTTTGCCTGTTTATCTTGCTGCTTTTATGTTTGAGCTCTCTGACATCAAAGGGATGAATGTCTTTAGGCAAGAGACACTGTTTGGTGTTCTGCAGCTAAATAGCTGTGACCTACAAATATGTCAGCACTAGCATAAGGATCACTGTACAAATAATTGCAGAAGTTCATTTCCTCCAAATTTTGTTTAAAGARTAATTTTTAAATGTTTGATACATGGGTGGTAAAGGCTTATATGTATGGTAAATTCTTCTTTAGTCAATCCTGGTCYTTATGCTCCCTATGAGGCTGTCAGCTCTCATTAACATCAACACTAAAGCTTTGTATGTCTTAGTTTTGAAGTTTAACAGTTTACAGGGAAAACAAACCTTTGACATTTGTTTCTACAGAATAGATTATAACAAAATGAGATGGGCAGTAGAMTTTAATATAATACAGCTATATTCAGCATTGAATGCCTTTTGGCTAATATGATAACAAGCACTCCATGCAGTCTCAGAACCCTTAGAGAGGGAAGATCCTTGTATCCATAGCAGCAATTCACAGTAACCAGTCTCTATTTCTCCATTACTCTCTATTGTGAGGAAAATGCATAAAATGATCTGCTCAGCAGGGAGGAAGGAAACTAGCATCCCATTTGCTGCTTTGTTAATAGGAAAGTGGAGAGATTAATCATTAAAGAGCAAAATACAATATATTTTGTGGGAACAGTGATGCTATCAGTAAGAGCAACACAAAGGGCACCTACAAGAGTAACAAATCCATGTTAAACAGTGTTGGGGATTACAGCATTTGGGATAAAAGTCAAGATTGAATTCCTAGTAGTTTTCAAAACTATTAGCATATTTCAAACTTCTATCCAAATGTCCTGAGGTACAGAAAACTTTTTCTACAACCTCTGCAATCAAGCTTTTAAATATTTTTTAGTAATATTTATTCCCTCATTAGAAGAGTGGTTTAATCCTGCTATGTCTCAATGTTCAAATATCCCAAGCTCCATCAAAAGAAATGTGACCTTTTRGGGGCATGAGGGATGAAGCAGCCYTCYCATGGACACACGTTGAGAGAGTTGRTGTTGTTCAGCCTGGAGAAAAGAAGCTTTAGAGAGACCTTAAAACACCTTACAGTACTTGAGGGGGCTGCTTGAGAGAACTGGAGAGGGGCTTTCTAAAAAGACATGGAAGGATAGGACAAGAAGCAATAGTTTTAAACTGAAAGGGAGTAGATTCAGATTAATTATTAGTAATAATTTTTTTCCTGTGAGGGTGGTGAGGCCCTGGCCCAGGCTGGCCAGAGGAGCTGTGGCTGCTCCATCCCTGGAAGTGTTCAAGGCCAGGTTGGATGGGGCTTTAACGAGCCTGGTCTAGTGGAAGGTGTCCCTRGCAGGAGATTGAAATGAGATGGTTTGTAAGGTCCCTTCCACCCCAACCTGTTTATGTTCAGTCCTAGAAGAGTATTTCAATATCCCACTGTTAATGTGTCTTTTGGGTTTCCTCTCATGAGTTGTTTCCATCAGATCAGGTGTTCTGTGGTTACTGCTACAATGGCAGACCAAGCACAGAAAGCCAACTCAGAGAAGAAGCAGATGACATGCCARGGTAACTCTCAGAGCAAGAACCCAGGCTGTTGGTTCAGTACTCCAGGGTGGAATCATGATGATGAGCTAATGCTSCCTTATCCTTTGAACTGAACTGGAGACTGGGATGTTATACACCCCTGAAAAGCTGCTCTCAAAAAAACATCTTGAGAGAGGGGGATGCTTCTTTTCTCATAGTCTGCAAGAGGATTTTCTCATWTTCTTTTGCAAGGCACAAATATAGAAATGGTGGTAATAAGATGGACACCAATGTCAGAATGACAGGAATACTGTGACTCTGGGACTATGGCCTTTCTCTTGTTCTCATGAGTATAGGAATCCCTGGACTTCTTTCTTCTTCATGGAGCATTTTTCATCTTCAAAAAAATTCTGAGTTTATAATATCTACAGATTTAATATTAGTAAGAAATTCGTCCCTGTGAGGATGGTGAGGCCCTGGCCCAGACTGGCCAGAGAAACTGCTGGCCCATCCCTAGAAGTGTTCAAGGCCAGGTTGGATGGGCCTTCTTTTTTCCAAAAACAAAAACAAAAACAAAAACAGAACAAAAGAAAAAAAGAAAAAAAGAAAAAAAGAAAAAAAGAAAAAAAAACCAAAAAAAAAAAAGAAAAAAGAAAAAAAAAATAAGCCAGAGCCTTCTTTTCTCCAGGCTGAACAATCCCAACTCTGAACTCTGCATTTATAATATCCAACCCCAACTCCATTCTCCAATTTTACTCTCAGGAGCACCGTGTCCTCGAGTACTGACATCTAAAGGTGGATAGGACAAGTTACAGGATTTAGATCAGGTACAAGTTTGGCAGGGATTCTTCCTTTCCTAGAAACCATTGGCCCTGGAGTCTCCATAGCATGAGAAGACATCAGGGATATCTATTCACTACATTGCTCTGGTGCATGCTTAAGAGATGAGTTTAAATTATAGCAGCCTGAGAACTGCTCGTGTTATCTATGTGAAAAGACAGAGTAGTGTCAGTGAGTTTACAAAGGAACAGACATAGTTGTAMTATTCTCTGGAAAAGCACTTCAAAGAGAGAGTTCCTGGAAGAAGATCATGAAATCACAGGCGATAAATCCAACTAATGTTTTTAAAATATGTAGTTTTGAAACTGCTGAATGAAATATGCTCACAGAAGATCAAACACAAAGAAGACCTTTTGTTCTTGGCCTTAGGGTTGTTTGGCAGTCCAGATGAAGTGTGGGGTGAGGGACATTCCCACTGTACCAAGGGCAGGAGGTAAACAGGTCATTAGTRCAGGAATGGGGTGCCCAGAGCCATGGCTAGGCTATGAAGCAAGAAGAAGAAGAGTAGTGAATAATTTTGTTTCTCTGCTGAGGCCCACAGCATTTCTCACCAGTCCTGAGTAACTCATTAGGAACCAGAGCCTTTCTGAAGATGCAGATATTCCTAAGGGTTTTCTGTTAATCAAAGTTCAGAGCAAAATTTTCCTCATTGTGTCTAGCTGAGAACTGAGACATCGCTCTCTGCCCATGTGCAATTGCAGACTGAGACATGGCAGGTCCAAAAGGTGCTGCCCACTGAACCAAGGCTTCAGATGAGAGCAGTGCTAAAACAGTTTTTTCTCAATTTATCAAAAATAGTCCTATATTGGATGTACAGAACATAGGGGACTGGGGACATGACTGTAAGATACTGGCCAGGGGAAATGCTCTTCTTTGCAACCTCATGTGGGGACCTTCTTCCTGAAAATCTTTTGTGTGTTGTTGACTCTGGGGATGTTAGGAAGTGGTCAGCTTTYGAAATCACTGTTGTTTATTTGGTTGGTTGGTTTTTAACTGTAAAAACTTCATGCTTGTTAACGACCTGAAAATAAAGTTTGGCTTCCCTACCCGATGAGAAGCTGTGCCTTCTCAGCAACTCTAAACTGCAGCACTCCAATCCCTGCCCCCTCTCTTTCCCAGAACATTCACCAGGTACCTCAGGTGCCCTGCCTGAATCTGGAATCCCTCCCTCAGCAAGGATGTTGCAGTGTATTCCCATTAGTGATGGGATAAAGTCTGTTTTCAATTAAGGCTATGCAGATTTCTGTGCACTGAAGCAAAGTATTAATATATCAAATATAATTTCCATCATSATCTACAGAAATCTCAGCTTTTAAGCTGCTGATACAGAGTGCTTTTCTACTTTCATTTATATATCTGGATGTTGTACATTCACAATACACACATATACACTACTTTAACAATGGAAAACCACTACCTACATGCAACAGATGTTTTCTTGGTTYTATTTAGTTTTGTTAGTAAAATTTCTATTTAAGCAAATAGTAAAGCCATAATTTCTTCAAGATAAAAAATAGTTGCATKGTTGTCTTTATAAAGTAATGGAAATATTAATAAAATAATGCAGCCTCATTAATGGCAGAAAAAGAATTGAACATAATAATCAGTTGTAACTGAATGAAGAGCACATTCCAAGATTTTGTCTTGGAAATAACTTTTACATGAAAAAGATAATAAGTCACGAAATCAGAAGAAACAGAAACACTACACTGCTCACAATTCAAGAATATTTTCTGCAGGATTCAGTGATAAATGTTTCTTCAGAGCTATTTCTGCCTGCAGGAGGGAAAAATATCTAATGAAATACAAGCTTCTGCATAGAAAATTAATGAGTGAATTCATTGAGTAGAGAACATGGCATATATAAAAATTAATCACATACAGACAGATCAGCACTATGATATTTGCATTATTGTTTATATACAAGAAAAGAGAGAAAACTTCTCAGTGATACACACACAAAACCTAAAAAAATCCCACAGAAAGAATATTAGAAAATTATTAGAAAATCTCTTCTAGTTCTACAGACTTCTGCCTTGTCKTTTTTTTATCCTAATTTGACAGAGTTTTTTAAAAAGATCAGAGAATCAAGGAACCCTCAATCCTCTGTAAAAGACYTCATAAAAATAACTGACTTGCCACTCCTGTCCTCAAGGATCAGCTCAATCGATRCCATTAGTTCGTCATTTTTGTGGAGTGAAGACTGAAGGACCTCTCCTGATAAACTTTATTAAACAATTTCTGTAATATATAGCTTCATCTGTATTAAAAATCTTCCATTRACAGAAATTCATAGAAACACTGGACAACATTCTTTCCAGCCTATTTCTTTTTATTTTGAAATATTCAATAACTTTCCAGTCCCTTGATAAACTATTTCCTGCTCTAATGGAAATAGCAGTTTACACTCAGAAGTGAGTGTATTCCATTAAATTACTTTAGGGATCCAGTGTACAGTTCATTTTTACTTCATTCTGAATTTTTTACAGAAATACCAAGTACCAATTGCAATGGAGATGGAAAACCTTCCTTAAATCATGTCATATTATTATTCCATAATATTTCCCAGGACATTTTAGTTCTGCTCATATTTAAAATCTCYAGAGAAGAGGGGAAAATGAAAAAGATTACACTTAAATTTCTCACTGCTTAATTACTTTCACTGACATTTGCATGGCAATACTTTTCATATATTTCAGTTTCTTCAGTGCAGGACAGTTTGAGAAAATCACTTAAATAATCATTAGATCATTATCCCCATTCAGAGAGAAAGCATTTAAAATGTCATCACACCACTTATCCCATAAATAAAGCACTCCAAAACTGAGCACAGTTTTATAAGGGCCAAGCAGTATTTTGCAGTTAGTAACTTTTGTGACATTGAAATATAAAGGGGCAGCTCTGTAAGTGTCAGAGATAGGTTTGTGTTTTATAGGAATATGATCTGTATCACTGCCACAGCTTGACTATTCTCTAATTTAAACTAAACTAGTGCCTTGTTAATGGCTGCTCTCTATTTCTTGCATTTACAGCTTGCTCTTGGCTGTAACATTYATGTCATGTATCTCCCATGGCACCTGGAGGTGTGCTACTCTTCCCGGGCACCTTTCCAGAGGACTCTGTAGCCAGGAGCCAAGGACAAATACATTTTGTCCTTTGGTTTGCTTCCCTTGGTTTTGAGGGTTTCTCTACAGAGACAGAGCTCAGCCAGTCAGGGCAACCAACTTATCCACTGGCTCCTCCTGYCCCTGAAGTCACTCCATGCCTCTGCTCTCCCTTGATCATTATAAATTGCAATTCACAGTAATCATCGAGTCAGCAGGGTATGCAGTGAAACATTGCTCTCATGGGCAGCCTTTACTGTCGTCTCAAGTAATATTAAGAATGTTAAAGGTGACTGAGCTGTAGGCCAGGTCTGGATATCAATGGTGTATTTCTATGGGAGAGGAAGAGGAGCAGAAAGTCAGGTCTAAGTGAGTTTGACCATAATGTCAATAATGCAGTTTGGAATGAGAAAACATGAAAGAATTTTTTTTCAAACACCAAGTTATTCTCAAATGTTTTTACTTTTGTTTCCCTTTCATCTACCAAGGTGATAATTACTTGGGATTKCTGTCAGAAGTGCAGCAGTGATTGCTTTCAGACAGTGCTCCTTTCTCAGAAAGTAGCAGCATCCATCCCCAGAGCACACTCCATGTCATTAAGGACAAGGCTCAGTGAGAAATGACTGCTCTGCCCAGTAGAAAATCTTCCATTTCCTTTGTTATCCAGGCACTGTGGCCAAGGACTGTGTGTTCAGCCATGGACACACWCTGCAGGCCTGCAGGAAGGGGAAGATCCATAATTTATGCTGCGAGCCAGGACAGTGTCTCGCACACTTTAAAACAAGCACTTCCTATTTCATGACTTTGGCCAATTCCACAGCTGGAGATGGCTTCTGTCCTACTGCACATAAGCCTCMTGTGCATTTCAAAGTCTCAGCACTAGAGCAGAAGTTCTATACTTTAATGGAAATAAAAATTTCCTTCATACTATCATCCATCTCAAGCTAAATGGTTTTTCTTCCCTTTCAGGCAGATGCAGAGAATAAGTGCTAGCACAGAAAGGGAAGCATCCACCTCTTGGTCCAGGTAAAAATTCAAATAATTGGACAGATTCTATTCTCATCTTCAACACCAATTAATTTCATCTTCAAAATCAATTAACTTGATTTTCCTGCTTGCTCTGTTCGACCAGGAGTCACTGCAGCCCCAGCTGTGGTAAGTGTAACCCTCCCTTGCCACCCAGTGAAGTTAGTCAGGACAGAAGCCTAACCACTCAGTGGAAGACATGGAAGTGTTTAAATGCAGACAAGTTGCATTTCAATTTGTCTTTGCAAAGCCACAAAACTTGAAAAATGCTGTTAGGGATTAGGGTAGAAAATAAATCATGATTGAATGGTAGCCAGCATAACAAAAAAACTGGTCCATTTTATTCTCGGCRGGAGTTGAATGGCACCACCCAAACTGATGCCATGAAAGTGTCTTGCTGGATGGGAGCAGTAAGAAAACAGAGAAAAAGGACAAATATTTTTGAATTGTCTTGTAAATAGTAATGTATAAAGTCATGCTGTATTACTGGCAGTGGGTCAATCAATGACAGATTTGCTTTCCTCAGTGAGAATTGTGATAGAAATAGTTAATGGCTATTTGAAATAATTTTATTTTTTAGTGCAAGTCATTCTATATTTACATTCCCTTTAAACAGCTCAATTTATTTCACAGTGTTGTTCCTGTAGTACAGCAATTTACCCTGGATATTTCACTTAATACTCTAGAAAAATGAGAAGAAAAGAGGAAAAAATTAAAAACCATAAACATTTAACTGCAAGCCATCTGCAACAATTCCATCATTTTCAGCTGTGGGAACACAACCTGGCTTTAAACTAAATGAATAATCTGACTCTCTGTAGTCTGTAAAAGCTCATCTGACCAGATATGACAGCTGTGAACTATTTTCATTGCTTGATATAAGGCATACCGGGCTTGTGCACCATACCTTCAGGTCCTTGTTTGGAATATAACCAAGCTGCCAATCTTTGTTGGCAGTTGCTACATTTGGAATAACTTTAGAAAGTCAGTGGGAGCTAAAAGTCCCTGGAGATCCTCCTTAGTTCCCTTACTGGCCCTTAATATGCTCATTACAATGGCAGAGCAGCCTTGTGCAGGTTTATACACTCCTGTCATCCCCTCTGGTTTCCTACTTCCTGCAGCTTTCCACTGCAGAGTCAGCCCTGCCAAATGGCCCAGCCTGGATCTCATCCACACCACACACAGCAAGCGCTGAAGGAGTGACACGAGGTGCCACACCTGCCACCACCACACTCCAGCCACCACCACACTCCTGCCACCACCACCACACTCCTGCCACCACCAGCACACCCCTGCCACCACCACACCCCTGCCACCACCACACTCCTGTCACCATCACACCCCTGCCACCAGCACACCCCTGCCTGCCCTACCTGTGCAAGCTGGTGACACAGCCCGAGACAGAGGCAGTTTCCATCACTGGATATACATTTGTTTGGCCAGTCTTCAATACAAAACTTGCTCCCTGGAGCTAATTATGCCACTGGCCTTTAATTCTCTGTCTGGCAGTCTTTTCAGGATTTCACCCACCATTTTCCTTTCTTGCCARTTCCAGATGTCCCAGAGTTTGAAAACAAATGGGATTTCCAAAATGTGCAGCTTGATCAAACTGGTTTGGAGACTAAAGAAATACTGTGGTATTCACCTCACTGACTTTCTCACYCTTAAACCCTCCTAAGGATCTGGCATCACAAGCCATGTGTTCCCTTCAGCTGCTCTCAGCCAGTCAGGAATTACCTACAAACCTCCCTTCATCTTCCCCAGCATGGTATAAAAAGGAATATTTGAAAAGTCTGTTCTCTTCTCTAAGGCTCCTTAAGATGCTGTGAGATGCTCAGAAGACTAACATTTTCTTTCAGCATTCTTGGGCGTGTTTTACTGACTCCTTTTCACTTTTATGTTTTTCCTTTTCACTTTTAAACTTTCTATTGTCTTTTATATTCTGAGCTCTTGACTTCTGCCTAAACTGGTATGTCTGCATGCAGTGATGTAAACCTCAATTACTCTAATTTTACATTACTCACTGTTSTGTATTTTTACTTTCATAGCCACTGCATTATTCTCTTGAATAACTTTTTTTCAGGTCGACCTCCACTATTATTACCACAGATAATTTAACCAGAGTTATATCAAAGGGTTTCCCACAACTTATTCATGAATTTCTGTTCTAATAATTTGAGGTGCAGACTCTTAACAAGGTAGGAGATGCYATTTTTATAATTAGCTATAATAAATATGCAAAGGGCAGCTTGGCTAAATAGTGTCTTGATGATGGAAATTACTAAATAGAAATACGTTAAATCCAACATAGCAAGTTAAGATAAAATTGTAAACAGCAGTTTGGCATATAAAAATAACCATCTAGGCCTACAGAAGATACATCAATAGTAGAACAAAATAAGCTGAGCGGAAACTGAGCCAAGTTAATAGAAAAATGTTGTCTGTATTTTTAAAATAGCCCAAAACAAGAGTAGTGGAGAAAGGATTTTTCRTTTTATAAGTGGTTACTGCACTTTTGAATTATAAAATACTGGGAAAAAAAAGTCCTAGAGGAAGATATTGCAGGACACAAATGAGTTATGAGGTCACCTGGTTCTTAATCAAAACCTGTGAATTCCAGAAAATATGCAAACACATACAACAAAATTGAACTAGCTTTCCCATCTCTTTGCTGTAACAAAAATTGAATCAGTAGGAGGAAAAGTTGTCAAATTTGCACGCTCAGGTGTTTCATATTTCTCTGCTTGACTTTCCTTCATTATCCTCTGGGATGTTCTGTAACCATCAGAAACTGAGCTACTGCAGCTTGGCCCTCCATCCATCTCCACAGAGCCAACACTTGCTTTTTACTTCCCTTAACTGCAAAGTGAAAGGAGTTAGCTTATGCCACCTGACTTGTCACAGCACCTTTGGGACAGTCCYAGATTCTGTAATCAATCAACTCCAGAAGCCAAAATTTGCTGTGCTGTCTGCACATGCAATGTGACTTGTTCTGATGCAAGGACTGTCCACATGCTCACCACTGGTATCTTCTCATACTCATTTGACAAGAAGCAGATGCTTAGAATAATTTTTTATCTGAGCTCCTTTGCTTTGAACTCTCTGGTCCATCTGTGACAGTGTTGTTTCCTCTGGGAACAGTCCACACAAACTGCCACCATGGTTATGAACATAAGATAAAGAGAGGAAGCTTATCAGCARACTTTAGCATGTGCAAAATTACACAGAGAAAACTGGTCTGTTCYGTCATGGTGAGGCACAGCCAGTTTTGCAGCAAGATCTGCCCTCTCTCCTCACTGTCCATGCAAAGTATGAGCTGGTTCACCTTCAGGCTCCTCCCTGACAGAGGTCAGGTACCTCCAGGCAGGGAAATGCAGCTGGAACTGGAGGTSGGATCATTCAGAGGTTTCCATTCTGCAAGTAGGATGTGTGTGAGTGGTGACCAGTATAYAAGAGCAGTTATTCCCTCTTGAGCAGAGAAAAGGTTTTAAGCCACCTAGAAGAGACTCAGAGATCTGTTGGTTGAGGTTTGGTTCTTTAATAGAGACAAGCAATGATTCAGCCAGGCACTGCAGCTCGTACTYGCTTTCAAGGCAATTCTGAAATTCACCCTTAACCAACAAAGCCTGAGTTCACCAAGGCTTTGGTGATCCTAACCTAAATTAATGTCAAAGGGAGTAACTTGGCTCTGAGGACTCAGAAGAAGCTGGAGAAAAATGTGTTTTCCCTTACTTTTACCCACACCAAYTTTTGTGTACACTAAAGAACTGTACCTTCAAAAAGCAATCGAAGGGTTGTACAGAGCAACCTCAGCCAGGCACTGATTGTGGAAACAAACACAAAAATATACAGTTTTTCAGAATTCAGTTTATATTTATACTTGCAACAATGATCAGTGATGTTATCAAGCACAAAAAAAAAACCCTACTTGAAATGATCTCTGTGCAAATTGCGCAGAGAGCAGCCACAAAAAACAAAGGCAGCTTAACTTCACTGCCTGACTCTGCAGGGAGTTCATCCTAATAATGGGTGCTGAGCTTACTTAGTTTTTCTTTCTCATACTGTACCACCAGTCTCCAAAGACAGCTGATGGGGTCTGAACTTTGCTGGTGTGTTTGGGATATTCTGTTCTGCCACAGGCACACAYGGGATCCAGGACAGTTCCCATCTCCTGGGGGTCTGTGGGGCAGAGGGAGACAATTCATAGAAGTTCAAACACCAGCAACAAGCAGAGGCACCGTGCTGTGCWCTTAGTAGCAAGTGTCAAAAGACATTTAAATGATATTTCATTACAGTTTGTACTGCAGGGTGGTGAAAAGCTGTGAGCTGAAAACAAGAGGGCTGACCTGTGTGTTATTTTTGCAGAGGGAAGAATTTCAGCACTCAGCAGAGCATCAGGCAGCAGTTCTCTGTGATAGGTGGGTGCAGCACTGTCATGGCCAAGAGGGGTGGTGGTGACATGCAAAATAAGTGCATTTATGACTTCAGGCTATCAACAAGTGCTATTCTCAGWGACAAGCAAAGGCCACACTTGCTGGCAGCGAATTGTGTACGTGCAAGCAGAGGTTACTCACTCCACTTAACCCCACTTCCCCAAAGGAAACAACATTCCTGAGTTTTAATGGACCTGAATCAGGAGCCATGATTAGCCTAGCTGAGGAGGATTTGGGTGTGAGGACTCAGATTAGCTGAGTTCAGCCACCACACTGTAAAAGGGAGCTGCTTCCCTGTGCTCAGTTCCAGAGCTGCTTCCCCTTGAGCAGGGTCAGGTCCTGCCCCTCACCATCCTCTGTCCCTTGGGCAGAACATTTAGAGAAACAAACCAAATCACAGTCTCACAGCTAGAAATCTCCCATGATGCTGATGGAAGTATCTGGAATTTACTTCAAACTGTACCCATGCATTTCAGAGGTCTTTCCAGCACTACTTACCAGCACCTGTTTTGCTGCGTTTGTAGGAAAACTGGAAAAGTCCTTCCTGCAGTTTCTCCCTTTATGTTGATGTTCACTTAAAGAGACCTTATTAGCTCCATTTTCCAGCCTCTCTGAAGATGTTTTTGTCAATTTAGGAACAGCTACTCATTCTTCTTTGCATTATCTTGGCATTTTGGTTTCCAGGAGGGTATTGAAAAATATAAGTAAATGTAACTTGTTAAAATGTTGCCCATACTTCCACAGATACAACTTGACCTCTGGAGGAGACACTCTGATTTCACCCTTCTGAGACACCCTTCTCAGAAGGCACAAGAACTTTTGATAGTCATCATGGAGACATGAGGGAACAGTTTATCCTTTCTTAAAAGAGATGTTGAAGGATACCTCCTTCCTTCCTTGCTTGACTTAATAGGTTCAGCATTTATCTGCTCTAGAATTCTTTTTGCTTTGTTCCATCTGACAGTGGATCTGCTCCAGGTGTATATTTTAGAATATTACAGTTTATTTAAGATTATTACATGCTTTTTCATGCATTTTCCCTCCTTATTTATAGGGATATCTTCAGGCACAGCCCATACAGTAGGCACCATTCTCTGGGATTTGGTTCAACCCTGACATGCAGTCTCTCCCCTCTGGTTATGATGCTCAGAGGAAAGTCCTGTACCCCTCAGTCTCTGACGAGTGAGTACAAAAAGCTGGTGCAGGGATGATGTGGGCAAAGGAGAGCAAATCTMAGAATTGCCCTAAGTGACACCAGAAATTGGTAATTGTTGGGGTTTTTTTCWTATTTTAGCACTACTTGGCTTTGCAGAAGGCTGAGGGATGCATGACTTCTCCCACTGAGCTTTGGGGCAAGGTGACTGCAACCACTGGTGCTTTGCTGGTGTCAGTGGACACCACAAACCCTGTGATTCCTCTTAGCAAACTTGCAGCCCTAAACTGCTTGTTCCAAATGCCAGACAGCTTTCTCCATGAGACAGGAGCAGCCAAGATATCACACAGCAACATTTGGTGTGCAAAAGTTTAACTAAAAGCTTTGGAAGTGAAACTTGAAGAGAAACCAGAAAGAGTGAGTTGYGCAGGTCCAGTAGAAAATGTCACTGTCAGGTTACTGTTGGCACCTTGACACCTCTCATGATCTTCTAAGTATTGGTGGCACCTTTAAAATGGCACAAAATTCACTGAAATKCTTTTGAAATTCCCACCTGCTTTTACCTGCCCACGTCTTCTGCTTATGCACACTTAGGGAAATTTTTTTTCTATCTTTCTCCTATTTATCACTTTTTTCAGTCTCAAGGTCATTAAATGTAGGATAGTTGTTTTAAATATTGAATTGCAAATGTTCTGCTGTCTCTGCTGTCAACGGCTGCTCCAGAGTTGCACTCAGTGCTCTTGCTGAAACAGAAAGAGATGGCAATAATCCAAGCAAAGTCGCTGCAGGAGGCACCACAGGGAGCTGGCATCCACCCATTCCCAGGGAATGGCTCCTCTGCCAGCAGGCATCATGCTGGTCCCTCTGCCCACTCCAAACACCTCCATTCTTGAGCATTTGAAAATCCCATAACAAATATTAATGAGTATTGTCAACCAGCTTCCTTCYTCCTCAAGATCAGCTTGCATAGGATTGAAAATATTTTGAGGTAGTTTCATTATAACAACACGTTTAATTACTTCAGACATCTTGGAGTGTGGGTTTCAGCWCAATTAATTGCTTTCCATTATTCCACTTATTCATGACAATGACACAATTTTTGGTGATAAAAGGTTCTTAATCACAGTTACTTGGTAGGCAAGTGCAAAGGACGAGCAGCTGTCATCAGAAGGAAAAGCAGCACAAATCCTGCCTGTCTGGGATGGCAGATGAAGGAAGCCACATGTATGAAACCAGAGCATGAGGCAGCCCCTCTCCACCTGCATATGCTGCTTCTTCCCCTGTGCTCCACCTGCAGAGGCTGGGAGGAGGAAAACACCATTTTTGGGAGAGAATGAACAGGATATATTGTGAACTTCCCACAAAAGTCATGCTCAAGCTTTGCTCCATGCCCCAGGTGTAAAAGGCTGCCAGCACTGCTAGTCCAGAGATAAAGCTTCAGGCTTGAGGCACAGGTAAATCAGCAGATCTGAGGAGGAACATCTCTTTCATTCCACAGGTGGAGGCTTGTGAGCTTGGGTGTATGCCTGAAAGTTAAACATCTGTAACCTGAGGGCAAAAGCAAAAAGGTATTTAAAACCCTAACAGAGTAATGTTTGGAAAATTCTGGATTTGCTGATGATAGAAAAGCACTGAATACCCATTATGGAATTCAGCAGCAGGCTGAAACATCAGCTTTTCATTGAGGTGAAAAAACCATAAATTTTCCATGTGCCATTTGCAAATCAGAATGGCAAATTCTGATTTACCTCACAAATGTTGCATCATCCAAATTCTCTCAGGAACACTTTTTATCTCTTTGGACAACTTAATTTATTCATCTACTTATTTTCATTGATGTCAAAGCAATGGGAACTGAGATAAGCAAGATCCAAAATGGTGAAAGGATAGATTGTAGTCACTGTAGCTGTATGGAAGAAGAGGGCAGATTATATCTTAGAGGGTGTCTTAGATTATATCTTAGAGGGTTGTTGGCCTCATTTAGACTGCCTGTGAGGATGGTTGGAGGATGCTGTGGAAAGACAACTGACAGGTTTGGGACCAGCCTGACAGGCAGAATGGGGGTACACAATGTCCTGGTGCAAGAAGGTGAGCAAGGGAGTGAATGAAGACAAAACAAGCAGAAAAAACCATGTGTGAACAAAGGGAACTGCTGTCCAGGTGAGAGAATAATAGATACCAGAATATGCTGAGAAAATAGACAGAGCTGAATCCTGCCAAGCCCATAGGCCCTGATCTGTCAGTGCCCRCCTTGTCTTGGCCCTTGCATTCCTGCAGAACTAGAGGAAGGGAGACTGATAGAATTTTATGCTTATTTTCTACTTATTTTAAAGTACTTTATACTYACTTTTCACAGGTGTGTACACCATTACAGTAGAACATTCATATTGCTCAAACACCTGGGCTTAATTATTTTCACAGGCTCACAATCTGGTGCTTGGAAAGGTAGATTCAATGAGCAGGGATGACTGTGCTGTTCTGGATGAGGCTTTTGAGGCAGCTGYTYYCATGGTRTTTAAGCATTAAATGCAGTGAGTGRCATTCCTGAAGCTCCTCRAAAGGTGGCTGGGCTGTCRCTGAAGTTAGGAGTTGAAAACATAAGAACTTTTATTCATATAATGGTCAGAAGTTTGTCAGGAAGRTGGAAGAAAAAGAATAGCAATTCCATTATGTCCCTTACACATGATCCAGCACTGCAGTATTTTAGTTTATGTATCTGTCAACACACATGTCACTGAGCTCTAAAACTCTCTGTGGGCAACTTTTTCTATTTGGATATATCTGCCTATCCTTGAAGAAACCTGGAGAAAATATTTCCCCTTCCTTTCCTTTGTGCTGTTAATGATCTTATTCTGTTGGAGGCATTCTTTAACTAGCAATATTAGCAATGCCATTGCTACTACTGCAAATTGATAGATGTGCTTTAATGCAAACAGCTTGTGAGACAATCCCTGTGCTTTCCACAACATTTTGAAGGCATCACAGTAATTGTTMACTAGTCCATTAGGGATGTTCTAGTTTTTAAAATGTATTGATTTAAATTATGTATGTTAATGTACCTATCAACATTACAAATGTAGTTTGCAGCAAACTGCTTATAATATATGAATGATAAGCCATRAATAATAACTGCGGCTGTAAATTAAATTACTTGATTAAGCTGCAAAGATGCACTCTAATTTGGAACAGAAAATTACTTTGAAGTGATTTCAGCAGCTGATAATTCTTTTAGAGTAGCTGAGTTTTATGAGCCATAGTCTTCTTCAGGTCAGGCATCAAAGTTTCTGATGGATTCTGCCCACTAACATGGTTAGTTGGGTATGCCTTGGATGCAATAGACTGACAATATAATGAGTGACAACTATTTTAACCAAAGTATGAAAGTGCTTGAAATCAAATACATTCTTTTCTAATAGAATGTGAATAACCTTGGGTTGGGTGTCAGCAAGAGCAAAGCTCCTAGAAGAACCTTAATTTTAAAAGACAGCAGAGGCAGCATATAAAAGAGTTGCAGTTACTTTGGAATTTTTTAATAGGCACAAATAAATAATGGTATTGTAAAACCCCCAAAACCTTCAGCAGAATTTAATATGAGGCTCTGAAATACAAGCTGAGCAGAAATGCAATGCTTGACCTCTTCTCACAACATGGCTTACATTGCTGGTACAGTAGATTAGATTCTGGATGAGTTTCAATAGATAGAATAACCAAAAATAACTTACCAAACATGGACTTCTGTACCCAAAAGCTGCTTTGATAGCTTGCACGTATCTAAGTGGAGAGGGATGAAGTTGTGGGAAAGTACTGGAGAGCTTGTGTTCCAGGAGCAGAGAGCCTTTTCTGGATATCCCAAGAGAAGTACTGCACCTCCTCAGAGCCACAGAGTAAAGCCTGGGGCTGTAAGGCACATGTCCCTGCTCAGGGCTTGCCTGGAGCTCAGGGCAGTGGCAGCACTGCTGTGTATCCATGAGGAGACTCCTTCTCAAACCTTCTCTGCCTGAGGACATCCTAGACACTTGCTGGGGCATGTAGATTCCTTGGGGATTGTTACACAGTGCAATAGTGGGGTTTGAATTTGTGGGTTTCTCCTTTAGGGTCACCTTTAGCACWCCCAAGGCAAGGGCACAGCAGCAATGGCTTATGTGGGCTGGATGAGCAGTCAGATTTCTCATTACAAAGTGACAACAAAAAGACACTGATAAATGAAATATAAACACAATTCACCTTTAAGACTGGTGGGTACTTCCAGTTGTCTGGGTGCATTTTTTTTATAATCCAGTATTTCTAAATGTCCCAGCTATCTGGGGCTTGGGGTCTACCTCCCTCTTGTGAGTTCTTCTACTAGATCTCAGCTCGTACATTTGTTGCTCTGAAAGCCAATTTCTAGGCACTTCAAGTGTGGGTTGTTTTTTTCCCCTTTAATAAATGCAAATGGCGGGAGATGGTGGGACCATGCATCACAGGATGATGAAGGATTCAAAGTGCTTTCAAGTAAATGGGACTTGTTTGATCTCTCAACCTGATATTACAAATCATTCAACAGCGAGATTTGTTTTTTTAATTATAGTTTGATTTCTCCTCTGCTAGGTCTGCTGGGGCAGAGGTGATATTATATATATATATATATATATAATATTATATATAATATATATAATTATTATATAATTATAATAATATAATATAATATAATAATAATTAATATATATAATATAATATAATAATATACAAATAGACAAATAATATAATATATATAATTATAATAATATATTATATATTATATTATATATAATAAAATTATTTCTATATTTATATACATTTATATTTATATTTCTTTATATTTTTCAAGTAGCATTAATATTTAAAACTTCCATTGATTGATATAATTAGCTCAAGACTAATTTCAACACACATCTACTTTCCTTATCTAAACAAGTGTCTTTGGAGCAGGGTCTGATGCAATTTACTGGTATTCCCAGGCATGACTGTTACAGGAAACACCTTTGTAGCTGAAAGCAAGATATTTGAGCTTAAATCATGGTTATGTAAATGTAATTCACCTCAACATAGAGGTGAATTTGGAAAAGTTTCTCTATGAGAAAATCAGAATAGACTTTTTAAAATCAAATAAACAGACAGAGATACTATGAGAAATAAAAATATTCCAACTTATTTCCTGGTTACAATTTTTTTTTTTCAGATAATGCAAGAACTGWTCAGCCAGCAGGCTTGAAACAGAAGTAGTTATTTACACAGTCTAATTATTTGGTGGAATATATTGCCACAAAATATTCTGGGGACAAAATAAAAATCGTTTTTAAAATCTATTGGATGAATCACTGGGAGAAAAATTCCTCCCTTAAGCACAGTGATCTGCTACCATCTGAGTCAGAAAATTCCTCTACCACCGAGGAATTGATTTCCAGATTGCCAGAAGCTTGGAAGACACACCAAACTTGGAAGAAAATGTCATTGCATGTTCCTCTGGCTTCCCCTGTTACTCTGTTTTTCCTTCAGCATTTGCTCTTGGCCCCTGTGGGTGGGGTAAGATCAGCCTGTTGTCTGATTATGGCTATTTTCATGTATGGGTAATTTTTCAGAAAGCCTTTAAACTTCAGAGATTAGTAATAACATTAGAGAAATGAAGTTTTTTGGTTTTAAAGACATGGATGCAATGATATGAAGAAATGCAGTATATTGTGAAATCCTTATCTTTGTAGAGTATGAAAAGAATGCAAATCAGAACTTAAACAAATGTAGACTACACTGAATGTCTTTGAAGATTGTGGATAGGTGGCTTTCCATTGGACCCCATGCAACACCCACATAATTAGTAATGAATTTGCTTAATGAACCAACCTTACAGAACTGCCAAAATGCTAAGTCTGGAACAAGTAAAGCAAAAGCCTAAGGGAATTTAGGGAATCTACAGTAATGTAGTGCCTATGCCCTGCATTCCACAGCACCAATGAAGGTATTTCCTTCTACTCAATGTGAATTTCATCATTTTGGGTGACTTAGTCTTTAAATGAGGCCCTTTGACACTGTCTCATAATGTGAAAAATAGCTGGATATCTAAAGTAACCTAAGTAATTGTTAATTTTCTAAGTTAAGGTTAGAAAGGCAGTTTCACATCCATTTTTTCCTTTATCCTACTTTTCTGGTATTATTCTTCTGTCCTTCAGCTCAACTGCATGGACATTGAGAGAATCCTATCACCATTGCAAACAAATGGAGTTATCAAAAAAAAGTCTTTTCCACCTACCTCATATAAGCTCTGTGAGACAAAGACTTTTCTTGGTCACTTATTTCAATAGTGCAATAGAACTTGACTCCCAAATGTTTGATAAAAGKTATTCTAGATGAGGAAAGTTAATTAAATTTTTCTCTTAATTATTTGSCCTTAAGATATGGCATTAGAAATCTGGAGTTCTGAGTGCAGTCAGGGTAATGCACAACTTCATTTAACTCCCTGTAAGGGTTCACTGTTTGATTCTGCTGTTTCAAAATTACAGCAAATGTCTGGTTGTGGATTTATGGATTGTTCTCTATGCCTCTRGAAGAATTCCCCTATCTCCCTGAACACTTTTTTACCCAGCTCTTTTTTTCTCTTCCCCAAGAAGTACCAAGCAGAATAAAAATGTGGCTTTTAAACTATGTGCCTAATGAATTCCTGTGTTTTGCCTCTCTTTTCTCTRTAACAGAGAGAAAACATTGCAGTTGGAGCTTGAGGAAAGCTATGAAATCCCTGATGTGAAACAATTGTGGGGTGCATGAGTTGAATGGTTTTACCTGGTCACAGGACAGACAACATAAAGCAGGAACAGCAGTGAAATAATCAGCRGGTGGAGCAGAGCTTTTGGCTAAGAAATACCTCTTAGGAACACTGTAGCACTTCAAAGCCTGACTAAAAAAACTAATAATATATTCTATCTGCTTTTTATTTACTGTATTGAACCTATTCAGCAACAACAGATTGTCTGACCTGTGCATGGAATTAGTTTCCAGCGGTGCTGTTATATTTCAGACTCCTAAAAGTAAAACCCACTTGACATCYGGGAGAAAAGGGCAGCAAATATATCACAAAATTTAATGAATCCAAGGGAAGCAAGGGTTCAACTAAAGGTGAAAAATAATCATGTTTTAAATGTCAATGGATAGTATAGGCTATTACTGTATTGCTTTACTCCTGCTTTTAATAGGGTATCGTTGCAATTTTCAATTGGGTTGCACCAGGGTAAAACTGAGAAACAGAGTCCTTATGCTACTTTAATTTATAATAGGATATAAATTATTTGGATCTGAAATTCCATCAGTTTAGTGGCACAGTGTTAAACAGTTTAAGCTACATCCATGAAAAATACAGATTTTTCTATGTGCAAATGTTAGTACTTTGAGTCTGTATTTGACACTATGTCAGTAACCAATGAAGAAAAAAGCAGAGATTTCCTTGTGCTCAAAATCGAGCCCATCAATGCTATCAAACACAGGCAAACAAGCAATTGTCTGTAAATAGAATATAATAGAAGCTAAGAATGAAAATATGTCTCATTAGCCATTTCCCTGTCCTGGTATCTTCACAACTTTTCCTGGTTTGCATTTCATGACTGATGGCCACACTCTGGTTACATCCTAAGTGAATTCTGCCTGGGCCTATTCCAACAGTCTCTGCAATTTRATGACACTTCAGTATTTGCTTTAGTCCTGCCAATTTCTACACCTAACACAGACCTAGATGGACTTTCCAAATCCTCAGAAGAAAGCTTCTATTTTTACAATGTAAATGTGTTCTGGTAAAAATATTCCAGGTTGCAGAATATTCCCTTCCTTAGGAGGCTACAAAGCACCCRTATCCTTCAATATGACCTAATTAAATGACAGGTATACTTAATTAAGGCAAAATTGCATTGGCTAGGGTTACCTTCAGTACAAACAGAAATAAATGTTCTGGGACTAAAGAAGAGTCATTCTATTCCTGTTCTCCCAAGCTCTGCTGGAAATATAGGCTGACAGGTTAATAGAAGCATTTCCAAACAGTTGTAAGAAATCAGCCATCTGATTCAAGAATTCTGTTCCTTGGTTAACTTACTATTCAGCTACTGAAAACTTGATTTTCCCATCTGTGAGTTGACAAAATGGAATAAAAACAGTATTAATATTTATGTTCCAAATAGAAAAGGCTTTCAAAGCATGTTCATAAAGTGGAAAATAAAAGCAGCAGTTTATCCAAAACTTTCTCACCTTTTGCAAATTTAAAATTTATCAGCCTTGCTGCCAGGATTTGTGGGTTTAAGAACAAGTAATCATATTTTATAGAAGCTATTAATATAGGTGAACTTCTATATAATTTGAATATTCTCTATTACGTGGATCTGTTAATTTCAACTACAGTTCATACTGTTATGAGTKTTTATTCCAAAATTGCCTACAGGTGGGAAAAAATGTTTACTGGGTCTGGTTGAAATGTTTTGTGATAGCAATGTTTATATGCTACATAAAGATCATTCAGCTGAATGTGTGTGCATGTGAACCAGAGGTACCAGTAAAAATTATATCCATATGCAAATACATTGAACTTTTTTCTTTCACAAGAGTCTCATTTCTMATTAATAATGTTGCCTTCTTATGAAAAAAATCCAGTATCTTAACTAACTTGACAATCATTGTAGCTGATGGAAAAYTAAATGGGTTTTTTGAAACAATTTCTTAAATCCTTATGCATGGAATTGCTTTCTTCATACTGTGGCCTGMCAATACTTCCCACTTTGCTGATATGTGCTCCAAAATGGTTTTATCCAAATGTCCAACTGCTAAGACTGCATGGCCTGCACTCTCATTATCTGTGTTTACACACTGAGAACATRCAAAAAAGGACAAAATTTTTTCCTCAGATTCTTGTCTCAGCAACTGTCAGCCCAGGATACTTTGATTATTACRGATATTCTTACATTACTTTCCAGTTCAAGAGAGGAAAATCCTTTAGGCAAGAAGCACAGGCCMACTGCAGGAACTGACTCTCCAAGAAGTACAAGCATAAGATAATAAAATATGTTTGGATGTTTGAGTTCAAGCATACCTAACAACAGCTGCTCAAAAGCAGTGACAGGTACTTCTGTGCAAAACCTGACACTATTTTTTCCTTTTTGCATMTTGAAAAAACTCACCACAACTGCACACAGCACAAGGCAGAAAAATCCCAACCCTTTGCTTACAGGTTCCCTGTACAGAATTGGCTGAGAAAATTCAGGATGGGAAGCCCTGAAAGTGATGAAATTATACTGGATTTCTTACAGAAGATTGATCTGGGAGAAAGGAGTGGTGCAGTGTGTGTCTCACTTTGGGATGGAAAGAGTGAGAGATTGGGGTTTGACTGTTTTTATGATGCRTGTCAGCAGAGATGCTCTGATACCTTACTGGAAAAATTACCTGCCCTTTCTTCATCTGGATTACTAAAGTTATTCTTATTTAACTTGTAATGTATTGCCRGCAATGAAGATAAGAAGGGTCACTTGTGTTTATGGACATCAAAAAGAAAGTCCATGACTAATCATGGACTTAGGATTTGCAAAACTTGTCTCTGAAATATTAATTTATCCAGCAGTTCTTTGGGCTCTCTGGATTTGTGCARTGCACAACAACAGACTCACTGCCCAAGTGGTGGATGTTGTTTTCATAAAGAACTCAATTTTTACTGCTGTGACTTGGCACCATCATGTGGCCACTTTGAGTTTTCTCAACTTAAGTAAAAATTTATATAGAAAAACGTTTGCAATAATGAATTTAAACTTAGAAATATTTCAGAAGGAGAAGGTACATAACTTAGATATATCTGTTCACTAAATACTGAATGCATTGTCTGCAAATCGTCCTTTTTTCACCAAATCTGAGCTTGTTTAATCAAGGTTTTACTCATGTTCTTTAAGCCAGATTTTCTTAAGTTACAAAAGACATTTTCAGTTCTTCATCTTGGTCCAACCCTTACCAATAGCATACAAAAATTAGCATATTATGGACAGTTGTCCTCTTCCTCACTACAAGAGCTGTGAAAATTATGTGCAGAATTAAACAGGTAAGTACTTTCTGRTTTATGTCAGAAATTCTAAAAGATTTCAAATTTCAGTAAATCTCCCAGGCATATTTTTCACATAGCTTGATCCAAACAGGGAGTGTACATCTCAGAACCTGAGTTAGTCAGGTGTTCCTTTTGAACAGTTTCAGGGTCAAAATCAGAAGATAGATATGTGTGATGTAATTTGTGTTTTAATATGTTTGCATATGGTCTTTAGGTAGACACAAGAAAGTTTTAYCTTAAAAGGTTTTAGAGGCCCAGAGGTGCAAATGTCACATTCAGGTTGTACAGAAACACAACTTTATGTTTGCCAAAGAATTGCTGTGATTTCTTTCAGAGTGAAATAAGGGGAAACAGCAGTGCAATTTATAGGAATGTATTTTTGCTATTTTTTWAAAAATATATGTACATCTAGAATACTTTCAATAATGAAACACAGCCATCGTATTATTGAGTACAATAATGGYAAATTTGATTCTCTCATTTTTATGATAAAATATATTGTTTCAGTTGAAATATTGTATTAATAGTCTTTAAAATATAGACAAGTTATATATAAATTACATTAAAAAWTTTAATTGAAATAAAAAATAAACTACACATTTTGCAATAAATTGTACAACCCTGTTTCTAAAAAGACTGCAATAAAATAGAATACAGTTTGTCACATTCCTCAGGCTGAGGTAATGCCCACTTCTTCTTTACATACTGAATGTCTATCTGTCCAGACTCCTTGGCCAGCACAATGCCTAACAATCCATTTGCTTTTTCTGGCTCTCCCAGAAGAGTCATAGTTACAACCCTGAAATCAAAAGAACAAGGGARTGTTTTTTACTTGAGGCAAAATAAATAGAAATTGGTGCTTTCAAACATGTTTGTATCAGGTTACTTACAGTCAACTAAATGATTCTTATTTTCTGCTCAAGCCCCAGCATGTTCTTTAGCTTTTCACCAGTTGCAACCATTTTATGTAAGTATAACATGCAATTCCCCACCCATGCAKTTTATCATCAATTTCTAATCATGGTTGTAAATTATTTCAAGCTTGTAGAAATGATCAATGTTTGATTGCATTTTACAGTACAGTGCAATAAATTTAAAATTAAAATAATTTAAAATTTTTAAAATTGTGGGAATTTCTCCAAAAACTAGCAATGTGTTGCTACAATTAACAAGGATACAAGAAAAACTTTTAGTTAGAAGGCTATTCAGCAAGGYTTATTTCAGCCTAGGGAAGACAGTCAAAATTTAGCTCACTGTAGTTTGTTTCCACACCATCGGCAGTTCACAAAATAAAACTAGAAAAGCAAATTCTAATGACCATTTAAAATCAAGCAAAAAACCCATGCAACAATATTAATATTTTGTTAAAAAGAGAGCACATACCTCTCTGATGGCATAGTCTGCTTGGCCACAGGCAACAAATCATTTTCCAGAAGATCCCAAATGTAAATATTGGATGATGCATCCAGGGCAAAGAACACAGCAGGTCTTGTCAAAGCCCACTGCAGGGCAATAATTGGCTGGCCCTTTGTGCTGCCATTCCACTGCAGGAGGGGATACTCTGATGTCATCTGGTGTAGTCTAATGCTTCCATCTGAACAGCCAACCTACACCATAAATAAAAAGAAAATGCCTTCTGGAACAAAAGATATAAAAAAGTGGTGTTTAGGTATGAGGCTTACTGGTGGACTTGGCAGTGATAGGTTAAATGTTGGATTTGATGATCTTGGGGGTCTTTTCTAAATTATCCTGYTATTCTAAGATTTTTTTTGTCACCCGTCATGCAAGATTTAAATTAGTGAGGTAAATCTACTAACACATYTAGTTAAATTCATCAAATTAGAAATACTCCCTCAGCAAGTAATTAAAAAACGAAACTTCTATTAAAATGTTTTCATACCAAAAATAGTGGCTTTCCAAAAGGGAAGAAATCAATTGCAGTGATGCTTATTGACCTCAGTCTGCTCTCCTGGGGCCTGAATAGCTTTGGAACAACTTTTAAATCATGTCTTGTACCATGGCCTACCAGACCCTATGAACAATATAAAGAAAATTAATTAAACAAAACGACAAAAAAGAGTTGCATTATTCATATTACAGGAAAGRGTTAAATAATTAATGAGCTGATACTTTAAAAGATCCTTAATAGCTAACAAATTTTAATAGCTAACAGATTTTAATAATATAGGCTCAAATTATAAATTTTATACAGTCTACAGGTAAAATTCCAACTAAATAAGACAGTTTCCAAACCAAAAAGCTAACAATGAGATGAATTCCAGGATGGTACTCACAATGTTTGTTCCAACAATGAAGTGATTTGGATTAGAAGACAGAAATTTAAGAGTCAGTGTCTGTGGCATTCTCTGGCTAATATCCTTTGGGAAAAGGCTGAGGAAAATGGCAAAGGCAAAAGATGCATGAACACAGGGAATTGTCTCCTAAAGCTGTGCAAGCACATACAGAAACTCTTCATCTAAAAAGTCTATGATTAGATCTAGGAAGAAATGTGTATTAAAAAAACACAAACAGAAAATAAGGTTAAATATATCTTAGGTAACAGCAAATTAGTAAAGTATAGGAAAAACTAGCTTTGTGAAATAACACAAATGTAAAATTGTAATGCCCCAGTTTTCCTACCTGTTACTCAATTCCATAGTTGAGCTATGTACTAACTTCACCTTCCCTCCAGGAACTAAACCTAAAATTATAMACAATTATTATTTGAACTGATTTAAGCACTTTGCATTAAAAAAGTACAATCCATGAATTAAATCGCAAGGTAATAAGTAAAAGGATATTTCATAATTAGTTTACTGCAGATACAGCCTTTGACATGTAAGAATCTTACAGCATTCAGAACTATTTGCTTCAGAATTCAAATCTGAAGAGTTACAATCTTTGACAGAAATAGAAACATAGTTACACTTTTCTTTTTCARCACTCTAAGACTCAATTCTAAAAATGGTTAAAATGCAAATTCACTTGGATCTTTGACAATGAATTATAGGTATGAGATAGTGCAATAATGTATCCACACAGTTGGTCTATGTTACTTGTTAGCTGAGAACAATATAAATAATGCAAATCCTTCGAAGACAATAATTTTTTGAAAAGGAAAAAGTTTTACTGCTGGTTGCAGTAAAAATGTGTCAACATGTGACCACAGCTTTAGAATGYACCTCTCCACAGACATAATACCCAGCTTTGGCATCTTAATATAGCCTGACATTGCACATGAGCTGATAGAAACTGATCCAAAATTCTAATTTGCTGGCATTACTTCATTGTTTATTTATGTATTTTCAAGTGTAAAAGGATTTTAGTCACAGCCTTTTCCAGTTAGGTAAGCATGGAAGTGAAAATTTGTTTAAAGAACAAAGAACGTAATTTTCTCCATTTACATAACTCAAAAAGGGCTGAATGGACTTGGTTTTTCAGTGTTTCCACAGAAAACTTCTCATGCTAAATTAAGTATCTTACCTAAAAAAGGGCTTTCAGAACAATTCTCAAAATGGAGACACAGGCAACAACAAAAGCACTATAACAGGTTTGGCTAAAACTAAAGTCCAAAAGAGGAGGACCAAAGACATAGAATTGCACATTCTTGGGAAAAAAACCTACTGTTGACAACACAGAAAACTACTCTGACACTGTAAGAAAGTGTAGYGCCGATTGCCAATTGTCTAGTGCCAATTACCAATACAGAATTAGCAGATGAGATTTAGATAGCAGTGAAAATTATCCTCCTTCCTAACCAATATCCCCAAACATCAGCTATGAATTATTCAGAATAAATCTTTTCTTCAGTAATTTTGCCTTCTTCTAAAACTACTTATTGGCATCACTGACTCTTCCTCTCCCTTTTAACTCCATAGTCTCAAAACTGGAACATTTTATTCTACCTCTAACAGTAGCACTGTACTCACCTAAGTCAGCTTGTGAACCAGCTACATCTGCTTTCTGCAATTCAACAACTACCTGAAAAGTCAATAKTTAACATTAATAAACAATCAATACTTACCAGAATTCAAAGTTGTAATAGTAAGTAAAACTCTAAAGGGGTRTTTGGAGAGGCAGGTCTAATATTACAATGATTACAGGTAGATTCTCTACTCCCTGTCAATGTCTGCAATTCTAAAAATAGCTTCACATGCCTGCTTGATGTTCCTGATGGAAAGCAGAATATGGAAAGCTACATTCTACACTTAATTGCTAGTTGGCATCTTGTTGGTTTTGTCAGTCAACAAAAAACCCACTTTAAACAAGGAATTGTAACACATTTCCTGTGCTTTCCTATACACGAATAAAATGAGCTATACATGAAATAAAAAGGGTAGATCATTTGCCCTGAATCTGTTGCTACTTAAATTACTTAAGTAAGTTAAGGTTTTAAGGAACTTGATTACTGACACAGAGGTGAAATACTTTTATCTCTTAYTATTCACAGGTTCAGCAGCTGGGCCAAAGCTGTATCAGGTAAAGAAACACTTGAAACATATGATAGAAGAGTTGTCAGGACAGTAATTATAAGCAGCAGACCTAGTGCTTTCCTAACCATCATATTTTAGGCAAAGAAATCTTATCCTCTGATTTTCACTTTTTATCTCTTTAACATTTGTTTTGTATAAATTTGGATTTAATTTCTCCCCTACATTCAGTATCATCTCTGACACCACTGTGATTTTAAAATCAAAGTAGGTGGGTGAAAGATGACTGAGGACTATTAATGGAGTACTGGAAATATTTGAACATATTTTTTTAARTAATACAACTTATTGCCTTTTTTCATGAATTTATGTACCTGTTATTACTTTTGCCAAAAGATAACATTACGGGGTCAGATCAAAACTTTTAAGGAGAATTCCAACAGAATGGTTAGTGTTGCTGTACTTTTCAGGGAAGCAATTCTCCTAAGAAATTCTGAATTTGGGTTATTGTATTTGAAGTATTTTATTACACACTATACTCTCTCTTTTCATACATACTCACCCACATATTGAGGATTCCATTTTCATCCATTGAAGCTATCTGAAATGGAGGGCTTGACATTTCTATGGAAGGAATGGTAACAATTTATATTCATACACTGACCTCCCYCCTGAACAATAGCAAAGGATTTGAAACATTTCCTACATTAATACATCCTCTGAAACTTCTACAATCTTCTCATTTGCATAAAAAGGGAAAGTGGCCTAATTCTACCAAAGGGGAAAAAAGGCATGAAACTTTCTTTACTGACAGGGTGTTCAAATATTGGAGCAGGTTTCTTATATAGGTGATCAACGCCCCAGGCCTGTCAGTGTTAAGGAGGCATTTGCACAATGGCCTTAACATATTTTAACTTGGTCAGCCYCAAACTGATCAGGCATTTGGATGATCCTGGTAGGTCCCTTCCAACTCAAACAGTCTGTTCTATATGGTCTAGTCTGGCCTATTCCAGTATATGCAGCTTGTCCTACCAGAAAGGCAATGATCTCAGTCTGCATCTTTTTTAAAATGTCTGGATTCTGCGTGGACTTTGGAAGGGAACATAAAGTGAAACAGATGGAATCTTGTAAAACCTGCAATAGGCAGCACATTTCTTCAAACCACTATGGATTTCAAAGTACAAATCTGCAATGGAAGTGATAATGTCTTCCCTAGCACACTGTCTGAGAATTTGAGGATGTGAGGATTAGAATTTCTTTGCAAAGGTTKGTCATAAAAAGAACAGGCAAAAGGCACAGGAAAAACCACCAATTACAGCCAYACATTTTAAGTGCTTTCAGATATAAGCAAGTTGCTACACTGACTCAGACAGGGATTTTTTTTGGACATTAGAAAAGCACTAAGACTCTTCCAAACACAGTTTTTGAGTGATAACTGGTTTTATCATGGAAATTCTACTTTCTTCTGTCTAGAAAGCAGAATTTACAACAAGCACACAACCACATCTGATGTAAAGCTGCACTGAATGAACGTTACATAACAATGAGAGCAGAAAACAAACATGAATATTGCATGCAATTGATACTACAAGCAACTTAAGAGGCAGACTGGGATTATAAACTGGATTTTGGCTATGATATATTTGTTTCACTAGATACCTAAAGAAAGGCTCAGATTGATGCTTAGAAGAGCAGTTTACACACCCTCATGATAAGAGAGGCTTGAGAGCCCATGACTGTGGTCACTGCTGAGAGAAGTTGAGACAGGTTCCACTGCTAGTATAGGAGAGGTGTGGTTTACTGAGTTTAGAATGCCATCTGTAAATGAGAATAATGGAAGTTAAACATAGCACTTTCCACAAAAAACAACAACAAATTTTAATCACTCTTCAGCTTATGGGAGAATGATGATTACAAAGAAAGAACGGCAAATAATGAACTTTGCACACATCTCAAATACTGCACATCTCATTACAATACTGCAAACTGCTAAATTAACACAATACTACTAGATAAATCAGTGTTTCAATATTTCTATTCACTTCTCATTTTCCAAATGACTGATGCACCATTTATGCCACCATACCAGACATTTCATTAAAATCTGCCATTTCAGGGTTAGTATGGAAAGAATTATTTCAAATTCCATAAACAATAGGGGTAGAAATAAATCACTGCTTACTATAAAATAAGACAAAACTGAAGAAAAATTACTCTTAGTAGAAAGTGTCCTTAAAAATCCTGAAACAGTATTCAACACAAGAGAATACATATTTGCCCTTTAATAACATTTTAAGGCTAATGTGTGTTTAGAGTAATGTCAATGTGTGTTCTTTGTCAGATACTCATGATTTCTGGACTTGCCCTGTGTACTGAACTTAATCTCATTTAAGACTGAAGGCATTAAAGCTTCCTAAGTATCCAGCATTAAACCTGCCTGCTTACATAAGCAACTACATGAAACTATACACATCCATTTGACCACCAGCTTGCAACACAAGACCAAGCATCCTTGACCTACAAAAAAAATTAAAAGTCTATCTGTAACCAACTACTGTTTACTTTTACATGGCTACTGCAATTAGAAACACTTGTGAAGAAAAGAGGATTTTTTAAATGTGTGTAGTGGGGTTTTTTAGAAAACTAATAGTACAACAGCCAAAGTTAAATCAGAAAATCATAGCATGGTTTGGACTGGAAGGGATATTAAAGATCATCTCATTCCAACCACCAGCTATGGGCAGGGACACCTTGTGCTGGACCAGGTTGCTCAGAGACCCATCCAGCCTGGCCTAGAACACTTCCAGGGATGGAGCTTCCACAACTTCTGTGGGCAACCTGTGCCAGGGCCTCACCACTCCCACAGGAAAAAATGTCTTCCTAATAACTAACCTAAACCTACACTCCCAATAAAATTATTTACAAAACTGTTGCTATATGTTATTCCTCACTCTAGGATATCTTTCATGAACATTACAGAAACATCACGACTTAGGTGACAATTTCACTGTGCACAAAGTGACTGACCAGGATGCACAGATGCTCACCTGTGGAAAATGTGGGAACTCTAAATGTCCACTCAGTTTCAGTGATCATCATACAAGGGTGCATTCTKGAGTCTTCTCGAAGATCCCACACCAACAATGAACCATCTGCTGTTCCAGCAAAAACTAATGTTGCTTTACTGGGACCAAAGCAGCAACACATCACCTGTGAAACAGTAAAAGCATGCAGGTATTATGATAAAGATCAATGGTTTGATGAGCCTGAAATAGGTTTGTGAGCATGGGAACCCAGAAAATACAGATTACATGTGTTTATGTATTTTAAAAGGGAAGTAGGATACAAGACCTTCAGCAGGCCTTCCCTTTTCCAAACAATCATTGTGTAAACCACATCTACTGTCACAAAGCTGAAAGAGGTGACTCAATTGTATGGGAATGAGTAGAGAGAAGTCCTAACAACATCTGAACTAGATGTTTACTTCCATTCACTCTTCAGCCATGAAATAGAGTCAAAACTAAAAAATCAAAACAACCAACAAAACACCATGACCATCACTACAATGTGGTTCTGAAGCACAGAATAGAACAAGAACAGTCTTTGTTCACTAGGCTCAAATGTGTTTCTCAGAAGATAGAAGATGGCACATTTTGCAGCAACACAAAAAAAGACCCCATGTAAAAATAAAATCTTTAAATAAAGTCTTGTAATTGATGGACAATATACAATGTTATTAAAACATACCTCTGAATCACATATTAAAACTTTCTGAGGACTGGAGGGCTGCCAGATGTTCCAAACACATATGAGGCTCTTTCTGCTCAGCAAACCCACACCTGCCTTTTCAGGTAATCCATGAGCAGAAAGTAGTGTCTGCCTCTGAACTTGGGAGACATACAAGCAGGGGATTTTTCGGCCTAAACCATTAAAGAAAAAAGACAAGAAAGAAAAGCAATAAATGAAAAAGCATATTCACTGCAGATGAAAAAGYATATTCAGCTGCTATAGCAACAAACAAACTAAGATGCAATTATGAAGAATATTTCTATTAATACTATGTTGTTTTTGAAACTATACAATAAAAAAGTAGGGACTAGAGAAGGAATTCAAAATACTAGAAGTAGGAAGCAAAAAGGAAGAGAGTCAGGAAATTAATATAATAATTATTCTGGGTATAAACAAGCCAATCTGATCTGATGTCAGTATATATACTGAAAATTAATCTGAGTCTCAAACAGGAAACAGCACAGGCCAGGTTTTTTTGGTTTTATSTCCATCTAACATGTTCCTGTTAGATGATGTAGGGTTCTGTGTTATAATAGGCCTTCCTAACACAATTACAGATGCTCTATTTTTCACTTTTGATCTGAACAGCTACTGTTTATATGGAGAAGATATAATTGCTTTACAAATATATCAGGCTACAGTGTCCCTGTTGAATAACCTGCCTTTATTTTTAACTTTGGCCCTRCTGTCAGCATAAAGAGCCCAAACAAAATTACATCCCTTAGGGTGGCCCTTCAACAACAGGAACAAGAAATTACACCCATCATGTTAATTGATGGCTTTATTTCTGGTAGGAAGATATGGAATATATTTCTTGTAAGATGCTCTAATGTTCCCTATGTGAAACCAATTTGATTAGTGCAATTAAAAGGAAAGTGGAATTTACATCATCTGTATATCCTGATATGTGCTGTTTGCACAGTAATGACAAAGAACATGGCACTTTGCATAAGAAAGAAGAGATCACTCTGTACACTAAAAGGTGTAGAATAAAGTTCCCTTACCRTGGAGGAATGGCTGGTTAGTATTTAACTGGAAACAGCTATCACTAATAGACAGACTGGTTTGTCGAGATCTTAGTTTCCTGGGTTGTGTTGCAACTTGATCTTCCTCTAGCAAAACAGCAATCACCTTTCAAACATAATTACATTTATAGAAATAAAAGGGTCATCTTATCTTCCAGCTTTGCTATTTGTAGCTTTCTAAAGTTACATGGAATAATTTCATAAAACTTTTATCAACAGYCTTGTTAATTTTGTAACTGCAAATACAGTTTTACAGACATAAAAAGTTGCACAGCTCTGATYCCACTCCTTTTCAGAGAGATTTTTCTCTTTGATAACAAGTATTATTTAAGTAATTCATTTAAATTAGTCAGAACAAGAACTGTAAGAGATTTATCACACTGTATACTTCTGCAACCAGCTCAAAGGGATATTWAGGATATAAGTGTACCTGGCATGCAGACCGGAGAAAATTTGCTAATCTTTGTGAATCAATTTTGGGTGTTGGAGCTCCATTCACTGATGAATTCTGGCTGTTTATGGGACCTATGAAAAACAGAAAAACAAAAAAMCAAAACTGAGGCTTCAAAAGAGAATCAGTTAAGAAAAGTGTAAGGACAATTTAATTTTTAAGCAAGAGGAGAGTGGCAGAAATCAACTTATCTTCAGAAATAATAGCGTTGAAGGACAAGATCTGTTGGAGACTCATTTCTGCTGCCAATAGAAACATCAAGCCAGAAGGAAAAATGATTTCTGCCACTTATTTTTCATACTTTCCACATGAGGATTCAGAGTGCCTATGTCAGCTTRCTATCAATGCAGCCTGCCACTCTACAGATTCTCACAAGTAAAGGATACCAAAGAGAAAGTTTATATAACAGGCACTCATCTATGAGTGAGTAAGATTAAAACGTTCTTCACCTCCAGATACAAGAGCACTTTCTCCTGGATGCTGTGTCCATTTCTCCAATGTCTCAACTTCCTCAGTCTGAATGTCTCTATCAAGATTGTCCTCATTACACTGAACATATGCCTAAAGTAGAAAGATTAAATTATCAATATATGGGGTGACACAGCTAAGACTGACAGCACATAACTGAATAGGACTTAGCAGTTTTAAAACTGAAATTTAAAGCTCAGCCTCTTCTGTTTGTGAATTCAGATCTGAGCATACTGACACACTGTCACTATTTCATGCATGCACATTTCACCACATTTCACACCAGAGTGCTAAATAAATARTATTGAAAAAATACAGGATGTCTTCCTAGGAGCGTAAACACCAAACCCAGCAYATCTGGGGACACTGAGCCACAGACAGGCAAAAACCCCTTTAGAAAAAGGGGAAGGAAAATGAGAGAGTCGTCTTCTAATACAGAAAGGAAATTGCCTGTCTGGCCAAGAGTTTTGAGATCATTGTTTTATACTAATTAAGGCTTAGAGATCAATATGATTAATTTATTATCTAATGYGCTGGTAGCTTTAGAAACTTTATTTTTTAAGGAAAATTCTTTTCCAGAAGGAAAATCAGCCCTTTGAGGATTGAAACATTACCAGGTATTTGTTACACACCTGCTTAGTGTTCATTTTACCAAAATTCCTGATATACATGTCGTACTCATTGACAGGGGGCAAATCCAGWAGTGAAAAACAAACTGAGAAATCCAGGTCAATTAGGGGGAGAAGTTCTGAAGTCCGTTTTCTTCAGGATAAATTACAAGAGAGAAACACAAAAATGGTTAAGAACAAATATTTGGTATTCCTAAAGAAAGAAAACCTGATTTTGTACCTAACAATCCTTTAATCTATGGGAATTGAAGTTGTACTGAAATTAATTAGCAGATAAAAATGTAACAATAGAAATACATAGACCATTGTTTAGAGTTTTCATTTAATGTTACATTGAGATAATGATCATATTTGAAAAGGCACTACTAATGGCAAAAGGCAAATGGTTTATTACTAAAGCCAAACTATCAAAAGCTTGGCAGATCATCTTGCCTAAGTATTCCAAAGCTGTCTGTGAGGTAACAGATGAATGTCTCTTTCTTCTATAGTTAGGATAGTGGCTAATTCTCCTAAACTCATTTTATTACCTCACATCACTCTTATGTGTACATAAAGATCTTGTATGATATCCTAGCTTTGTTACACATTTGCAGGAARACACTGACAGTCCTTGTCACAATTCACACAACCATCTATCTACTTTAATGCCATAAAGCTGTTAAGATATTTCRTTACTAAAGTGAACTGCTTGAATTGCACAAAGATGTCTGCTTACGAGTTCCAGGCTCTTGCTGTAGTACAGTCTTTGATAATTACACAATTTTTGCAGTCTCCCTTTCTCTCTCTTGCACTTGCAGGTTTTTAATGTACTTAAAAGCRATACATAAATACAAATCAGATAAAATTATGCATCTATAGCAATTCCATATCTAAACACTCTTGCAGATGCATTTTCTAGTTACAGCTTCTTGCTGAGGCAAGATGGCATTTGAAAAGAGACAAGACTAGAGTAACAAGAGCTAGAATTGCATCAGTATTTTAAAGTTAATTTTTCTTTATGTATAAGGACAATTTTCACATCTCCTTTTTGCTACTTGATGACATCTATTGCATATTCTTTCCCACATTTTACTTTAACTTGTGCTTCCTAATGTATCATCTCTTCACAAACATGGGCATAGATTGCTGAGATATAACTCAAACATATGAAACTTGCTTMCTAGTTTCTAAACTTAATGATACATGCAGATAAATCCTTAAACTAATGAGTTTGTACTTATAATTTACAACTCCCAGGTGCCACAAACTATTTATGGGATGCTTTCAATCTATTTACTGGTAGTAATGTACTATCACAACACTGAATTCCACAACCCCTTTCTCTTCCCCTGAAAATGCTCATTATCTTCAGGCTGTGTATGCTGTCAGCATGCACACAGAGTTATAAACATAGTCATAATCAGTCATGGTACTTAATCAGCAGAGGCTGACAAACATTCCAGAAGGCAATTCTCCAGAGATGGCTTTGTGAGTTTCTTAATCTGTCTCTTCAGCCTAGAGAGGAAGCCTAGACAATGAACTTGCATAAAATTTGAGTATATAGTTTAGGCAATGTGAATTAAATAACTTAGACAATAAAATCTCCCTTATGTGAAAATTAGCCACTGATGTACAGCCATGAAACAGTGGAGTCTGGTATTAACAATAACATTTAATAACATTGCTTTATGCATCCAAACATTGTAACAGAAAACTGGAGATATATACAGTGTTTCAGATAAATCTGGAGCATCTGTCAAGTTCCACAAAAAGCAGGCATCAATTTGTTTCTTTAAAATACAGAGATGTCTTAGGTATCTCAAATCTAGATCAATTTTAGACCAGCAATAACATGTTTTTACAGCAATAGATGTTATCCCTGAAAGGGAATGTGCTATTTTAGCAACTATATGCACCATATATTCTTGATTATTTCAATAAGTTACAGTTCTGCAGAGACCTGATGGTAGTTAAAAGGCTTGCTCTTTAGTACTTTAAGTCAATATTTAATTAAATGACTGAAGCAWTAAACAAAGAAATTACAATCCTGGCAACAGATTCTGTAATAAAATGATGCACATAAACTGATACATAGATACATTTCTCTTACAAAATTACTTGTAGCAATACCTGTAAATTATATATACTTAATTAAAGATACACACATCTCTAATCCAGACGCAGGACTTAAGGACAAATGACTTGTAGCAATACCTGTAAATTACTGCTAGTTAATAAAGTATTTGATTCCATAAGACTCAAGTTTATAAAATTCCTGTACTTCAAATATAACGAAAAAAACTGCATCTCACATAGTGAGYTGCCATTTTTGTGAATTATTTAAAATACACTTACTTCTGCTTACTGGCCATACTCCGGCTGCTTTGTCTTTGGTTTGCCATTTGGAAATCCATGAATATTCCACAAAAAGAGCTTCTGACAGAAGAATCTTGCYTTTCTGTGATATTGTAAAACACAGTGTTACAGTTCACACTTAAAAGTGCATGGAAATGTTAAGCAGTAAGTCTAAAATGCAGCAGAYTTGTTACAACACAGCTACTGGAAGTTCCTGATTCACATGTARCACAAAGTGCTCTATCACTATTTTCAGTAAAAAGAGTTTAACATCAGTAATGGGCCAGCATATGGCCCTTGCAATGGYTCTTTATCAATCAATCCAAAATGACTCATCATTGTAATTTTTACTTTAGAAGACTTATGCAGAAAGTGTCTCTTTCTTTCTCTTGCCATCAGCAGGTGCCTTGTTCCCCTGTGTACAGTAAAACACTCTGTGATCAATTYTAAAGATGGCATTCAAGTCACATAGACTTCACCATGTTCACACTACACCTCTGAGTAAGAGCTCAGGTAAAGGAGAACCTCACCAACACAGGCTTAACTAATATCCTTAGATGAATAAGGAAAACATTGAAAACTTCCTTGAAAAGCCACAGTTAACAAACCAACTACAACCAATGATGTCACATCTATCTTACTCCCTTTCCTGGCTAGGTTGCAGCTAATTGACCTTAAGATCCAACTTCCAGTCAGGACTAGTGGTGCTTCACTTCCTCAAAGGATGACAGCCTCTTTAGGCAATACTTCTAAAATGCTTTTTAGCTTATAAAAATAATTGCCAGACTGGTCAACCACAATTTTAAGCAAACAAGATCAAAAGTTCATCAAAAAAAGAATGTGTTGTGTAATTAAGAATAAACSACCAAGTGTTACAATTCTGAAAATTAAAAATCTCTATTGATTCTGTATTGTTAACTAAATAAATAATAATTGCATAAATCTTCTGCAAGAAGAAATTCACATAACAGTATGCTGGTTCCTGCTGCAATGACCAATAAATGAAATCTATTGACAGAGACTCTTCTAGGCTGGAAAAGACCTTTAAGGGATACTGTAAAGACTTACAGGAACTTAATTTTATTCTTCCTTTCTGTAGTCTTGTTCTAACTTTGAACAAGACTAAAAAACTTTTWAATATTTTTTTGCACAATGATTCTATGTGGTTGTTCACTTCAGTGACTGCAAAGAAGAACAACAACTGTACTTAAGTAAGCAGCTCTGGCACTCACAAGAGTGAGATCAACTGAATTCCAGACATTTCAGAAAGAGCTTGCATTTAAAAGTGATAAAGTGCTATATATTTGAGTAGTATTGATATTTTTCTTGCCTTCCCTCCAGAACAGTTGCTTCAAATTTGCTTAAAAGAAAAAGGTGAATTTAATGCCAGCGGAAGCCCCAAACAGTTCCAGCACTCCTCAAGTTTTCAAAATCCAGACTCTCATATGCTCCTCTTACCCAAAATAAGATGTATTAAATGTCAGTCTGTACTTTTTATATTTCACAATTTAAATGATTAGTAATGCCTCTGAATCATTTAGTAATGTGGACGTTACAGTGCTTACCACAAATCTACATGATTCATATTGAGGACCAGATTTTGGTCTTTAGGCAAACTGTTAGAAAAAGCAGCCAGCTGACTTGTATGTGTTACTCATACATTTAATAGAAAAAGGTTGGTATCTAGTCACATACCCATGACTGGCTCCCTTTTTTCATTTTCCAGTTTCTTTGGCAATGGATTAAAAATTCTATCATTTTCTGCAGTAATTGCTCTTTTAATTTCTTCAATTTCTGATGTTCTGGGAAACTGAACCTCTCTTAGATTTTCTTCTGCATCTCCTACTTCACCACTTTTGTCTTCATCATCTTCAAAATCATCTTCATAGACCTTTGAAAGTAACAGAACTTCCAATACTTGGTAAACACAAACTATAGATGCATTTTTCAAGATCTTTTACAGAAATTATAAAATATCAAAATAAAAACCTTGTACAGATATCTATAAATCCTGATTGAAAGGCATTCTAAAATAACTGATGGAAAGAAAACGGCACCTCTTGATTCTGCAGTAATTTTAATCAAGAGAAGATAATCTCAGTGTTGTTCTAAAGTGCCCAAAATAGTCTTTTTATTTAATATCCTAAATTAGATACTTTAAGTTTAGGTGAATTATGTGTTCCTTGAAAAAAAAAATAACAATGTTCAGTGGCATAAATGCTTCAGGGATATATGAAGTTGTTTATTTGACAGYTTTAATTCAAGCAGTTCTTTAATGGCACACTCCCTGTCTATGCCTAAGGGTCATCCTTTAACAAATTCTCAAACTAAGACAATTCATGTAATGCTAAATCACCTAAAACATATGAACAAGTCTTAACTCTGCTTATTTCTCTTCACTGAATGGTAAAGAGCTACTGCAGTGACCAGTCCAACAGTGGAAATCATCACTCCTGACATGAGTAGAGATGAATTCTACCCTCACTGAACAAAGATGATTCTAGTTCAGCTCACAATGAAAGCACATCCCACACATTCTTGTATCTTAATAACTTTAAAGTAGACAAAAGAGCTAAAAATAGGGAATTCAATTAAACAAATTAGTGAAGTGAATGCTACATATCAATATCTTTTTCCTATGATATTTTTTCAATGATAAATGAGCAAGATTTTTCTATTTTTTATCTGAAATTATTAGCTCTGATTATTTAAGTAATTCAGCATTCTTCACAGAAAGTCATTTAAATAATTGAAATCCACAAAGGCAGAGAAAATATTTTGTGAACACTTCAACCGAAAAAACAAAAATTGATTCCTAGCCTTTGATGAAAACTAACAAAATATATAGCAGAGAGTTTCTACACAACATTTTAATTGCTCACTATCTACTATTAGCCAAATTAAGGTCACTGTCACCAAAAAAACAAGTAAAAGCCATGTAACATCCTGTTTATTTCTGTGAACAAAGTTAATCTCTRTTTTGACACTTAAGAATTACTTCAGACAGACAACTGTATACTTTTACTTACTTCAAAGTCATCTTCATAATTCAGTGAAAAATCCTTAAGTCCTGTGTCTGGATTAGAGATGTGTGTATCTTTCATTTCCTAAATCAGAAAAATAAATGAAACCATTAAATAATCTCCCTCCAAAAAATCTCTTATCTGCCAAATCTTAGCATACAATACATTAATAGTTGCTATTCTCAGATATTTCTACATTTTCAAGTAAACATATAGCATGTTGTTTATACACATAAAGAAAATTATATTATCAAGTGCTAATTACTGAATTAAACTAATAGTACAGGAAGAAAAACAGAACTCAACCTTATCTTGGGAAGACCAACTGTTTTTCTAACAGTGTTTTTACTGGAAAAGATATAAAAACTGCTGTGCTGCCTACAACTTCATTGATGGGCCCTGCCACTTTGAGGACTAGACAAAATTATCCCTAGACCTAATATAACATTATATAATATAACATTAAGTTATACCAAGGGACTCACTCTGTTAATAAAATAGTGCAAGTGGTGAAACCAGGAAAGCAGAGACATGGATGTAACAGGAGAACAAGATAATTTTTATATGTAAATAACTTGGTTAACACTGAATCCTCTACTTTATTTACATGGAATAAGATTTATGGTATCCCTGCAATAACTTCAAATACATTTCCATTCTCTGGATTATTAACTTGATTAAAATAATGCCATTTATTTATGGCAGCTTTCCTGGTTTCAATATTTGCAGTGTTTTATTAACAGACTGAATCCCCTAGTATAACTTTAGTTGTGAGAAATTTCTCTGATTTCTTCTGCCTGCAAGGTTGCAGATACTCAGCAGTAAGTAATTCATATAGTTTAATTCATATGATTTTTAAATAAATCCTTATTCCATTTAGTCAGACCCCTTTAGAAACACACTCAACAAAGGTGTTTATTAGCTTTTAGGCTACTTTGTAGTTTTTATTACCTATGATCACCTCAGAAAATGCCAACAGAGSTGTCAGCTTTATTAATAACACAGATGCATCTGGTACAAATATGGTTTTTACACACTAAAAACCTCCACCTGTCAGTACTGTCTGGGTTCCTACTTTCAAGAATTTATAGAGAAAATYTATATATTGCCAATACAAAGCAGGATTAGGAAGTTATGCTGGAATATCTTGAAGGCTGTGGCATTTGGAGCAACAAATAYACAAAAAAATCAACAACATAGAAGGCAAATCCCTGGAATTTCAGTGTCCTTGTTGAGTCAGGTCTTAAGTAGGAATTTCTCCTTCTTGTGTTGCCTCCTATTGCCAATGAAGACCGAGAAGATTATGGAAAAGGAGACCAAAGACCAAATATAAGAGGACTGAACTGCCTATTTCTCTCCACAAACTAGAAATGAAATTTAGGTCCTCACCACAGAAATTCACAGTTAAAGATGAGCTGAATCAATAAGTTGAAAACAACACAAAATTTTTTTAAATTGTTATGGTAGAGTTAGGCTGTATCTGCACAGACTCTTCCAAATACACCCAAGTCTATACAGCTTCAGACTTGCTGAAAATTTGGTTCTGCCTGCACATGTCCATTTAAAAATACTAAAATACGTCATTTCAAAATCTAAAAATAATTTCCTCTTCCTTAGTTTTACCTCTTGTCTTGTGTCTATGTCCTCTGTTTCAATGAGTTTTCCTTTATCTTTTACAGTCCTATTCAAAAAGAGAAAAACAATTTTATTGGTTAACTCATAAGAAAGCACTTCTGCTTCAGTTTTGTTTCCTGGTGATTTTGTTTGTTTCAGTAAAAAAAAAGGCTTTTTTTCCTGAACAGGAAAGAACAGTTGGAAATTTCCACTTAACTGATACATTTCTACAAGTATTTTTTATAGATCTCTGTGATACAAAAGAATAATGAAACAACCAAATGATTAACCTTCAAAGAATTGAGAAACTTTGTCCAAATTTAACACCTATAATTGCATCAAAAGGCAAGAAAAGAAGAAAAGTAGTGAAAAAAATTTCATAACCCCACACATTTATCACTTGTACTAAGATCTGCAGCAAGCCAGAGATCAAGATCAGGTTGGTGCAATATCTTCAGAAGCTATAAATCAGAGACTGATTTTAAACCTGTTTTTTATTCAGGGGTGTTATTTATGGGGACAATACAATCAGGGTCAGAGAGGAAGAGCAAGTCAACAAGCTTGGCTCCTCAATAATCTATTTGATTATTTTATATTTGTAGAGAGTAAGTAGAGAATATCAGACTTCAAGAAGAGAGTATTTTTACTTTTTATGTATTTGTGTATACTGCTGTTGGGATTGACAAACATAGGAAAAGGCAACAATAAAAATGAAAATTTGGCTGGATTGTGTCATAACAAATTGGAGTGATTCAACATTAACAGTGCTTGAAGCTGAACCAGGGTTTCATAACATCTCACCAMACCATATTGCCTTCCCTGCCATCCAGGAATGGCTAAACTCTTCTTCCCAGCTATGCACAAACAATGACTCAGCCACAGCCCCAGCAGCAACAGCTTCAAAACATTGCCTGAATATTCAGCACTGCTGACACAGCTGAGTGCTGCTGCCAGGTAGCATCTCACCATGTGTATTCTGAAATATTTCATTTTTCAGTTTTGCATAGGATCACACTTCCACAAATTCATTTCAACCAAAGTGGTTTGTCCCGTGCTTAACATTAGTAATACTCAGCCACTGGTGGTGMCTTCACTGCCTGTGTCCCTAGAAGCAAACAACCCAGACTTGTATTGAGCCAGGAAGATAAACTAGGGTTTAAAAGTGAAAATTGCAACCAACCATGGACTCAGAGAATTAGACTCCAGAAAGAATTTTACAAGGCTCAAGAAATAAAGAATTCCAAGTACTAGAATATACAGGAAACTTCTCTGAGATTTCTATTTGCTAGTAATAAAACTTAGAAATATAATCCTGAAATTTAACTGATTCTACTCAGGGTATCTAGAATATTTACCTTCATATTAAACTGCAAACTTGCTATATGTAAATATAATGTTTTAGATACCATTTAGGATAGGACCTAAGGATTGATACTCAAATTAAACTAAACAACAAAATAGAGTCATGTGTAGCTCATCATGAACCTTACATGTGTCCACATGACTACATAGTGAATTTCTAGGTGTTAAATACAGCATTTCTATCTCCAAAACTAAGTGTCCAGATTAATATATATGTAGTTTACAAGGACTGAAAAATATCTCTTGCTACSCTGATGAAGAAAAATAATTAAAGGAACACAAATACATACATTTTTATCTGAATCATCTTAGAGGATGGATTTTTTTTGTAATTGCTGTACTACTGGGCTGATGAAAAAAAATTATATTATCCCCAGATATGTGAGATTAAGAATTTATGCTTATTGGTTTGGTGGTGACTGAATCTTAGTAGACACCATCTAGTATATAATTATTTTAAATCTCTGAATTTACCTTACAAGCTGATGGCTCATTTCTTCTTGAATCCTCTCCTCCTTTTTGTATTCACTGTTCTGTGAAAGAAATCATAATATTCATGAGTCAGAAATGCTGGGAGGGAATATGTATACGAACCTGTATTAGTAGTACCCTCATCAAACAGCAAAAAAGGTTGCTAATTAATTGTTTCAATTACAGACTATTTTTTATTACAGTCATTGCTTGTAAGATGCTCTCAAAAAATGGTAGGGCCTAAGGGTTGACCTTGGAAGGCTGTGGCCAGCCTGTTCCAAAAAAATGAGACTTTAACAGTACGTACTACAATTCACACAAACTGGATGGAGGGACACAGAACAGTCTCAGGCACTTTTAATTCCCAGTAGAGGGACTTGAATCTTAAATTCTGTATTATGAAGGTTTGCTTAAGTTTGGAAATGTATTCAATAGGTTGTTTAAGATAAAGGTCTTTGTGTCTATTGAGAAATATAAAACAAAACATAACTCTGGGACAGAGGCATCAGTGTGTGTGTTCTCTAACAGCAACCCRAGTACATTCCCAAGGAAGTCAAACATTGAGCAAGCCCCAGATAAACTTTGGTGTCTGCTGCAGTCAGTCAGTTACAGGAATCACTCATGGAGGGCCCCTGCACWGAAAATTACTCATATTGTCACTAGAAAATATATTTGTGAACTTCTATTTCAGAAACTTGTACATCTTCACTCTTTAGGCAGCAGAAGAAACTACCCGAGACCATSCCAACTGTTGTATGTCTATGTCTATAGAAAATTCATTTGACTTTAAGAGTTACAAATTACTAGAGATTCCTTCTCTCAGTCTTGTTGAATAAATACTTATGAAACAGCAGTAAAAAATTACAAATTATTGATTAATTCTCTAGGATATAACATAACATTAAGTCTTTAGGATATAACATCATGCTCTGTATTAGAAACATAAAATATATTCTACGGCTTCAGAAGTAGAGGCAAACCCCACAAATATAAAGGGTCTATATTCACCTGCCTACTTATGAGTTGGATAGACCTGCTCCCTTCACAGACAACATAAAAATATCTTCTATTAAAATCTTTTTTGCAATAAAGGCAACCAATAAACTTTAATGGACTTCAAGCCTTATGACATCTCCACTTCAAAGTGTTTGTAAAAATTTCAAAAGTCATAACAAGAAAGAATTTTATGAATAAAAGATGTTTCTAACATACAGGCAATTTTTTTTTGTTTAAATTTTATGGAAGGAATCAATTCTGAATTAGCATACTTAAATGCAGATGTAGTGTTTTCATCTACCACTTTAGCCTCAAATTTCAGAAAATGTTGACTTAAAATCCTAGCATTTTTATCATTCCCTTATTGACTATATACTAACACTTAAARTAAGTGATAAGGTAATGTTTTAGCAAAACATACCCTTAGATCATATTTCTTTCTTTCTTTTTCTCTACTTTTTACTCTCTCCTCAGCTTCTGCTACTGGCCCTTCTCTGTCTCCATGGGAAGATTTTTCTTTAGATCTCTTTGATTTATGTTTTTCTTCCTCTTCCTTTCCATAATGTTTATAACTTTTCTCTGTAGAAAGCCTCTCTTTTTCTGTACCAGAAGAATGTTCTTTTTTTCCTCTGTGTTTTCTTTCTCTCTCTTTATCCAACTCTTGATGTTTGTCTAACTTCTGCACACGTTCACCTTCTTCAATTTTGTAGGTCAAAAATTTTTCMATTTTCTTTCTTAAATCATTATCCTGCAAAGAGTAAAATAATATTAAATGTTTAAAAATTTCTCCAAGACAGTTCTGTCTTCACAAATCTATCCAGATATGACTATTAAAATGATTGAATTTTAAGTATCTAATCTTTGTGTCACATGGATCTTCCAGCCATTTTTTTCATTTGCTATGATAACAAGTTTCAAATTATGGCTGCACTTGAGACTCTGGTGTTTCTTCTAGGACACTGCACACTTTGCTACAGAAAATTCTTTGGATTATATTACAAAAAATATACACATATACATAGAATATKAATTCTTGTCTACTAGGTGGTCTGAAGTAGGATGTACACTCATCAATTACCCTTGCAATAAGGGCATAAATAGCAGATGAAATCTTTTGATGTGACTGTACAAAAATTAAGCATTTTTTGCTATGAAAATTTTATTTCATGTTTACTTTTAAAAAGAGACTAAAATATGTCCTTAAAATCAGGTAACTGAGATATATTTTGGTTTTGTTTTGTACACTAGTCATCACCTTACTATCTATGCATGTTTTGGATTTCTTGGGAAACACAGTCTGATCCAGTTTCTTCATTAGTCTACAATTTTATCTTATTCTGTTTTGGAAACACTTCACTAACTTCCTTTACCTTCAGTGCTTTCTGTCTTCTTTCTCTCTCTTCAGTTCTTGCTTTCTCYTCCTCTAGAAAACAGATGTATAAATTAGGGAACAGATTTTATAATATTCCAACTCTGTACATAATTAACTCTAGCATGTAGAAAACAGTATTTTAGCAATGTGTTTTCTCTTACATAAGATCTTTCTAAATAAGAATTCTGTTGAAATTCTCTCTCCAAAGCTGGTTAGTCCTTCTCTCCTAATGAATCCCTCCAGCCTTTTGTCATGGTAAGAGAAATGACATGTGCTACTGATTTCAGCAATCACCCTGCAAGYGAAGGGATCACTCAGGACAGTGTCTAGGCACTGAGCAACAAAACCAGTGACATCCATCCTCTCTTCAGAGGAAGAGAAACAAGCCTAATTTTTTTTTTWAAGCATCAAAATAGAACATGCCAGCAGGTACTCACACCTGCCTGTGTTATCCTCTCTGCACAGATGGGGTATGGTTTCAGAGTATTCCTTTCTAAATATCAAATACTTCCAAGTACAACAGCAACCCAAAGTTACTTACCCAAACGATGCCTGATTTCTCTTCTTCTGTGRTGTTCTGTATCTCTTCCTTCAAATGATTTCAGATAATTTTGTGGATCTATTAYCTCATATGTCTTGTGCTTTTTGTCTCGTTCTCTATCAGTGTCCCTGTGTTTATATTTTAGTACACTGTGTCTCTCCTCCAACCATGACTCTTGAACCTTATCTTTGTGTCTCTCTCGGTCTTCTCTCTGCTGTTCTTTTTCCCTTTCTCTCTCTCTCCTTTTTTCCCTGTCCCTTTCACTGGATTTAAAYCTCTCTCTCTCTCTTGTTCTCTCCTTGCTCTTCTCTCTGCCTCTGTATTCATGTCTGTAAGGGTTTATGTCATGAACACTCCTCTCTCTCTGCAGTTTCTTTTCTCTGTGTTTTTGGTCTTCATTTTGACTCTCTGGTAGTGCTGCCTGAAATAAAATAAAAAAATTTATCATTATAATTCAGCAATCTATTTTTATAGGTGWATATTCATGTGAAAAAAATGCTGGATTACTAAATATGTATTTAATTTCCCAACTAGTTGTTAATTTCCCATTTAACAATTAAAATGTTGATATAGTTCTAGGCTTACTTTGTAAATACTAACATTATGCCTGTGCTTATTGAAAAAACACCTAACAAACTGAATAATAATAAGACATATTGGAAACAACTTTTAAAAAATACAACACAAATTAAATGTAAATATCAATGATGCAACTGACTGCAGCCTGAATGCCTATTTGACCAGGGGATAATGTAATTAASCAGTTTAAAAACACAAAACAAACATGATAGATGATAATAATAAATACAATAGATAATATACATTTTAAGAAAGTTAATAATATATACAAAGCAGAGCTATCACTTGGATTTGGGTGACCAGCAAATCAGATCCCATTGACTGCTGTGTGATTACTGCAACAATGCATTATTTCCATTTATCTAATACAGAACAAGGAGTCAACTCTTTATCTTTAGACCACAAATAAATTCTAGTGCTGTAAGGCAGCTTAACAGCAAGACTAGCAGAAATCAAATAAATCCACCTTTAGATGTTTCCTAAGTTCTTCTGCTTTCCAAGTATCTTCTTTGGTTCTTTTCTAGAACAGAAAATGCAGAAAAGACTGAGTAACCAATTTGCAGAGAGAAGTAAATCATTTAACAATGAATCATATTTCRAAGGAAAGGATCAAGGTACACATGGCAAGACTCACTGAAAGGATCATGCAAACAATAATTTGATTTAGCTGTAACACCTATTTGCAGTAAATCTCACCTTCCTGGACCTGGAAGAAGCCTGAAGCTCAGACTGCATGTGTAAGTTGACTGCACATGAAATATTAGTATGTAGCACTGAATTAAAAAGCAAAAAGATAATTAAACTAATCAAAGTACACATGATTGTTTCACTACAGTGCTCCCTTATAAAATAATTTATATTTCTTCTATCTGCATTTGCAGAGCTCCTCCACTTGSCTGCTTGACTGCTGTTACATAAACTAAATAAAAATTCATATTGGTTGAGATCACTAAGGGAAAGAAGGAATTTTAATCTATTGAATATTTAACTAGTTCATTGGAGGACGATGACCATACCCAAAGTGACATGACCAGGCTTCCTTATTCTCAAATTTAGACTYGGCAAAAGCTACTGAAGATTAACAAAATAATCACTGATAAATAYGGTAATGATGAGCTGCACTGGTAGAAGAAAATAAACACATGATGCCCTTTTTTTTTTTTCATTTTTTGGTAATCCATTATATGGAAGTATTATTTTAACAGTATATATATGTTTTAAATCATTCTACATGAAAAAAAATCTTGGATGTTATAGAAGACTGTAATGGACTGTGACTTCTAAAGTTTATCAGAAGGCAGAATTTGTTACAAACAGAAAGTGCCCTTTCAGTTTTATTTTCTTCTGATATTTAAAAAAGGCAAAAAAMCAAAGAATGCAGAAAGTCAGATGAGAAAGTAAAAACAAAGCTGATAATTTTCTTAAGTCAAGATTCAACAAAGCCTAAGAAAATCAACAGGACTTATATGAATGTTAAGCTGGATGGAAGGATATTGATGGGAAGAGAGCAGAATACTCCAAAAGTAAYCTATTTTAAATCATGTCTTGGTTCCAGACAATATTTAGGCATGTATCAGCAAACAAAGAATGCTAATGATGTTAATAGCATAAAATCAGCCTGACCAACAGACAACATCAGATGAGGCTGCTTCAGATTTATTTCAAAGCTGAGGCAAAAAGCACACAGCACACATTCACAGGTGGTTCTCTGGCACTTGCATCTGTCACTTTTCTGGAGTCTGCAGATTTCACCTCCCCACCACAACCAGAAGCTGTTGCTGTTGTGTATGATTTTTCACTTAAATCTCAGCTTTTGTAGAAGTATAATAAACAAACAGGGAAAATGAGATATTTTATAAAGGGTTGAGTCCTTTGTCCCTCTGTAAGCAARTGKCCACACAATAATGTTTCAAACAAASTTTCAAAGGATTTATTGAACTTTCTCACCTGTCTGCCAATTTAGAAGTAGTTATATACTCATTTAAATCCAGATTAAGATTTGTTACTTAAATGACACTGGGGTTTAGCTTGATTCATCCACCTGAGAACATTCAGCTCACACAAAATGCCACACATTTACTGAACTCAAAAAGTTCTATGAACGTTTTTACCAGTTAAGAATCTGTTCTTTAATCTCAAGATAAATCAGTCAGTGGAAAAAGAAACCTTGTTGCTTTAGATAAACTTTGAAAGAGATCGAGAGGGGTTTGTTTCTTCACACATAACTAGAAAGATAAGAAGTTTTCAGAACGTAATGTTTTTAACCAATTTAAGAACTCAGTTAAATGTGATTCTAAAGAAACAGAAGAACAGTAAGACAAAATTCTGTCTTTAATTTTTAAGCCAGATAAAAAGACTTTATTTTTKGCATGTAAATATTTATCTTTCTTATTTCCAGCATGGGCTGCCAATTTGAGAGCCCTCAAACAGGCAAGAGTAGGRTGACAGAAGCAGCCAAAGGAGGGTTCCTCACTCCCTGTGGCTGCTCCTGCCTCTGGCTCTTCGGCACTCCCACAGCGACACACCTGAGATATTTCGGATCAAAGTTGAACTTTTCCATCACAGCTCACTGCTTTGGCACTCCTACTTTAGCCACTGAAAACGTCACCCAGTGGTGCTAGCACGCCATGTGGTTTTGTTTCMTTTATTCCGGACTTCGACAAACCTTCAATAATTTAACACTTTAATGCAGAAGTTACGTGCGTTCCCAAAGAACTAAAGCCCGGCAATTAGCGGTTACAGGAGCATCAATTATTAAACAGGCTTTTATCTAGAAGGTGAAACAAGGGGTATTTCCGTAAGCAGGGGTTCCCTGCTGCAGGAGGATGTGGGGCGGTRCAACCTCCCCTCAGCCTCGGGATAAGGATTCCCTCGCTACGCCTCTTGCAGGGGGATTCACCGCCGTGCCGACCAAACGAAGCGCCCCGGCCGGCCCCAGCAGAGCCGCGGGGATTCTCGGGGGCAGCAGCCGAGGCTGCGGCGCTGTTCCCCGGCCCTGCCGCGTTCTCCCGGCGCTGCCGCTCACCTTGTCCCCGTCCATGGGGCCGGGAGGCCGCGTCCGCCGCCGCGGGCCGGGATCGGCGCTGCGTGCGGGCCCGCCCGGCAACCAGGGCCGGCAGCCGCGCGCCGAGCGATGGATGCGCCAGCGCCGCCTCAGGGGCGGCATGGCCGCGGGAGGGGCGTCCCGCTCCGGGCTGCCCGTGCGGCCGCGGACAAGGGAGTGCAGCAGGGAGGGCGCTGCTAGCAAATCCTGCTCCTCTCGTCGGCCCTACTGAGGGACATCTGGAGTCTGTGTCCAGTTTGGGGCTCCCCAGTGCCAGGGAGACCAGGAGCGGGGGCAGCGAAGGAGATGAGGGAGCATCTCTCCTTCGAGAAAAGGCTGAGGGAGCATCTCTCCTTCGAGAAAAGGCTGAGGAGCTGCCTCTGCTCGGCCTCAACGAGAGACAAGTGATAGGGGACCTCGTTAATGTATCGATATCTACGGGAGGGTACCAAAAGCATGGGCCAGGCTCTGCTCGGTGGTGCCCAGCGACAGGAGATGAGGCAATGGGCAGAAACTGAGGCACAGAAGCTCCACCTGCACATGAGGAAGAACTTCTTTACTGTGCAGCTGACCGTGCACTGGAACAGCCTRCCCASAGAAGCTGTGGAGTGTCYCTCACTGGAGATATTCCAGAACCATCTGAACACAGTTCTGTGCTGTGTGCTCTGGGGTGACCCTGACTGAGCAGGGAGGTTGGACCAGATGACCCACTGGTCATATTCTAATTTCATTAACTGCAGTGCATCAATCACCTCTTTGCTGAAAAGGGGTGAGTTAATGACTTGTGATGGAAAGAGCAGGTGACCCACTGTGCTCCCTTCCAGCCTGGCCCATTCTGTGATTCTGAGCTGGTGCCCAGCTGGGTTTCTGCAGGTGAGGGCTCAGACCCTGTRAGCTGGGGATGGGGGACACATCCCCACAGCCCTCAAGCACTGTCGTTCTCTCCTGCAGCACTGACCTATTCCAGGTGAAGYGTATCATGAAACCATCCCTCATCGTGGCTGACTCACTTTTAATAAAGTTGTGCACAATTACTGCAGGGCAAAAAAMCTGTAAGAAGGGTGCTATGCTTAATCTGCCACTTATCCAGATGCTGGGTAGAGGTAGGTATAAAGAACAGTTGTATAAATAAATTTAAATGCTAATARTATACTCCCAGTGACAAGAGCTGATTTTTGCAACAAAGCACAAGTGGCAGCTCACCAAACACACCTGGAATGAGCTCGATGGTTGCCTGCAGGAAAGTTGCGTGCCATTTCACAGGAAATATTTACAACCCATTAACACGTGCAATGTAAAAGACCAAGTGAAAATTTCTCCGGGTTCTTTTAACTTTGTTCCCTATTTTCAGAGTGTGAAAAAAAAAGTTAATATGTAGCAGCTACTGCTAATATTGATGATAGTTGAAACTGATTACTGGGGGGGGGAAAGGGGGGAAAAGCAAAGGAAGATACATTTTTGCATTTTAGAAACATTCTTGCCATAGTTCAATGGGAGTTTGTGGCTGACTTCAGAGATAAAATTTAACCCTTTATACTTGGCCTTAAATAATCAGTTAACAAGTAGGTACAAACCCGGGATACCTTGCCTCGTGTTCATATTTCCAGAATAAATTGAAAATGTTGTCAAAGTTTCCACTTGTCCAAAATGTGAAATATTTTCTTCTATCATGTAGCAGAAAAGTAAATCAAGTATGCAATTCTGAGCAAAAAACTCCATCTTGACAGTGAAAAACAAAACAAAAAAACACACAAAACCAAAACCAAACAAACAAAACCCAACCAAACAAAAAAAGCCCAAATACACCATTGAATGTAAGTATGACTTTTAAGGGCTAAATTGTATCCACTGAATATAAACATCTATGGATACTAAAATATTTATAAGCCTTCTAATGGATTATTTATCTGGCTGTAGCACAACAATAATAATCTATAAGCACCTGGTTTGGGGAAACCCCGATTTCAATCCAGGCTGTGGGATGAGCAGATTGGGAGCAGCCCYGCTCAGAAGGGTTTGGGGGTGCTGGTGGGTGAGAGGCTGGACATGWCCCAGCCATGGCACTCACAGCCAGAAAGCCAAACTGTCCTGGGCTGCATCCAGAGCCCCGTGGGCAGCAGRGCAGGGAGGGGATTCTGTCTCTGACCTCCTCTCTGGTGAGACCCCAACCAGAATATTGCATCCAACTCTGGGGTGCCCAGAAGAAAGGCATGGACCTCTWGTAGTGAGTCCAAAGGAGGCCACCAAGATGATCAGAGGGATGGAGCACCTCTCCTACAAGGAAAGGCTGAGAGAATTGGAATTGTTCRTCCTGGAGAAGAGAAGGCTTTGGGGTGACCTTATTGTGGCCTTCCAGTACATGAGGGGAGCCTGCAAGAAAGGTGGAGAGGGACTTTGTACAAGGTCATGTGGGGACAGGACAAGGGGGAGYGCATGCAAACTAAAASAAAGGAGGTTTAGATTAGATATTGGGATAAAATTCTTTACAGTGAGGGTGGTGAGTCACTGGCMCAGGCTGCCCAGRGAAGCTGTGGATGCCCCATCCCTGGCAGTGTYCAAGGCCAGGTTGGATGGAGCTCTGAGCCACCTGGACTAGGGGAAGATGTCCCTGACCATGGCAAGAGACTTGGAACTAGRTGATCTTAAAAGTCCCTTCCAACCCAAATTTTCCTATAATTCAATGATTTTATATTTTCTTCCCTGAACATATAAAAATGGGCATAAAAGCCAATTTGAATTAACTCAAGAACTCTTTAGCCATAGTGTATAAACACATGGAACTAGGCATCTGCTTAGGAAGGGATCTYTGCAGAAATGCTGTCCTATGTATAGAGACTGAAGGACAAAATAACCTTTTAACTGGATTTTATTTTTAACAACAATATAGMAAATATATATAACTAAATAAGCAAATGTGACAACAATGCCAAAAACTGGATAGAAGCAGCTTTTTTCAAGTGCTGTTTCTCTTGTCTACTGTTTAGAACATGCATATATATTTACTGCAACAAAAAATAAAATAAAATACKAGTTTTGGCTGCTAATAGCATTTCTTCTTAGCCCTAGGATAGTGGACTAGTCAGGCATCTCTAAGATGAGAAAAAATACAGATGTGGGAAAGTGCCACTAGAGGGTTTGGAAAGAACTTTTCAAACCTTAAATCTAGAGATCAAATGGAAGTTTAACTGCTTATTAAATGAGCAGTTGTATTAATGAGAATACAAGGTAGGATAGCACCTTTGGAATAACAATAATAAAATTTGTGCATGCTTAAATGTATCCACCATGTATTAAAATAAACTACAGTGTGTCRCCAATGTAGTGGAGAAAATGAATACACCACTGGTTTGACTGCTTTTATAAAATGTGTGTTAGACTCAAGTGAATAAAGGCAATAAAATGTTGTGAAAAGCAATCACAAAAGGATGTCCTAGATTTTCTTTCCAAGAAAAGTGTTGTAAAAAAGGGGTTTGGTAGCCCTGAGAATTTTATTACAATTTTAGCTTCTACAGGTTTTTCTCTTGTCTAGTTTGGTACATATATCTCYTTCTTCACCTGCACTGTTATGTGTAAAACAGGAAGATAAAATAGCACAGCTTTTTATATTCTGTAGTAATAAACTTTTTTTGTTTGTTTTTATCTGCTGACGTTCCTCTAAGCTGGTGAAGCATTATTGAATTTTTCTTCACCTCTATGGAAYGACACATCACAGTATTATACCAAAATGTTACTGGAAATATTGCCCCTCAGAGAGACAAATGGCAACTTTCCACCAGGCTTAAAAATCAAGACTCTTCTATTGTTAGGAAAAAAACCACCTTTTAAATTTTTTTAAAACTTTTGTGAAGAAATTAACTTGTTAGGATGTAGGCTTTTTAGGGTTCCACCCCTCCTTTTTACCACATTTTGCTGAACCCTTTTGAAGATTAGAAGAAAATTTAAATATTTCTATCAGCAGACGCGCATAAATGATCTGCAAAGTATCAAAATGCTTTTGTTAGACCTTCAGGTTCATAAATAGAAACATGAAAAATGTGGATTATGGCAGTAAAGTTTGTGTCTTTAGTTTTGAACTTGTAAGAATCAAATGAGGGAAAAAAGGAGACTATAATTATTGTGAAAACTTGTTAAGAAACACATCTTAGTGGAAAGTATTTCTGTCTTCAGGAACAATAAATATTTGAGGATCTTGTCATGAGAGTACAATTTATGCATTCAGTGAAACTGAAGCCAGCCTGGGTGATRGCAGGGATCAGACATACAAGGTTTTTCTCCAAACAGAAACTCAGGTATGTTAGAGTCTTTTGGCTCTTCTTTGTGCTATATATTAGATAACTTCAAATTATCTAACTTAGATAATTTGAAGCAGGCAAAAAATATTTGTGGTCTACGGTAGATAACCTGGAGCAGATTGTGACAGCTGCATAAAATCAAACACAGAAGTAGGGAGTATTCCATCATGAGAATCTACTAGGATAAAATTTCATGTAAATTATATTTTCATTAATAATTCCATTTTTTGAGGATTATGTTCCTCAGCAAAAATTCTCATATTTCTACTCAATAAAGATTTCTCTTCAATAGCAAAAATTTCTAGAGAGAACCATTAGACTGAAATAATGCTGTTGGGTAAAATTATGTGTAATACCACATATCATCCTTCAAAGAAATAAACTGAAACTGAAAATGGTCATGAAGTAACAATTAAAATTGCTTCCAAGACATTTTTTCTTGTGTGAATTCCAAAGAAGTTGGGAAAATTAGGTTTTCTTTTTTACCGCATAAACTGAATTTTCCCAGTTTTTCTTATGGTCAAAAATGATGTACAAACAAGATCTTTCAGGAAGTTATTTGGGAGAGTAGTGCTGGTATTTACTGGAAAACAAATCATCATGGCAATCTGATGGTGATGGAATATAAAGGTAAACATAGGATGACACTACTTTGCAATAGAAGCTGTAGCATTTGAAAGAGCAAAGAGGAGAAGAAACACATATTGCTACAAATGAGTATAAAGGGATGTTGCTRACAAAAAGTATTAATAAAAATCCTAATAATGCAACAGGCCTTAAAAAGGCAGGATATGGAAAGAATAAGTATCATGTAAATGGAATAAATATAATCAGCTGTGCAGCTGATACAATTGACTAGAGGATACTTAAGAAGAAGCCAGAGCCAGAACCTCTGGGCCATAAATTATTATCTTCAGGACTTTCTAACGCACAAAAGACTACCTTTTTAAACTACTTTTTTTTTTTTTTTTTACATTTTTAGATATTAAAGTATAGGAGCAGGAAATATGTGAATTAACATTTCCAAGATTCTTGAGTAAATTATTAAACTCTTTATCTGCACCAAAAGATTCGAATAAACAAATAACTAGTGTTTATCTACAACATTTTATTATAAATTTTATAATGAAGTAACTAACCCTAATTTATCACCTAGCAGCACCTTGATTTTAACAAGGATCTTTTGTCTCTATACAACAATGGCTATGCTAATTTCATACCACCCAGTTTCTTCATCAAAATATTGTGTGGGCCCTAGTGAGTTATCTACAAAGGTTCTTAGAAGTCAGTGGTAAACTCTTTATCAGAACTTCCTCTTGATGTTAGAGATAAACGTTATCAAATTCATGCTACAAGATCTTACTTCTGTTTTCCTCTGTGACTGGCACACGATCACCCACTTTTAGTTCTGATTAATCAAACTTCCACACTGATTAATGAATTACTCTGTGCTGGACCAGTGCTAGGCTGCCTGGTCTACAATTGTATTATGTTTGTCATTCTAAATGCTACTACAAGATTGATTTTTATTTCYTGTTTTGTTTCTCCATTTTATTAAATTTGACTGTATGGGGAACTTCTCCAAATTCTGTATCCAGCTCATTTTCAAAATACATGCTGGACATACATGAGAGCAGAATAATACGTAGCTTATGGTAAAGTGTTACTTGCCAAATATCACATTAATTCAACCACTGTTTTTCCTCTCATTTTGAATTTTCATTTTAATTTGTGGTACAGTTGTTTTCTGACTCAAACACTGTGAGGCCGGATAGGGAAATAAAATGGACAATGGACTCCAAGGCTGAGAACAAAAGAGACTTGAAAAAATGAGAGTATTAAGTGTTGGTTGTAATGGAGGGAGCCAACATACAATGTGGCCACTTGTACTAGGTGTTACTGAAACTCAGGAGTGAGCGACATTAAAGTCACATTATAAGCAGAGTAAGTAATTAGAAGAGGGACTAAATAAATGCAAAAAATCACCCAAATTTACTGTAGTTAATTTCACTGGTGTCCAAAGGGTTCACAGCATCATAACTGATACCCTCAGTTTAAGGTCACAAGCTTTCCTARAGTCTTATGGTGCTCTTCATTCAGTTCCTTCACAGTTACAGCCTGCAGGTGTTTTGAGTTCTCTAGRAGACCCAAAATAAATTATAATTTCAAAGTTTCGATTACCACTTAGTTGTAAATCACTGATTTTGTTACATCTTTTTGTATCATTTGGTTGTTCTGAATATTCATCCTGAGTAATCTAAATACACAGATGGAGTAAATACAGTGTCAGTGGTAAAGAGGAAGTAAAGAACATCAGGAGTCTGTGGCCAGAAATTGTTTTAGCTTAGAGTGGTCCATTGAGTCTGATGGCAGGCATGGAGGGATTTTGGAAAGATRAGAAAACAGAACACCACATTCAGTTGTCAAAACATGGATTCTTTTTCCAGTTCTGCTGTGCCACACTAAGCAAACAACTTTTCTATTGATGCCATTGCCTTTTTGACTTTCCTCTCTCTGGATAATTGAGATGAGATTCCTTTCACTTCCTAAGAAAATGAAGCTTTTATATAGCTTTTCTATTTGTCCACTTGTGTTTTTATAACTTTTCAGCCCATTGGCTAAAGTGATTCTCCCCTCTTCACTGCCTGCAAATATGAAGTCTCRAAGTCCTACACGTTTTGTGAAAATTGGCATCTGAATAGAGGAGAAAGGATCCTTATTCCCACTAAGTGAAAGGTTAGCTATCTAAAGCCAAAAAAAACAAAACAAAAAAACACCAACAAAAAAACCAAAAACCAAAAAGAAAAAGAAGAAAAAAAAATCAAAAACAAATAAAACCCACAAACTCCTGGTAAATGCTGAGTTTAATCTGTGTGTACCAGCAAACTGATTAGGACCTGATAGCTAAGGACAAGCAACAGCTGCCTCTTACGAAACTYGTGGCTACATCAAAATTCTTTGAAAAGGTAAAGAGAAATGATAGGAGGAATGGTGCAAGTACCAGGTGTTAAAGGGATACAGGACACAAGCCTGTTATAAAATCAGCTTTTTCGGTTTAACAAATCCCAAGACAGTGGGTGCCACCCTCGGTACTCGTGAGTGTTAACAGGATGACAGAGGAGGCAACTTTATGTGAGGATGTGTGAGCCAAACTTCAGGAAACACCTGTTGTAACTGGGGCGCAGAGTGACCAGCGTCTGGTTCCTCCGAGGCATCGATCGGCCTCTCCTTTAATCACACCCATCAACAGCGAACAAAGSGAGACACGAAGCTTGTCATCGAGGGGCGTAACAGGTAGAAACACCCAGCCGCGAAAGTGACTGAAGAGAACGGGAGACAGTGTGTTTTGCCCATGAGGAAGTGCACACACTCCTCGGCATGCTCGTTGTGCTCCTGCCACCCACCGAGAGCCCCTTTCCTGCGGTGGCCCCCAGAGCCGCGCTCCCCTTCCCGCATTCCCGGCGGCCGCGCAGCCACGGCCGTGGCCCCGAGCGTAGCCGGGCAGGGGCCCCGAGCGCAGCCGGGCAGGGGCCCCGAGCGGCCGCGGGTCCCGGCGGCAGCGCGAACCGCGCTTCCCGGGCAGGCCTGCGAGGGAGGGATGAGCGAGCGGCGGAGGGGAGGGGAAGAGGCTGCCCGGGGCGGGGGAGGCGGCGAGCAGAGGCGTTCGTGCGGCGGCCGGGCGCCAATAGCGGCGGTCGGGGCCGAGCCGCCTCCTCCCGGCGGCAGCGGCGGTCGGAGCTGGGCCAGCCGGGCCCGGAAGCGGCGGCGGGTGGTGCCGGAGCGCGGTGAGCGGGGYCGGGCGCGGGATGCGAGGAGGCGCCGCCGCCGCCCTGCCCCCTGCCCGCTCGCAGCCAGCGCCCCAGGAGGAGGAGCAGCGGGAGGAGCGGCAGCAGCAGTAGGAGCCGCCGCTGCGGTAGCATGAGCGGGGCAGCCGCTAAGCAGCCCCCCGGCGCGGGGTCCGCCGCCGAGCCCGCCGCRGAGAACGCGCCGGCTGCGGACCCCGTGCCGGAGTCGCCTCCACCGCTGCTGAGCGTGGACGTGACGGGATTGGTGTCGCAGTTTGCGAGGAGCTTCGTGCTGATMTTCCCCGTGTATGTGCTGGGCTACCTGGGGCTGAGCTTCAGCTGGGTGCTTATCGCCCTGTGCGGGCTCTTCTGGATCCGCAGGCACCGCGGCGGCAAGAGCTCCCGCCTGGGCCGGGCGCTCGCCTTCCTGGAGGACGAGGAGGAGGCGGTGCGGCTCAGCGTCTCCTCCGCGGATCTGCCTGCGTGGGTGAGTGGCCAACACCCTTCGGCGCTGCCGCGAGCACCCGCGCCCGGCGGGCCGGGGCCTGGTACCTCCCCGGGACCTGCGTGACACCCAGCCCCGCCGCGCTGCCCCTCCGCAGGCCGGAGCCCCAGAGCCGGCCTGGCGGGAGGGCTGAGGGCACTGCATCTCCCGCGCCCCATGGCTGCTTGTCCCGGTTCTCCAGCCCCTTCCGAGACGGTGCAGCGGCAGGAGCGGGCGGGCAGCGCGTCCCTTCCCCGCCGCTCTCCTTCCGCCGGGGTGGCCTGTCCGTGTCCCCGCCGCCCGCCCCGCTGCGCCCGCGGCGCTGACGGCGGTGACAGCCTGAGCCTGCCGTGGCCGGGGTTCCCCTGGCAGAAATAAACTTTGCTGCAGGGTTTGGGTTTCCTTCCCCTCAGGTGCCAGTGGCGCGCRCGGCTCGGTTCTAGCGCGGTCTCTCAGAGCGCGGATGTCGCGGCTTGGGCCGTTCCTTACGAAGTTGAGATGAGAGGGAAATAGAATCGGGCTCTTGATGCTGTTAGGTCTCTCAGCAGAGTGTTGCCGAACGGGGGATGAGCCAGAGSTGGGGTGGTGTTTCTGAGTGGTTTCAGGGCTGTGACATGAGGACTAAAGTACAGGGGCTGTGGTGGCTTTATTTGTGCATTGATATGGTGGGGTTTTTAAAGGCTTTCTCTAAATCTTCCTTTGAAAGTTTTAGGCTTTCTACAAGGTCTTCAGAACTAATGCTACTTTCTTTTTTGTTTTAGCTTAAATCTGGCTTCAAAGTTGAATGCCTTTTGTTTATATTTTCTCCTTTGGAGGATTAATGATGTTTTTGATGCAGCTGCCAGTGCCAGTGTGCATCCAGGCCTGCCTGTGCCCCACTCTGCCCCCGTGATGCGCTGGGCAGAGCTTGCTGCTCTCTCTGTGCCCATACCCCAAATCTTGAGGGTTTCTGCTGATTGTGATTCCTTTATTGACTGCTCTCTGCTCCTGACCTATGGTCACCCACATCTTCCCTAGGGACTCTTTGCAGTGACTGTGCATCCAGCAGTGCTGATGATAAGAGTCCAAGCAGCTGTTTTCATGTGATCAGATTGCAATACCTGATGTGACCTGTTCTAGCTCTACTAAGGAAGTTATAGGAGAGAACAGAGTGGGTAGGTGTGAGACTGGAGGCTTTTACTCCTCTTCCATCATGTCTTTTGCCAAAGTTCTGATGGAAGAKTCTTATAAAAATAAGTGCAGTGTACAGGAGAGATTAAATGTTTTTACCTTTTGAAGCAGAGATGTGAGTCTCAAATAATGTAGCTAATAGCTCTTACAATTACCTGTAATGTATGTTGTGTTTGGTTTTTCCTGTAATCACACAGCAATATAATGGAAATGTTCTGACGCTGCATTTAGAATGAATTAATTGAAGCTAGATTGGTAGTGGAGGCTTGTATATAGTAACAATCTGCTGGTAACTAAGCCATAGATATTCAAGCTTAGTGCTGTGTGTAAGTTTTATTTTAAGTTGCAATTTGTTGCCTTTGATAAAATGGCAATTAATTTCTGCGTGGAGTTGTCCAAATAACTAAAGATTTGGAAAGGGGCCTCCTGACTGAAGTCAGAGGCAAAAAAAATGTTGAGTGCTGGCTGCCAGCACCTGCAAAAATCCTATGGCATTGTGAGAAAGCAATTGATCAATATGCAGGGTGTCCCAAAAGTGTGACCCTCTCAGACAGCACTTGGCAAATGGATGTAGATTTTTTTTGTTATTTTTTTCCTTCTTCTTTATCCATGTTCTTAAATTTTAAAGGTCTTGCTTCTTTTCTTTCTGTTGATGTATTTGCTATGTTCTGGAAGCATCCTTCTTTCAAATAAAAGTAGCTTCCAGAATAAGTGCAATCTGGAAAAAAGAAGACTTCTGAAAACCTGCTTAAATCAAAAGTAGTCTTCAATGTCTGCTGTCACAGTCCTTAAGGTTTATATGACTCTTATGCTGCTTCCATAATGTATCTTGAAAAACTGCTGTTATTCTTCCTTCTGCATTATGTGCATTTTCCTGGAGGTTTATGAATTTCAGTCATATTTGAAATAACAGCTACTGGATGGAACCTAACATCTCTGATAAGGATGAGCTTTATCCATCTCAGGATGAACTCCAAACAGAAGGATTTTCCGTTGGTTTCTCTTATGGAAATATATTTTTAATTGCTTGAGTGGTACAGTGCTGTGTTTTAAATATAGGAAACTTTGTACTCTTCTGGGACTGATGCTGAGGTGTAATAAACCATTTTTCAACAAAAATTATGTGATATCTCAAAGGTWTATTTGACATGTGGTATCTTTCTGTGCCCTTGATTGGAGAAGAGCTTTAGCTTTGTGTATTAGGTATGATTCCCTTTCCCCACACACCTTGGTATTGTCTGTTGCTTTAGTGGTTCAGATTAAGTACTCAGTAATACTGCATTGAGTTATTTATTTKAAATAAAGTAATTATTTCAAGAGAATGGTTTTCTGCTGGCAATATGCTCAGTTGCAGTTTGAAAATGATACAGTTGTGCCACCACACTAGATAGCATTTGTAAWGTTAATTATTAGTTTCCTAAATTAGGCTTACTTTTTCCACGAGCAGGTGGTTATATATCAGGAATATTCTGTACTGTGCATGTAAAATGAATAAATTCAACATGAATACAAGTTATGTTACCTAAAATGTCAACACAGAATTAACTACAAATAAGTATGCATTGAAAAATACCACATTTACTGTCTTAAAAAATAAGATCTGTACTCATAGACTTGCTAACATGTAGTTATAGCTGTGCTGTGTGTTTGAGAGGTGTCATGGATTATATGGGGTAGGAGGGTGCAGAGGTGGGTGCTTTTTCAAATAATTTACAACTAGGCAGMAGAACTTACAATGAGAAAGAACTGGAGATCAAAGTTGTCTTTAGAGACGTTTTAAGACATGAAAAAGTCTTTAGAGAAAGACATTTTCCCTTTACTTGCAGCATTTTTATGCACCAGATGAATTTTATACTGGAATGAATGTAATTTRGTCACAAACATGTATATAAGGAAAGTGGCAGTTTAAGTATCACTACATAKAGGAGCAAAGGTAGGAAACTTAAAAGCAGGACTTTTTTTTTTAAAGGCCAGGTATCATGTTGCCTTTTATTTTAAAAATAGTAATGAAATTTAGTAATCTAATAAGAACAAATTTACTTTGTTCTTTCTCAGATCAGCCGAAAAAGTTAATCTAATTTTTCCATTTTAGCAGTGGTTCTTGTTGCTTAGTGCCACTTTCATAACATGCCAACATATCATGTTCAACATGTTTTTGGATTAGTGAAACTTTGGCTCCTGTTTTCTTCAATATACAGATAAAAAGCCATGCTGAATTTGTTTTCCCCAGATTAATTGTAAATTTGGCCTGGTACCCAGAGCTGTATCTATGTGCAGTCTGTCAACAATCAGCAGGTGACCAAAATAGGAACAAATCTTAGCATTTTTAAAGAATTTATTCTGAAAACAGATTTAGACATTTTTTYTGTAAGCCTAAGTATGTATTATACAGAAACTGAAATACTGTATGTGATTGTAGTAAATGTAGTGGCATGGTAGAACACTTATTACAAGTCTACTGTGCCATTTTGGGTCCTACACGCTTGCTTAAATTTCTGCTCTAGTTTGGAGTGATTTTTATTTTCTTCTTGTTTTCTCTTGTTTTATTTTCTCATCTACTTAAGAAAAAGGAAAAAGCCTCCCTAAATCTAAATAGTTGTCATCATCTTCTAAATTAAACTTACTTGGAGTACCATTGATTTCTTAACAGATCTTCCTTCTCATGGGAAGCTGTATGACGTTTTTGCAGGTTGTAAGTATTGTGGGTCACCACTGAACTACTGTACCACTGCTACACCTAGAGAAAGAAGATAATGTCAAATTATATGGTTAGAACAACAAAGACTTTGGTTTTTACTGGTATTTATTGGAAAGGCAGAGCCAGTGTTTGTGGAAGAAAAGTGGTTTGGTAGCTCTAACTGCAGGATCACACCTGTACTGAGTGATGTTTGCAGAGAAGGTTAAGGTGGTTCTGCTCTTGTGTGTAGTTGATATGAAGATTTCTTGATGATGCAGAATCAAACTTGCTATCTAGATCTTAGATAGATGGTTAGGACAGGAAKCTCCAAAGAATCCCTGCTGATGAATGTTATGTACTTAGTAAACCTGATAAATGGGTGGACTTCAATGCAATGTCTGTTACTTGCTATAGAAGAAAAAGATGTTTCTCTTCTCATACCTTTGGTTACTGCTGTTGCTGCTGCAGCTGTAGGAACTGTAGGAGGGTTTTTCTGCAGCACATGAAATTTGAAGACACTGAGACATTGTGACACATTCTTCTGATCTGTTCTCCAGCTTAGTTGAGTATGTTAGATGGAATTTACCAAGGGGTGATTTATAGGAAAAATGACTCCCATGTACAGTAACTGAGTGTTAAGCAGCATCTCATCAGTTTGGCTGGTGAGTACTGCTGGTGGCCATTGCTCTGGGTGGCCAGCCTGCATCTGGAAAGGGTGAAGAGGTTTGAGTAAGAATAGAGTAGTAACTTGTGAGTACTTAACAACTGAACTCTCTTTCCTTCTTCTGCTTGATTATTTTTCATTTTAAACTGTGTTCTATTCTAGCTGATTCATAGTATATGAATATGCACATCTGTGTATTGTGGGTTGTGTGTGTTTTTGTGGTTGGGMTTTCTTCTTAAAGGAAGAAGTCTAATTTGTTTCAGTATTACTTCTTGAATTTAGGTAACCTGAGTGACATCCTAAGAGTACCCCATAGTTAGGAGAAATGTAAATGATGGGTTTGGGAATGGAGAAACAAAGGGRAAAAAAAAATATATTAGACAACAGATCCTATCTCCCTGTTTCTCAGAGTTTTCAAGTTGAGTGTGTTAAAGCTACGCTGAGACAATGTCTGTCCCAAAACACCTTCTCTCATGTAGTAATGTGGTGAGCCCCACTATGTGATTCGTGTATAAAGATCCCTTTCCAAAATATTTATGGTAGAAACCCTCATGTTGAATTGCTGTTTATGAACATGATATCAAACTACTAAAGAAAAACATGAGCCTGAAAGTATTAGTACACCTCTTGAACTCTTTGTAGGTGACRCAGGCTTTCTAAATATGTACTTACAATACATTCTTTTTTCATCTAACGAATTATTATTATGTAGAAATTACCACTGCATTTTGGGACTACTGTAAATGTCATTTCACAATGCAGTTTGTCTGAATAACTAAGGAAGATGTGTACAGGTCTCTTAAGTTTTTTGTTTGCTTCTTTGGTATTATTTTTATTTTTCATTTTAGTCTGCTACTGTTGTTTCCATGCCTAAGTGCCTTTGCATATAAGGACCGGCCCATCTTCAGTCATATTTGAGATTGCAGGAGTCAGAAAGATCTTGTCTGTAGAGACTGAGGTTTAGTGGAAGAGAAAGACCTGGGATAACAGTCAACCTTTTCTGCATCTTCTASAAGATTCTTCTCATTTTAAATTACAACAGCTTTTTGAGATTGTTGGCATGTAATAATTTTTTTTTAACCTGATAACTTTCTGGGAATTAAAGTTGAATCAGGATTATTGTCAAAACATTTTCATTGCAGTTTATAGTAATGAAAGTTTTATACATGTGAAGCATTCTTTGGTGTCCTGTTCTTTTTCTTCAAAATGAAAGAAGAGRTGGCATGTTGTTTCTGGTAAGATAAATTTCTTTGACTTAAATTATGTGGTTTATATTAAAGTTTATCTCCCATTTATCAATTCATCACTAGTTCTCTAGTTGCTGAAATTGCCTTTGGCATAGCTTCTTTTGAGCTTTGCTGGCCATATACCCATACTGAATCTGTTTATTTTTAAAACTTTCAAATAATAGCAAGTTTTAAAAGAACACTTACTTTTAAATATCCTCTGTAGTGTTTGAAATGAGCTTGTCAGTATCTTATAACTGTATACAAGGTTCTGAAAGCAAAAGTTAATGCTTACGAATTAATCTATACCACTGATTTGGTATGTTCTGGTATGTAGATAAAAGGAAATCAGTAAAAAGAATAATACTCTGGATGTACTACATAAATAATAGATTTGGTGTGAGACACTGCTAGTTTAGATACAGAGTTGTTTGGCCTGTGATATCTTATCTTTGTCTTTGCTATTCTCTACTATTGCTATTATAAATCTGATACTCCCCTTTCCTAAGGAAGTGGAGAGGGGACACCCCAMCAGCACCTTTGGAGCTTTCCTGTGGCCTAGCAAGGGCCAGCTTCTAAGGGTTATGCACCAAGCTTGAAAGGGCAGCAGAATTTCAAATGTAGGATGTGTAGGGCTGCTTTGGCACATTCAGAGTAAATACTGTGCCACTTCAAAGAAAATGAAATCCTTATCTTTCACTGCTGTTTGTGAACACTTAATGAAAATAAAGGCTATACAGAGTAGGTGTGTTCAACATAGAATGAGATGTGAATAACACTGGGGAAACAGTGTTTTGATAAGAATAGGGCAAAAGTGGTTTTATTTGAAACAACTGTTTGAATTCAGTAAATTCTGAAACTGAACTGTTCAGAGAAGTCTGACACTTTATCATTTGTATAGCTTTTAGATCATATGGTACTTTGATTCTGGGTAAGACTTTGTTCAGTTGAATGAGGAGAGAGTTCTGTGAAATTGAGAAAGAAAATGTTTGATAAGAAACAAGAGGGAGGAATTAAACCAAGAATTTGCTAAAAGTGTGTGAAATGGTGAAACCCAGTTGCCAGATTTATGTGGTTTATCCTGGCATATGCCATGTTTTCTCTGTTTCTTAGCTGGCAATAATGGACCATCAGGAGTGGAAAGAGGGGTTGTACAAACTTGCCACATCAGCTAGGGACATATCTGATAGTAGGATTCCACTCCATTGACTGGATTTAATTCAGATTTAACTTGCTTTGTAAGGACCTCATTATAAAAGCAAGGTTCCAGAATYAGGAGTCATTTCCTGGCTTTAGGGGCCTATGTTAAACCAGCACACTAGCCTTGGGAAGTGTGTTCCATTTACCTCAGCTTTGCAAGATACTTTTTGATCCCTTGTTCCTTTATAAATACCTTAAAATTTCCATCCTAATGTCAGGGTTCAGGTAAGAAGCTGTGTCCCATCTCTTGAATCCCATTAATAGGGTGCCTGGGAGAGGGAGGAAAAGAGGTGTTGCTGAGCCTTCTTGCACATCATTTGATCCCCATCCCCAGCTTACTTCTAGTGTTTCATTCCCAACAGCTTTACCAAGCTTCATGTACCAGTCTTTTAGTCTTTGTTACATTGGTGGAGTTTTAATTTCCTTTCATTTTAAGTGGCATGGAGTTTTTTTTTTTTTGGTTGGTTGGTTTGCCTTAGTTCTCTTTCTGTGCTTCCTGTGATACAGTTAAAAGTTAGAGCAACAGCAAGAATATTAAAGCTTTTTTTGAATTAGTCCTTATTTAGGATAATTTGAATTTTACTTGTAGGCTCTGCTCTGCATTCCTGCATTCATGCTTGTGGCAGAGAGGATCAGGGGGGTTAGTAAAGGGACTGATTCTGCAGTTTCAAAATGAAGTAAACGTGCACTCTCCTGACAAAAAGGATGTTCTGCATCCMACTGCACTTTCCCAGTGCCACCTTGTGCCAACATTAGAATTTACTTGGCCAACTAATTGTGAGTTTTCTGCCAAGTTGGGTGTTCAGCTGGATGAGTTTCATGAGTTTACTATGAGACCACAGAAGTGCCAGTGCCTGCAGAAGGGAAGTGGCGGAAGCCTGTGCTCAGGTTTAAAGTGAGGTGGAGCAATGGCCTGCACAAAGAGGCTGTTCTTAGGAAAAGGGTGGAAAATAATGCTGCTGAGGTATCTTTGTGGGGAAGCAAAGTTTGAGTGGGAGCTGTTTAGAAGGTCAATTTGCACATCTAACTTCTTTTATAACATAACATTTTTTAACATTTCATCTCATTATCAGGCATATAAACTCTCAGTATTTTGATTCAGCTTAAAAGCTGATTGTGTTTTTAGTGGGTGATTAGATTGGATCAACTCCAGAAGTCTCTTCTTACCTGAATTATTCTATCATTTTCCTTTTTTGTTTTAAGCTRTCATTTAAATTAGCTTTCAGTCTCCAATTATGGCTTACAAATGGTTAGAAATCTTTTCTGCATAAAATACAAGTATTTGCTTAAATATTAAGAAAAGAAATTAAAAAGAGGCTGTCTTTAGAAAGGTGTTTTGTTGGATGTAGTGATGACGCCTGAAGTTGGATAGCACCTTTTGAAGCATTTGGATGCCTGTCAGCTAAGTAGATATATTGAAAGTTCTGTGCTGCAAATGTTAAAACACACTATTTTTCAAATGGAACTCCTGTTATATAAATAACCTTTGTAAGACCAACGTTCCCATATAATGAGTCATTGCAGAAAGTTTTGTCTGCTACACCCTGATGTGACTACAGAATTTTCCTTAAGACCTGACAATGTGAAACAGGACTAATGGTTTTCAGCTGAAGCAGCCTGGATTTATGTGCCATGAAGTTGTTACTATACTAGAAACACGAAACTAGTTTTACTTGGCTGAAAATAACTGTCATATGACAGACAAGAATTGCATTGTCATTTGGCTGTCCTTATCATATAGCAGCATGGGTCGAGTTTACATTAGTTCAGTTGCTGCACTTTTACCTGAGAGATTTACATTTGCAGTGTAAATTGCATAACTTTTGGCATCTGTTTATGTGAAAACTTCAGTTGTAGTCTAGTAACAGACTACACAATTGTTTTCATAACCTTTGTTTGCATTCCTTTAGTTAGATACYGGCTCAGTGAATTATCCAAGTGGACTGAAATAGCTTCCTCTGAGAAAATTTTGAAAGATGCAACACAGAATGTAAAAATTAAATGTATTGACAATCCATCGTGTTGTATTCTATTGTTGTCAGTCCTTAGTGGGAAGATGGGGAGAAGGTGAATGTCTAAGAATGCAATGCCTTCCTGTTTACTTGTTTTTAAAAGTAAACACCATCTATGCTGAAGCATGAAGGTAGCTGTAAAACCTTGCTTGCTCAGATTTGAMTTCATTATGCAGTGTTATGATCCACAAATTCTGCTCTTAAAGCTTGTAGGTGATCTTTTTAAAAATAGCTTAYGAAAAACAAATTAATTGTGTGGAGGAAAACTTTGCAGGGAGAGCTGAAATGGAACTTCACAGCTCAGAGAGCTCACAGCTTGCTTTATTTGTAAGCATTATTACTGCTTCTTTGTACTGAGTGGTTCTTCATGCCTTATTTCAGATCTGCATAGCTTGATAGAAAAAAGCCCATGAGTCTGTGCTTTCTCAGATGCCCTTCTTCACTTAGCATACTCCGTAGACCAGTGGATAAGTTTACAGCTTCATATCCAAAAGCTTAACAAGAGTTCCTGTGGTTTGTTTTTATTCTGCAGGGAGGAGTATGAGAAGACATGCTCTGAGCTGTGAGTTTTTGTGCAGACTTACAGGGCAAACTCTCAGGACTTCTTAGTATTTAGGATGTTTGAGCTCTCTGCATGTGTCAAGCTGACTGTTAATGTAATGAACGTAATTACACAAATGATTCAAATCAGGAAATGTCTTCTCTTCATTTGTTAGTACTTCCTAATGCATTAAGCTTGCTGGTCCAGAATTTTGAAAAATTGTAATTTGTTTTGAGACGAGTCTTCCCTCCTCCCCCAGGCTGTTGATTCATCTTGCTAATTGTTGCACTAGAATGCTAAATTCTCTCTTGTGTGTGGCTAGGAAGTTGCCTTAGTCTAGTAATAAATTTTATGATGKAGACTAAATTTGTATCCTAAAATGTGGCGTTCCTCACTCAATGACTTTCTCCTAAAATACTTGAACTAGAAAAAGAATGCTTTTCCACCCACCCACCCTCTGCCAGTTAAATATCAAATGTCAGCCAGGAAATGATAAGAGTGTTTCATGGGGGGAACAGAAAACCAGTCCTCAGTCATCTGACTTGTATGTGTTAAAAGAATATTCAATAGAGATTGATATTAGATTAAATTGTGGGAATTTCTTGTTCTCTGTTTGTTCATGTTAATCTTTATATTCGTTTATATTTTAGGGGAGATATTTGGGCTTTTGAAAGTGTGTTTGGGTTTTTTTTTTTAAGGGTGTGCTAGGTATGAGTACAGTGTTGATGTAAATGTGTCTAAACTGTCCATGTGCATTTGATAAAATCACTTATTTCTGTCATGTTCATGTAAGTGTTTATAATGGGAATTAATTTTSTGGTACATTTGGCTATGTATAAAGCTTTATAAGAACTTGCATATAATATATGCTTATTCTCAGATGTCTAATAACAGAAAACATATTTGCCAACAATTGTTTCTCAGGTCCTTTGTGTTTTGAAACTTTTGCAATTATAGTTGACATTTCTTTCCCTTGTGTCCTATCTTTCATGTATTCAAGTGAATAACCAAAATGTTACCAATATGTTCTTTTTGTTACTTTTGATAAACCAAAGAAAAGCCTTAATGAAGTTTTTTGTTGTTAGTTCATTAAGATAATTCATTACACACAGAACCATACTGACAGCCTGACAGTAGATCTGATTTGGAGGTTGCTTAGTTTGCAAATAAAGTTTTCATATATGATCGTGTACTTTAATTTTGCTATTTGAGAGCTGAAGAATTAAAAAATTGTTCTTTGAAACAATATTTCAGTGTTCTGGGATTCACTTCCAGTGCACACAAGTTGTTACTGTTCTGCCTGCTGCCTTTATGCTGAACTCCTTGGTTTTCTGGCACAGCCAGTGAGGAAGTCTGACAAAGTAAATCTGACAAAGTGCTTGAACCTCTGTTGGGAGGTTGGGAAGAGGGTCTGCACAGTGGTGTTCTGGATACCATGCAGGAGTGGCAGACAATTGTAGGTAGCAGTTCTTGTTTGGGAATAAGCATAGACAGGACCATCRAGGACTAATGGGTAATTTTAGATGATATTAAAATATTTACCAAGGGAAATGGGCMATAGGAGGACTTGAAAGGATACTGGAAGGCAGTCTGTACTGGCTCTGGTGGGAGACACCTAAACTTTCATCTTCATTCATTTTGAGTGAGTTTGTATTTAGGATGTAGAATATTTAGCAGATATTTTGTAGAACTTTTTTTAGTGTAACTGGAGGTATTTGTGCTTGCAGTGAACTCTGCTAGAGGGGTGGAAGTGATTGGAGCTTTAAAGCATTTATCCTTGACTGAAATAAGATTGATTCACATCTCTGTCCTCAGGGAGCAAGCTGGTAAACTGTAGGTTCYGTTTATTGGAGAGCAGTAGAATGTATTCACTTGCCAGAGAGAGAAGATTAGTTCATCAGTGTTCCTAAAATTAATGGGTTTTAGGCTCTGACAAATCACTCTGGAATTTCCTTTGCTGTCAAGTTCTGAGTCTTGATTCCCATGTAACACATAAGATTCTAGTTTAGTTTTAACATGTAAGAACTTACAAGGTCATTTGCTTTCTTGCTGGCGACTTGCAGTGCTTGGGGAAAGGGTTGAAAACTCCAGTTGTCTGGAGGGTTTTCATTTGTTCTAGTTTTCTTTTCCAGTAAAGTTATGAACTCCAACTCTGCTTTCTGCTACTGTGGTTGTTTGCATTGTCAGCCACATGGAAATAACATTCCTGTCATGTTCCAGTGGAGGAGGCARTGTGTAAGTAAAGCTCTTGCATTGTGATCTCCCACTGAATAAGTAAAATARARAAAGCTCTTGACTTGAAGCAGTCCAGGTTAGTCAATGACAAGGGATTTGAGATGTCACTRTTTTAAAAGAAACTCACTTACTTGTGACAATTTAAATAAATACATTTCCCAACATAGTTTACAAGTTAATTTCAGTTGTTGTGGTTTGACCCTGGCTGGATGCCAAATGCCCACCAAAGTTGTTCTGTCACTCCCCTCCTTAGCTGGATGGGGAGAAAAGTGCAATTGAAAAGTTTGAGGATTGAGGTAAGGACAGGGAGAGAGATCATTCACCATTACCAATATGGGCAAAACAGACTCAAAYTGGAGAAAYCAACGGAGATTTTTAACAGTCAAAACAGAGAAGGATARTGAAAAGTAAAACAAATATTAGAAACACCTTCCCYCTACYCCTCCCTTCTTCCTGAGCTTCACTTTCTTCCTGATTCATGACCTTCTCCTCCATAGACTGCAGGGGAATCTCAGCTCGGGCACCTGGAGCAGCTCTTCCCCTCCTTCTTCACTGACCTTGCTGTCTGCARAGTTGTTTCTCTCATGTTCTCACTTTTCCCTGGACAGAACTACTTTTGTGAAATAATTTTTTGTTTTTCTTCTGAAGTATGGTATCCCCACAGTTGCTGCTGGGCTTGGCCTTGTGCAGCAGCAGGTCCACTTGGAGCTGGCTGGCATTGGCTCTGTTGGGAGAGAAATAAGGAAATAACTCTGTAGGGAAAGCTTCTGGCAGCTTCCCACAGAAGCCACMCYGGTGTCCCTGACCCTCCATCCTCCGAGAATCTTGCCACATACACCCAATACAATCTTAAACTGTTCAGTTAAAAGAAAACTTTTTAATGTATATTTAAAAAATTAGAAGTTTGGCAACTGAGTATTCATGTTGTAACAATTTCTCAAATATGTTGAGCAGTCAGGACTGCATCAGATAAGGCAAATCATATATGGCAACAASGGTGGTGGACCTGACTTCAGCATCCCTTGATGTTGTAAAGAAATAAAATACTTGGTTGTTTGGTTTGTTTTTGTTTTTTGTTTGTTTTTTTTTTTTTCTTTTCTCAGAGCCTAGTTGTACATGGAAAAGACTTTATCAAAGTCTTGAAAATACTTTTTTGAGTTGGGAAGATATAGTTGCAAATTAGCTGCTATTTATGCAGATGTCTGAAAATAACTATGGCATTTTACTCAAGGGAGTTGATTTCATTTTAACTGTCATCACTGCATTCTTCTAACTCAAGTGATGTCTTTTGCAAGAAAGTTATTACATGTGATTAAAAGCTGAGTACAGATCGAAGAATGCTGAAAATATCTGATAGCTGTACAGGGCTGGCATTCAGGCCTGGAACAGCACAATAAACAGTAAAACCTGTAAGAGAATCTGTAGCCAGTTAGTACACRCAGTTACATTTCAGTTTGTTACATTTCCTGTAGCAAACTGAAATTTAGGTTCCAWACTTGGGCACCTCATTCCAGAGATGAAGGTCTGTCCCTGGAACCTGCCTTTGATGAATGGGAAGGGGTGAACAGGGCTCTTTGCAGGAGGTCCCTTTTCTCCATATAATAAGAACCTGCCATAATGAGGTCCTAACTACACTGCTGCTTTTTACATGCTTAAATTTATCAAGGAATAATTTGGGCCACAACTGTTAGATTTTAATTAAAACATGTAGTAAATATTCTGTGGTAGAACTTCTAAAAAAACTACTAGCATCTGTTATAAAATCTGCTGAGAGTTTCAGAGCTGACAGTCACTTGGCTGCACATATTTTTCTCTGCATGGGCACAAAGGTTAACCTGTCCAAGAGAAATTCAGCTTAAGGAAGGCTCTGCTTTGGAGCAGTCAAATAAATAGGCRTTGCCATGGGCAATATTTCTTGGAGCTAGATTTTAGACAACTGACTTACTAGGTTGTTGTTGGCAGTTCAGTCAGTTGTCTTAGAATCGACAGAAATTTATTTTTATTTACAGTTATTACTAAGTTGGGTTTTAGGCACTAGGTATTTGGTTTCCCCTTAGAGCTAGAATCTGCTGAACTTTAAATTTAAACATATAGGTGCAAATTAGTTGGAGTTTATCTTTATGGTCAGTATACACATCTCCAGAGGACTGTATTTGACAATAAGGAAATCTTCAAGATGTCAGATAGATCACTCCAGAGGCCTTTATTTCTCTTTTATTGATTATAAAACAGGTGTAGAGGGACTTATTTATTCTTGGACATATAAAAGACAGAATTTGAGAATTAGAGAAAAGTAATTCATCAGTTGCAATTGCCTACTAATTATCAATATTTGAATAATAAAAACTGGAAATCATTGAATCYACTGTGAAACCATATGTAGGTAAAAGGGTTGCTGAGATGTCAAACATTTTTTTTCGTCTTTCCTTTGTCATAAACTACAACCAAGATCTAGTGGGTATGATCTGATTATCACAGTTCCAGCTATGGGCTGTACAAATGCACAAAGYGGGACAGTGGATGCAGATTAAAATACAGAAATTGTGAGCTTAAGTATCAGTTATAAACTGCTCAGTCTTAAAAAACTCTTATATGTGTAATGTTATGATTAATTGGAGGCAGCATCTCTATAACGTGACAGGGCCTACTGCTGTCATTAATTAAAATGATATTGATTTATGATGGCTATTTTTGCTGCTAATTGGCAAAGTGAAAGAACACAGTGTGTTWGTAAGAGTTGAGCTAGGAGTAAAAAATATTCAAGAGATCCCCAAATGCTTGACTTATCTTCAGCATTGATGATAATCAGTAATAGGAGAGGTGACTGTTCTGTGTTGTATTTATAAGAGGGATAATGTATCCAATTCCTCTTTTTTTACTCTTGCTACCTCTCCATCCTRCCTGTCAACAATTCTAATCCTGGAACATTCCTCCTCCTAGGCCAAGGAGGTATTGAATCTAAATCACTCRGCTACTTGCTGCCCATGGTTTGTTTGAAGGGTAGAAACTGCCTTTATGTAAGGCCTGGTTTCAGGGGTGGGTAAAACATCTCCATGGAAGTCGTGCTGCCCATAAGCAGTGGCTGTGTATAGAAGCAAGGTTATGTCATTCAGGTCAGCACTGCACAGTTGACTGGCCATTCTAGAGGTGAACTGATGGCATTATTGAAAACCTTAGGTAGACACTCAAGATAGTAGTTTGTGCACATTCTATGCTTCCACTGAAGGGCTGCTTTTGTCACTGCTTCTGTGAAAATCAGAGTATATTCTCTAAAAAAAGCTCAGGAACTCCTCTACTAACATATGCAAATAAATGAATTTACATTAGAAGCAGAGAAATTTAAATGGAGTGTCATTTAAAGCATATATGGCCAAATGTTAAACTTCCCAAAAGCAGATTCTTTGGTTTCCAGTATTGTTTTTCTTTGGAGAAAGCAGATTCTTTAGTTTCCAGTATTGTTTTAAAAAGAGTTTAATTTAGAAAGAGKATTTACATTTTTTAGAATTTATAATCACTTACTTTGCTTGCTTTTTTAAGATGGAAAAACTTTTTAACTGAGTCTGAAGAATGTTTTGATGCAGAGCATTGCAAGAGAGCTACGTCAAAAAACTGTATCAGTGATGGTTTACAGTCCTGACATGAGAGAGTGTCTGTGTCTGCTGGGAGCTGGAATCTTAGGAGATGTTTCCTGGAAGCAGGGCCTGGAGGAATTTTGRTCGGTTGAATGTGAGCATTGCAAACTGACTGGACTTTTAATTTCTGTTTAGTGTTTTGTATTTTTGTATTTACTACTGATGTCTTAAAAGATGACACCATCTTGAAACTTCATCACTGTTTTTCCTTGTATTTTTTTCCCAAAAGATGACATGTTGGTTTCAAACTCCAGATTTCCTACATATTAGCAGTATTTCTTTTCCCTTGGTTTTATTGATTTGTAAAGACTTGTGTGGTTGGGGTAAGTGACTGAACAAATGTTGCTGTGTACACAAAGGATCAACAGGACTGACAAATATCCAGGTGTGTTTTAACTAAAATACTAAAACATGTAATACTGTGTTGTTGGAAAAAGGTACAGGCCAGCCTTGGGTGCTCATTTACTCATTTGCTGCAGTTCCAATTGAGGAGCTTTATCTTCCTTTTTGCTAAGTGTGGACTTCAATATGTTGCMAACTGTAATGTGTCTGCCAGGTAGTGTCCATCTGTTTGTGGATGAACAAAAATCTCCTACTGCTGTGGATGGTGTACTTTGGTATTAAATTTACTTTAGTGTGTTTGTAARAGTTGATTATTGTGAAAATTATTGTACAGTTGTAGAGCGGCATTGCAGGCCCAGGARATTTGCAACTTGCTGGATGTTCCACTGTGCAGATGCTGTATGTACCAGCCCAGTAACGTAAGCACATGAATTTTCCTCAGAGGATGCAGTTTCAGTAGCAGCCTGTCCTTGTGCAGGTTTGATTTAAGCACACTTACTCTGCTTTTTCTAAAATAGCTTCTTGGATAAGAGGTGCTAAGCTCAGTCATGGGATAGATACTCAGCTGGAAGATAGGCTGTCCAAACGTGATTTGTGTGAATTAAAGGCCATGGGTGCAAATTTAAAAATCTTTCTATGTCTTTRTAAAATCTTTTCAGTAAATAATGAAAATACCTTTTCTGTTTCAAAGCAAAGTGATATTACTGGGTGAGGATTTTTGTTTATGTTGAACATTACTTTCTGTCATTTTTGTGGACTTTTTTTTCCTCTAAAGTACCTTTTGTTAACATATAGAGTCAAAATGGTWAGACTGATATTTAAGGATAATAGCTAATTTAGCTGGGGAGGCAGTCTGGGTTTTGATTCTACCTTGTCGCTCAAACATATGATGTAGCATTCCTTAGTTTAGAAACTTGATTTAGCAGGGAGTGTTTTCAGTGTCTTTCCTTAGCAACCCAGCCTACCAAAACACACCAGAGCTGCCCTTCCTGCTCTGTACTGAGGAACAGTAGCAAACTCCATGGTTTTAAGGTGGAGTTTATAAACAAAAGTAGGATAATGAGTCCTGCAATTGTAGGGGATTGGAATTCAGTGGTCAGAGCATTTTCCAATTACATATTTTGCTGGTCTTGCATTTTCAGTRTGATCCTATATGAGGTTAAGGGCTGCACTAAAACTTTTAAGTATACTTACCTGRAGAGTATTCATTAAATGGAATTGCTTGTGGGTTCTTTTTGCTTGTTTTCTTGGTAGGGGCTAAGCATGCCTCAAGATAGACAGGGTGCTGGAGGATGCCAGCAGCTGCTAAGGGTTACAGCCATCCTTTGCAGAAGCTGAGAGGGCATTCAGGGAAGGATAACTCCATAGTACTCTTTTAGTTTTGATTTTTCCTTAGGTATCCCTTCTGATTGCTGTTTTAGCTGGATGTTTGTTCTTGCTTAATGCAGAAGTTGCTATGTGATGTGTTGCCAGTGGAATGGCCACAGTTCTTTTACAGAACAGTGCTATACTCCCTGTTGAGGGGTGCTGATACACAGCCCATTGAGGGAGACAAAATAGCTCCTAGAGAAGGGAGAATAAATCTTACAAACCTTACAAATTTTAGTGTCTACCTAATTATTAGAAATAATGAGCTTTGTATATGTACCTGGGATAAGAATTAGGTTAAATGCTTGAATGAAAGAGCCAGAAGGAGTTACACATGTAAATTTGTCATCTGATACCTGGTGCTGTCAGGTTGACTGGGGCTTTCCTCCCCACCGTTTGTCACTGCATTAACTGAGACCCGATTTCAACACTGCAGCTCTTTTTGCTTTCACTTTATTGGAATGCTCTGCTTTCTGTTACTTTGTCAGCAGAGTTTTATAGTTTCAGAGAGGGCTAATCACTGATTATTTACAGGTTCCACAAAACTTCTGGTCTATTGCTCTGCATTCTTTATGCTCTCTGGATTTTACATAGTGGGTTTCTAGTGTTTCGATTAGAAATGAAACAGGGAGTTTAAAATGCCTGTTATATCTTGCATGATTTCTGATTACATTTCAAAAATGTTTTAGCATWAAGAATAAGCTCTGGCTGGATAGTACTGGATGTAGTGCAGTATGCAGAAGTTAAACAGCTTTGCTGGTGTTGGGTCATAGTCAGTCAAAACAAGCATTAAGTTTTAACTACTGAATGTATTCTACWGACTTGTTTGACTTCTTAGGATTAACTTCTTAGGACTTCTAGGTTAACCTAGCTTCAATTTTTATGCCATGATGCTGCTTTTTTTTGGATGCCACCAAAAAACCAAAAATCCAAGTTCTCCATTTTGCTCTTTTGTGTTTTCAAATATAAATTTACAGTTTGCTTATTCCCAGCAAATTCAAAGCTAATTATATTGTCATAKTTCACATAGATTTGTTTCAAATGTGTTGTGAATTATAGATTACATTAGCAAGAATAGAAGGTTGGGCTTCAGTACATGGAGATGTTTCAGGCTAAAGACAAGGAAGAATTAATCTGCTTAAGAAAGAGGAGTCTAGCAGAAGGTGATCACTGCTTCCTAACACCTGCCTTTTCTGAAAGCTGATGCCTATTTTAGCTCTCACAGAACACCTGCATGGCTCCCTGAGGGAGATGAACTGTGCAATCCAGTGAGTGCTAAAGGAATGAGCTCTCCCTGCTGCAGGAATCAGTCTCTGGATCAGAGCTGACTGCAGGGTGAGGGAACCGGGCAGCAGGTCAGTGGAGTAAAAGGTGAAGAAACCTTCAATGTTTTATTGTAGATACCAGCAACAAGGCTGGCTGGCAATTTGGTGCAGAGCCCAGCACTTCTTTTCACAGCTGTGGACAGTTCAAAGAATAGTAAGTTGTGCTGTGACACTGGTTGTATAAGCTGTTTTGAAAGCTAATGTTTAGCAGTCCAGAGAGGAAAATTTGTCTTCTGTTGACTGTCAAGAGAATAAGACACTCTGGCATRCAGTGGGGTGGGAACATGCCTGGATTCTCAAGGGAACTGAAAAGGAATTTGTTATAGAGACTTGAAAGCACAAAAGAGGTCATGTTTTTGAAATGTGACAAATTGAAAATACTKTGCTAATGCTTTGATAATTTTATTTTAAAAAGCAAAATCTTGAATTTCAAGGTATAAAGACTTTATTTGTAGAAGGAGAAGAAGAAATTAAATTACTCCTGGGAAGACAAGGGAAAAAGTCAATAATGTCAAAAAAGAGTAGTGTGCAAGATTTTTTAAGTGGTAAAATTTGGTGAGTCCTGAGAGCTGTGGTTCATCCTATGCCTTTTAGCAGTTTAAACATTTAAAATCTGGGTCTTTGCTTTCAGTAATTGCAATGCTTTTGGGAATTTGGAGATGTGCTAATGCAGGYTTATGAAATATTAAATATTTCATTTTGTAAACCGTGGTTGCACTACTCTGAAACATGGTGTGAGAGCAAGACTTTGGTCAATATAAATCCAGTTTTTGATATTTTGCTTGTATACAGTCTTATGCTACTAATTTTTTTTAACTGTGCTTGTCCTGGCCCTCTATTGGACATCACATTTATGAAATACAACTGTTACTGCTGTAAATGCCTGTACAGGTGAGATTGGAGAAGGGCATCCTAAGAGTTGTCATCTCAACTCTTAGGTTATCCTAAGAGTTCATGTTGGCTTCTGGTCTTCTGAATGAGAGGTGGTGTAGACAAAAACACTTTGTAAATGTGGATAGTAAACAGTCAAAATGTTAAACCTAAATTCTTATGTTTCCTCACTTCAAGATGTGCTCAAGAGGTGTGCTACATGTGAAAAATGTCTCTTCCTGTGTCAGGTTATCAGTCTGCTGTCAAAGGTTCTGTTTGTCAGTCCCTCAGAAGTGGAAACCATTAAAAGGTTCCTGCAACCTAATGGCCCCATATGCCTTCTATTCCTTTATTATTATTGTTACTGTCCTGTCTCAGTCCAAACTAAGCACTAAAAACTTGCCTTTGTCCTTTTTGAGATGGAAAGTTAAAAAATAAATGTGAACATGGCAATCCAGGAAAAATTACAAGATATTAAACTGCAGTGAAAATAAAGCAGTTTGGCTACAGAGTTGATGTCATCTCTACATTGAAACTTGAGTTATGATATATATTACTAATATATGAGTACTTGAGTATAATTCTGAAATTAGGCTGTGCTAGAAGGTGAATCTGTGGTAGTGGACTAAAAGCTTTAAGATTTCTGTTCTGAAAGAGGTAACAGCTGAGCAAGGCAAACCCATGTGGTTCCTCTGGCAGACATCCTGTGCTGTGTTTAGGGTAGATTCTGCACCCAGATAGCAGAGAAAACCATGCCAATGGACTTCCACGTATTTGGAAGGAAACTCTAACCTTTACTGGTGGAGAAGGAGATTTTTGTTTCATGTTGTTTGTGAGGYGATTAAGCCTGGATGCGTCTGGAAGTTAATGATGATTGGTTTTTAATTTCTAGGCTGAAGCTCTTGCCTCCAGTTGGGGCTGCAGAGGCTGAGTGGCAGGCTAGAAGCAGGATTTTCCAGTTCCCTTACTAGCAGACTTCTGTTCTGTCATTCTTCCAGAGCAGCTGCTTCTAATGCCTATCCCGGAGGATTTTGTTAGAGCAAGCTGCTGCTAAGTAGGAGGTCTCTGGGTAACTTTCTATTATGGCATGCTTGCTCCATCTCTGCAAAAATAGCAGCACTTAGGCAAATTRTATCTAGTTTTGGTATTGGTGAGTTAAATTGCTGAAAAGTARTGCAGCTTTTGACAAGTCACACTGCCACTGTGAGTGAAGCATATTTAATAGATGTTGAAGTGAAAGATGTGCATAAAAAAATGAAACCGGTGTGCTTTGAAATGGCTCAGCACCCTTCACTTCTGAATTGCAGCACTTAGTTCTGGGCTGCTTTTTCAGTCATATCAGGGCTCTGGAGCCTCCTTTTAGGCAGGGTTCATCTTTTTCAAATATTAGCATTATTTTGCATTGCCAAGGACATTGTTTGCCATAGAAATTGGKGAGAATATCCAGGTGAGAATATTCTGGTGGTGTTGCAGGGCTGCATAAGGATGGATTCTGAATCCTCAGCTGCCAAAACTATAAGCTGATTAGGCTTTTGATGGGCTGCTAGCAAAAATTGGAGGATTGTTGATTTTCTAAATGCYGTTTCAATGTATTCTGCAATGAGAAGGAAAACAGGAACAACTCTCYCAATTACAGTTCTGTATATGTATTTAATATATAATATCTTTAAAAAAACAACCTTAGCAAAGTAGCATGTTTGTATTATTTAAATGAGAAATATAGATACATTTCTGGTTATTGGTAAAATGTAAAAAAGGCATTTTATAGATTGAATTAATGGCATGCTTTAATTTTAGCACAGCAGAAAGGTTGGATACGGGATACCTCTGTGGAGTTTGGGCTCTAGTGAGGTTCAAAGGGTGTGTGTATGGGCAGTGGTGGCTCTTGGCAGTGTTTTGGGAAGGTCTGGTTTATGCTAGTTTAGCCTGACTTTACAGCACACAGCCTATGTGCTGCTAGTTGTTTTCCTTGTCCCCCAGATATGGTAATTATGAATATATATTAAGAAATAATGTCCTTCAGGCCATACYAGGATGCTGAAATGTCCTGTGTATGTGACCTGCTGTTCATTCCAGGTTTGAACTACTCTTTATGTTAGGCTTTTCTTTAGACCTTTAAGAAAGGGAAGAGGAACAAAGGTAGCAAGGAAGGTTGTAAGGAAATTAAAATTTCTATACCTTATAAAGAATGTCAGTTTTATTACTTGAGGTGTATGAATTCTATTGTAGTAGCTTTCCTGTGTTGGCATTGAACCCTGGAAGTGTTGAAAAGCTGTTTGTTTCAATTTCTCCAAGCACCAGCTTGTTTTGTCTTTAATTGCTGTGTTGTTGAAGAATTACTTTTCACCCTAATGCTCTCAGTGRCTGAAGCAGATAGCTCAGGATAGGGAACACAGAGATCACCCTGGAGAACTCGTGCTGAACAGCTGTCTAATTTGTTGTGGCACCTCACAGGACTTGAACTGATAGAGGCAGCTCACGTGGGATGGCAGAGTTTGTGCTGGTACAGTGTTTTGGGAACATTTGGTGGGGTACCAAGTATRTGTTTCTGGTAAAGCCACCCTTTTCTTATAGGTGCAAATCTGACTCAAAGGCCATGTAATTGCTTCTTTCATAAAGGTTTATTTTGTTTTCCAATGAGTTGTCCAACCACTTAMATGGCTTATGTTCCAGTTTATAAATAAATACAGTTCTTAACCTTGCTTGGTATTACAGCTGTTTCTTTCATTTAAGTATGTTTCCACTTTTTCCACTATTTCCATTTTACTTTGAGGTTTTATCACAATCATAGAGGCATGGCAAAAATTTTAGGGCCCTTCCCCACCTCCTTTATATCTTACCCTGTGTATGTACCCTTTGTGTGGACGGGGGTTGTTTYATTTTTTCCTCTACGCTTTATTCTCTTATGTTTGATTTTTTTAAAACATTTTTTTATTTGTTTGTTTATGGGCCATTATTGTCAAAACGTGTACTGCTTATTTTGTAACACTTTTAGGTTACTTGATACTGATTTATATGGGTCTTTCTAACTGGTATTCTGTGAAGTGTCCTATGGACATAAATAATAGTGTGTTTGACAAAACTGATTTTCTATATTCAGTCTGCCTCTGRACCTTGCAGATGTTTCTGTTGGAAGATGGGGCACATGCAGCTCATCTGTAATGATTCTCAGGGAAACTGTTTTGAGAGTCCCGGCTTAATCCTCAAACTGCAAACACACCACATTTGTGGTCCTGAGCATGAATTTTGCTGTGCAAAGGCTGATCATTTTAATGTATTTAAAACTGCAAACACAAAATCCGTCCCAAGGCCTGCTAAACAGAAACTGAATCAGATTCCCAGAAATAATGGGAATAACAGTTGATTGTTAGTTTAGTAACAAGGGCCTGCAGGATTTCTAAGGAACCCTCACTATTAGCATTAAATCTTTTCGTTCAGAAATACTGCATCCTGCAGTTCTGTAACAGTAAATATTTTGTGGGATTTCCTTAGAAGAGGAGAGAGCCAGGGTATTTCTGGTATTGATAGAAGCTGGAAGAATTGCTCAGTTAACCCCAGAAGTGAATTACTGAAGTGACAGAGCCTGGCTGCTGTGCTTTCCCTCCCAGCCCCCTTCTTCAGCTCCTGTCAGAAAGGAGGGGTCCTCCCTTCAGCCTGGCTGGGAGGAGAAGCCTCCTCAGCCTGTGCCARGTGGCAAAAGTGGAAGGGAACAAAGAATTCACCTATTGCTGCTCCTTGTTGCTTCAGAAACTGAGAGGGGATTGCTGGCTGGAATACAWGGGATTAAGCTATTAGCCCTGCTCAGCTCTGTTTTACCTAAAATGTCCTTAGGCCAGCCTGCTTTACCAACTGGAAAACACTGGAGTGAATAGCTGTTAAATTGAGCTTGAATATCACTATATGACACCATTTATTCCATCCATGATKGGCTGCTTCTTTTAGTAACTTTCTCTGGCCTTTTTGAGTTACAAGTGCAGTGAGTTTAGGCAAACTGTCAGCTATAATTCAAAGGAAAACTTAATTTTAGTGTGTTTTGGTTTTTTGCCACACCACTGGCTTTAGGCTTAATGGTTAAATAACTGCTTATGCTGTACATTCAGAAGGTTTTAGAGCACCTAATTTGGGCTTCTGTCCTGAATCTCCTTTTGTGGTTTGGTCTCTCCCTACCCACAGATTATGCATGAGGAGACTATGAAAACTTACTGTGATACCCTCATACATTTTTACATTTAAACTAGAAAAATGTACTTTTTATAGAGAGGAGGATGGAGGATTTTTATATGTAATTTTAGCTTTCCAAAATAAGCAGAAGGGATCAGTATCTAATAGAAGACATATTTGTGAAATAGCTGGAAAAGTGCTCAAGAATGTTTTGCTGCTTTGTAACTATATAAAGAAACTTGGTTATACTGTGTGACCTTAAAGTGACTGGTATAGTTTCTTTAAGATTTACATSTGGAGCAACAAACAATCAGTGCAAAGGGAAGGAACTAAGCTTAAGTAAAGTAATGCTGACTCAGATAAGTATCTGTTAAACAAAGCTATGATAGTACGTTATTGTTAATGTAGAATATTCTACAGTGTGTGGACGTGACTCATCAGGATTGTTGAGTCCAACTCCTGGCCCTATGGAGGGCACCCCAAGAATCACACCATGTGTCTGAGAGCATTGAAATTCTTACCTTTATTCTTTGAATGTAAAATGGAAGAAACCCAAAATTTTAGGGGATTTGTTTGGGGCTTTTTATTTGTCGTTGTTGGTTTTGTTTTTGTTTTTTTTTCTTTAAATCTAATCTGTTTTTATTGCTTTATTTCTTCTATTGCTGTAATACACAATTCATGAAAAATGATTGGTTTGTAGCAAATTAAGTTTTCAGTTTTTGGAATGTTCTGGTCAATACCTGTAGATTTGTTCTTTCAGTGTAGGTGTTATGTAGATTATATTTAGGGCCTATATGTTAATCATCAAATAAATGTTAAACTTTACTAGAGTTGTCTCATAAATACCTTTAAGGATTGAGAAAACTTTCAAAGATAATTAAAAAAAAATGTTTTACAGTGAAGAGATCAGTGAATAGTAACAGCTATTATGCAATTTATGTTTTAAAGTAGATTATTAGAACCTGTGACTTGTGTTGAGAGCAATTCAACATTACTTACTGAAGGGTGTTGTCATGTCTTTTCTTCTGAATTTCCTGCCAATGCTTGCATTTAGTGACATTTATGTGGATAAGTGAAACTTCCCTTATGTGAATGAAAAATTATATTTAAGGCATTAATTTTATTTGCACTTTGAACCTCACTTCATRTTATTTGCTGATTGTTATTTGACTCTTCAAAATTTCCCACCAATCCTTAGTCCATGGCATTTGAGTGCAATAATTATTATTCTGTGTCTAGCCTTGTTTCCTTGGAAAGATGCAGATGATAGTCTGGCCAGAAAAATGAGTCAATTTAGTCAGTATGAAGAGAGTTTAAAAAAATAAACGAAAAATAAGAAATGTTTCTGCTGTTTTTACTGTCACTGTAAGTGGTTTTCTTTTGTCCCTTTTTTCTKTTACTGTCTTCCAGGATAGAACAAGGAACTGCATTCCTTGGGCTCTTTCTGCTATTTTATTGATCATTACAAAAAATACTGTATTTTGAATTGTGTYTTTGAAAGTGCAGGATCAGAAATAGAAAGTAAATGTGAAAGTTATTTAGAGCTAAGCACAAGCAGTTGTGTGAGAAAGCCAGATATTGTCTTTTGAATGTGCAGAAATGCATCTTTTGAGCACTTCCAAATATTTTAAAAGATAACATTTAATAATAGAACTTTCCTGGAACATGAAATATTATGATGCTTTTGGTGTTGAACGTGGTCATTGGGGCATTTCTTGCAACAGTTCTCTCTTGTTATACTTTGCTTTGAATAATGAATTGCTACACCAAGTGGTTGAAATGACACTACTTGCCAAACCTGCATGAGTAATTTACTAACAGAAGCCAAGAGGGAAATGCTTTTAGTCGTTAACTGTCTTAGCTGAAATCTTGACTTCTGTCTCTTTCTGTTGTGCTTGTCAATAGATTTTATACAAAAATTAAAAGATTTTGCACATCACTTAGTCTGATTCTTGCTTCTGGCCATAAAAATGTCTGTGCAGTTGCTTCARTGCTCTTGTGTTAGTCCTGACTGATCCAGTGGACCAACTTCTACCCCTCAGGCTTTTTCCTGTTGTCTGTGCCTAGGATTGTATTTGAAGTCAAAAACTCTTAAAGCAAAAAATAATTTTGCCACTAGTATTGCGGTCTCATATAGCAGGCTGAAAATATATGGGATTAGTAGATGAATAAATTTTTAATTCTTTGTTTTCAGACAGCCTGGGTTTGGAGCTTCTAAAGATTAAGCAAAGCCCAGCTTTTGATTCAAGGTTGGCTTGACTGAAAATTTCAGACTCTTGAAAATAAAAGGTTCTCTGCTTTCTGTTTTGAGTGTCAGAGCAGGCACCAAACTGAACTACATTAAAATTGGAGTGAGCAAGCAGAAAAGCAAGAATGGAAAAGAGATGAGAAACAGGAATGGAAGATGTTGTATTATTTGTTGCCTATTATCACATGCAACTGCAGGAGTAAACTAGGCTTACATAATTGAGGAGCAGGCTTAGTGCCAACTCCTACAGTGTAACTGTAGGAGCATGAAAGGTGTGGCACACCAAAGGACAAGTAATTATTAAATCTGTGGAAATATTAAGAGCCATGTCCTGTTAAGCAAGGTCTTAATGAAGATTGTAGAGTAGATAAAATAAAAAATTAATAAATTAGCATATATGGGTAGATTTGATTATCTGTGGCCTCTTGTTTGTTTCCCAACCTATCTTAAGTGTTTTTGCATAATTTGGGACTGAATGTGAAGAGTGCTTGATAGGTGCAAGAGAGATGCTTCCTCTTTTCCTCATTCCACAGAGGTGTACTGGATGTCAGCTGTGTGCATGGTGCAGGGGATGTGGCCTGTGCCTTCAGAAGTTTGTACTCTGAGTCTGGGAAGTTGGAGCACCCTTTGGAGGAAGRTGAATTTCATCTGGGCTGAGGTTATATTTAGARCAGGAAGCCTCTCTCAAGTCTAGTGTGTCTTTTCTGTTGAATGTCAACTGGATACTTGTACAGAAGACTAAAAATGAATCGTGAACATGACAACTGTTATATCTTGCATTAGTCACAGCAGACAGGTTTGCTTTTGGTATTTCTGTGAATATTCTTTTCCTTTCCTCATCTGTGTTTAATTTGTTGTTTCTATTTATTTTATTTTGTTGCTGTTCATTGCAATGTCTGTAGAATCATAGAATTTARGAAAAGTCCTCTAAGATCATCAAGTCCAACTATTAATCTGACACTGCCAGATCTATCACTAAACTCTGACTCTAAATGCCACAGCTGCAATACATCCAGCACTGGTGACTACCRCTTCCTTAGGCAGCCTGTTCCAATGCTTAACAACTCTTTCCATGAAAAAATTTTTCTTATATGCATTCTAAATCTCCCTGATGCAACTTGAGGCTATTTCCYCTTATCCTCTCTCTTTTTCACATGGGAGAAGAGAGGTACTCTCATGTGGCTGCAACCTCCTTTCAGGTAATTGTAGGGAGCAGTAGGGTCTCCGAGTTTCCTTTCCTCCAAGGCTAAGCAACCCCAGCTCCATCAAGTGCTCCRGCTTAGCCTTGTGCTCCAGACYCTTTTCCAGCTCCACTGCCCTTCTCTGGACACCCTCCAGYGCCTCAATGTCCTTCTCGTATTGAGGGGCCCAAAACTGAGCACAGGATTCCAGGTGCAGCCTCGCCAGTGCCCAGGACAGAGGGACAATCACTGCCCTGGTCCTGCTGGCCACACCATTTCTGATCCAGGCCAGGATGCCTTTGTCTTTCTTGGCCACCTGGGCACACCTGGCTCATGTTCAGCTGCTGTCAACAGCACCCCCAGGTCCTTTCCCCACAGGGCCACTTTCCAGCCAATCTGTCCCCAGCCTGTAGCACTGCCTGGGGTTGTTGTGACCCAAATGCAGGACCCAGCACTTGGCCTTGTTGAACCTTATACCTCTGGTCTTTGTCCACCAGTCCAGCCTGCCTAGATCCCTCTGCAGACCCTTCCTGCCCTCCAACAGATTAACACTCCTACCCAGCTTGGTGTCACCTACAAAGTGACTGAGGATGCCATCAATCTCTTCACACAGATCATTGATAATGACAGTAAACAGGAGTGTCCCYGACGCTGAGCCCTGTGGAACAGACTTGTGACTGGCCAGAGTTACAACCATGGATGTAGCTCCATTCCTCCTACTCTCTCTGGGCCTGGCCATCCAGCCAGTTTTTTACCCAGCTGATTTACACTGGTCCAAGCCATGAGCAGCCAGTTTCTGCAGGAGAATGCTGTGGGAAAACAAGTCAGAAGTTTCACTGAAGTCTGGGTCAGCACATCSCCAGCCTTTCCCTCATCCCCTAAGTCATGCTGTCGTAACAGGCGATCAGCTCCACGGCCTTTGCTGGCACCAAGGTCAGAGGACAGGCCTGCAGCTCCCCAGGCCCTTGTGGATGGATGGGGTTACATTTGCTGACCTCCAGTCACCTGGGACTTCCCCAGTTAGCCAGGACTGCTGGTAAATGATGGAGAAGTGGCTCTGGGAGCTCTTCTGCCAGCTGCCCCAGTACCACTGGGTGGATCCCTTCCAGCCACAGAGACTTGTGCTTGTCTAAGTGGTGTAGCAGGCTGCTGACCATTTCCTCTKGGATTACTTGGGYGTCCCCTATGTGGAACAGCTCTGCAGCTCTCACCCTGTGAAACAACACCACTGATCTCTCCTACCTAAATCAGAATGAAAACTGTTGATCCAACGTCATGCACAAGTCATTACAGAGAACTGGCATTTTTTCTGTTTGCAGATTCAGAAGGCAAATATTTTAAAGGAAAGATCAAGATGTTATTTATTAGTGTTGGGGTTAACAGTGTTCATTCTTTCTGTTCCTTTAAACTTTTTACCATTGGGAGCAACATGAGAACCCTGCAAGACAAAAACTGAGTGTAAATTCTCTTCAGCTGTAAGTTCATGTACATACTTGTAACTGCTTGTGTTACAAAAATAAAAAAAAAATTATGTATTGTCTGTTTTCAAGAAGTGGACACCATCCCCAAGCCTCTTAAGTATAGAGTTCTGACATTCTACCCACCATAATTTTCTAGAAAATTAATTCTAAGTAAATAAAATAACATGGTTCCCAAATTGTTCCATCTGCTATTTATAGYTCTATTATTTTAACTTCAGTAAAATAAATGCTGTTGAATGTTTTTTTCTCAGTCAGACAGGTCACTGGGCACTTTCACACCACTTGTAAAGCTTTTGAGAGATGTGATATACATGATAAAGACGCTGAGAGCCTTTCTTGATAGTGGAAGACAGCAACATTTGTAATTCTCTAAGTATCTGTAGAAACATGTGGCTTACTTTTGTTATTGACCTGGGATTGTTGAAAAAGAAACAGAGTGGAGAGATAACTCTGACACAGTTGATTATGCTGCTCAGGGGCAGCATAGCAAAAACTATATAGCAAAGCTTTGGGTRTTTAGGTGAAATTAAGGACTGCTCTGAGGGTACATTGAGCATATRAAGAATATGTTAGTGCTGATTGTTAATGCAAGAAGTGAATAAAAACTGAAAAAGTCATTAATGGGGCTTGCTTTCAAGTTCATCTTGTTGCAAATACAGTTTAAAGAGTAGTTCTTTCACTGACYGTTCACATCTGGGATATGCATAATAAAAATAACTGCTGTTGAAGCCGTGGTGCAATCTGTTATGCTATGAAGAGATTAAGACTTGGCAATTCAGTTAAGCAGAGACACTGCTTCACAAAAGTCACCATATGTAGGTCACGGTTTTTTAGTGTGTTCAAAGGCTCTTTGTGTTTGGGAAGTGTGATCTGCATCTTGTTCTACAGCCTGTGAGTTTCTAAGGCAAGTCTTGTTAGCTCTGCTTCTTCAGGGATTTATTTTTGCTTGGAGTGGATATTTGGTTGGGMTTTTTTTGCTGTGTGTGTTTGTAAAAGGTAAAGCTACTACCTGTGCTCTCTTATGTCTGGAAAACTGTCTGTTCATCCAGCATTTAATTAATGTTTCCTATTGCCATGGGTACTTTCTGCCCTGTATATAAACTGTCACTCTGACTGGTTTCTGCGGTTGTTTAAAGAAAGAAATCGCTAGAAATGTCTTTCAAAGGGCTTTTGGCCGAATTTAAATCCATATTCCTGAGCTTCAACTTCACTGATTAAATATTTATAGCCACGATTTATTGCCATTGAAGAAGATTTGGCATGAATGAAGGGAMGTAGAAGTGCAGTTGGGACTCTGGCAGTCGCGTGTGTCGTGTTAATATTGGTTGACACAAACTGGGTTGGCTGTGCTTGTTTTTTAGTTTGTCCATGGTGTTACAGCAATACTTTATTCCYGGTGTTGCTACTAGAAACAAGCCCAAGCATATATTTATTTAGTTCAGAAATGAGATTGTGTTTTAATTTGTTTGTATTTTAATTCTCTTGTTGGGGATGTTTACTGCCCAATATGTTGTCCACTGTCTAGGGAGATCCCTAAGCTTTCTGGTATTATAAATGACTGGACATAATTAACTAAAAAGTGTTTTGTATTTGTGTTAATTTTTTGTTTTGTGTTTGTTTTGATTTTTTTAGGTGCATTTTCCAGACACAGAGAGAGCAGAATGGCTCAACAAGGTAAGGAGAAGCATTGCTCCCAAATGGGAAGGGGCAGGAGGGAAGGCTGAGATTAAAATAAAAGATGAGGCAAGAATCTGAGAACAGAGTAGTTTTAACTTCATGCTTTATACACTTAAGTCTCTGGTTGTTGATCCAGTTAGTCACAAGAAAGATTAAATTTAGTTTCATAGTCCTGAAAATGTATGTTTTATGAATGATTTAAAGTGGCATAACAGTAATGACAGCTGTAATTGCGTAGAAGTCATAGCAGCTGTAAACACAATCTTTAATTTTCTACTTGTCTGGGATACTTTCCAGTTACTGTAGGCTCCTGACCTACAATCTAAAAATAAATGAAATTTGCAGTTTTGATTTGTGTGTGTGATAATCTAAGATACAAATCTATGTAGCTTACTTTTTCAAAAATAACTTTCATTCAAAGAGCATAGAAGAACATGAGTTAATTGGAAAGTAGTAAGGGAAAAAAAAATAGAATTTTCAGATAGAAAATTCAGATGCAGTGAAGTTCTRATTTTTACATTTATAACTTATTCATGTATTTTAGAACATGCAGATTTTTTTTTCTCTTTAGACTGTAAAGCAGATGTGGCCTTTTATTTGTCAATTCATTGAGAAACTCTTCCGAGAAACCATAGAACCAGCAGTGAGAGGAGCAAACAACCACCTCAGTACCTTCAGTTTTACAAAGATTGATATTGGTCATCAGGTCAGTGTCTGGTGAGATTTTTTAAGAGACCCTGTTTTACACAACATTTTCATGTAGCCTGTTCAAATCTGCACAGAAATATTTCTCTGTGACACTTGGTCATAAGCCTGCTTCTGATTTCTGTYGTAACATTAAAATAAAAATGTGTGGGTTTTTTRGCAGAGGCTTTATTGCATTTMCTGGGATCTATGCTTCACAAACTTGACTGAGAATTTGGAGATGGCTCAGTGGATTAATGCCTGGTCACAWGAAGAGCTCACAGCAATGTGATTTTAATAGTGTTCATGCAATGCTTTACATTAAGTGAGCAGGGACCATTATCCTTTTGCCAGGTGGTCCAGGTGCAGWTTTCTTGTCACAGATGCACTTCTAATCATGTTATGTGTGGAGTCAATGGCAAGGCTGCTGGCTTGGCTTCTCAAGGACTGCACAAAACACAGTACAAAAGGGAATACAGATGTTTGTCCTCTGTTCCATCCCATGAAAGAAGGGGTCTCATGCCTGCAGGAGAGTCTGTTTGACCAGTGCAAGCCAAGAATGAGCCCCTCTGCTTGCAGCAAGTTCAGCACTACATAATCATCCCTGGATTAACCAGAACTTTACTGCTTTGAGATGCAGTTTAACAGCTTTTGGTTGAAGTTGTCTTTTGTGTTTCTGTTGCTTGTCATAAATTGAATTTCAAATAAGGATTTWAAAATCAACACCTCCACACACCCTCAAGTGTTAGGAAACCTGAAATTAATTTTCAGGTGTGATAGAAGGGAATTGTTTTCCCTCTCTTTGTGACTCTATTTCATGTAGGGTAAAGTTCACTATGCTTTACTGCACCTTTTGTGTGTTTGGTTTATTTTTTTTAAATTGTAAAACCTTTGATATAGGGCCTCTGTCCTGCCCTAGATATATTTGTATTATAGACTGAAGCATTCCTTTTAAGTAGGTTTTAGATTAGCTCCCAGACCTCTGTGTGTTTCTGCAGCTGAATTGAGTACCCTTGGACATGACAAAGAGTTATTCTTACTTTATATTGCAGCCTTGATTGAGTTGATTGAGCTGCACAGCCCCAACACAGCAGTGAGATTTTGATTTTACAGAAATTAACAAAAAGGTGTAAATAGAAATATGAAATTTTTTTCAAGAAAGGAAAATCTCAAAAGTGAGGCTGTTAGTCATCCTCTCCTGCCTAGTGTTTGATGAATATTTGAGCTTGAGTGTGTGATTGATATGTGTTAATTCTGTGTGAGGGAGAGAGGGCATGAACACCATGATTTAGAGAGATAGCACAGAGTGGTTGACACAACTTTTATGGGAATTACAGATTCTTTTCCATCTCTCCTCACTAAATTCAACTTARGGCAATTGTCTTTTTGTGAACTAAATTTTGCTTGTTGTAGTTACACAGAAAAGAATGCTTTGGGAGTGTTAGACATACACCTCTACAGAGAAATCAGATGTTTATGCAGGGGAGAGGGAAAACTTGACTATTAAATATTTTGTAAATCTTGAAGTTTAGTGGTTCATACCCAGGGTAATTCTGGAAGGATTGTGGTTAATTGGATCCCAGCAAGGTAATTTTTACCCTTGAAATAAGAATTTGAACTAAATTGATAGCCTTGCTTCAGACCTTTTAATGTTTTAGTAGATTCTTAACTTCAGGCATGAATATGCCTATATTCACCTTTAATTCAAAGTGAACAGTTTAATATGCTTCTGTAGAAGAATCCAACTTTTACWTGCTTCATTGTTCCAGCCTCTGAGGATAAATGGTGTAAAAGTGTACACTGAAAATGTGGACAAAAGGCARATCATTTTGGACCTTCAAATCAGGTAAACTTTATTACTATATTACAATGGGGTCCCTGCTGTATAATTTAYACATTGTTTGATTTGGCAGTTACATTGGCCTGAAAGGAGAATTGCTTCATTATGCAAATATAGTTAGTTCTAATTGTGTATGAATGGAGGAAGAAACTGCATGCTGTAAACAGCTTTTATCTGAGGGAAATGGAATATCAACTCTGTGTGTTTCATCATTAAAGTTATGTTAGTTAATAAAAAAATACTTTCCAAAGATAAAGCACTACCTTTGACTTTTTTTCTTAATGTATTAATACTTTGCCATTAAATGTAGTCTGAAATCTAAGATGTAAGATTTTTTGGGTGTTTTACTTTTCTCAGTTACTTGAATTATTTTATAAACATAGTATTAGAAAAAAATTATAGCTACAGAACAATTTGTGTTTACTTTACCAGAGTAAATCTGTGTATTATAAAATGCCAGAATGACACTTCTCCATTGCTTCAGCTTTCTTTGCTATTTCATCATGACTCCTTTTATATAGGTTTCTCAGCAAGGTCTACCCTACATTTACCCCAGTCATTCTCAACACAATCTACAGTTGCAGAGCTTTTTGAAAGTTCAGTCAGTGAACCCAGCAATGTTTGTATAATTGACCATCATAGGTCTGTGTTACTGTGGCTACTYTTGCCTGTTTGTGGATTATGGAAAGGCCAAATTTGTCAGCCATTGACAGTCCAGCAAGGAGCCTTCTGTGCTCCTTAGTGTTTCCCTGGCAGCAGCCAGGGTCATCAGGCATCTCAGCTTCAGAGGCACCTCCAAAATTTGAACGTGGTTCTTCTTAAATTTGAATTATTTGTCTAAAGCTCAGCTATGCTGAAGCCTTTGCTGCTTTGGCAGAGCTGGGCAGGCCCCAGAGTGATAAGGGAAAAGGCTGCTCTCTCCTTCCCTGGGTTCCAGAGCAGCTGGGGGCTACATCTGTGAGCAGAGCCCAGTCTGTATTGAATTGAATCACTTTATTTCTGTAGGAAAAAGACAGCTGTTCAAATCAGGAATTGGTGTTGCTGGACAAAGTACAGCAGGATTGGCTCTTGAGAACTTCTTTCACTGGATGAGTGTGTTAGCCCTAATGGAGCAACTTCCTTCAGTTTTCTCTTTGTTGCCACTTCTGACAGCAGCTGGGAGAGCAGCCTCACCTCTTCAGAGACAAACCCTCTGGAAAACAATCTTGTCTGACCAAACAGTCCATAGAAATTGTTTTTAAGAAGCTCTTTCTGTTCCAAAACCACTTCTTCCCTTTTAGGCAGAACTATTCACAGGAAGATAGAGTAAATCTAGTGTTTTGGTTTTTTTTAAATTTCTGCTGATCCTTATAAAGTAGATAAAAGTAAAAAGGCCAGTAGGTTTGTACAAAAATTTCAGGAATAATGTCCTGCTACATAGACCTGAAGGAAATCTGTCTTACTGCATTATCTTGCAACCTGCTTAGATAAGTGGTAGACAGCTGCAATAGAATCCAGTCTAAAAGGCTGAAATAAATTCCTTGAAGTGGTTTAAATAACAATAATAGTGCTGGGTCAGTTGGGTGCCTGTTGAGCCCAACATCCTGTCCCTAATGCAGGTGGCACAGGCTTCCAGGAAGAAAATGGAAATGAGAGCTCTGGAGTGGCTATYGCAGCTTCTAGGAATTAAGGCTTAGACAAAACCATCATCAAAGGAGTCCTGTTTCATATTTAAGACTTGTCCTTGTCACCTCATTCAGAAAGGGCTTCTTTTCAAAGGCTTTTAGTATGCAAGTTTAAGACAGAGAACCCCCCRGCCCCCTGTACCAGTTGTTACTGTTTGAAGTTGTTGTTTGCTTTTTAATAGTTTGAATTATATGTCCTCTGAGAGTCTTATCACTGGGATTGTCTCAGTCAAAACAGGAAGAATAAAAGTGCCTCTTGGTACATTTAGATACAGAGTTAAATACAGATACCAACTTTAAATTATGTCTTATATTGCAGTTTTGCAAGATTATAAAGAGCAGTCTCACTGCTGGAGAAAAGTCCATCCTTTGGAGTATTTATCCCYGAAGATTTTAATATCCAGTTAAATTAGTTTGTTATAACTTCAATTTATTTTTAAGTTTAAAGTTAGGAGCTTCTATAAACCCTTCATTCTCTAAATACTGTTGAGCAGGACCTCTCAAACAATTTCTCTAAACATTCATAAGAATAGTTGTAGGAAGCCAAGCCCTGTGGGGTGTGTGGTGAGGGAAGGAAGGAAAGATCTTATTTATATTTTTCTTCAGTTTAAAGTACATTAATTCTWTTGAGAATCCCCTTTTATCCTGCAGTTCACTATTGTGGCTTCTTTTAGCCCTTTCTGCTGTCAGTTGTTTGTGGTGGGGTGTGTGCATTTGCTTTGGACCTTCCATAGTGCATTGAAGAGTTTCAATGTGTCTCCAAAACTCTAGAGTATTTTTTTGCACCATCCTTGAGGGTTTTTTTGGTCTGCTTTTAATTTTAATTGCAAAAGGAGTGTGTTTTGGTTTAGTTTCTATTGTTTCTGCAAGGATACTGAGTGCATTATGATAATTGCCTCAGAGAATTTTTCAGAACTCTTTGGAGCAGGTTTTGTGCATCACTCAGGGTCCAATTAAGAACATCACTCTAAGTAGCTTGAATAGCTAATCCACAAGGCACTGGAGAATGTATTTAAAGGTTCATATTTGTGAAGGGAATGCTTTGCCTTTCTCTTACTGTGGAGTTGATGTTTAAAAAAATTATCAAAACTCATTGCAGTTTAAAAGTCTAGTTCTTGATGACAAATATGGGCAAGGGAAAAATTTCAAACACTTAAGCAAATGAAGATAAAATCTAGAGAAATTGTTAGTAAAAAGAAATCTTACATTTGCTAAAGTGTGTGAATGTAGTAAATACTTGGGTAAATGTTATGGATCAACAGTAGACAAGATAAAGCCAGTCAATTCAAATGTGAACTGCAGCAAAGAAGATTGAGAGATTGAAGAATAGTTGTTAATAGCCTGAGTTTTTTCAGCTTCTCATGACACAAAAAAATTGATGCATTGAAAGAGTTTCAGGCTGCAGATTGAAGCACATGGCAGATTTTTTCAAACATGGAATACTTGAATCGGGAGAYTCACTACATTATACTGGCAGAGGACAGATGTAAAAATAGGGCCTAAAGACTTCCTAAAAACAATTTAATAGTCCAGTGTACAGAGCCACATATCGGTTTAATATAGGAAATATTTTTGCTATAACCTTTTATTTTTTCTTCTTTTTCTTCTGGGTATCTCCCATGGGCTACAATGACCACATGCAGTACATCACGCTTCTCTTTTGATTCAGTACAGCTGCTGTTAATATTCTTACAAGAGTRTCCTCATTAAACTGTGATCTATCTCAGTGCTCTGTACCTTAAAGGGATCATAAATATTTCTGGGATATTATGATCTGAATGTATAGAATTTGCTTACTTAATGAGCTTTCAAGTTGTWTGGTGTATTACAGTGGAATTGTGTAGGCATCAACTGTTAATGGACCCAGCCAGATATCTTGGGGGATAAAACCATATTTAGCTTTATTATAAAGTCAAATGTTGTTGACTTAGTCCCCTTAAATGCAGTTTGTTACTATTTTTRCTTCAGTTTATCATCATGTTGTTATGGATTTTCAAACAAGCATATTGCTTCCCAGTCTTCATAACACAAATAGTTCTGGTGCTGCAGAGTGCTGAGATTGAGGTTTCAGTTGCAGATTTTAATTGACCTTGCTTCTCTGTGTCATGTTGTTATGCAATTATATATATATATGGGAGTGTATTTATATATATCTCTACTATCTCTATATATAGTTAGATAGGTTAAAAATAGAAATTACATAGTTTTAAATTGTGTATTAAAAGTTACATACCTATTTTTAAACTGTACAGTCACACTACATTCTTTCCAAGGAAAGCAACTGTCACCTTCCTTTGACATAGACCCCATCATGTTGTTGCCTTCCAGTTCCCCAAACTAGCCATTAAACAAAAAAGATTCTACAAAGTCTTATCTTTTGAATAGTTGAAAATAAATTCCAGTAATGGATGTTTACAAGAAAGTCTTGGTACTATTGTTTATTTCTGTTTAAGGGATTGATAAGATTTACGTTTGTTGAAATCCGAAAGACAGCACCACCACACACAGAGCASAGGAGGATACAGATGATTTGGGTAATGGATTTGTGGAATGCAGCAGCTCTCACCTTGTTTTGTTTTTTCTTTTGGTGGTTCTTTGTGCCCATCAGGCTCAGGGGAAGGGAACAGCAATACTGCTGTTCTGTTCTTACTGTAAGAGTAATTTATTCTATATTGACTTGAGCCTAGAATAGCCAATGAGGAGAGCAATTCCATTTGTTCACAATTCCCCAAACATTTTTGTAATAAGATTACTTCATACTCCCAAACACAGCTAACACTGTACAGACCAGGTCTGAGGAACTAGTGCGCAGAAACCTGGGCTCTGCTGCAGAATCTGGGACAGGATGCCCTGCAGAGGAGACAATTTCCCCCTCCTTTCAGCAGTGTCTGGCTTTAATCTGGCTCATCTCCATCCCACTTGGCTCCTTCTTCCATTTTCTTTACCTGGGCAGCCTGTTCAGAAAGCTTTTCAGATTACATTTGTGCTTCTGTTACAGCCTCTATTTTAGAGAGTGTCTTAGTCCAGCTCATCTCTCCCTGCCTGGAGCATGGTATTCAACTGTTGGGTTTTGCTTTTAGCTCTCATTCTGCAGAATCATTGACTAATTCCATGCTAAATCAGTTTTAAGCTTTCTTCCTAAATTTCTTGTTGAGTCTTAAAATTAGGTTTTTTTCAGAACCCATGTGTTTCACAGCAGTACCAGCTCTTAGAAAAAAAGGTTGCTCAGCTCTGCTGGTACATGGTTGAGGGAAAGCAGTTATAAATCCAAGCCTGAGTTGTGTGTGACTAATCTTGTAGCCTTGTAGTATGGCAAAATAGGTGGGACTTCTTTTTACCAACTTTGACATATCTGAAATACAGGGCAGCATCTGGAAAATTTCAATCACTTGACCTTGCATCCCCAAAAATGGGATGCAAGAACTGTTCAGGGAAAAATATGAATGATTTTTAATATGTTCTCTAATTTGCTTCCTGCTTTCTCTCCCTTCAGAAAGGRCTCAACTGTTTTTGGCTTAGAACTTGCTTAGAAGATCATTCAGCTCAGCATGCCCTGCTTATTGAAATTCTAAATACGACTGGCTTTGCAAGTCTATGAATATTTCAGACAAGTTTCATTTTTAGCATAACTACCATCTCTGTCTAGTGCTTCTCATGGTTATGTTAGATGARAGTGGATTTGGGTACATTTACAATCAATGAGATCTGTGGAGAGCTTTCCTGAAATGGAGCATGAGTTCTGTGTCCRTTATTTCCCAAAAGTAGGGCCTCTTGCTTATTTCCTAATATGCATTCTTCTGGAGATGGTAGCAAACCTAGGTATTAATTTGAGTGATTTTGATGACAGTGATGTTTTGAAAGGGATGTTTAAGCAAACTGACATTGGTTTATGTTCTAATATTTCAACAAGCATTTTTTGTGCATATACTGGGAGACAAAATATATTGTCATGACACTGCAAAACAGATCTAACAGTTTATTGCAATTTAATTCATAAAAGTGAAATGTATACTTTCTTTTTTAGTTTTGTTGGAAACTGTGAAATTGATTTGGAGATCAAGAGATACTTCTGCAGAGCTGGTGTGAAAAGCATACAGGTAAAATTCAGGTTTTTTTCTTTTGATTTTCATATACTAAATCACTGTTTTCTGAATAAATAATCTATAAGACAGCAACACAATTGTGTAATTGTCTACCTTTTTTTTCTGATTTGAATAGTATTGATATTGTGTTAGAATTTCAGTAACATAACATAAGAAAAAAGAACTCCTTTAAGATGTAGAACAAATATGTAACATTTACTACAGAAAGAGCTGGAGATAATTTCATATCAAACCAAAGTGATGTGTTGTGTTCAAGTGATGTGTCAGTTTATAAAGGCACCATGGAGCTTAAAACTTTATTTCATGTAATATCTAAGCATCAGATAGAATAACTGATGCAATTACTATTAGCAGCCTTGCCTTCTGATATTGTTTCTGAGATTTCCTGAACTTTCTGATAACAGATCTCTCCCTAAGGAGCAGCATTAGCTCTTTTACATGTGTGTCTTGACACACCTGTAAGCATTTACCTGATTTTGCTCTGGTACCTGTGGTGCCACTGTGCTTCTTGTGTCACATTTGTTTACGTGGAGCTGCAGAAATAATCTACTTCACAATTTCAAAAAATTGCCACCAACATGACCCTGCATGATACAAATGAATGTAATGAATTTTTAAGCACAATTGTTAAGTGCTTGTATGAATTTTTTGGGTMTGAATGACATATGCAGAATTTATATAGATACATATATAAAGTTTTTGCGTAAACAAGAATGTAATGAATTTGACGTGTGAGCATTGCCAGCAAATAAATTTTATTTAAAACTTGAATAAAGTAAATTTCATTGTCTTTTTTTTTTCTTCTCCTTTCACAGATCCATGGCACCATGAGGGTTATCCTGGAACCACTAATTGGAGACATGCCCCTAATTGGAGCACTATCCCTTTTTTTCCTTAGGAAACCTGTAAGCACTTTTATCTCCCTTTCCACTTTTTTTAGAGTGCTGATGATGGTAGTTAAAAATGATGGAGCAAGTATTAAGCAGCAAAAGGAAAGAGTTTGGGAAATCACTGCTGTTTGCTTGAACTCTGGCAGATAAGCACTGGAAAAATTTTATGAATGCTAGCAGAAACCAAGATGGATAATAATTACCTCGGAATTTGGAAGTGTGTTTTGTGAAAGCTGTCAAACTTTTCTTACAAGTTCTCTGGGTAAGGAAAGATAACACATACCATCTAGATTGGTTGTAAAAAAGCTTTTGTTGCTCTTCTCATGATATTCTGTAGATCTAAATTAAAATTTCACAAAATCTGTGCAAGGTTGTTAAGAAGACCAATGCTGGTGTTAGCACAAATTAAAATGGGAAATGACACACCTACTGTGAAGTTTTTTCCTAGATAGCAAGTGGTAATTTCTATTACATTTACCAGTGACCCAAGTGTGAGGGTGGATGAAGCACAGAGTGAGATGGAATTGGAATTCAAAATGATCATGATAGCAGCAAAAGTGGAAAGCAGAGAGAAAGTCACAGAATTCAGCTGGGAAATGCACTAGGCTAAAGTGCATGTTTGGGCAGGAATAACAGTGAAACAAAGGTGAGCCAACAAGGTCTGGCTGGTATGAAAATGATACAGCCAAACTGGCATGTGTAAACAAGAGGACAGCCCTCAAATGCTTTCAGTTTTAGGCACAGCACTTCACCAAATCTTTTTTTATAAAARTATGAAGGATAACATAATACACATTGCACTTGGCTGGCAGAGAATTCTTTGATGTTGTGTATGTGTGTGTGAGGCACTTTCAGCAATGTGAAGTTTGGTGCTGCTTTTAATAAGTATCCATAAGAGCCTAACAGAAAATGTGAACATCRTGGAAATTCTTATGCTCCATAGACTTCTTTAAAGAAATTAATTCTTTCCATCTCTTACTTGAAAGTATATTTTCCATTGGAAGCTCTCCTTGAAGATGTTCTAATTAAAACTTACTATGTCAAGGTTTAACAGTTTCACACAGGCAGGTCAAAAATTACAAGTGCAGGGATTTAGACGCTTTGAAGCATCACAAAGTGATCATGGTTTCATCAGCAGTCTGAAACTCTGAAAAGTTGATCTAGGCTTGGGGAGTGAGAGTGAATTCCTCAACAGCTTTAGGAGATATGTTGTAACTTTCTTGTGAGGTAACAATATACATTCTTGTGATACAGTTCTTTYGAACAAATGTCCCATAATAAAATTTTGCTGCCATGTTGAAAAATAGGTTTGGTTTTAGATGTTTATGTATGGCCTAGAAAAAACTTTCGTCACTTGTGTATKTGTGTGGCTTGTTTCATCTGCCTAGAGAAACCATGTGTGCTTGGGTAGAAGGAATAGAGACTTAAATCTCAGCAAAATATGCAAGAATTTGGAAATATTTTGTACCCGATGTAGTCAGTGKTTTTGTAAAAGGGAATTAGTTCATGCAAAACTGATAAAACATCATTGCTCTTATTTGGAAATAGTTGAGAAACTACATTGGGATGAACCAAATTTGGATTTCCACAGATTTTGTTGAAATGAGCCTAAACACTAGGAGATGTCTGCTGAAGTTTCACCTCATTTTTAATCTGTGGCTGAGCTGTGAGTGTAGGACAACTGTTAATCTTCATGTTTATCCTAACAAAGTAAGCATGGCCCTGAAAAGGATTGAATGCTGTCTTATGCTGGTTTGCACTATGTAATTGTTAGCATACTCTCTGATATCATTTGGTATGTAATCCTCTCCTAAACAACTTCCATACTCAGTGCAGTCCCAGCTCATTCCAGGGACCATCCAGTAAACARGTTAAATGCAAACATTCTGGTTTAGAGGAGCAGGGAGAAAAGTGGAGCTGTGTGGACAGAGGTGCTGCCTCTTTTTCCCCTGCAGGAATAGCATTTCTCCATTGTCTAGACGTGGTTTGTGCTGTCTCTCTCAGTTCTGTTTTGTACAGTCCCTCTGCAAAGTCATCCTGACACTCTGTGCTGGAGCCATGACCTGACCCAGTATGTGTGCACTGCCCTGGGGTACCTCCTGCAGATGCTTCTGTTGGTGCCTCCTGGGGGTGAGGGAGGAAAGCTGGCAGTGGTAGGAGGGAGAGATGAGCCCCAGGAATCCTTAGAAACAGTTCCTGGCACTGCTCTGCTTCCCAGCATCCTGYTCTGGTAGGAGGTATCCAAACCTTCCACTTCTGCTACTCCCAGAGCCTTCTCCAGTGGATTTAACTCTGGTACCTGTGCCTCTTTTCTAAGTGTGATGCATCTGCAAAGTGCTTAACTCGGACAGCTTGCACCTGAGAGAAGGAACTGAAAACATGTCAAGTGAGACACCCCTCATTTGGGGTCAGTTTGTGAACTTTGGGAAAGACTTCTTCCATACTAATTTTGTCTTTTGTCCTACCCCTGACACTTTATTAGTGGGACAAAAAAAGGATGGGAGATAGAGCAGAGTATCAGATTGGACTAAAAAGACAAGCCCTCCCCAAAAGTATTCAGTTACAGAAATGTAAAAAATGTTTTTCACCCTCCTTTCAGTTAAAAACTCAGGTAGTTGTCAAGGTCTGAGCAAACCTAAGGGTGGATGGCTCAAAAAATAATCTARGATAGGCCATAACTTTGACAGTTATCCGTGGCTGTTCAGCTTTCTCCAAACAGACTTCTCTCCCCACCACAGTGTGTTTTCTCAGTGTTTATTTTTCTAACTTYTGTAGAAAAATGTAAAATAAAGCTTATTATAACAAGAACCAAATTCTGTTCTCTTACTAGAGAGCAAATGGCTGCAGCCAAATAAAGCTTTTCTTAAATATTTTTGTTAGAAGAGAAGAGGAATTAGCTGGCAGCTGGCATTAGATTTTGTTCTCATATTTTCCAGTCTAAAGTAACTGGCAACAATTCCTCTTGCTCTGTATCATCTGTTTGCTGGACTTTATGACTATAAAAGGCAACATGGCCTATGAGTTTACCAGTCTCATATTACTGAGTAATACATAAAGTTTTTGATCTTTCAAGAGTTCTTACATCTTATGAAAATTTCTATTTGCTGTATTTTGTTGTTATTGTTATTATATTGTTATTACATGAAGAAGGTGCTAAAAGTTTCATCAGCYTGTTTTATAAATCCAAATTTGCAGGACATTTCAAGGGAGGGAAATATGTGCATTCTAATGTTTGAAGTGGTCTTTTAAATCTCTGAGTGTCAGTGCTAGAGAGAAGGTGGCACTGGRTTAACAGTGAGGATTTGTGAGATTCTTTGCATTTTCTCATTATATTAACRTCATGTATATTTACCAGATAGTTGTACTCAAAGTTTTAGCTATCATTTTACTTTTAGCATGAATCAATGCATAGTTATTTTGATTTGCTGTTCAGTTATAGAAGTTTATATGGCTTATAGTTGTACTGTGAATGGGTAATTTTCCAAAGCTTGTTCAGTGGCACACTCAGAATTGAGGGTRTGTCCTTACCCAGCCATTTTCTCTTAATAAAAGCCAAAACCCTMCCAATAAGGCAAACTTATAAAAATACTAGTGTTCCAAAAAGAACAATGGCTGGAAAACAGGATGTCTTCCAGGAAAAATGGGCAGCTCTTCCAAAGCTCTCATTTTCAGATTTACAGTTTTGCCTTCCACTTGTTGACTTGAGTACTGCTCTCCTTCTGCTCACTYTACAGATTGGTTCTGTCCTGCAGTTTTGATTAATTTTTTATAAGTTTTAATTTCACTTAATATTGTCTGCCTTTGCAAAACTGGCTGGATGAGACTTTCAAAAGTAGAAGTCCTGATGAAAATTACTCTCAAAAAGGAGTGCTTGCAGCCATGAGTCCCAATGAAATGGCTGGAAATAAACAAAGTGGTCATGTAGAGTGTGTAGAATGCCTCTAGAACATATGGGACTGTCAGGTTTGTGGAACACCTGGATAAATGCTGATGCACAGCTACTGTTAGAATAATATTTGTTAAGAATTAGTCTTGTTGCTTATGAAGTRAATGATTTGCACTGCTACTCAGCATACTTAAAATTTGCYACAACTTACATTTTTTCTCAGTGATTTTAGATTTTGGTAGCTTATGGGATGTTTTAAGGGCCATCACAGTTGGTGTTTCTACAGTACCTTATTCTTTCTCCCTGTGCCCTTCCATTCAATGCTGTTGTCTCTCTTACACCAGTTTTGAAACTTCTGCTGCTGGAGGAAGCTGGCTAAGGGACATGAGCTGGCAGGATATTAAGCACTATAAGAAATGCCCAGTTTCCTGTCCTCCAGATGTATTTTARTTGCCTGAGCCAGCTCACTAAAGTCAGGAGACTGGTGTGAGGGTGTGAACCAAAATGCAAACTGGTAGAAGGATAGGAAGGAGTAGAGAAGGAGGAGAGAATTGGCTTGAATAAAGCTGTGAGTAGCTGATGCTGTGGAGAACAGCAGGTGCACTGGATTTGTGCAAAGTCAACTGTGATCCTGCTTCTGCTCCCTTCAGCTCACTTGCCTGCTGTGTCTTCTACCCCCTCAAGTGTACATCTTACCTCTCTAGCAGTGGTCTCATTGAAATCTTCAGAGTTACAACTGAAAAACTTATAAACACCATTTCTGTGCAGAGAAATGTGTTTCCTACAGCAACCAGTGGGAATACTACAGCACCTACTCTCTGCAGTGTTGTTTGAGAGGTTGAGTTTATTATGTATTTCCTGGGAGATACACTGGATAAGGTTACATATTAAATTATTACAACAATGCCAGCACTTCAGTGTTGTAGGTGGTGATGGGCTTTGCTCTACTAACAAACAAATTGTACCATGCCTCTGTATGGCCTTTCACAAGTAACAGTGGAGGGAGGGYATGTTAGTTCCCTTCTTGTAAGACATTCCTGGGAAGAATCACATCTTATCCCATGGATTTAAATCCTTGTGGCCTCTAGTACAGCTTCAGTTTTCCTAAAAAAGCATTACACTTCCATAACTCATTTAACAGGAAGTTGTTAATCAACATTTTAAAAATATGCTGTGGCTTCTCTTCTGAGAATTAGTATTGTTTATGGCAGCCAAATCAAGCCACAAGGCTGGCAATGTTTGGAGGCTGCTTTTTGTACTTCTGTGAACTTTATTTATGGCCCTGTGTATTCTACATTCCAGCATGTATTTTTCCCTTTGTAAAGGTTTCTAGGGTCTTGAGAACACCCAGTGTGTATAGAGATGCTCATTAGTTTTTAGCCTATCTTTTCTTATTGGCTGAAGGGGTTTATTTTTTAATCTGATTTTTAACCTCTTCCAAAGTATGCCTTGTGTTAGTTCTCAGTACAGAGCTTTGGTAAGATATTAATTTCTTGGCTTTCAGGCAGATAATGAAATTTGTTTTCGCTTCTCTGAGCAAAGGAAGAATTGTAAGARTTTTGAGTCACAAGACACACAGACTACTTCATTGGAAAGTGTAACTGGTGTCTGGAATCTGCCTTTGTGCAGTGAGCTGCTTGGTGGAGTCTGCAAGGCCCATCACCTCTCTAGTTGCAGTGTGTTGTGGAAAGGCACCATCGTTTCTGGCTTCTGGCACAATTTCATTTACTTACAAATTCTGCACGCAGTTTTTCCAGYGCTCTGGAAAATTTTTCTGTTAGTTCTGCTGCAGAGAACCAGCTGGCATTCTCTGAATTTAGCTAAACTAAGAGAATTATGSATTGCTTAAAATGGTGACAGAGGAGGAAATCATATTGTAAAGCTATTTCTTAAATATGGAAAGTTTTTAGGTTTGGTGCTTCATAAAAGATTCATCAGCTGGGAGTSCTTTGCTTGCTCCTTTTTCCTCCAAAGGACTTCAGTTAGTTATGATGGCAACATTGCTGTAACTTCTGTCAGAACCACGTTAGGGAGTCCTGTTCTTCTCCAGCAAGTCATGGCACGGCAGTGCCCAAAATACAGAATGAAAACCCCTTGTTATTCTGCTGGACTGTGGCTGGGGGCTCTCTCCTGCTTAAGAAGAAATTTTTTGCCTCCCTTCTTCTCACTCTGCTGTGTGTGTGTCTGCTGTCAGTGTTATTTCTATTCTTTTGCAGATAGAAGGATTTTTTTTTTCCCTGAGTTACCTTTTGGAAAACTTGTCTTAAGTTGCAAGCAGTGCCTCTATTGAAGGTCAGATAATTTTTGGAAACCAAGAGCAGACTTGAAACAACTTCATTGAGAGGAAAGGTGGGGTGAAGACAGGGAGAGATAGAACACTAAAAAACCCAGAAGAGTAGAAAACAAAACAAACATTTCTCCCTAGTACCTGTAGACCAAGATTGGAGACCGTGTTACTGCTGGGTGCTTCTGGTAGAACTGGAAAGAAGCTCTGTRGTTGGCAAATGCAACAAACTTTATMTGACAGGGGAATTTACATTTGAAGCCCAAACAGTGAAAGCTTGACTATGGCAGGAGTTTGAAGGCTCATATTCCTTCCAAAACATTTAATGGCTTAAGATTTATTTGCAAAGCTTTTTTAATAACCCTGTAAAGTTCTTAGCTGTAATAATGTTTTTTTAATTTATGAGCTTCAGCTTCAAATGGAAGAGGATTTGTCTTTAACATTTCTGAAATTAGTCTTTGTCTTTATTCCTGTACATTAAGTGTATGAAGAGAATTTCTGATATTATATGTATCTCTTTTCTAAATGACCACTCTTAGTGGCAAACATCTCAGGTTTTTTGTGTAATTGTTTTTCCATGTTTCATACTGTTAAGGACTGATGATGGAAKGAATGGGTAGGCTTGTTTTTTAGCAGAGGTGTGTAATAATCAAAATATTGACAGTGAAATTGTACCATAGACCCTGTTTTGTTTCATAGGCTGTGATGCAACCTTTTGAGATGCTTTTTAGTCACATCAATGCAAAGTGTCACTTCTCAGTGGCATCTCTTTGGTTGTTCTTGGCTTTCTTTTGGGCTGTGGCAGTTAATGCAGAAACCACTGTGATAAATGTTTCAGTCCAGTGCAGGAGATGTTTCCCAATGTTGAATTTCAACATGCATTGTGTTGCTCAATGCATTTATTCAGTGAAGTCTGTTTAGGAGACAGCACAGGACTTACTGTGTTAATTGTTGTATGCAGTGCACTGAACAAAATAAGAAAACAAAAGGAAATGCAAATCTTTTCTCATTTGCTATTTAAGATCTGGAAAACATGGTTATGTAAAACTGTTAAATACAGGATGCAGGTAGGAGCAGCTCAGGATAGGGACCACTTTTGGAAGGTATATATGGGTGCCCATTTGCTTCTATTTTGCCTAAGAATAAAGAAAAAACTAAATCATATAATAAACTGGGTTCTTTGTCTTAAAACAGTATAAAATTACTTCTTCTAGAAGCTTGGTAGACTGCATAGCTTTTTAAAGTGTCTCATAATGTACAGTCAAACTTGTGATTAGAACAAGATAATTAGTCTGAATACTCAAGTGGTGGTTAGTCTTATCAGCTACTACCAAGCTACTTGTTTGCTATATTACTTAAACATCTGTGGGTTTGCATGATTGAGGAAGTAGTATAAAACTGAAATTATTCACACTAAGTTGGAATTTTCACCCTGGTTCAATTATTTATTTCTTAACTTTTTTTTTCAGACTTAAGATAAGGAGGAGATTAATTAAATTTTTAAAGTGGAATCTTAGTTTTCCTAAAAATGAAAATGTTCTGTGCTCTAGCTCATAGTTTGTTTTTGTAGAACTGTACAACTAAAGCTTGCATACCAATTTAAAAGAACCCATTTTGCAACAAATTCTTTTCAACAAGGGTTTTTTTTACATTTGGAAATTAAAAACCTCATAGCTTTAAGTTGATAATCATGTGGAAAAAAATTACAGCAACTCAAAAAGAAAAAAAAAAGAATAAAAACACTGTTCAGTATAGAGTATGGGTTATAGCTAAGAAATTATTCTCTTCTGAAAGGTATTACTTCCATTTAGCCTTGCTAGTATTTCATAAATAGAGGAGCATTAACCTTTTCTCACTAAAATCCTGCCAGTACTCTAATAGAAAGTGGGCAAAACTAGTTGTAAATGAAGTACTTAAAAGAAGACCTTGAATACAAAGTGGTCCTTCTTCACCTAAAGAAAGAATCAGTCAAGAAAGTGAGCAATCTCTGTAGAACTTCTGAAGAATTTTTTCACTTTAGAACTTTAGATTCTTACAGTCTGGTTTCATCCATAACAAATGTAAATGATCAGGTAGATGACTTAATCTGAGTTTAGTTTCCCTCACATGTTGTGACTCTGTAGAGAGGGGATGTCTGAAACAGGATCTCTGACTTTCTGGAGAAACTAMTGGGTGGAATTATTCCATGATGGGGAAATATGGAATTTTTCTGCCCCAAGGAAGATGACTCCTACTCCATCTGCAGATTTGCAGCTGTGGAACAGATTTGGGGCCAGTGTAGCAGAGGAGGGCCTGGGAACATCCAAGCCAGCAGAGCCTGAACTGCACTGAAGCACCAGGAGAAAGGGGGAGGTGGTCACTTCTGAGAGACTCCTGGCCCCATGTGMCATCCTGACCTGTTTTCTCTTGAGGTTTGTGCTTGCCTGGACCTCAGGTTCAGCCATGTTGTCAACTGTTACAGCTTGTCTGGCCTCAGACCATTGCTCACTGCTGCTCTTCCTCATGGGCATCAACACCACTTCCAGGSTGTTGAGATCTGGAAAACATGAAACATGACTGCAGTGTGGCTCTGGAGGCAGCTCAAGGACACAGGGGCTCAGGTGGTGAGCTCCATCCTGCTGGTAAGGTTGAGGAGACAAGAAAGAGATTGGGAGTAGCCAGGAGGGAGTCATGAGCAGGAAATCATGGAAACCAAGGCAATAATCTCTGTGATCAGAAGGTTGGCTGGGTGGATGAGGGAAGAACTATGGATACAGCTTACCTTGACTTCAGTAAAGCTTTTGACACAGCCTTCTGCAACATCCTCGTAGGTAAACTGCTAAGTACAGAGTAGATAAATGGGCAGCTTGSTTGAAAAGTGGCTAAACTCTTCAGCCTCAGTGAGCTGGGGTCAGCAACATGAAGTTTAGCTGGAGGACCACCAGTAGTGATTTACCCTGAGGTAAAACCTGGGGCCAGCACAAATTCATGGATGTCCTGGATGCTGGGACAGAGTGTGCTCTCAGCAAGTTTGCTTGCTTAATACTGGAAGGAGTGCTTGATACACCTGATAGTTGTRCTACTGTTTAGAGGGGCTTTGACAAGCTGAAGAAATGTGCCAACAGGAATCTCATGAAGTTTAATAAATGAAATGTAAAGTCTTGTGCCTAGAGAGGAATAACCCTGTCTCCCATGTCAGGCTGGGGGCTGACTCTCTGGAAAGCAGCTTTGCTGAAGAAGACACAGGTTGTTCAGGTGGACAGGAAAAGGAAGAGAAATCAGAAATGTGCACTTTTGGCAAAGAAGGCCAACAGCATCCTGGGCTGCAGGAGGAGAAGYGTTGCCAGCTGGTTGAGGGAGTTTTTTCCATTCTCCACAGCACTGGTGGGGCACATCTGGAGTGCAGTGTGGGGTTCCCCCGTACAGCAGAGACAGGGACATGCTGGAATGAGTCCAGTGGAGGGCCACAAAAGTAATGAAGGTACTGGACATYTCTCATGACATCCTGCTCCAGTCCCTTAATCATCTTCATGWTGCCCAGGATAGCCTGAGCCCTGTTTGTGGCAAGGGCATGGTGCTCATGTAGGTTCTTGCAGTAGGTCCCATGATTTGTGTTGCCTTTTGTTCTGGAATATCTGGTGATTATATCTTACTTTTTTCCTTGAAAGGATAATGATTTCCTTTTCCTTGCAAGTTTGTTGTTTGTTGCAGGTAGGCTTGGTAATATTGTTCATAGGTAACATTGTTGAAATATTTGCCACCATTAATAAAGTGTATTAAAAATATACAGCATTCCTTATACGAGTTAATCTATTATGTCTTATCTTTACTGGAAGTATTCACAAAGGAAATCACTAATTAAACTATTACTAGATCCTTTGTAAAAGAATGGTATGTGCTATTTTTAAAAAAGAAAGGGAAGATAGGGGGATGATTCTYATCTGTGTGTGAAAATATACAGCATTTGTTCTTGTAGAAGTTTGTTGTTTTGTTTTAGCATTTAGCTGAACTGCCACAATTAGTTTCTCAGCTGAGAAATATCAAAATCCTTTTTCTCAGTCAGTTATACTTAGATTGAGTGAGTTGAATTTGGAAACACGGGTGGTAACTGGGTGGGTTTGGGTTTATGTGTTGCTTAAATACTCTGGTAACTTCTGTGAAGTTAATTGAAATCATTCAGTGAAGAGAGAACTAAGGGAATTCAGGTCTGTTGGTTTTGTTATCTAGAATTAGAATATTACAGGATGTTTTAAATTAGTTTTTAATGCCAGCAATCTTGAAACAGAATAGGTACCTTTATACAGCATAATATTCTGCAAAGATTTTCAGTGAAGAAAGTATGCATAATCTAGCAATGAGTTATCCCTTTTAATGATTTCTGAGGATTTTCTTCTCTTTGATACTTAATCCTTTTGATACCTTTCTTCTTTATCAGTGACAGAATGAGCTTGTGCCTTGAAAACAGCCTCTTATRTGTGAAAGCTGTTATCACATCTTCCTGTCACCTTCTCAATCCCAATTCTTCATTCATCCTGTTGGCTATGTCTTCTAGATCTCTATTTTTCCTGGTCTCATGTGGGATTCTTTGTCAGTTTATTATAATTTGCAAATTCATGTTAATGACTGTTCATCTCTAACAGGTCTACGGTGACTCCAGAAATATTTCTCCAGAAAATAGGAGAGATAATAATTTCATTATTCTATATGGGTTGTACCGAGTAGATCCTGTGCATTTGTGTATATTGGGGGGGGTGTGTTTATATGAATAGTGGAAGAGAGAATGCTGAAACTTCTTACAACTTTTAAAAAATGTGTCTAAAAATYCTTAAGAATGGAAGAGAGTTGTTTTGTTTGTTAAGAAAATCCTGGAAACTGGTTAATTCTCCACTGATCAGAATCTGTAGCAATTGTGTTTATTTCTTCGGTGTTACAAATTCTAATCTGCTTTTCTTTTTTTCCCCATCATTTTTTACCTCCTCCCTCTTTTCTCTGCAATTGACAGCTTTTGGAAATTAACTGGACTGGACTGACCAATCTTCTGGATGTTCCAGGACTGAAGTGAGTATACCCGAAGCAGTGTTTGATATATCTGCACCCCAGTAAAGCCCAGAAAATCTCAAGACCATCAATCGAATAGWTTCTAGGTTAGATGACTCTGAGCAGTTCTCTCTTAATGTAGAATTCTATGAAATTGCTCAGTTTGCAGAAGGTAGTGATTTCACCACAAGTCTAAGTATGCCAAAAATATATCTAATAGGTCTTGTTAAAAATATTTTGAAAATATAATTTGTAATGTACTTTTAATGTTCTCAGCCTTTCCAGAATCTTGTGAATTTCCTATCTGCCATCTCCTATGATCAGAGCCTTCCTCTCATGCAAGTGGGTTCATGACATCTTGGTTCTTGGCTTTGTATGCCAATCCATCTCTATTTGCTTGTGTAAAGGTAGTTAGTAGTACCTTAAGATTATTCAAACTAAATAAAGTTTCTAATATCTTCAAGTGTTTAATTTTAAAGCTTTCAGTTTATTATGTGAAGATCAAGTGGAGTACCAAAATATTGACTGTATATAGCAATAAAATGTGTTAGCTTATTCAGAGTTTTTCCTAATACCACATGATAAAATCCCAAATCAAAAAGCATCAATAGAGGTGCAAATCAGGCTGCTTTCAATCATTATAAACCTGATAAAGTTAAATCCTTTAATATATTCATATTTATCAGGTTTTAATAGTTACCCAAGGGCTTTTAATACGGAGACAAAGGCAAAGGAGATACTGGTGGATCTGATACACACTCGGATTTTGTGACTACCCCTTTCATTAGATCTCATACTCTCAAGAGCTGGCTGACTCCAGAATTATTTTTATTGTTTTAAAACAGGAGTCTGAATTTAGGTATTAAATTAATCCCTTAGTAATCAATTGCATGTCTGAAGTGAGTTTTGCTTTCCTTAGACATGTGAAGCCATAGCATGRAATCCCAGCTGAACAGTTTGAAATTAGAACTTGCATTAAGTAGGTTAATGGCTCCAAGAATTGCTCATGTTTCAAGCCTGTCTCTGAGGAAAGAGGTTTTCTTGATGAGTGAGAGAAAATGGCTTCCAAAATRCAGCTCCTGAGCAATAATTCCCCTTTTTGATATAACATGACTAAATTTACATTTAGCACTTAGCTTTACTAGGCTCCTGAGACTCACATCCTGCTACATATTTGCCTGACTGCAAACACAAAACCTCAGATGTAAACAAAGTCTAGCTAAATATCTCAAGTTTATGGTTTCCAGAGCAACCAAACTTGGCCACATATGCACAAACCAGTGCCACCTAGACGTGGTATAGTTTCTATAGTAACTGTAACTGGGATGACTCATGCTCTGCCTTGCCAAGAGGTTTCTTCAGTGCTGTATTTGTTTTTCTTATCTGTATAGATAAGTTGTGTATTTTGGTCTGACAATTTGACATATTGTAGTTGTTATGAACAATGATGAACAAGAGATTGCTGCCACCACAGGTACCTTTATAATCCTGTGGCTGCTGGCTGCACACTGAACTGCTTATTTGTACTCTGTTTGCAAATGTCTTCTGCTAATTGAATTTCAGCATTAGCTGCTGGAAGCTTCCCTGTCAGCTGTTAACAATTTTTTCATTGCTTKTCCTATATGACTCCACAAGGAAAAGGACACACAAGTAATTCATATTCCATCATTAGTGTAGCTTGTGGAGAAGTGGAATTAAAATCTCTGTGTGAGGAGGAGCCAGGCTGTGAGAATACTCAGGTGCTTTCAGGAAGGGATGTGGATGATGGGAAGATGTTTGGGTGGCTTGAGATACTGTGAAAACAGTGCAGCCAGAAATTTGCTCTCTGCAGTATGAATAAAGATAGCACAGGAAAAATACACAGCTAATAAAAATTGATAAAAATTARGTACAGCTAAGTAGAGAGCAATACAAAAGAGTAGGCAGCTAACAGTTATTTTTCTACAATGAAATTGAGCTTTTGAAGACAGTCTAATAAACTATATGAAACAYTGTACACTTCTTTCCTTTTTTGAACTGAAAAAATAATTGTACATAGAATCATTGAATAAAGTTTTATGGTCTTAGGAAGCTGGTTTTTAATGATGCATCAACATAAGGGTTTATATTAATGCATCTTTCTCTGTTGCTTGCAGTGTTTTGTCTCTGTTTTCCATAGATCARACCACTTACTTTAGATAACAAAAAATGCAAAAGATTGTAATTTTTGCCTTGCATTCATGAAGAATGCTTTGCATCTAGGTGCACCCCAGCTGGCTAATACTAGATGAGATTTAAACAGCTTGAAARCATTGTGTTGTTTTAGAATTCATTTAATTCATTAGTTCGTTGCATACTATCTTCAGTGTTCTTTTTCAGSTCCATATTTAAATTAAGAGTATCTGCTACCTTCTAGGAATTCAGTTTCTCTGTGTAAAACTTGGTGAAACTTCATTAATACAGCCTCATTTTTCTCAGGTGTTTTTTGTGAAATTCAAGTAGTAATGTTGGGATAAAATTAGGAGACTGACCTCTGGAATCAGTTGGGGTTTGGTTCTGGCATAAAGGATTGTGAGTCCTCCCAGTGCTTGGGYTGTGTTTCTTTCTCTTATTTAAGGAGATTTGCTATAGCTCTATTTAAGCATTAGTCAGTCTCTGGACCTTATGCTAGTGCAGAGGAGATTTATTGGTGCCTGTGATCACATAAAGTTTKTGATCTTAGGGAAGCACTAGAGAAGAGCAGGGCAAGCTTTGGTACCATTGCCTTCCTTGCACAGCTTCTTTGCTTTCTGTTACTTGGTTTTCTCCATTAGTCATCTGTTCTTAAGAGACTGAGCATAAAGGCAGAGCTTTCTCTTTTTGCCAAGTAGGGACACTTGGCAGGAACAAAAAACCTTACCTGGTCTCTATAGTAGAGTTTTGTCATTAGACTTGAATTTTGAAAAGTGTGATTGTTGCTTGTGTAGTTATCATTACTTCAGCTTGGGTTTGGTTTTTCTTTTCCTTTTAATGTTAAGACTGCTTGAGATGTTTATCTTCAATTTTTTGTCACMTCTTGACAAAATAATGAATTCTATTTTCTTTCAGAGCATAACTGAAAGCAAGATGTTYGGCAAAATGAAACTTTAAAGTTTGAAAAGCAGTATGTTAAAATAATAGCTAAGTGAAGCTACTCTTCAGAAAACATGTATTTATCTTAAGATTTACTGAAACTGAATTTCTAGGGTTCACATAGAATGACAACCTCTGTAAATGTGATTGGATAAGCTCTGCATGAAAGGGAGGGCAAGGAAGACTCTTTAGGGCACATGTGAATTAACTCAGAAGTTGAGAGGAAACATTTTTCCTCTGAGCAATATCTTAACATTATCCACTGTTTCTTCTTCCTAACCAGAAGCCTGCACAGACCTGTCCACTTGTTTTGATGCAGCCTTGAGCTCCTTCAGGTCCTGTTGTTCTGAGTACCATTACAAAGTCAGCCATGRTCCATCATGTATTGTAGTTCTCTGGATTTCCAGTGGAAGTGGGCAGCCAAGGGCTTGCAAGCTGCTCAGGTTGCAAATCTCTGGCATGAAAATCAGTGTGCATTTTTAGTGGGCCAGGCTGCATTTAATGGGTTTGTTCTGTTGCCCATCTCTAGCATAATGTTAATTGCTCACCACTACATTTTCTTTCCAAATGAAACTGTAACACATATCAYGTTTCACTGTAGCTTTTTGTTTTTATATGCTAGTTCCTGAGTCAGAGTTATTCCCAGCTTCAGATTCAGTCTTAGAAAACTTCACAAGGTGCTCACACAGAAGTGCTTCATCCAAAAAATGTTCAAAGTAATCAAACATTATCTGCATCTTGATTTCACAAAGACTGTAAGAAGGGATTCATGATGTGTATTTAGGAGGAGAAATCACAGCCCCACCAGCTTTAGTGAGAATGTCCCTCTGCAGTTCAGAGTATCTCARGTATTGTTGTAATGACCTCTCTGAACCTTTGTACATCCTCCTGGGGTGTCCTGGCTGCTTGTGTTCTGCCTTCTGCCTGTGTAGGCAGTGTGTGCAACCAGTGCTGTTGCTCTGACAGTGATCTGTTATCAGTTCAGACCTGAGCTGGGTGACCTTATAGCTTAGGAAATTGTTCTCTCTTCTCTGTGTTTGTGGAGGGGTGTGGGGTTGGGTTTTATGTGATTCATTACCAGTGTGGTTGCACTGCCACTCCCTTTTCACCGAACAAAACCAGTTTTGCTTCCCTAGGCTACGTTTTACTACGTTCTACACATTGTGTTCTGTGTGTCTGTGGTTTAAGTGATGGCCCTCCCAGCTCAAGAGGACAAGTGGTTTCATAACAACACAGGAAGGGGTAGGCAAACTAGCAAGGACAGATAAATCATTATTGAAGTACAAAAGTAATTAAACAGTTACATCTGCTTGGTTGTATGCGTTAGAGGCAAGAGCACTTATGCAATTCCTTTTTACCCAGGCTGCTTTTAAAAGGCAAGGGTGAGGGGGGAAATTTGGCTGTGGCAGGGAAATGGGAGCTTTATATTCATCCCTGTGGTTTCTGCTGTTCGGTGTCAGCTGCTTCCACCTGGTGGCCGTTTGGGCAAGAATCCTTTATTTTAATTTTACAAACCAGATGTGTCTTCTGCTCTCCCAGGAAGGCAAATATTTTCTCCATTTAGGTTGTTAAGCAGCAAAAGGATTTTTTTTTTTTWAAGTAACTGAGGATTCTTTTCTCCAACAGTGGCTTATCAGATACAATAATATTGGATATCATTTCCAACTACTTGGTCCTTCCAAATAGAATTACAGTCCCCCTGGTCAGTGAAGTGCAGATTGCTCAGCTGAGGTTTCCTATACCAAAGGTAAGCAGGTTTCTGTTAACAGCAGTAATTGGGGATTTAGTTTCTTCTGTAGTAACTGTTCAAGGCAATCTGGAGGAATTTTGAAATACAATTACTGCACTGGTACAAGCTGCTGTGAATTCAATCACTGATAATAACTGATTTAATTTATAAACAATTTCTGTGAAGTTAATGTTTCAAAAGACCACCAAGAGAGATTTATTTACTTATTCATTTATTTATTCCTTTTAAAAAAAATTTAAACTTATTACTTGTACAATCACTAGATTGCTACAATCTAGTTTAACTGTATAGATAAAAAAGTAGCCTGTGTTTTATGTTATCATGGAAAATTACTCTTCATGTTCTTCACTAAACAGTTGTTGCTATTTTTTGCTACTCACTTCCAGAAATCTGTTATTTCTTGATGTAACTGGCATGTTTCTGATGGCTGATGACAGTTTTTTTTTTCAGGAGTCTCTTGAGTGCTAGGTCTGTTGAGTGTGTGGATCATCACTGATATCTTCTATTTACAGTATRTCCAAAATAAGTTAAGGAAATGGCAATGGAAATTATAAAACATCTTTGTGTAAATTGTGATGACATGGAAGCTTTCAGATTGCTATACAAACTCATCTTTTCTTTTTTCAGGGTGTTCTAAGGATACACTTTATTGAAGCTCAGGATCTAGAAGGGAAAGATACTTATCTAAAAGGGATTGTCAAAGGAAAGTCAGATCCTTACGGAATCATCCGTGTGGGCAACCAAATTTTCCAAAGCAAGGTCATCAAAGAAAATCTCAATCCAAAGTGGAATGAAGTTTATGAGGTATAACCAATAAAAATACCTTGTTTTATGTTCTTCTTTATGTAAGAAAAAAAGAAGAAATATCCTCTTTCTTTTGTTAARGAAGTTATTTTGGGGATGTCCTTAAAGAGCTTCTTGAGCTTCTTGATGTCTCCCTCTAGAAGCTCAAAGTTCTGTAACAAAACAGAAATTCTCTCTTTATTTATATATATATATATATGTAAATGTTTGTTTTTTTTTTTTTTTGTGTCTAGACTGAGCAATCAGTAATTCTGAAAAAGTAGTTTGGGCTTTTAGAGCCGACATTCGACATTGACAAATTTAATCTGAAAAGCTCTTAAAATTGCTCTACTCATTAAATTGAAATTTTTAAAAGCATTTGCTTACTAATGTATTTGTTTGTACAAAGGTACTGCAGCTCAGTGTTTTACTGTTATTATGCCATTTACCCAAGCTGGTCAGTTTTACTGATAATGCCCTCTCAATTAACTTCCAGGCCTTAGTGTATGAACATCCAGGACAGGAGCTAGAGATTGAGCTCTTTGATGAAGATCCAGATAAAGATGACTTCCTGGGGAGGTAAATGTTATGGAGAATATGTTTGTAGGTACTGGAAAGAGATTAAATATTGTAATTTTTCTTTAGYTATTTTTTTATTTTATTGCAGTTGTTCTGCTTTCTAATTGTATTTATAAATCAATTATCTTGGTAGTAAGTAGTTCCCTAACTACTTCATGTGTGTAAATTCATTTATATGCAAATGTGCTTGGGTGTGTATATACACATCTATATGTTTACATCTTTTCTGAAAGAAGCAGGTGAGTATTGTGGGTACCCAGAATTGTGCCCTAGCTTCTTTAATGTCTGTGAGCTAGCACTAAGTCTTTATTCTTTCTCCAGGCAAAGTTAATATAGTTTTATAAGTCTGTATCTTCTTCATCTTCATAGCTTCTAAATGACTGTCTCGAGTTTGTTTTTCCTCTTAAGAGCTGATCTTAACTATTTGATTAAAGAATAAAATTTACTGTAATGCTTTTACAAACATGACTCACTCTTTGACTCCATAGGCCAGAGGTGTTTACTCATAAACATTTCAGGGGTTTAGCCAGCTTCTTTCTCCAGTAATTTGTCACCTTTATTTCTTGCAGAGTTTTGGAACTTACCATTGTTTCCATACAGAGTAGAACTCCCTTGCCTTTCCAGCTCCTTCTCTCTTAACAGGAGCAACAGTACCTCCTACTCATTAAAATTGAGAAGTAGGCAGTACAAAGGTTTCTTTTTCTTTGCACTTCCCTAATCTTACACTGAAGTGATGGGAGGAGGAAGTGACCTAATGTGTACATCAGTACTAATAAAATAAAAAGCCAGACAAATGTTCATGCACTGGCATGCAAATGTCTGCTCTGTTTAATTTTTAGCAGATTCATTCCCTGCTACATTTTTAGCTTGTGTGAACAAGAATTCTCCCGGACACTGCCAAAGCATGAATTTGGTCATAGGTGCTGTTTCCAGGGGGTATCTGGATGTGCTCTCTGTTTTGAGAGTTGGGTCATACATATGTGAGTTATATTGTGCCAGTTGCCCTCATGGTTACACAATGGGCTTTAGTGTAGGCATTTTCCTGAAGCCCTGCACTCATCTTTGCTCAGCCATTTCCTTCCCTGCTCCTTCTTTTCTTAGGTGCTAAAAGAATAGTATTCTGCCCTTTTGATCTCAGTGGTGGATACTCAGCAAGCACAGGGTGGTGCTTGAGTTCTGTGCTAGATTTTTGTTTCTTGACTAAAATACTACTTCTTTTTCTCCATTTTTCTAGTTTGATGATTGATTTAATTGAAGTTGAAAAGGAGCGTCTTCTAGATGAGGTAATGGAGTTCAGTCAGTTTTGGTTTAACATGACCCATATGTTGTACATGTTGCTGTTCTTGGATTATTTTCTCCTGGGCATAGTTCCTGTATGTGCAAGAATAACCTTAATGCTGTAGAAATAGATGCCCTGATGATCAGTACAGTGGTTTAAGAGCTATCTAAATTGGTCAAATCTGAAAAATAATGATATTCTTCGTTGGTCTTGAGGTTTTAAGGTTACTCCTATGCAGATTCAAAAAATAGTAACTTAGCTATTTGGTGAGAAGTTTTTTTGCAAGAGAATRGTTAATTGCTGGGCAGACTCATTTTTGTCCTATACGTAAGAGAGATTTTATAGGAACCTTGTGCAGGGTTTGTTTTCCCAGCATATCCTTACAGAAATTTAAGAATTTTCTTGGTATTTTAAAGATGCTTATATATATATATATATTGTATAATGTTTGTCTGGGTGGTTTTATCATTCTGTATTGTGATACTTTATGCAAAATATGACATTTTAATGGATCAGATCTTTTCAGGTTATGTGGACTTCAGCTCTGAGACATTCTTAGCAGACTTTAGTGCTTCCTAAATGTCCTGAAGAACTAATTGTAATCATGTATTGTTTGCCAGATGATTTCACATTACTTTGCTTAATTTTCAGTGGTTTACTTTGGATGAAGTGTCCAAAGGAAAGTTGCATTTAAAACTGGAATGGCTCACATTGATGCCAACTGCTGACAATCTAGACAAGGTATTAAAGGAACACATTACTTTCCTTCTAATCTTAATTGTTTTGAAGTGATTTTGTTGTGACTTTTTTGTTTATTTGTTAAGTTTGWAACCAGTTCTCTAGCTGCTGTGAATTTGGAGAAACAGCTTTATTCCAAACTCTCTGTCTTTAGAAATCTCAAACCAGTCATAAGTGTCAATGGTTTAAATGAGATTTTCAGATGCTTCAGTGGTTCTCTTCTTTYCTCTTAATGTTACTGTTTGAGAATATCTGCTAATATGTCATTACTCTGGGAGATAAAGATGGATATGATACTACAATTTGTCCAATCTGAAAAATATGTAGGAAATGGGGTGCAAATTTCCATACAAATGGTTTTGAAATGTCTGTATAAGTCTTGAAAATTTACTTTTTATGCATCATGCTCTGAATTTGTGAATGTTTGGTTTTTGGGAGATGTTTTTTGTTTGTTTGTTTGTTTGTTTGTTTTCAGAAATGAGACAGAAATAGTAATACTAGGTTTCCAGGAAGGCTTACAGTGTGTTTTTGTTTTAGGTGCTAACAAGCATTAGAGCTGATAAAGACCAAGCTAATGATGGGCTTTCCTCTGCATTGCTTATTCTGTATTTGGACTCAGCAAGAAATCTGCCTGTAAGTTATGTTCTCATGGATACCCTTCTGTCACAGAGTCTCTTGGGTACTCCCAGCATGTCTTGCTTGGTAGTGTGACACTGCTTTACTAACACACATTGTGCCATYTTCTCTATAATTCCTCTCCTTTCAAGACGTGTAATGTAAGGTCCACTTTTTTAGTAGCATAGTATTTAGCTGTATATTTAATAAAGCATTATTCTTTAATCAGCGTGGTTTTTCTTTAAAGAATGCTCCTTTCCTGGACTTGAAAGGCTGCATGTTTTTATTCCATGMTGTTTTCCATACATGGTATGGGATTAGCATGAGGAATTTTAAGGAACTAACTGGGAAACAACCCACTTCCATAAGTTCAGGTGAACTTGCTTGCTTTGGCTTAGGGTATTGCTGAAGATTTGAAGGTACTGAAGTCCTCACCATGAAATCAATCCTGTGCAGTTGATGTTTCAGTGCCAGAATACTTGTATGAGATTTCTATCAGATTGTTTTTTGCAGGGTAGTTTATTTGCTTGTGCAAAACATAAAAATAAATCATGTTCTCTCTATGGATTTATYCTATGGGACTCTGAAATAACTTGTTTTGGAGTTTATTTCAGGTTAGTAAAGTACTGTTCCTGGTTGTAATTGATAGCAGTAATAAAGTTAACCCTACCATAAAGAGATACATGAAACTTAACTGAGTTTTGCTGGTTTTYAGCATTGCTATTAGATGAGAGGTTCTGGAAGTGATGACTAAAATATTAATCAGAGAATACAGTTTTGAAGGTTTGGATTTTTTTGCATGCATTTTGCAGATTTGTCTGCTGAAATTTAGGTTAAAATTAAGTTAAATCCTAATGGTAACAAATGAAACCTTAGTAGCCCAAACAATTTACATGACTGACTAGTGATTTCATGTCTGTTCCAGGGTGTATAGAGCAGAGTTTGGAAGTGGTATTTCTAGGCTATTTTAAAAGCTAAACAGACTCATTTGGAATAGAGTTGGAATCCTCATGTTTCCTTTTAACCTCACTGTATATTGAATTCAGGCAAAATCAGTAACTTAGCAGAAAAAAAAGTAGAGTTACTACAGTAAAGAGTAAGCAGGAACAGAATAGAATTATGGTGTGCTTAGCATCAGTTTCGAGTACTGCAACAGATAGAAAAAGTCTGTCTGCCATCTGTTTTGTGTACTAGATTCAGTTGAACCAATTTGTGTATCTTCTTGTTCAACTACTGAATTTTACTGAAACAGCCACAAAGTTAATGTTTGGTAAAATACACTAAAGCCTCTTACTTGAAATAAGTGGTGTAAAGTTCTCTCCTACACCAGTTCCAGTCTTTCCCACATAGCTCCAATTCTCTGTTACATTCTCCAGCAAATACTGAGGCTTTGTCATAAATTAATTTTTTTGTTTCAAACAAATATTCTCTAACATTGTTTGTTTTAAACAAACATTCTCTAACATTGTCTCCTTCCTTTGGAAAGATGAGGTTGCAAGTCTCAACTTCTGCCTATTTTTGCAGACAGTATTTTAATTTCAGTGCATTTAATCAGTAGATCTCTAAACTCTAGGGCACATAAAGGGGGAGTTCTTTGCACAAAGCTGATAAATTAAGAAATTTGGGAACAGCATCCTGAATTTCCTATTGCTGCATCTGATATTCTGTCTACAGTACAAGAATTATTGCCTGGGTGGGTGGAGAATGATGGTCAGTGTGGGACCTGTTTAATCCTCTTACTTTTTTCTTCCTCTACCAGCCCAGAAAAGCAGTTGCAACAGATGACTCAATATTTAACTTCAAGTAATTTTCTTTCTAGTGTTGTAAAGAATATAAGAGAAAGTAAAATAGAACAATTGCAAATTCCATGTACAACTTTACTACAAAAGAATAATACGATGCTGTGTTAAATCAAATTTTCCAAAACCARAGACCAAAAGGCTTCATAGTTATGTCAAATAGGAGGAAATGCCATGGGAATACTTTTTTTATGCAGGAGAACTGAAAAGGTTTCTGTACATTCTAAAGAGACAACGTCATGGAGCTTCTACATGAGCTGCTGTTAATTGTAGTAAATAGACTTTCTTTTATGGCCATAGGATTCTAATATGGAGCAACATTTACAAGACTAAACATGAAATTTGTTGGTTTCTCATGTTTTGCTCATGTTCAGTGGTAGGAGTTATGTAGAGAAATAGCAAATTAATCTCTTGGACTGCTTGTCTTTATGGAGAAGAGAGAATTCAAAGAGAATGGTTAAAATTACACTGACCCTTATTAATAGTTTGAAGACTTTTGTGCACCACTTTAACGTTACAGTGAAAAATTTTCTACAAGAATAATTACTTGTATTACCTTGAAAATTGCCTTAAGTGAATGCTTATCACTGGTACATTTTAGGTCATGCCTTCAGCCTTGTTTTGTTGGACTTACAGTGTTGAGTTACCACAACTCAGGCCTTTCTTTTGCATCATAGTTGTGAGTTTCTGGCACACTGGGATGATTGATCTGAAAAAGAAATAGAAATGGTGTAGAAGGCTGGTCTCTAAGTTAGTAAACATTAGTTGGATCTGCCATATAAATCTGAACAACCAAGAGTGAGCCTGGAAAGTGGGTTAATATATTTGAATAATTTAAAAAAAAATCAAAAAGCATTCCACCTTGCTGTGCTACAGAAAGTCATTTAATGGATGAAACTATTTGTAATGAGAAATATTTACTTTTTGTTTCTTGCTGTTTTCTCTGGAATCCTTTGACTATTTTCCTTAACTTTTCTGTGTAGTAAAGCTGCTTATGCATTCATTCTGCCACAATCCCATCACTCTGCTTTCTCCTTCCATTTCCATCTTCCTAAGAGTATCTACGAGGGAAACTTTGGGTGTGGATACTTAAAAGAGAGGAGAGCATCTGGACTAGTCTTTTGTGAAAACACTACCTCACTCTATAGAGCACTATTTGTGAGTTCTCTGGTATTGTTTGTATTGTACCTTTTCTCTGCCAGAGTGTGGATTAGTGCTACTAAAGCCACTCACTCTAGTGGAATGAGAGCATGCAATTTGTTTTCCTGCATGGTTTCAACAAGTGTGCATTGTTTTTGTGCTATTTTTATTGCATTTTAAAGGCTACTTAAATTTCATTGATCAGCATATCATTGGGTAAGTAAGTAACCTTTTTTGATAAAACCCAAGATAAGTTTGTTGTAAAAGCTCTTTACCTTTAACTTAAATTGCTGATTCATTGAGAAATAAAATGAATACTGTACTAGCACACTATGTGCCTGTTAATTGTTGGATTTTATTGCAAAGAAATTAAAATAATAAATATTGCAACCAATAGTTTCTTCAAAAAGTGACACACTCAATGTTTGTAAGAACTTGCAACCTCTCCACACTGGTTCAAGTTATTTTAAAAATGGGTGCAGTTCTTTGTGCTTCCCAGACTATAAATTCCCTTGTAAATTCTATCTCACTCCATGATGCTCCTTGTTTTGCAAATTCCCAAGCTCCTTTTCTTTTTTGGAAATTAGTCTGTAGTTGGGAGAATCCAKGCTAGGGTGAATTAACAAGTAATAGTTTTTCCTTGAATTTAATGTTWCAAAAATATTAAAAACTGATGAGCCTCTAAGTATCTTCTACTTAAATCTGGAAGTACAACCTTGGTATCTTCAAAAAGACTGAGAAGCTGTTCAGAATAAGTATCTTTTTTCCAGAGAGAGGTGGGTTTGTCTTTGGAGATTGTGCAGATAAATTTTAACTGGCTGGCCACATCATAATCCTTGATTTTAAAACACCTTTCCAAACCCCAGCAAAATTCCTGTTAGTTTCTCTCTAGAGGTTGATTTTAAAGTATCTAAAAAGTTATAACCATTCTATAATCTTGTTAAAAATTAATGAATGAGAAAGACAATTTATAACCTATAGTTCCATCATCTTGGTGTTAAAAATGTTAACGAGTTGCTGTTTCTTTTAGTTATACAAATACCAGATATATCTTTAAATTAATTGTTATTTTAAAAAAATCAAAATGCTGGATTAAGATGTAGCCCTGATGGTTTTTGTGGATATTAGKATCTTTGTGTTAAGACAGGTTTTCAGTACAGAGCATTTATTTAGAARTCAGACAAAACTTTCCAAATCCCTGAATCAGTTTGTGAGGCAGAGTGGAACAGCCAAGAAAGCTGGTTCTGGATTCCCTTCTGCAGCACTGGGAGCTGCCTGGCTCTGCAGTGTCCTGGGCGCTGCTCTTGCTGCAGAGGAGGGTGTGGCTGAAGGCCAGGGGACAGGAGAGGTCTGAAGTAGCCCAGGGATGAAACCAGCCCCAGCAGCCCTAGAACTGCACTTGTTCCCAGGGCATCCTTAATCATGGGCTGTTGCACAAACATTCCCACTGCAAGCTCAGCCTCTAATGTGGAACATGAGTTACTGGGGAAGTGTTGAAAAGGGAGCTCACTTCCTATGGGGAGAGGAAAATTCTGAGTGATCTCTGTTCCTTTCTAGATAGTTTATTTGCTGCTGCAAATCTAGGTTTGTGACACCATGGTATTCACCCATGTAAATCKGATTTAGCTGAAGTTAAGGTATGAGAGTTGTGTTAGTTTAATTTCCAGAAGTAACACGAGTTTTATGATAATCAATAGTTTATAACAGTTTTGGTACCTGTGTAATCTATAAATTATACATATTTTAAATGAGCTCTTACAGGTAGTGGCTGTCTTCTGGTTATTTGGTGAGGATGCACTCAGAGATAGCCCAAGCCACACTTAGTGAGTCTAWAGAAGTAATGTGTCATTCTCCAAAGCATATTGAATCAGAGCTGGCTGAATAACAAACCACTTTGTTACCTATATAATTTATGGGTTTGTTATGAGGATTTACTGCAAATGTCACTGGCTGTTAGAGAATTCCACTGTGTCATTATCAGTGTATTTCTTGGATAACCCATCCTCTTTTCCTGTTACTGCAGAGACACTCAGAACCATACCAAGGCTATTTTGTCACCCAAAGCAAGACCTTCCCTTTTTATATTGAGTATCCCCTTTCCTCCTCTGAATCTCCTTCCTCCCAGCCTTTCAGCCRCCATCTTCATGGACCTGCAGCTTCTTCCCTTGAAACCTGAGGCCTGGCTTAAACATATTTGCCCAGCTGATGTCCCTCTTGGCCTATCCTTGCTATGATTCCAGAGGAATTGAGATATGCTCAATATCCAGGAGCTAGTGGTTGCCTGCCCWTATCTATGATCACATAGGTTTGGTTTTGAATTCTAAAATTCCTTGAAATAATAATATAGGAAGGGAAAGATTTTTATTGAATATGCAGCTGCAAATGGAAAGGAAAAAAAGTCCAATAAGTTGAGTGACAGTTTAAGATTCAAAATTATTTTGGTGAATTKTTAATGCCACCTGAAAAAATCAGGTACTTCTCTGTAGAGGACATTCATTGCATCCTTATAAATATGGGATGGAAATAGAAAGAAAGAGATTTGTAGTCATGCTGTGTCATGTTGTTATGAAAGAAAACACTGTGCTCTATGTAGAAAAGAGGAGTGCAGCCTGTGGGAAGCATGGCCTAATCCTTTTCTTCTCCTAGCCATTACCAAGGCCCTGATCTTGGCCATTTTAGGTCTGGAGCACAGCACTGATGATGGGAGAGACASTAACTATGGCTAGCAGAGAAAGGGACTTCAGCCCCAGGAAATAAATCATGGAACTACAGAAGGGTTTGGGTTGGAAGGGACCTTAAAGATCATCATCCTTCCAAGCCCTGTGCCATGGGCAGGGACACTTTGCACTAGGTCAGGTTCCTCAAAAGCCCCATCCAACCTAGCCTTGATCATTTCCAGGGATGGGGAATCCACAATTGCTGCAAACAAAGTGACACTTTTATCTTTGTCAGAAAACAGGGAACAGTGCTTCCACTCTAGCAAAGAATGTACCTGTTGAACTTTAAAGAATTTCCTAATGAAAACAGTCAAGCATAAGTTTCAATGAGGAATAATTAGTTTCAATTAGTTGCAACTAGGGATAGTGTGCAGTCACCATCTTTGAAGTTCTCTAAGTACAATACTAAGTTCCTAATGTATCAGATAAATCACTGTGGACAATTCCATGAATTTATTTTAAGAAATAAAATGCCCAAGAAAAATACCTCACAAAAGTAGTCAAACCTTATTTCTGGTTCTCTCAAGTTTAAGAGTTGGACTTGATGTTCCTTGCTTGCAGATTGCTTCCAACTCACAATATTCTGTCATTTTGTCCTGGATATTGTATGTTCATTCTGAAATAGAAATTTTCAAGCAGGATGCCAGGAATCTTTGAAATACTTTGGCCAACTGGAGTATATGACATCCCAAAAGAAACTGCAAAATAATATTTCTGCATAAAGGTTAAATCTCTTSAAATTTTAGTCACTTAGATTTTCATTTCAGAAAGGCATTTCTTTTGGCAAAGCATTAATACCAGTTCCTGTTCATAAACCAGAATGTTTTAAAAGGCCACTGTGCAATTTTTTATTGCCACAATCTACAGCTTCTAAAAAAGAATTATTCCTTGAAACAAAAATGTGTCTCTAAAGAAAAAGCCAGCCATAAGTACAGTAACTTGAAGTCTGTTTTATTTCTAAATCTTATTTTCTGAAATTATTTCTTATAAATTGAATGCAAATTTTTCTAGACAKTATTGTGTCACTTAAAGAACAGTATATTAATCTTAAAATAAAATTCTGAAATTTCCATATTTAATGGAAAGCAGTGAGAGGTTTTGTCCTGCTTAGCCAGTTTAAATTCCTATTTTTAGTGTATTTGYGTGTCTTCATTCAACTGAGTAAAGTAGCAGACCTTCATTCTAGTTAGCATGCAGTGTTTGCATCACTTTTCTGAAGAGGCTTAAAGAAATTTGACTTTTATAATGATTTAAATCCCTATCAATTAGACGTTGTAAGTTCTCCCATAAAAGGACTCCTTTGCATAATTACTTGACTTATCATCAGAGAAGCTTCTGGGTTGTGAAAATATGCTCAAACAAATTCTAAAAAGGATCATTAAGAAGGCAGTTCATAGGGCATCAGGCATTAAATAAAAATATTTTGTGAATTATCTCTATTAAGGTAAAAAAAATGAGCAGAGAAATACAAGCAGACAGAAATTGGGTATATTAGTTTTAAAGCAGAATAAAAATATCCAGAGGAGAAGAGGAAAAAAAATTGTCAGTCATTTTTGTTGTTGTGATGGTCCTTCATTGTTTTGTTCTGTTTGAAAGATGTGKTTTTTTGTTGGTTTTTTTTAGGTTGATTTTTTTTCCCCTGCTTTGTCCTATGTTGTCATGTCATAATTAATTAACCTAGTGAAATTGCTTCATTGCATGTCTTATTAACCCTTCCTATGTTCATTCTCTCCTGACTTAAAAGAATAATCCATTAGAATTTAACCCTGATGGCTTGAAGAAGGCTGCTGTTCAGAAAGCCCTGAAGGTAACATTAATACAGTTGTCCATTTAAGGTCACAAAAGTAATTAGAAATGCACGAATGCCTGCAACACTKCTTCCAACACTGGATGGGATTTCTATTGCCAGATACATATTTACTGTAATTCTGTTTCACTTGAATTAGATTTCAAGAAGCCTGTGTCAGGATGTTGTTAAAATTCTGTGGTCTGTGGTAATCTGAACTCTAGATCAGATTGGTGGAGTGCAGGCTGCTTGGGAAGACTGGGGAAAAGTGCTGGGAACTGATTTGTAGAAGTAACTAAAGAATGAAGCTGACATGAAAGCTAAGACATCTTCCACATACTCAGTGATACCTTATCACTCAGCTCTCAAGGATTGCTTTGGAATAATCTTGTTCCTGCTAGATGTTTTAGTAGGTTTTACATCTTTTGCATGACTGCTAAAGAAATTTAGGCCAGGTTTTTGGTAGGCAAACTTGGAAAGGGCTAATGTTCAGCTGGAGGAACTTGAACAAGGGACAGACTTTAATAGGCTGTCAACAACAAGTCTGTCAGTACCTGGTGTTAGAGGTGCATTATATGTGTGTGCACATTGCTACCTGCCTAATTTGAATTAAAATTATTCCTATTTGCATATCAGCATAAGTGACAGGGTCTTTTATCAACTCCTGTAGTTTCATCATTTTATGAAGAAAGTTTCAGGCACCATTTTGTGGACAAAGAAAAAATTAAGATAATGTCACCTACTMTTTTAAAACACCATCAGTTGCAGTATAATATGGCTTTTTTTTCTGTTCTGTAAACCTTTGTATTCGGTTTTATTTGAGAACTAAATATTTTTTTATTAGAAATCATAAGAAAAGAAAGGCAGCATTCATCCAAGAAAGGAGTGCTTTAGCTTTATTTCTAAAGGAAACTATGGTTCTAAGCAGTATGTCACATTAAAGTTGAGAATTATTAGTGGAAGTATGTTGTCCAAAATGTAAGTTCAGATCAAAAAATATATCTAAACTACRCACTTTCTTAATTTAAAAATACAAAATATTTGAATTGCTTGGTTCTATTTGTGACCTTACATGCATTAAGAAGATTTTAACTAACTTTCTGTTGATACACCTGACTTTCCTACAGGGTAGAACTCAAAGTAACCATGTATCCTACATTTTCTAGGCTTTTTAAACTGCATTAACACCAGCTTGAGATGATTAACTTTCATGTCTAAATTTTCTTTCTGAATTGAATTTTTGTTAGATTAAATTGAAATTTATGAAAGAAACATATAGTTGGAATGTTCCTTTGCATATATAATTTGTTTCTAAACTGCTGTTTGTTTTCACAGTTTGATGTAATGCTATACAGCTGGTGAGCAAGGCTCAGATATGGCAGATGGTTGATTCTCTAATAAAGAGTATTTGGTAAACTGTAGAAATATCCCTCACATACATTCTAGTTCATATTCTTTCTCCCCCAAACTGAAAAGTAGGGAACATCAGTGTTGGATACCACATCCAAYTTAATAGTTCTACAGCACTGTATATAAAGTTTCTGAGTTTGTGCTTTCTTCATATCTTCCATCTGCATGCAATATTCATTTTGCAGTTTTAACTATGCTTCATTAGCTTTGGGGATTGTATTGCTCATTAAAAGATAAGAATTTGCATCTTACCAGTTTCATTTAAAGAAAATGGAAATGAGTCTAAAACTCCTGCTTATTAGTAGCATTTTGCTTCAGCATATTCAGGTRGTTGGATGCCTTCATGTTGATGTGTTCACCAGCTACTCACCCGTCTGCCATTCCAGCCAGCTGAGTAAAACACTGAGAATAATAGAGGAGCATGTAGTAGAATGCATATGATTTGTATTTTTAAGATGCAAATATTTAAGTTTCAGAGGGGAGAGGTTTTGCTCTATTCTGAAGGCAAAGTTTTTGCTTTTTCTTTACCAGTCAGGAAAGAAAATGAACAGCAATCCCAACCCACTTGTTTTGCTGTCAGTTGGACACAAGGCACAGGAGAGTAAGGTAAGTTCCTACTCTAGACTTGGCTCTGTCTTCACATCTTTGGTAGGTCTGTGAGCTTGGCATTTGGCTACCAAACCATGGAGCATATACACACACTAAGGTGCCACCAGAACTGAACTTGACAACAAGAAGCCAAGAATTACAACTTATGACCTAAAACCACCTTCTCAACTAAACCATGGCACAAAGGGCCACATCCAGTATTTYTTAAACACCTCTAGGAATGGTGGCTCCACCACCTCCCTGGGCAGCACATTCCAGTGCCCAGTCACTATTTCTGTGAAGAATTTTTTTCTAATGTCTGGTGTAAACTTGCCCTGGTGCAGTTTAAGACTGTGTCCTCTTGTCCTGTCTGGGGTTGCCTGGGAGAAGAGGCTGACCCCACCTGGCTACAGCATCTCTTCAGGCAGATTCCTGTCAGGGAGTTGTAGAGAGCAACAAGGGTCCCCCTGAGCCTCCTCCAGACTAAACAACCCCAGCTCCCTCAGCTGTTCATCATCAGATTTGTTCTCTAGACCCTTCCTGAGCCTTGCTGCCCTTCTCTGCACACAAATAAAATGGCAAAATGAAAAATGTGCTCATCTCTTGACACCACCTCTATTAGACAAACTGTTTGATAATTTGTGTACTTCCTTTTTTCTTAACTTCAGATTAGATACAAGACCAATGAACCAGTATGGGAGGAGAATTTTACTTTCTTTGTACACAATCCCAAAAGACAAGATCTTGAAGTTGAGGTATGTATCCCACTCTCTTTAGACACCTTTCTTTTCTAAGATGTTGCAGCAGTAAAAGTCACACATTAAAGCTGTTATGAAATGAGACTAAATGCAATATGAACATGATTAAAATTATACTTAAAGTATTTTTTTTAGACCACRCAATGAAATGTTTATTTCCATTTACTACTAAAAGGAAGAAAGACTATAACCAGGCTCTCACATGAATAACATGTTAATGGTTATTGGTTAATGGTTGTCTTTTCTAATTAAAAAAAAATCCAAAAGTAAATTTGGTATACTAGTTTGGRACTAGGAATCTTTCCTCTCTCACAACAAGGAACTATTCACTTTATCTAAATACTGTATCCCTTTACACTGTTGACATGTCCTTTACATAGTTCTAAGAGACTGAAATGTAAATGATTGAGGACTGTCTTAGTCACTCTTCCTCTAAAAGCTGTGGGAATTAATTTTCACACAGACAATTTGGAAACCCTGTAGTTATTTTGTTCAAAGGTCTGGTAGATGTAGATGTGGTYGTTACTTTTCTGTCTTACTTTTGCTGTAGAAGGTAAGGTTGAAGAAATGAGGCGTTGAGTATATTTGTTTTTTCCTCCTTCAATGTAAAGTAATCTTAAAATCCAGGAAACTTGGTTTAAGAACAAACTACTTTCAATATTGTTTCTATTTTTTATTTTTAAATAAAAATRTAATTTCCTTCTTTGAATTCTTACCAAGCAGATGATACAAAGTGACTTAATTTCTGTGTTTCTTCAGGTGAGGGATGAACAACACCAGTGTTCTTTGGGGAACTTCAAGCTGCCTCTAAGCCAGTTGCTAGAGAGTGAAGATTTAACTATGCATCAGCGATTCCAGCTGAGCAACTCTGGTCCCAACAGCACTATAAACATGAAGATTGCACTCAGGGTACTCTAAAACCTTTCCCATTGTAAACATCTGAAAGCATATTTAGGGCTGTGGTGACTCCTGGTCTGCCAGCTTTTGAAGAAGCCAGCACATTTCCTTTGATGTCACCTCCAAGTGTCCTTGGTTGTGCAGAGCTATCAGTACACAGAGATAGCCTCTAATTTAAATATATTCCATTTGAAAACTGTACAATGCTCAAAATGAAACAACAGTCACCTGCATTAATTAAAAACAAGGTCCCCTGTGACTTAGGTTTGGAAATCATATTTGGAATCTGAATTCCTTCAAATCCCTTTTGAACCCAGTGGGCTACAGATCAGTGAAAAAGCCTCTATCTAGAAATGGAACTGAGGTTTTGATGGTTTTAAAAAGTAAAGTGTATAAGGAAAGGAAGTACCTGCATAGTACTGGAAAAATTCAAACCAGCCTTCAGACATGTTGGAGTTTTGAAAACAAAACTTGCAACCTGAAAGTTGGTTTGTCTTTTTTCTCCATCTAAATTACCTGGTTTAATAAGGTACTAAATCTCTTTGCAAACACTGTCCCACTTCTGTTATTTTTCTTTCTAAAGCACTTTGTTGCTTATGTGTCATTAATACATTAAAGCAACTTTTAAAAGAGAAAGTAAGAACAATTAATGAGAAAAAATTGTGATGWAAAATTAAATTTCAAAAGAATAGAAGAAAAAATTATGGAATATCTTTCCAGATGGCTAGAAATGCAAAGTAAATAGCATTTACACCAGAAGTGGGTAAAATATGGGAAGGGAATAATGAGGAGAATAATTCTTAATAAACAGAGAATTTCACAGTTGTGAAATGAAGTTGCCRTGAAGAAGGTGGAGATGTGCTTTGTCATGTAAAGCATTTCATAGTGTAGAGTTAGCAATTGTGAATGGTTTTGGTYCTGCTTTAGAGYCTTAACTTTACAACTTGACACCAACCAGTATTCTTGTAATTTGTTCCTGTTATATTGCAGAATAGTAACATTATGTGTATTTTCCTGTATCCAGGTCCTTTCTCTTGAAAAGCCGGCAAGATCTCCAGATCATCAACACTCAGCCCAAGTAAAAAGGCCATCTGTTTCCAAAGATGGAAGAAAATCATCTTTTAAGCCTCAGGTTCCTGTCTCGCCAACATCTGATCCAAACAAGGCCGCWCCAGCATCCCCAGTGACTGACAGTGATAAAAAGACTGACCCAGCTGATAAGAGTCAGCCTCCCAATGCCAGCCCGCAGTGGCCAACAGATCTGAGCCGCAGCTCCTCCAGCCTCCAGGCCTCCAACTTCTCGTGCTCCCCCAGCCACCTGTCGGTGAAGGAGCCCACGCCCAGCATCGCCTCCGACATCTCGCTGCCCATCGCCACGCAGGAGCTGCGCCAGAGGCTGCGCCAGCTCGAGAAGTACGGGGGGCCGGGGGCTTCTGCAGCACTTCCAGCTCATGCACAGAGTGCCACCAGAGCAGGGGGGCTTAGTTTACAATACAGAAATGTTCTTTATTGTTCAGTCATTGGGATTTTCTGCTTCTTCCTGGTGTCTCAGACAGCAGCTGCAATTAGAAGTTCCTTACTATTGTGATCGTCTGCTAGATAACATGTACCACTTCTTCTCATAGCTGCACTTTGTAGTTTCATGGCAGTATTGCCTGTTTCACCACTGAATCCTATTAGCATTAATTAAGCCAATTAAGCTAGAAATGGTTGGTCTTTTAAAATAACTCAGAGAGATATTAGGCTATAAAGAATGTTAAATGGGTAGTCAGTTACTATGCAGTTACTGAAGATTGTTGCAGACATGCTTTCTTAAATTCTTGAATTTTTTTTTTTACTTGCCTCAGTGGGCAGCTATACTTTCCAAGCACAGCCATCCTGCTCTGAATAAGAGACTGGAAACTATTAATTCCCTATTCATCAAGCTTCTCTGTGAATCTAAGTAGAGAAATTTTATTTTTTTACTTGCAAGGGATTGAACCAATTCATCTTTTTCTCTGACAGAGTTCATAGAATCAACTGAGTCATAGAGGTTGGACAGAATCTCTGGTTGATCACCCCTCTGCTCTAAGCAGGTTACTCTTCAAAGTTAGATCAGGTTTCTTGGGCCTTGTCCAAACAACTTTTGGTTATCWCCAAGGATTGAGATGCCATAACTTGTTCAGCAACTCCAGTGCTTAACCACTCCTCTTCTAAAACATTCTTCCTTTTTTCTATTGAAATTTATCCTGCTGCAGCTTGACTACAGTCTCTTGTTATTTTAATGTGTGCAGCCATGAGGATTCGGTCTTGGTCCTCTCTAAAATGTCTGCTTTAAGCAGTGGAAGGGCTGCAGTTGAGTCTGCTGCTGGTTCTCTCTACAACTTGTACAAATACACCACCTGCTTATGTGCTCCAGACCCCCATTTATCTTCATAGTCACATGCGAACTTGTCTTGACTTTGTCAGGCTCTCTCCTGGTCCAAAACTGAGTTCGAGTTTGTTAATTGTGATAAAGATTGAAATGCCACTCCTCATGTAATGCACAAATGCCATACTTTGTCGTTTACTAAGAGTGGTAAAGCTACAGGTAATGAGGTCCTTTATTGCAGACCACATGATTTAGGTGCTTTGAGTATTTTTTTTAATTTCAACTGAGAAAATACTGAAATTAAATCTTCATTCTATTTTTTTTAAGTGAATGACTTGGGAATTTTAATGGATCAATCACTTGGTAGTAGATATTCAGGCACTCTTCTCCCTTGAAGATAAGACGTCCTTCAGGTGGCTGAGAAATGGCAAATATGGCACATACAGTCCTGTGTGATATGGAAAATACCTACAGTCAGTTCACACAAACTAAAATGAGCATTTCATGGAGATGAGGGAACTGCATATGCTGGCCATTCTGTAAAACACAAGTTCTTAAACATGGTGCTTGCTTTTTATTTAAACATGACCTCTAAATGTAAATTCTTTCTAATCTTGTTTCATGGTGATATAAACTGTAGAAAAGTAAARTGGTTGTATTTATACTGAGCTTTTACAACAGGAATTGTAGATTTAAATGATCACTATTTTAATCCCTAGAATATCTACATTTCTATGATAAGAGAATTTAGAGAATAATGGGCTGGTCTTCTAATTTGCTTCTGGCCTTAGGTAAGAGTGGCCCATGCCTGAGTTTTTCATTGCAGTTAGCACTATTATTCTTTCCAATTTCCTAGATGCTGCTTTGATGGTTATTTTAGAGCAGTCAAGTTCTTTACTTGTAATGAATAAAGTGCCATATTTCTAATGACAAGAAYACCTGGCCTATTTCGGAGAGCAGAGTTTTTGGCCAAGGATCTGAAGTACAAGAATCTGATGAGGATATGCTCACACACTTACACGTGTTCTCTTCTTTCCCATTGGTCTGGAGAAGTTAAATGGATAATACCTGATTTCTRGGAAAACTGCTCAGTTAAGTCTGACTTCTAATGTGCATTTTAAAAACTAAGCATATTGCTCTGCTTTTTCCTGCAGTGGAACAACKCTGGGGCAATCTCCATTAGGACAGATTCAGCTAACAATTCGTCAYAGTTCACAAAGAAACAAACTGATTGTGGTGGTGCATTCCTGCAGGTGAGTRTACAATACACTATTTCATATCTRGGCTTATTTCTTTATAAAGTTTGTMATATMATGACTTACTCTTAAGTGGATTGGTTAATCTTTGTTATTTCTAAAACAAAATATGCATAAATACAAAAATATAAAAAGCTGTACTCCGAATCAGGAAAAACTTTGTGGAAGATTTTGCTCTGATTTTATATTTGTCTATCATGCCTGTGTCAGATTTTAAAWTAAAATGACATTTAGATTTTTATCAGCAGTATCTGAAAGCTGTTTCTAAGAGACTGATTATTTTACAGAATGACCAAAACACATGATTTCTAAAAAGCCATATCCAAACTTCAAATCAGAATTTATGAAACACTGCATTCCCACCTCTGCTCTCTGCTTACTGGTCATCTGCTCCTGTACAAGTCACTCCACATCACATTTTGTGCAGGGGAACTGCTTCATGTACTAAATTACATGATGGTAGTGTAGACATTTATATTCAGCAATGTCTTGTTGGTTTTCTAAGTGCTTTTCCTTGGTTTTTCACTTCCCCAGAAATCTGATAGCGTTTTCTGAAGAAGGATCTGACCCCTATGTGCGAATGTATTTATTGCCTGATAAGAGACGATCAGGAAGAAGAAAAACACATGTATCAAAGAAGACATTAAACCCAGTGTTTGATCAAATGTAGGTTCTAAACTATGTGTAGTAGTTTTGTGTAATGTAATTACAAAGCTGTCAAATCAAGATTTCTGTGCTTACTGAAGGGTGAGCTGTTRAAGTTTCTGGCTGTCGCCATTAGACTTGATCATACCTTTCTCTTCTGCTGTAACAGCTCTTCTATCCTTCTCTTCCCTGTTATCACTACAGCCCTTCTTGCTGTTAGCAGCCACTTCTGTCTTTCCTGCCTTCCTACACCAGTTCCATGGCCCTGTGCTGTAGCTCAGCTGCAGGATTCGCTCTCCTGGCAGGTGGTGAGAACACAAGTGCCTTTGGCTGGCCAGTGCTGCTGATCTCCCTTCCTGCCAGAAAGCCTGGCTGGCTGAGTGCCTGGCTGATGCTGCCAGCCAGTGCCTGCATGCTCACATTGCTCAGTCACTCTGTGGCACTTCTCAGCATCCAGGGAGTCAGGAAATTTCCTTGTAGATTATATCCTGGCCCATATGTTGGAAGTTGTAACAGCTTGTGCAATATTATATTGCATAAAAATCCTTATCCTTGCAGTSATATTTTTGAAAGTAGTTTCCCTCACATGTCTGCCCCTTACTCTCCCACCCATTGCTTTTCAATAAAGACCTTTCTCTACTGACAGCAAATGAATTCAGGGAAAACACCACTTTGGTCCCTTCTGTCAAATCTGTAAATCATTAGTTAGAGGCTCCAGCAGATTTTCTTSGTAGTGCAGCTCTCTCCTGTTCATTCCAGGTAATAGATTTATTTCACTGTGCCTTTCCAAGGAAAATGTATTGCAAAGCAAGAAAGCTGTTTAAGAACTGTAATGACAAATAGATGTAGATTGTGGTATAACCTTGTCCTGACTTTAAGTTTCAGCTCTAGCAAAGAGCTCTCTTTGATGCTTTTCTTTAGCCAGCCATGAAAGAAAAGGAGCTCTGGTTATCAAGTACCAAGGATGAATAAGACTGACCAATCTTTTGCTTTTGGAAAAGGCTTATACTGAGCTGTCTGTACARTAGGAATCCATGTTCTCTTTTCTCTAGAGTCAGTGCTTGACCTTTGCCTCCTTTTGTCTTGTTCATGTGTTTGTTTTGTTTTACTAGTAGCCTCTAGAGGCCAAAGGTAAAAGAAGTCTCAAACATTTGATGTTGATATTGATCACAGTTTTCAAGAAAAAATTTAGGCAAAACATTGGGATTTTTTTCTCCATTTGTCTCAGACCTCATTTTTTAATTTGGGGAAGGAGATGGTTTGGTTTTGATTTGAGCGGCCGTTTAGCTGCAGGAACTGAACTTGGACCTCTGGTACAGAATTCCCTCTAAAGCATCTCTTTGCCTGTCAGGTTTGATTTCAGTGTTTCCCTGCCTGAAGTACAGAGAAGAACACTAGATGTAGCAGTGAAGAACAGTGGTGGATTCTTGTCCAAAGACAAAGGGCTGCTTGGCAAAGTAAGTTGACAATAAGCAAATTCTCTTAATACAGCTTATAATATAAAACAAAAATCCTCTTGACATATGAGTTAGTGTTGACTGAAGCCTGATTCAGGTATAAAGCTTTCAAAAAYTACAGGTGCCTTAGATGTCAGGCTTCAGTAAGGGAAGGAACTAACTGCAGAGCCAGAAAGATGAGGCAGTAATCTCTTCTAGAGAGTGGTAAGTTCACAGGAACAAAAGAGATGTTCTTGTCAGACTTACTAGTCATGCTGTCAGAAAAAGGGAAGAACCAGTGAAACCAGGCAATATTTCAGAAAATATTCAGACAAAACTGGAAAGACAAATGAGTACTTAGGGAAACACACAAGTAATTAAATTCCCAGTTTGTAAAATCCATGAGAAAGAGCTGCTACTGGAGATATTCCCAAAGCCAACACCAGCTGCTGTGTTTGTAACTTCAGTGTTCTATAGGCACTTGTTAAATCACCCGATTTGCTACACACTTGATTTGGGGCATGAAAAAGGAATAGTAAATTCCTACATCCTTTCAAATTGCCATATTTGAGCTCTGTGAAGAGGATGAGAGATACAGAATCATGATCAGTTCATGGTGAGCAGTGTCCTCAGTTTTCCTGTTCATCTGGAAGGCTGTTAGTAGGAACACATCTAATGATTGCCACTGCCATGCTGTGACTGTACCACCAAAGGGTGTGGGTTTTGAGGTCAAAAACAGCAACTTGAAACTTCAGGCAGATAGCAGAGAGCTGTGATGAYAAGGATATAAAATACATCATTTTCCAATGGCATTGCTTACACTGTAGTTGACAGGATTGTCAGATTTGATCTTCAAWAGAAATAGAATGAAAGGCACACAGTGCATTGATTGATAATTTATTTTTCCATAGTTATTGATACCTCTGGCATCTGAAGAACTTGCTAAAGGCTGGACCCAGTGGTAAGTGTAACATTTCCTTTATTAATAATAATACTACATACTAATGTTAATACTACTGTTAATGTTATATAGTAGTTAATGTTAATAGTAGTTAATGGTAATTAACTACTATGTTAATAATAGTTTTAATAGCACATGCTAAATGTAARAAAACCAATCCTTTGGTTTTTTCTTTTTCAGGTATGATTTGACAGAAGATGGTACAAGGCCACAGGGTACAAGTTAGGCCCATGGACACCGGGAATTCCTCACGCATAATTTTGCCAACCTTTATATATTTTTAACTCATTGTTTTCAGAGATGTACCAATGTTATTTTTATAGCTTTACTGATTTAGTTCTTAGACACATCCCCAACAATTTTATAACACTTTGTCATTTTATGTAGACATAGCCATCCTCATTGTTAAACTTTCTATTTTATTTTGCTAAACAGTTCTATGTGTTACTGTAATGTGCAATAGTACAGTAAAGTAACCTTTTGTGTTTAAATTGATCTTTATGATGGCTGTACCTATCAGAAAGTGAAAAGAACATGTTCTGCTGTTTTCCTGCCTTGTTTTATATCTCACCAAGGTATAATGTACCATGTAAATATATACTATTTTTTTATAATTCTTTCATGCTGGTTTGAATTCAGAAGAAAATTAGATAAAGGATAAAGATATTTTATTCTAAATGCATGTTAATTTCTTCAGATGAATCTCTTTTGTCTTTGCAGCACAATGGTCTTAATCATTTTGTGATACTCTGCAAAAGGAAACTGCAGAAAAACATTTTTACTTTATTGTGTTTCTGGCCCAGTGGGGCTAGCTTAAAATGTACAAAACATTAACATTTTAATATTTATATATAAATGTATTATTGGGAAATCATGCTATAGAATATTATAAATAAAAATGAGAATTCTATAAATATTGTATAAATAGAGGATGAGGTCCACAAATAACAGTTTCTAAATCTGAGTTTTCATTTAATGGAGTAAACATTACAAACAGTACAGTTTTATTATACAGGTTCAGTTGGATTTTGTTATTTATTCCTGTACTCTGGAATACTAGACATGTGATCTTTTGAAGGTATGAGGACATGGATTTTTCTGTATTATAAAGAAGGTCTCTAACCACTTTAAACTGTCCCTACCACCATGTTTCACTGATTTATAAGTAGACAAATCAGCTTGCAAGTTAAGTTCATATAGTAGGCATATGTACAAGACATATGTTATTTTTATTATACAGTACTGTGCTAAAATAGTATGTTATGTGATACCTTCTGTAATCCTCAAATGAACACCAGTAGGTAAGAAAGTGGGGAACTGAGATGAAATTGACTGTCTTTGACAGTTGCTTCATTGCTGCTGAGTATGTTTGGTGCATGAACAAAGTGCACATCAATGGTCCAGGCAGGTTTCTGAGCAATGCTGTCCTTCTCCTGAAGCATTGCTGTGGGCTGGGCAGGAGGCAGCAGTCAGCACACACTGATCCAGGCAGGCAGGATCTGAAGGGAGACTATCAGCCCCAACAGCTGAGCTCACAACTCTAATTTTATGAATTATGGGACTTTTTTTTTTGTATTCAGAACTGATTTTTCTTTTTCTGGTAAGTTTTTTCAGACTGTTAGAAAAATGTGCATTAAGAATCTAAGAGAACAGCTTGGCTTTTGCAAAGCCAGTGTCCTCATCCTTGGAGAAGTATGCAATTAGAAAAAGTATATTATTTAGCTAAGATTCTAGAATGATGTCTCAGCCAAGAAAGAATTTTAACGTGGAATGATAAACTCCTGAAATTAGCTTTATTGTAAGAAAACTGACAGAACCTTAACTCTAGATGTAGAATTTGTCTACATTACTAGATGTACCAAAGTGCCTACCATAGATGTAGCTTTTTGTCTTTTTCAAGTCCAAAAATTTAAGTTTGTCTAAATTCAGTTTAACATGAACATTTGTTATGGTTATGTGTGACCTGCACCATACACCTCTATASAGTGATGGCCTTCCCATTGCCACGTTTTATACACAACAATTTTATCAAACAATCTTACATTGTATTGCACTGTAACTGCTGATACTGGGCTGGGCAATAGAGATTCTTTGTAAGAAAACATTTCCATTCGAAGGCTTCACTGTATATTGGAATGTATGAGTAGCTATATATTCACTCATCAATTAATACAAAATATATTATGAAATACATATTTTCTTTGCTAGATCTCCATTAAGATGTTAAGAATGGAAGGACAGAGAATTGTTCTTAATGCAATGAAAATGCAGAAACCAAATGCTAATCTGAATAAATGAGGTCTAAGAGTGGCAGTTCAACATAATTGTCTTTTGCCTTTGTTCAGTCTGAGGTGGAAGGATTTTTGCTTTATATCTTGGCCAGTGACTGTACAGAGTTTGATCTGCAGCCAAAAAATAGGGTGTTAAACTGATTCAGTGTTCCAAGTCTTAAGTGAAGTCAGGGGACAGAAAACTGCACTTGAACAAAAACATTTCTGTCTTTTAAAGTTTGAAGGTGGAAAATAATGCTGTGTTCAGGCAAATGTGAAAGGATAGCACAAAGTGAGTAATTGAATAAAGAATATAGGGCAGGTTTTCAAAGTAGCTCACTACCTAAAATTAGGGATTGGCTCTTAGAGATCCCATTTTCCATTTAGGAATCTGAAATGAAGAGATTGAACTGTCATTGCAATTCAGCAACTAGAATTCCCATAGTCTATAATCAGTTCTGGATGCCAGATCTTCAGAAACATTCTCCTGAGTGAATTTGGATCAGGCTGTGAGTGCCTAGATGAGACTGATTCCTTGGATAGTGGATGTAATTTTTTATTACCAAATTCCACTTGTTCCATCTATATGGAAGTGGGAAGGACAATTTTGCCTCTGGGCAAAAATTGCACCTCATTATCAAGTCATTTATCCAGTGTCAGCTGATAGCTTTTCATGTAGTTCTTGTTTATCCTGTGCCTTAAAATATGAACATATGAAGATGTTTAAGAAATGGTTAAAAAATAAGCTTTGTTACCTGTATGTACCAACACATGTTCTGTACTATTGAAACTGTTTTTAGAATTACTCTGCTTCACTGACAAGAAAACCAGCTTTCTTAACTATAGCAGTGGTATAACTCAAACTCAAATCAGCATGCATATCACTTGGAGGTGGACTAAAAGAGTTTTAATTTTCTGTCTTGAATCCTTTATCAGAGCTGCAGCAAATGGTGAGAGTTAAAATGAGAACAAAGGGTAATCGATTTTGTACAGATTGCCTTTTTTGCTCATGTAATTCTACATTATGATGCATGTATTTATTCAATAAATGGTTCGTATGGAAGTTGGTGTGTTGCTTCCCTCTGTACACAGCCCCCCTCTCCTCTCTTGCACATCCCTGTTCTAACTGGTAATACAATGAACTGAATTTTTAAAATAGTCCTGTAGCCAGRCTCCTGTAACCTAGGGAGCCTTGCTGTAAGGTCTGTAGGCAGATTTTTGGATCTTACCTGAGAGAAAGTGGAGTGAGAAGTGCAGGACACTTCATGGGGATTTCTGTGCTTGCTGTTCTGGAACAGATTCACATGTAAGAATGAGTAGGTCCTTTGTTCAACTTCAGTGTCTAAATTTTATTTTTCTCTTAAATTGATCAATTGAACAAATTGTCATAATTCTAGCACTTAATTATTAATTGTTTTTAATTATGCTTTCAAAAGGACCTAGAACTGTATTTAACTGCTTTAGATTTAGAATCAGCAGATTTCTACCTATGGCATTCTTTCCTATTCTTTCATTAGCTTGGTAAGGCTAATTGATGAAAAATATAATGATGTACTGCATAAATAAGAAAAAGGGTGTTATATCCTCTATCCATTCCAGGAAAACTGCCATAGAAATCATGCTCTTTGCATGAAACATTAATTTATAATTAGTTATAATTCTATAATTAATTATTTTACCTCTTCCCATAAGCAGCTATACCTTGTCTGAATTCCTATTCAGTCAGTTTTCATCAGCCACAAATAAAAGCTGCAGAACTTCATCAACCAATCACTAWACCATTTAGAATAGGCCCCACTGGATAATCTTTAATGTTACTAACTACAAAATTATGTTCCACTTTGGCTTGGGGTTTTTTTTCYCCTTAGAAGGAGATATGTCCCTTGTTTAGCAGRATAAAAATCACCTGCTAATCAATGGGAAGGCAATTAAAGCCTAGGAAAAGCATGGCTGTCTCCACATTTCCCTTATGGCAAGGTGGTTCTGGATTGCACACTCTCTGGCAGTGCCAGTACTGATCAGGTGTCAGCATTCTCCTCACTTGGGTCAAGATCAAACCTTCCATTCAGTCCTGCAAGACAGGTGGTACCTGGATCAGCACTGCCTGTGTAGTCACAGATCTTATTGGAGAGCAGAAATAACTGTGCAAGACACTCCTGCAGATGGCTTTGGTATTAATTTGATGGGCTCACCCCAGCCCAGGATTTTTCTTCGTATTTGCTGTACTGTTTAAACTGGTTTGGGCTTTTAGTTCATCCTGCCTCCACCCAGGAGCAGTGTTTGCCAATAAAGTTACCAATGTGGCTATTTTCAGTGTTTTCTCAGCTAAGAGTTGAATACAAAATTTGTTTTCTATGAAGTACCTCTTTTAATCAATTTAATTGTTTATATTCTCCCCCAGACAAACTCTGAATGTTGGATGGTACCTTTGGTAGAAGGAACCTAAACTGCAGATTGTCCTGGACACATTTGTAGCTGGCTGCTGAAGCAGTCAGATTATTTAATCCAAATGGTGGTTTTATATATTCTAAAGTGTCCAACTGTTGTATGATTTCCTACTGATTTCTAAGGCAGTCAGGCTCTCACCAATTTTCTCAGGCACYTTCTGAAATATGTTTTATGAGAATGCAAAAATCCACTTGTATTTCTTTCAGTGTTATGCAGTAAATTTAGCCGCCAGAGTAGATGGCAGCTCTGGAGGAAAGTTCTCTAATCTGTATTCATGTGGTAGAGGTGATACTCTCTGTTCTCACTGTCTGCAGGGAATATTGCTGCATGCCAGTCATCTACAGTGGAATCCAATTTGAGCAGGCTCCTGCATCTCAGTTTCCTCAGACASCGCCAAAGTGAAGCCAACCTGTCTTTCATGCTAATCTTTGAGTCCTCAGCAGATGTAAACTTTACAGCAAGGGAATCTTAATYCCTAACAGTGATTATTCTTCCCTTTAAGATCCATATAGAAACATGTCCAAGGACAGCCCACAGCTAGGCAAGATTGCAGGCATTGGAAGGGCTGGTTCCAGCCCAGGGTGCTTTTTGGCCTGGAGACTCGTGGGTGATTCCTGCAGGGCTTGGTGACCCAACCCTCAGAGCGGGGCACCAAGCACCTCAGCCTCTGTGCAAGAAATGACACAAGAAAGTTGTGATGCCCCTGCACCCAGCTGTGTCCTGTGAATTCACTCATCAGCTGTGTGGTAAGGATCTAACTGATGATCAACTTTATTTATTAATTATTTCAGCAAAGTAGCTCCTTTCTGCAGGATGTTGCACTAGATGACCTGGTGAGGTCCCTTCCAACCTCAACTCCATGGCTCTCAAGTCTCTTTTTTTAAACATTAAGGTAAACTCAGTAAATTGGAACTCTGGCCTGTAAATTGGTATTCTTGGCCTGTGCTGTAGGTCTTCCTGGGCATTCTTCTTCCTGAGCCCAAGCTCTCAGGGATGGGCATATAGCTACTCCAGCAGGGCAGAAACAAGGAGTCACACAGCTGGGAGCTGCAAGCTCTGCTGAGTCAGGATGCCAAAAATTGATAGGAAGTAAAAATAAATTAATTTGTGCATAGAACTTGAGTTGTAACATAGACAATGCTAGCAAAATGGTAATTGTGGGTACTGAATGAAGGTCAGTAATTTTACTCAATAACTGGGACAAGATTCTTAAACCCAAAAGAGGTGCATAAATTTAACAGAGGTTGTTTCCAGCATGAAATTTCAAGCAAGTTTTTTTGTTCTTTTATTCTAGTTGAATTTGCAGGCTAGTGTGTTATTCTACAAACTCTGAGAGCCTGACAACTAGAGCTTACTAAGCATGTCACAATGATTAATCATTTAATACAGAATATTTTGCAAGACAGTTTCATGCAGACTTCCCATGAGAGAAATACTTCAGCTGATAGGCTGAAATCCCTGATGTATTTTGCATGATTGTTGTTGCTGTCTCTTGGATTAAGTTGAAGTTCCTGTGTGGCAATGTTTTCCACCTACAATTTATAGGAAAGTTTATCTAGTTTCATGAATCATGAAATTCTGAGCTCAAGTAACTATGATAGCCACTGAATGGGTGCTCTGTTGTAACTTTCAGCTCAGAGTTCCACTAGATACATTTGATAAATTGTCAACATCATCCAAACAAAGGACTTGGATTGCCCCCAGAGGTGTCATTTATCCAGGTGATGACAATGAAATAAAGATAAAAATGGGTTAAGGGTAATGGATGTTCATGACTCATGAATGGTGCTGGTAACAATGCTGGTTCTTTGTTTTATTTGTTAAATCATTAATTAATTTGCCTGTAAAATAAGTTGGAATCAAAAGCTGAAAATACTAAGATTAGCTTTTTGACAAGTTTCAATCTTAGTTTTCGGAAATTTTGTTCTATGCCATATTTTTTTATTCAATATGCTTTTTCAAGTTCAGATTATTTGAGACATAAAAAAAGGTTTAATTTAAAACATTTTAGTTTTGCTTATCTTGTTTTATGCATTGAGACATTAAAGTTTTTCCATGGATAGTCATTAGTGCCCAGTGCTTAGTTCTGAAGGTACTGTTATATTCCACTAGATGGTAGTGCAGACCCTATTCTCAGAATCCTTTCTTGCTGCCTGTGCACTTTCTTGTACAACAAGGAAGTTGTTTGGATGAGAGGCACGTTTGGGAGTGCAGCCCCAAGTCACCCCGGCTTTGAAGCAGTGAACAGCAGGTATGGTCCTCATCGAGCTCTGCTCTCCCCCTTTCCTCTGAGGCACCAGAGATCCTAAAAGAACTGAGTTTCATAATGGGGGRTTCAATTTGCCAAAATGGTTTTGTAGAGGTATTTAGTCATAAGGCAAAGGGAAGTTTTAAAAAATSATGTGAGGAAACATGAAACTTCTGGAAGATTAAGGTTCTCAGTTCACCAGAAACTCTGCATGCTTCTGTCAGCAATTCACTGTAGGTGTTTCATGCCTTAGATACCAAATTAGATTTGATTCTAGAACTCYCTTGAGTTGCTGACACAACTTTAATGAGATTAAGTGCAAAAAGTTGGAATTAATCAGAAGCAGGCAGAAGTGAAATTACAGTTGAGGACATGGAAAATGGCCACCACATTTGAAACATCACTTGCTTTAAGTATTTATTGCTGTTCCAAGTGCGTGGCTAGAAACTCAGAATAGCTAACTATGAAATCCATCATGGAGCAGTACAATCAACATGGGGGTAAAGGGAAGACAGATAAAATTCTACTAGAAAAACTAAGTTAAGAATTAATTTTCCTTTGTTTAAGGACATGATAAGAAAGKTTGCTAAAACACAGGTCTTGTGATGATAAAACTGTTTGAGGCCAGAACAGGAATAAATGACAAGTATGTCTAAACTTAGTGGAAATGGAAGCCCTCATGGGTGCCTGGCTCCACATTTCCCCCCAGGCTGACACYACACTACTGTCAGTTCTGCAGGAAGGCAGCAGGACATGCAGCCTGTAAAAAACCCCAGTGGGCTTTGGTCTGGATCAAGGACATGGGGAACACCCCTGCTAAAAAAGCCAACACAGATGTGAGAGACAAGTGAATGCTGGTATAATGCCCAAGCAATGTAAAGCAGTTTGTTGTGTGTTTGTGTGTGTTTATATATGTATAAACTAATGTGGATGAGCAAATCATGACCATTCTGATATTTGTACTGCATTTTCATGWTTTGTACTAGACAGATGGAACAGAGATGGTGTCATATCTAAGTGATGCATGTCTATCACAATGAAACCTCTAAGAGCACTTGTAAAATTAATAATAACAGTGATTTTGTACCTTAGAAGCAATTTTTCTCTCAAAGACTAAAATAGAATGAGAGCTGCAAGGAGACAGGACACATAAGAACAGTAAATCTCTATCAGAATGTAATTTAATAGGGTTAAAGTAATACAGACATAGCATTTGTAACTGAAATGCTGCAGTGTTTTATATCTGAAACAAATTAACTGACAAACTAGTATTATAAATTTACTCAATGATACATAGTATTCTGAAAGATGACAATGACTTTATACTAGAAAATGTTTGTTGCAGTTGTAATGAAAAATTCCACTTCCTTTTTTTTTACAGTGGGATGAATTCAGCTATGCAAATACTGTTATTGTAATTTCTTTTTGTATCTTATAACATTTCAGAAATCTTTCCATTTTCATGGTACTAATAGTGAACAGAGAAAAATTACAGTGACTTGTAACACTTTATAAGGAATGAATGATAAGAGTAAGGCCATAATAATATAGCAAATAATAATTATAGGACCAATAGAATGGTGTGGGTTGGAAGAGACCCTAAACATCATCTATTTCCAACACCCCTGCCACGGGGAGGGATGCCTTCCACTAGACCAGGTTGCTCAGAGCCCAGCCAATCTCACCTTCAACACGGCCAGGGATGGGGCACCCACAGCTTCTCCTGTGGCAGACAACCTGTGCCAGTGCCTCACCACCCTCACAATAAAGAATTTCTCCCCAGTATKTAATATAAACCTGCCCTCTGTCAGTTTAAAGCCATTCYCCCTTTTTCCTGTCTCTCCTTGCTCTTATAAAAATTCTCTCTCCTCGTCTGTAAACCTTTAGGCACAGAAAGGTGCTTYAAAGTTTCTCCAGAGGCCACAGTTCYCTGGTCTCTGGGCTGAACACCCCCMGCTCTCCCAGCCTTTCTCCATGCTCCAGCCCACTTAATGATATAATAACGGAGTATTTTGTCATAAAGCATCATAACAAAGCCAGGAAAATGAAGCTGCTGYTTTCCCAGTTTGAACGGAGCTGGGTGTGGCTCCGTGCAGAGCCGGCAGTAGCGCGGAGCTCCCGCGGGGCGGCGGTTCAGCGCCTCGGTACCGCCGGCAGCGGCCCCAGGGAGCGGCTCTCGAGCGGCTTCTGCATTCCCTCCGCGCAATTTATTTCCTTATTTTGGTCTGAGTTAACAAGGATACATTTTTTTTCTGCTGCAGTGATTTTTTTTTTCTACTTAATCTCTTAAACTCTAAAATTGATTCATGTTAATATTAATAATTTAAGGGAAATAAGCCTTTTCACGGTCTAATCACACCAGCATTGAGAAGTGACAGTTGCCTCTGAATAAAGGATGACATGATTGGCAGGATTACCTTCAGGCAAGAGGAGATCTGGAGAAGTGGAATAGTGTGAAACTTCATCTCTGTCCCATGCTGTTCGGATTATTTATCAAAGTATGTGAAGATCAAAAAAAAAAAAAAATCAAGGGAAATGCATGCATGTAAATTATTAACAGCCTGCCTCAGAGGATGAGCAGATTTTGTTCATACTGTATTAACTATAACAAATTTTATTACATATTCAAAGAAAAAGATATAGAAGTTACAACTCCAACATGGTAGTAGATAACGTGTGAAATAATCTCATAAGAAACTATTATCTACAAAATAACATTGTAAATACAAGAAAATATTGTCAAGAAAGCGTCTGACGTTCAGGGAACTGCTTGTTTATTTTTTATTTATATTGTTGACTCTTATAGGTTGAAATGGAATGCTTGCTGTAGGTCCAAACAATATTCTGGCGTGAGCCATCTGTGACTGAGATCTCTAATGCAGGCCACCAACAAGAATAAAGACTGGTTCATGAAGCAGTAGCACAAAAGCAAATCTTTATTTGCTGTTGCTCAGCAACCATGTGCGAAAGGCCCATTTTTCATTTTTGCCTTAACTTGACAGGAAAATGATAATAAATATGAGATTATTATCACAGGGTATAGATTATTTTGAACAGATGAACAGATATGTCAAAAAGAGGCATGTAATTTGGTACTCTTGAAAGGGAGAATATTAGAGAAACTGAAAATAGAGTTGTAGGTTTATTACTGGCTTGCAGTTCATGCACAGTTCTTGAAAAAAACCTAGAAAACATTATTCTGTCTCTCTGGTTTCTCTATATGGTCCTCTAAAATGAATCACTTGGTGTTATTCAGCCTGTTGTTATCTGCGTCAACTTCTAGTTTCAATACTGTGAAAAAACCCATTCTGTGGTTGCTATGCAACAGAAACTAAAAACTAAAATATGTTTTAGTTTGTTTGCTAAAATGATACGTGCCCAACTAAATAAACAGTAACCAGGTGACTAATGTAGCATCTAATTAAAAGACTAATCAAYGTATTAATGAAATATTCAGTCTACATGAGTCATGATGAATAAATCCACCAGTTTGGAGCTAAAATGGCAAAGATTTAATTTATGCAGGAAATTTTTAATATAGGAAGACATTAGCATAATATATAAATGTCAGGTGTTATACTTTTTTATTTGTTTTTGCAATTCTACAGGTATGCTGATTGCTCATGCAACTTACTCCAAGCAAACTGTTCCACAGGCTCCTTGCACTTAGCAGAATAAGTGACTTGGGATWTAAAGTCAGGTCCACAGGATCTGACACAATCCAGCTTCTCATATCAAATAAATGTAGCAGAAAATGCAAAAACCCCTTAATTTTTAATGTAAACTAAAACTGTGAAAGGCAGGATCATTAAGGAAGATTCTATGTTAAAAATTAAAACAGCAGAAGATGTAAAYGCTACTTTTAAAGGAGCAAATTTTTACATTTAATGCTAAATAACATCTGAATTACATAATATTTTTTAAAATGACAATCCTGAAAAGTCTAACCAGATGTGAGAACTTCTATAGAAATTATAGTTGGTTTTCTGCTTGCACAGTAAAGCAGCACATGCTGTACTGCTTCTACAGACTGAAAGTAAATTAYTTCAGTTCTGCACCTCTTTCTTCTAACAGCCAACACTGAGAAATGCTACTGAAAATGCCAAATGGAAAGATACAAAGTAAGCCCTTAACAAGAGACTTTGACWGGTTTTGGTTTGCAGAAGAGCTCAAACAAATGGAATGGGGAATATGATAGAATTCAAAATCTGTTTCTAACTATTTCCAACACTGCAAAGAAGAAACAGAATTTCCTGATATATTAAAAAAATCCTTAGTTATCAAACTCTAAATATCATCTGGCTTACATAGTCTCCTATACATTCTAGCATATAGGCCGTTTAACTCTTGATTGCTTTTGGATGAATAGTGCGAAGTACTCACACTGTTCACCAGGACTGTGAGGAAAAGCCTAGCTGTCAGCAATAGCAACAATAACGTTATTGGAGAAAAAAACCACCAGCGTAATCAAATGCGTGATGCTTTGTAAAAGTAGCTATGTCCATGTAACCAGAAATCCATGCAAGAAGGAATACCGTCTCTTAAGCACGAACATGAATTTAACTGAGCATGTCTTCCCCCCATTTGGAAGCACTGACACTTTGCAGGTAGGTACCGAAAGGGAACAGTGAGCCGGGCGGTGGGTTTGAACCATGGCAGCTGCCTCTGGGTAACTGATGGATGTTCCCCCGGGACCAGCCGTGTCTCCAGCCAGCCTGCGTCAGAAAGCAGCGGAGGAAGGAGCCTTTCAGCGCGGCCCAAGCTGCCGGGAGCAGCTGCCGGGGCCGGCCCGGGCKCTGCCCGCGCTGCCCGGCGATGGAGCGGGGCAGGGGCTGGGGAAGCGGGGGGGCTCAGCCTGAAGGGGAGGCTCAGGAGGGACCTTATGGCTCTCCACAGCTCCCCGAAAGGAGCTGGAGCCAGACGGGGGTCGGGCTCTTCCTCCAAGTAGCCAGCGACAGGACAGGACACAGCCTGAAGCTGCGCCAGACGAGCTTCAGGTGGAACATTAGGGGGAATTTCTTTACAGAAAGGGTGACTGGAATGCGCCGCGCAGGGAGGTGGTGGAGGCGCCCTCCCTGAAGGTGTTTAGCACAGACTAGACGTGACACTCAGTGCCATGGTCTAGTTGATCAGGTGATGTTCGGTCACAAACTGGACTCGATGACCTCGGAACCCTCTTCCAGCCCAGCTGACGCTCTGGTTCCCTGAGTTTTGAACACGATCCCCAGCCCCTAGGGGCTCCCCAAAGCCGCCTCTCCCTCACCCCGCCCTCAGCGCTGTCGCGCGCGGGAGAGGGCGGGGGCGGTGGCCGAGCTCTCGCGAGATGAGACGGGAGTTCCGCGGCGCGCGCTCAACGTCGGCCGCGGGAGGATTCGAAAAGTGGCGGGTGAGGGAGGGAGGGACCGGACCGGGCGGGGGCTGGGAGCGTCCCGGAGTGTCCCCAGGTGCCTCGAACTGTCCGCCGGTGTCCCCTCTGAGCGGCTCCCGGGSCCGGTGTCTCCTCCGGCGCTGCTGCCGTGCSCCGCGGGTTCTTCTACGCGCCTGTTCGTCGGCTTCGTTCCGCTCCGCTGAGGCGGCGCCGCGGTGTTGGAAGCGCGTCCCGCGGGTCCGTGAGGCTGCGGCCGCTCTGAGGGTCCCGCGGGTCCGTGAGGCTGCGGCCGCTCTGAGAGTCCCGCGGGTCCATGAAGGTTCGGCAGCTCTGAGAGAGCCCGAGGTAAGCGGCACGTCCGGCTCCCCGGTGCCTGGCCTGGTGGAGCCCCCGGGTGGCTCGGGACAGGGCCCAGGAGCGGCCCCGCCCCGTTTGTGATGTGGCTTCACACACACTAAATGCTGTGTAAGTCGCTTTCCCACCTGGAGAAGCACGCCAGAAGACACCTGGGATGGAGGGAATGTTTACGTAAGCAAATAAGGCTCTGGGTGGCCTTGCCCATTTCCTATAGTTTTCATTTGATAGCCGAGAAAAGAGACCATTTTACTACTCCTCAGTGCTTYTGATACAAATAAATAGTCTTGTTGGGAATTATGACTAGCTTAAATAGTGGGTGTGTGCTGGAAAATGCATTTTGCTTTTTAAAAATCGAAGTATACATTAACAAWTTATTCTGCTTTAAGGCTTACTTAAAAAGAAAACCAAACCACAAACCGAAAAAGAAAGCAAGCCCTGCAGCCCAGTGATTTGGAGGGGAAAACTACTTTAACTATGTAGCACRTGTATAACTCCTGTAATATATAACATATATGAATATATATAAATGCTGTGTATATAACTGATATATGATTACAACAGACCAAAATGATCTTGTCTTGACATACAGTACCTTCTCTAATGTTATGTTTTTGTTATGAAGTAGGGAAGACCAATTCCAGGATGAAGCGCGAAGCATTTCTGCAAGTTGTGTCTAAAGAGTCAATTGAAGACTTCCTGCGTTACACTCAGAGTCCTGTAAGTGAGCCAGCGTGTACATTTATCACCTCTGGAGTCATAAGTCTGTTACAGGTGCAGAAATCATGTGGCAAAGGGACAGAAACTATTTGTCTGSTGCTTGCAGATGTGTGGGAATTATTGCTGTAGAAAAGAAGTTCAAATGGCACTTGAAGGAATATAGGCTGAAAAAGTTGTGGAATCTGGAATATGAATGTTTATAAACCAGCTAATTTTTGATATTTGGTTATTCCACATACCATTTAAAAAAAATAAATAATTAGTATTTGTGTAATTCTAAACAAATACTGATTTCATGTTGTTGTTGACATTGTTAAATTTCAACCCATGAAAGAGTTTACTGGTATATAATRAATAAGAGTTAATGTACAAACATAGCAAAATTGTGTTTCATTAGTATTTGATCATTCATTTGGTAGTTTGGGCTGTCCACTTTTTCTTTGGTCCATGGTTAATTTTATTTGAATTGTTCTTTCTGACACTGAGTGCTTTAGAGAAGGRGTAGATTGCTCTTTCTAAATGAAGTGTGGAGAGAACAGGGAGGAACAACAAAACAAATCCCCTGAAATCTACTGTTAAAAGCTCATTCTCACATGGTATATATATTGCGTAATAATGAGAAATAGTAATTTGCATTGAGGTATTTTCCTCTCAGCTTCAATCTGTCTGGTGTTAAGATATACCTGAGCTCTTCTAAACATCTTTTGCTTGCTGCCATAAATGATATTGTGAGGTTTGTTTCTTAAGCTTTCTTATGGGTATTTTCCAGGTAGTATGTGTGGCAGGGTAAAGTGGATCAGTTGACCTCTATGTGCACAGAGGCATGAACTGATTTAATGTAGCAACTATATTAAACCACAATGTTCTGCATAATAAGCTTACAAAGTTTGTCTCCCAAACATCCTCAAATCTTTCCCCAAGAAATTTACTATTTCTTTCATTTGTGTGGCTGTCTGTAGTTATGGATGATAAATTTATTACCAGATTGCCTTTGCCTAAAGTCTCCTTTGTAGCCTAAGGGAACATGAATATCCACATGACTTTTTGACTGTCCAAGGTACTTCAATTATTTTATCAATTTCCTTTTGAAACCTGCAGCAATGGAGGATGTGTGACCATGTCTTGTCTTAGTATGAGGATCCTCCTTTTTGGATCTCCCTTGAAAAATTCTTGATTGCTTTTCTGGAGGAGGCTGTGGTTAAATAAATCATCACTAAAGCTTCACTGCTTTCCTTAGTTTTTGTATTATATTTGCTACTTAGTTGGTGCTCTAGTCTTAGAATTTGCCTTTTAGACTCTTCAAAGTTCAGTCTTTAGCATCACTTTTTCTTTCAGTGTCTGTTTTCTACACACGCCCCAACCTCTCTTTTACTTCCCCCTTGAATTTTCTTTCCCACGCTTTCACTGTTTAGATTCATCTGTGTCTTCTAAAATTCCAGGGCTTTGCTAATTTTCCTTCAAGGTTGCTTGTGGGCTTTTMATTTTTTCTTTTGTAATATTTAAAAATGTCATATTGTGGTGCTGTTCATTGAGATCTTGAGCAGGTGCTGTTGGTTTTTTCCACTAAATCCCATTCCAATTCAAGAAAATATATAATTTCTTAGAAAAATAGGAATCACATGATATGATTATCATTCACTATCATCCTTTCTCCTCATAGATTTTGGAATAATTCTGTCTCATATAATCCCAAAGAAAAATCTTAGAGCTCTGATCTAAGTATGAATTCATTCTTTCTGTTCAAAATGGTACAATCTTAATATCCTGTCTTTTGGGTTTGTTTGAAGCACAGGGCTGCAGAACTCCCTGYGAGGCCTTTGGTTTATTGTATTTGTTTTCAGTTGTAGAATAGAATAGAAATTCTCTTATAAACATGTAACAGGATCTTTCTTCTCATACCCTTCTGGGAACCTTGTAATACTTACTGCTGCTTCTTTCATTCTTTTCAGTTTTTACCTTCGACTKTTTGATGCCTTGCAGTGTATCTGCAAACTAAAAATAGATTTATTTCAAGATTATGGGAGTTCTATTTCCTCTGAAGTGTTTTTGATCCAGTAAACCTTCACTTCCATATTGCAAATTACATCTCAGAAATTATCTGTTCTTTCTCTTGGCTGGGCCTGGTCTTCCTTCTTATCTTCTCTCTTCATATTCCCTTTCCTAGCAGGTTGCCTACCCATCTTTGATACTAACAGATTCCTTGTGTCTCTGAGGTAAATTCTTCTAGCAAATTTCTTTTTAGGAAATAGTTCAGATCAGCCTTGTGGTGCAGTCTCTACTGAAAATTGATGGTGGCTTCCCTGTCAGCAGGGCTTCAGCAGGAGGTGTGGGCTCAACAGGCTCAGGAGCTGGGTTTGATGAGGGGCTTTAAAACACTGCAGTGTGCAGAGCTCTGATGTGTGCAGATCATATCCCAAATTAGTGCTGTCCCCATGGCTCTGCTCCGTTTCCAGACCTTGCCTAAGGATTTTCTTTCAACAGCCATCATCAATTGGTATTTAAGAGAGCAAAGACTCTGTGCAGTTTTGAGCTTCTTAGCCAAGGGGATGGAATTGTCTTCATTGCTATCAAGGGCTAAAGACTTCTGTCTTAAAGGCAGCATTCTTGCTTTATCATAAAGAGTTAACTAGCAGGAGTTTCTTATGCTATTTTTAAAAAATATAACTTCTAGAAGGTATTTTATCTCTAACTGCAGAGGAATGTAAGTTAATCATTAATGTAAAAACCCAGATTAAATGTAGAAAATATTATGATGAAGTATAAGCCACTTTGCTGATGTGGGATTGTGTGGTATCTTCTGACCATTTATAGAAAAATACATGTGATCATTTTGACTTGAACGAGCTACTTCAAGAATTGCCAAGGAAGCAGAAAGAAGTGCTATGGCAGAGACTGACACAGCTATTGACAGAGAGCTTGATGGAGAACCCTGTGGAAACATGGCACAGGACTGGAGATGACAAGAATGATGATGACATGGAAGTTGAGATAGTTCCAGAAATGGTAAGAATCTTGTAAACTGAAAACATGATGTGTTTTTTGTGTTTCTGGGAAATAAAATGGAATATTTCCATAGCATCTGAAACCATGCAGAGGTTATGAAATAAGACCAGTTCCAAATATCACCTTTCTGCCCATTTTCTTAAATGACTTAATTTATGCTTGGATTAAGCTGAACTTATGATTGGTCTGTGCTCTAAAAGACTAGCTCTGCTGATAATTTTAATTATGAGAGATGTGACTTAGAAAAAGCCCATTCAACTCTACTGAGAAAACTATGCCTTATGTTAGTAAACAAATGTTAATGTTGCACATGTTAAGTTTAAGTAGCTGGCATATAATATAAGAAATTCACTACCTGACTTTTTTCACTACCTCATTTTATTTGATGAACATCATGAAATCTAGATTCAACTGTGCCCTCCACAAATTTAGAATACATAGAATTTTTCTGACTCAGACCCTTATATACTGCCTTCTGTGCTGTAGTCTATGTAGCCTTGAGAATACTGGGGGAAAAGGTTCTTTAATTTTGGGGAGAAGAAAAGAAATGCAGTGGGGAAATCATTAGAGAAACCTAGAGGCTTGTAGAAAAATCAGTCATCTGTTCAGAGACCTGTAGAATCACACACTTGGAGTGAAATTCTCCAGATGTACACATCTCTGAGTTATACATGACCCTGCTAGTTAGGGGCTTTTCAGCTCTGAAATGGATATGTGTTTGAGTGGGTTTGTTGCAAATGAGGATTTTAGTGCAGGAATGGAAACACATGCAGTCACAAAGTTATCTACTAGCTGGAGCTGAAAACCCTTTTCAAACTTTTTGAAAAGATGTACTTTAAAATGTATTTTTTTGCTTCTTATTTGAAAGGTTTTGGGTGGCAGTATGCTCATTCTTCAGAAAGGAAGCATAATAACAATTCAGCTTTGCTCTCTGTTGCTAAGGTTCATTTCTTGTTTGAGTTATTTTCTGAGTCCAAAACAAACTGCAGAAGTGTTTCCTCAGCATTGCTTTCTTTCAGAAACAGACTGTAGCAGTGATCCAAGGAGTGGCAGCTGTCGTTGTTGCTTCCATACCTGCAGTGGATGAAAATGTAAACTACAAAGCTCTTGTAGAATGCGTTTTTATCCTAAACGGTGAGTGCTTCTCTGTACAGAATGCAGCRTTTTACGGAGGCTGTTTGATCTGACTGGAATCCAGCTGGCCTGTGAAACAGAATTCACAGGAGAAAAGTTGGTACTGGTTTGAGTTCATATTTATGAGACAAAATTAAGGGAATGTTTACCTAGAAATCAGCTGCACAATTTAGAAGTTGGAATGTAAGTAGTTTTCTTTCTCCCAGCTGTTCACCCAGTGGAAGGTAACTTTGATTATCCTGTGATTTTTTTATTTCTTTTAAGGGAAACTCAATATTCCATTGTTACTGATCCAAAAACTTGGGCCAAACCTTAGAGTTGCCTAAATACTGCAGAGAGCATAAGCCATGAAAGTGTGTAAGTGTGGCAGGAGCTAGCTGACGCTGTGAGGTGTAGTTAGTGTGCTAACAGGCTGCTGTTCTACAGGAATGACTTGGTTCATTGCAGTCAATAATTATTTCATTACTCTTGTAGGTATCCTTCCTGCATTATCTACATCTGAAAAAATCCTACAGGATGCTATCCAACGTGTGTGTGAAATGTGGTGGGAGAAGGGACTGGAGGGGAAGGAGCAGCTGGGGAAGACTCTGTTTGTCATTCTGCTGAGAAAAAGCCTGAATAAAGCTGCTATGGTAGGCTGAGGCTATGTTGACTTTCAGGTTATTATTGAATATATTTCAAGAAAGATAATCCCTCCAATAAAACACTGCCTTCTCTACAACAAATTTTAAAGGTTTTTGGCATCAGTTTCACAAGTGAACTGGATTTTAATTTTTTTTTGCATTCCTTTTAATCTTTTCACTCTTTTGTCCAGTCCAATGGCCAAGGYTTTTATTGTAATTAACTTTTTGTCAACTCAGATATTTAGTACTGTGTTCAGCTAAGCATAGAAACAGCTTTTGTGGGAAGCTTCATTTCCTCTTGTTTTTTATCTTTCTACAAATAATTTTTCTTTCATTTTTCAAAATGTTTGAGTTACTTGGRGTATTGTGATGCACATCTTTTGCACTAACCCAGTGGGTGTATCCTTATTTCTTTCCCCTGTTTTCCCCTGTTAACTGCATGTATTGTATGAAGTTTAAAAAGTGCAATGATGTGGTTTTAACATATTTTGCATGGAATGRCAACTTTTTTCCTTGAGCATTTCTTGAGCATATCTTTATTTGTTGGAAGTCAGAATTTCTGCAGTTACATATATTTTTTTCCCAGTAATGTAATGAAATGAATATTCATAATTTCACAATCTGTAACAATGCATTTCAAGTTCATTATTTAAAATCCTTTCAATGCAGCTTTGCATTAAATCAAAGCTTTTTGCATTAAAGCAAAGCTTCTCCACTCTAATGTGGGCTTTTTCTTTCCTGTCAGGGTGCAGATATAGTTCGTGTATGGAATCTGCATCAGACATTACTTTGTTTTGATTATGATTCAGATGAGAGTAATGAAGTCAAAGACTTGTTGCTTCAGTGTTTTATGAGTGTAAAACACATTAAGAAAGAAGAGGTAAGCCAGCTTTTATCTTACTGTGGTTTTGTGCCAGTGAGCTTTGGTTGCTTTTAATAGTTCTGCAGTTTGTCTTTTTTTATAGTACAGTAGGTAGCAACATGAGAGAAATCAGCTCTGACTCCAAGCTATAAATGGCTGATACTGTTTCATTTGGAAAACTTGTTTCTATTCCAGACTAAAGTGTGAAAGTTTATGTCTAAATCTTCAGTCCAGTTCTTTTATCCTGAGGCAATAAGAATCAAGTGCTTTGCTTCCAGTACATTTCCCTTGATACTTTAAATCATTCCCTGGTGTAATTCTTTTCTTTTCTTTTATAGCAGTTCTTCTTTTATTCAAGACAAGTAACTGTAGCAAAATAATTTTCCTTTTAAATTACTTCATCTAGAAGATTGTGTTGCCATATTCTGTTTTAAAAGTAGCATAAAAAGAACCCAACTTTACAGAAAAATAAGAATTACTTTATTTAACTACACAGATTTCTCTCAGTGAACAGTTGCTGTTTTGTTGCTTTGATTGTGCCTGTGCACCAGAATTGTRGTGTCCAGGCCTTTTTTCTGGTTAGGTGACCAGACCACATGACTTTGTCTCTGAAGTTCTAACTCTTCCCTGCATATATAAAATAGACATATTCCTTTTCCTGTGGAATACATGAACTTCTATCATAAAATGAGCCCTGAGATTGCTGCATGATTGTGGTGTATGTCATGTTAAAAATGGTGATAGCAAAGGAATTAGGTGAAATGTTTGAGAGAGCAGGGTTTGGATACCGTCCACGAAGATGGTGGGGTTTTTGTTACTTACATATAATATTTTAAGCTGTTTTAGTTTTGACTAAAATTATGATGTACCAAGGCAATATGAGAGATGGGAATGGAAGAAGAGRAAATGTGGGTGGAAAGACAGGTAAKGCTTTATTGACAGAGTTTACAATTAGTTTTGTGTCCTTGGTGTATTTCATTTTAAGCCATTTTTTGTCATCTGGAAAAAGTGTGTACTTGTGTGTGTTCTTTGTCACAGAACTTAAAATACATTATCTATTTTTTATTCTGTACTTTTTATTTCTTCTATTATATATGAATCCACTGTATTATTTTAATATTTCATCTTCATATAGGCACAGTAAATGATTGGTAATTATATATGTAAAATACAACTGCTATCTAGGCTTTAGAAGCAAATTCTTGTAGTTCTTTTTTTCTTCCACATTGTGTGAGACTTTTAGTATAACRTGTTAATTACTACACAGCTTTTCTGAAGGAAGTTTACACCTTGAATCTTTGAGTGAAAGAGTATAAAAGTTGTGGGTTTGTTGTGRGGTTTTTTTAAAATATGGGAGTGGGAAAGTAGACTAAAAATCAGACTAAATAATGTATATTCTTTCTGGCATATTAAAGTGAAAGTTTATGTCTGCACGAGAATGTGCAGATTTGGCCATGCTTTGCACATTTCGCTTCACGAGATTTTTCTCTTTGCTCTCCCAGGGATTTCTGGTTCTTGACATTTTGTCACCTTTGCATTTTCATAGGCCTGTCTCTTTCTAGGTAGATCTAGAGAGCACCTTACTGCACTCTCTGCTCTGTCTGCTCATTAGTGGTTTAGATCCTCAATTGTGGATTCTTTGCTTTCTGGCTGGAAGCACTGACTGAAAGCAGCAGCTCCTACCTGGAGCCAAAGGGCTCAGACTTGACCAGTGGTGGGTCTGCCTTGGAGCCCGCTGGCATTGGCTCTATCAGCACAGGGAAAGCTTCTGGAAGCTTCCCACAGAAACCACCTCTGCAGGCCTCCACCACCAAAACCTTGCCGTGCCAGCCCAATACACAAGTCACTTTACATCCTGGTGGATAACAGTTCAAAATAAAAGGAGAACCATAACCCATTCTGGAAAGATCCCAGCACAGGGTTCAGTTAACTTAAGTGTCTGAAATAAATTTAGACATCTRTGCAGGAGCATAATCAGTACAGGTTCTGGGAAGGATTTGATTGCTTAAGTGAATGACCCATGCTACATTAAATGACCTAAGTTGCCTCAGACATCCATGTGGGGCTGGCATGTAAAACACTGTGATAGATCTCTGCCTTCAAGAAAACCATCTGGGYATGTAAAATTGCTCTGTGTGTAGGGTGTGCCATATTAACCCTAGTCAGCAGAGTCAAGATAAAAATTCAGCTCCATAAAAGAGTACCTAAACAGCTGATCACAGAAAACGCTCTTCAGACAATTAACATTTCAGGGACTTAAACATCCAAATTCACATATCTCAGTTTGTGAGCAGAAATCCAACTTCACTATATGAACTTCCAGTACTTATCCAGAATGGTAACCAGCTTGGATTTTCCTAGCTCTGCAGACAGGAGATTCAAAGCGTTCAAAGCATTTTCCTGTTGCTATGAGGCCATTGTACTTCAGTTGCAAGTCCTTTTGTTTGAGATTTTCGTGCTGTGGGAGTTCAGTTGTAGTGGTAACACACCCATGTATGTTCTCTAATTTCCCTTCCTGGTTGATTTCACTAATGATAGATTTCTTGCAGCAACAAGAAACCAACCAACACTCCCCCAGTATCTCTGCTGGACATTTTTTTTTGCATCCTGTATTGCTTCTAAAATGCATGTAGTAATACCAAGTATCAACATGATGTATGAATTGCTTTTAGTTGAAAGTGAGCTTCTATTTATCAGGCTGAATACTCCCTTTAATGCCTGCGGACTTGTACTACGGTTCCTAAGAATCCTAGATTTTCAGAGTACAGTATATCCCAGAGCACAGTACCATAGTAGCTTAAGCTGCTATAACTCCAGGTTGCAATGATCCTGTGTTGCCATGGACTAGCATTCCTCTTTTCCTTTTCACAGTGTAATGTTCAAGCAGCAATCTCATGGGTTGATTGAAGAAGGTAGCTGTTTTCTCCTAGTAACATTATTTTTCAGACAGATTAACTGTCTGGAATGGTTCATAATATGCAAGACTAAAGGAAGGGAAGGATCGGGAATGCAGTGTATCTGACTAAATCAGATTAAACCAATAGAGWACTGCACATTTATTACACCTTATTGCAAGATCAGGGAGTTCAGTGTTTCTGCCTTCCCAGGCTGTGATGTTCAACACACAGTAATATTTCTCAGCGGCTTATCATCAGGCTGCATTAGTGGAGTGATCCTCCGAATTTATCTCTCTGTGATTTATGAAAACATTCTTGTTCAGATGGGGTTTCCAGTCAAACAGCTGCAGTGCATGTTCCTGTGTTTWAGAGGTGRGTCTGTTGTGCTCTTTCCTTGCTCWCCTTCTCTGTGTGTATAGAACAAAGTCATGTGCTCTGGGTCCACAAGCACAGCAGTACCAGATACCCAACACTGATACTGCATTAGTCCCAAAGATGACAGTTCACAGTCTCATTCACCTATCACCAGGTTATCTCTCACAATAATGGGAATGTTGTTACCAATAATTATTGCAGATCCATTAATCACAAGCAGCAGATTAAGCTAGAAGCACTTCTCATTTTCAGGAGCATCTTTTAAAACCTGAGGCTAAAAAGAATTGGTTGAAAGCTAGTTTTTGGCTTTTTATCATCTGTCTTGCTGCTGGAGTTGTAGAAGATGAGAYGAGTTTGAGTTTGTCCTCATCCTTGCCTTGTTGAGAAAAGAACTGTAGGTCAAAACTCCCTTGACCTTTGGTTTTGTCAGGGATGTTAGATGTGTGACATGCCAAGTGGGACTCCTCTGTGTTTATATTAGGCCACCAAAGTTGGAGATAGAGATAACTCTCATTWACAACAGGAAGGATTCCATCAGACCTGAAGCCAAAAATCTTGACATTGTATTCAGCCATTAGGTCTTGATTTTTATGAGCTTCTGAGTTACTTCTTCAGCCAAAGGCATTTCAGCTGACTCACTACAGTGCAGTTTCTGATTATGTGCTTCCATATCCCTCCCCTTCYCTGTGAGATTCCAACTCCAAGTGTGTCTGGCATTCAATTTTCTATGTTTGGGCTTAGGTGGGAACAAAATTCTTGGCCCAGCTCTCAGTGGAAGTGGCTCTGAACCCCTGCTGTTCATTCAGTGATCCTTTTGCACTTCTCTCAATGTGCTCTTTACTGTTACACTTCCTTTATTAATATTCCTAATTTATTTGTTGCTAGAAAGCTGAGAGATACAAAGRGCCCTTACAACTGATTCACCCTTATGTGTGATCAGACATTTTGAACTCTTACCTTCACCTGTAAGCTAAGTCAGAGTGAAGCTGCCTGTACAGATACTGTATAAGGCTACAATTCCTTGGACAGATCTTGCTGATTCTGAGAGATCATTGGCTTATTTCCTTCATCCACAGCCTTTTGTTACAAAATTCTATTGCTCATCAGATTTGTCATCATTGCTCCTGACGTGTTAAAATGGATTGGGAAAAATAGTTTCTGCTTTCATGAATGAAAGCAGCTCCAGGAAGTTCACAACATTAYCTTCATGAGGCAGGAGGAAAGGAATTGTCCTTGCTGATCAGAACATTTAATTTCCTCAGTGGCCCAGCTGTTCTCTGTGGCTTTGTTAAAAATGTTTCTGCATGCAGTGCTGRTAGACTTGTGGTGTTTTATTTATGCCTTCACTATCATTTCAGTGTCATCCTGGGATGATATTGAGATATTGGCACTTGGCAGAGCTCAGTGCTCCAGCCTTGATGGGGTGCTGGTTGCACAGTGTGCTGCCATTCTGGAATGCTGCTCAATTGAAGGCACACCCAACCRGAAAGGACATGGAAACAGTGGAGGCAGATATGTGATCCACGTGTTCATTTGTTCTGTGTTCTTTCTACACTATGAATAAAAGTAGTGCTTGAATTCTGTTTAATAATTAAGAATCTTAAATAGTTTTTTCCATTTCACCTACGCATTTTGAAATTAAAGATGTAATTTCCTTTGTATTTGCTGATTTTTGAGGTAGCTCTTAAATTGCATATTCTTCTGACCTTTGAGTTCTCTTTGTTTTTTCCTCTTTTCCCCTCCCCACAGGGAAGAAGACTCTTGAGTTTTTTGTTCACCTGGAATGTAAACTTCATTAAAATGATACATGGAACTGTTAAAAACCAATTACAGTTTTTTCCAAGGTATGCATCCCAGTAAGAGTACTTAATTAGTAAGAGCTGTCTAAAATCTTGTTTATCTCACTCTAAAAATACCTAGTGTATTGAAAAAATGTATCAATAACCAGAAACCCACAAATCTTCTGAATGTTACTGCTATATTGTTTCAGCAACTTCATTTAATAGGAGCTCTGATGTGCCTGGTGTACAGTTATAGGAGCWGTAAATGTTTATTTGCCATTAGCTAAAGCAAATGACTTTGGATAGAAATTGGACTGCATTATTTGCAGTGCTTGTGTGAGGGTTGCAGGTCCATTTCTCCTTTYGTAGGGTGTTCCTATTTTTTCCTACAAGCAATCTCTAATTGAATTTTCTAGGTTTCTATATAAGGCATTCTAATAAAAAGTGACTTCTAGGATAAATCATAGCCTGAGAACTTGGCTGATGGATGAAAAAKATGGAGATTTTTTTTCTTTGATTATTCAGTGAAGTATTGCTGAAGGAATTCTATGTATTAAAATTAGAGGCTTTTTAATGCTTTCATGTAGAATAATATATTGCTGTACATGTCTATAAAGAATCCCAGGCATTCTTCATGACATAACTGGTAAAGTATCTCTCTGAATGTTTTGACTCTCCCACCATAGGAGATATTTCAAGTATCATGTAATAGTGCTTGTGTTCATTAATTAAGAGTTAACTTGGTAGTTATGGGTGTAGAATTGAAAAAGAGAATTTCTTCTAAAAACCAGTCTGATGCACAGAATTAAGAACAATATTGATTATTATACAAAACTTAAAGTTTCACCTTCATGAATTGTACATAGATATGGTTAGTATGCTTTCCTGACAGTGTTTCCTATATGTTAATACAGATCCTTGGTGGAATGCATTTCAGAAGTTTACTTCAGGGCCTGGAAGAAGGTGTCAGGAGAATTCATAGAGGTAACACTATGTTTGAAATTTCATTTGGATAGTTTTGAATTTCAGGGTGGGAAAGACTGATTACTTTCCACCACAGAGAGGTTCCTTTAACAAGCCCTAACAAATTATTTCCCTAAAAAAAGGTGCTTTTGCATTGTCAAGGAGTAACTGTATGTCATGCTTTGAATGTTTTCCCACTGAGGTCAGCTTGGCTGCAGTTAAACATCTTTAATTCTGCTGCTGAAGTATTGGTTCACACAAATATGCATATGCACAATGTTTTTCAGAAATATACCTGTTAGCTGAATTACTGAAGCTTTCATTCAGCATGTGCAAATCTGTATTGTTGATAGCTCAGGTATTTATCTAGTTTTTGTGGATTTCTATGGAAATTATTAAAGGCATAATTACAGATCACAAAAATGCTAGAGCAAAATTTCAGATAYCAAAGTACTCTTATTTACCCTGCTTTTAGCTTCTGCCAATTGGATTAATTGTAGATTCTGAAATTTTGAAAATCAGTTGAGGCAGACTGAGGCCCCCAGCATGGAAAACTTAGGGCAAGGCAGAGGCCAAGTAAGAAATAATATCAGGTACTATTTTCAGTTGCTTGTTTTAGGGAAAAATATAGTTGCTGAACAGCTACAGTACTTATTATTGTTTTATTGTGTTAACAGGAACATGTTTGTGTTTTACTGTAGGTACTTGAATATAACTGCATTCAGGATTTCATGCATCATGGAATTCATCTTCCCAGAAATTCTTCTGTTCATTCTAAAGTTAGAGAGGTAAGTTCCAGGAGAGCATGACATGAACTAGGAGCTTCAAAATGAGATCAGTTGCTGCAAAGTAGAAAATTTCCATTTCATACTAAAATACCATACCAGGTGTGGCTGGGATGGAAATAGTTTCCTTCATAGCAGGCTGTGTTTGGGGTGTGCTGGTGGCACAGTAATGTTCTGGCTGCTGCTGAGCAGTGCCTGTGTGGTCTCAAGGCTTTCTCCTCCCCACGTTTTCCCTTGGGAGTGGGCTGGGCATGAGCAAGAAGTTGGGAGGTCACAGCTGAGACAGCTGACCCAAATTGACCAAAAGGATATTGCATGGCACGCAACCATCATTCCCTCAGCAAACTGAGGGAAAGTGGGTTTTGGGGAGGCAGCCATGGCTGGGAGGCTGGCTGAGAATTGGTCTGCTTGTGGCAGGTGGTGAGTGGTTGCATTTGCATCACTCCTTTGGGGATTTTTTTTGGTCCTCTTTGCTTCATTYATTAAACTGTCCTTATCTTGACCCATGAACTTGCTTTTCTCTTCCAATTCTTTTTCTCTTCCCCACTGAGCAGAGAGTGTTGTGCATGGCTGTGAGTGTTCAGCTGGTGACTAGGGCCAACCCACCACAAATACTTAAAAAATAGCATATTATGARAAATTATGTTAGAGCAAATTATAGGAGGAACTGGCTTATAGTTTTGCACCAGATTTGTCTTTGCTGCTCAAAAGTAGAAGGGGATTTTCCAGAGTGCCAGAAATAGCTTTTGCTGTCTGTTGTCTAAGCTTTCTTTACCTGTAGAATTGACCTTTCCAAAGATGATCACAGGGATGAACATTCATAACCTTCTTGAGGCAAACTTAGTGATGGGTCTGAAATGAAGCTTGGCTTTTTTCTTYTTATTGTGTGTAGGGGATTTATATAGGTTTWTAGGGACAAGCTTTGATTCTAGTASTCTGTCTGTGGCGTTCAGTCATGAGCAGAGCATTTGAAGCAGAATGAGAAGTGCACAAGCGTCTTTAAGACATTTATATTTAATCAATGCCTCTTGCCCTCCCATGGTTCCTCCCAAATACCCAGACTTTAGAGTGTATACTGTGTGCARTATACAGCTTGACATAGCAGTGTATAATACTAGAGTGGGTTTTTTGTTTGTTKTGGTTTGGATTTTTTAGGATTGGCTTTTTAGAGGGTTTGTTCTGTTTTGTTTTCTCATAGSTATAGGATTTCCTTGTCCTGTGATTCCTGATCGATGGAGCAGGCTTTTGACAGAGCCTTTCATGTTTTACAGGCTCTGGGACTTAYGATCTTGAAAGAGGACAGAGAATAAATATGTCTTTGGGCTGGGCTGCTAGGAGGAGTAGATCTTGGAATAAATTTGAACTGACCACGAGAGGGTCAGCTTCTTTTCAAATTTTGTGTAATCTTGTATTCTGTTTTCCAAGCTCTGCAGGGAATTATCAGTGCTGTCTTGATCAAGGCCAGAAGTTTTCAGAGGATCATCTTGTCTTACTTTCTGATTAATTACCAACCTTAGAACACAGCTCAAACTGCTCAGTGTTTCAAAGTGGAGGAATTCTTCATATCAAGTTACATTATGTCCTTTCTCATATTCTGCTCTGGTCTTCCACTTCCTCTTTCTTTTCTGCATAATTCAGATACAGAAAATAACAGGATTTTTAGCTAATTAAGCACAGTTTTGAGTCCCAAAGAGTGCTGATACTTGCTTTTCATCAGTGCATAAAAAATGTGTTAGGTTTGTACATGTGTATTTGGGTAACTCCACTTACCAGATAAGTTCCTTTGTTCTTAACAGAGAAAAAGCTTATTTATCTGTATTTCATAATTTCATGGTTTCAAAGTATTTCTGCCAGTAACTTTAAAAATAACTTTTTATAGTAACAAAAATGAGGTGTTGCTGTGAGATTCTCTAGCCATGTTTTTTTCTTAGTTGTAGATCTTTATATAAACTTAATGACTCTATAAAGTTATAAAATATTGTATTTATTAGATTGTTTTAATTTTACTATTTTTGAGACTTCTCTAATAAGATATAAGGTTAATTAACATGATTAGTTTTATAATTTTCATATTATGAAAACTCTGGTTTTCTATAATTATGAGATGCATCAACCCCTTACCACTTCCTGAGTGTAGAATGTCAAAATGGCTTTGGGGCCTGTTTTATTTGTTTTTTCTTAGATGCTGAGTTATTTTCATAAACAAAGCAAAGTCCGTCAAGGAGTTGAAGAAATGCTCTATAGATTGTATCAGCCCATCCTCTGGAGAGCACTAAAGGTAATTATCCTTTTCAGAAAATACAAATGTCTTTCTCCAGCTATTAAATTTTGGGTCCCTTCCACATCTTTTGTTTTTATTATTTGCTTTTAAAATGAATGGCTACAAAAACCAAAATGAGTGTTTAACATCACAGATGTAGCTGAGCAACTTTTTAAGTTGTAATTAGATACAGCATGCACAATAATATTCTAATTTGTTAATATAATTTACTTGTAAAATTCACTTTTGTTTACAGGTGCCTAGAATGCTTTTCACGGTTGCAGTTGGCATTCTTATCTTCTCAGTCTGAAAATTCTGTGTAATCTTGAATTATCTTTTCCAAGATCTTTGAGAATTATCAATGTTTTATTCATCAAAGCCAGAAGTGTTCAGAGGATGGTTTAGTCTCACTTATTGATTAATTACCAGCCTTAGAGTACATCTCAGTGAATTTATTGGAGTMTTAATTTAGGAAAACTTTTATTCTAGTTGTATTGTATGGACAGGCATTAATGGTATGGATGTGCTTTCAGAATGAAATTTCTTATTTGTAGTTCTTTCATGGTGTGTGCATGTCCTTCTGTGGATTGCATGCATGGACTAAAGGGGACCCACTGCAGTTTGTCTGCTCAGTTACACTCTGTGATCAGGAGGAGCCAAGCTTCCTTCTTTGTGACAGCTTTTATTTTGTCTGAAGTTAGGAAATCCCTGTTTGTGAGAGCGTACACATGCAGCCAAGTTAATTTCTGGCAAACAYTTACAATTTCATTTACTGGTTGGTCATAAGCATCTTCTCTAGAAGTGAGAAAGGTATTTGAAATTCTCAAAGGTGAAGGTATTTGCTATAAACTTCAAAAGTTGTTTACAATGGATTTTAGGAGTTACAGGAAGGAGTSGAGAGGTGTTTGGTTTCAGCAGAACCCTATAGTAGAGGTGGGAATATGAAAAGTCATCGCTAGCCCAGTATCTTGTTTGGTCTTACATTAAATGTTGGATCCCATCCTTTTAGAATTTATATAAATAAAGAACCCTCTGGATGAAACATTTATGTCCTGATGCCAGAGAATGATAGCTACAAATCATGGCTTCCTTTAGTTTCTTCATTTCTGTCTCTAAAAAGAAAATAGGGGTTTTAGCTGATTTKTGGTAAGTTAACAAAATACAGTGTTCCATTCTTAACGGACTTGCTGCCTGTCAGTGAAGGGTTTTAGTCACTTGCCAAAGCCCAGGACTCAGATGTGAGACTAGAYTACTTTTTGGAGGAAGATTCTGTCAAACCTTATGAAATCTGCATACATTTATTTGGAGAAATGTAACAGAAGGTGTGTGATCTGGAAAAAAAAGRTTACTGATTGATTTGCAGCAAGACAACAGGAGAATTCCAGATTCCACAAGTAGTTGAAATTTTTAACAGCTGCTATACATAATTTTCACATCATTAATTGTTCCATGGCTGGAACAAATCATGTAGTACTGCATGAAGTATTTGGTGTTTTGAACTGTGCTGTGACTCAGAATCACCAGCAGTTTAAAATACAGAACTAAGAAGGGAAGCTTATAACTGTTCTTATAACTGTTATGGGTTCTACTCCAAAGCTTGAAATGTCAGTTTAATTTTAGATAACTAGTTTGATGCTCCTATTTTAGCCAAATCCCTAATTTAATATAGAGAAAAATAAATTCTGTTCTAGAACACTATTTATCAAACAGAAAGGACACACAAGGCCTGTTTACTCCTCCTTCTTACAGAGAGCAAAAATACTTYAGTTGGAAGAGCACAATGAGATCCAGAACTTTGGTGCTGAAACTRCTTGATTTCATCTCTGAAATCTTTAAACTGAGAATGCACATTTTGTAATGCAGTTCTCTGTTTTTTCTTCAATTGCTTGTTTTGCAAGTAATTAGATTGCACAAGCTTCTGTTGGGGCTTTTACCAGCACATCTTTTATAAGCCTTTATGCAACTCTTAAGTTTTTAAAATATAAGCCCRTATGTAACTTCTTAATCTTTTTTCATGTTCTTATTATGAAAAGTAAATGTCATACAAACATAAAAGAGATGTGCAGTGATTGGTTGTTAGTATGAGAAGATATATGGATATAAAAACACAATTATCCAGTGTAAGTAGTGATTAAGCTATTTTTTATCAAGCTGAAAAAGTCAAGAACCACTCCTCCAGGAATTCAAGCTATTGAAGGAAGTGACTCCTTTAAAGTGTTTGGTTGTCTTTTTTTACTTTTTTTTTTAACATCTCACACATTTAAACTAACRTGTCCTGGGGAAGCAGTGTTTTAAATAATTTGAAGTTAATTTCAGAACTTGTAAGACCAGTTAAAATTTAAAAGAAAGCTGTGAAAATTAACTGAAGAAAGACTTAAAATATTCTTTTAAAAGGTTCTRAAAGTTCCTCAGAATAGTACAAGTATAATGGTAAAGAAATATTAGTCATTTAAATTACTGCAGGCTCTGGCATGGAAAAGTCAGTGTGGATTAAAACAGGCCATGAATTTAAAGTCTTAGGTTCTACCTCTGTGAAGACATTGTACGAACCTGAATATGCAAATACATTTGGGATAAATTCCAGTTAATTAAAGGCAGGAATTTGAACTGTGGATACTCAGTTCAGAATTAAAAGTGAGCTTAATGGAATTCAGTGTAATGCACTTAAAAWGTTTATGGAAATTAACTTTCTGGAATGGCTATGGTAGACAAGGTCTAGGTTATTGCACAAAACCACATTTGAATTAATTTTCACATGCAATGTTAGTGCAGAAGAGCTATTTCACCCTGAATTCACATATTATCTTGTTATGTGTTAATTCTTAAATATAGACAAGCTCAGAGTTAAAGGATTTTCTACAACTTTATAGGATAGAATTAAGATCTTTTCACCTTTAAACTGTTTGTATTATCCATAATAAAGAAAGGAAAACACAAGTCCCTAACTAAAGAATGTATGTATGTGCTTWGTTTGCTTTTGTTTTCTTTTCAATTTAAAATTCCTAGTAATTTTGTTGACCTGAAGCATTTGGAATGTTATGGTTCTACTCCACCATATCAGGATTGGTCAAGATGAGAAACCCAAACCAGATTGTAAATGAAGTAATTGTTACTAATTTCTTTTGTGTTTTTCTCGTTTTACTTGTCATTAGTTTATTTAAGTCTAAATATTACATAGTTATTGCCACGTTCCTTTTTCCTTCCTTTGGTCTCAATGTACTTTATCACAAGGGACGAAGAAAATTAGATTATTAGCATAGTCAAGAATTTCCCTGAACTGTCTCATCTTTCCGTTAAAATTAGGCCTACTTTGCTTGTTATATTGAGAGCTTTTATTTTTTTTATTGGACACAAAATCTGGACAAAATTCTTCCTTCCAAGTCTTCTTTCCAAGAGCAGTCARTAGAGGCTCTTAATCACTGCACTGCTATCTTTGATAAATAAAATGTAGTTTGGTKGTTAGGTTTCAGCTATCTCCTTGAGATACCTTGAATTTCTTCTTGTTTCCATTGCCTGCTCTCTTTTTCTGTCCTTTAAAGGAGTCCATAGGACCAGTTATCTTTCACTGAATAAGTGTTTAAATATGCACCTTTTTGTTTTTCCTTTTTTGTGTTTGTGGCTCTACGACCAGTAAAATATATGGTGGAGTACAGTGAAAATTGTTGAATATGGTAGAATGTTGTGAGGCCTCSCATAGATTTTTGATGAGCTGCCTGGAGCTCAGAACATGGTCCTAATACTCATGTGCAGAGATGCAGAACTGAATATGTTTTTGCTGGATAAATTATGCTCCAAGCTTTCTGGTACTTAGTTACTAAATACTGTTTTCTTGAAGAAACAGGCTTGAGCTTTTCAATTAAATCACCTGTCTCTTGACAAGCAAGTTAATTAATCCAGTCTGATTGAATTCAAGAGTCTTCTGTCCTGAAGAGGAGCTTTAAGGCCATGAAGAGAAATACCAACTGCTTTTAATTTATTCAGCATTACAGAAAGCAGAAGGACTCTGACTGTGATTCCTTAGGGTCRTTGCAGCTGATGTGCTTTGAAAGCTGATTGTAACAATAATGGGCAGAAATGTAAGATAGAACATTAAAACTCGTATGTGACTTTAAGTTCTTCCATCCATTTGTAAATTAATCTCTTCCATCTACTTAATTAAAAACASTTGTTTAAATGTTTGGAGAACAGTATTTGACAGGATACACCTTTGGATATTAACAGTTGGTTCTTGTGGAAAAAATATCTTTTCCTCCATTGTAACAGGCCAGAAACTCAGAAGTTCGAGCAAATGCAGCGTTTTTGTTTGTTGATGCTTTTCCTGTTCGTGATCCCAGTTTTACTGCTGAAGAGATGGACAGTGAAATTCAAAAACAGTTTGAAGAACTTTTTGTAAGTTTTAATGAAACTAAAATGTTAAAAATGAAACTTTTGTCAGAACTAACTAAAAGGAATTGTTGCTGCAATTAAAATGTATGGAATTTCTGGATAATTGTAGGGAGATAGAGGTCTGTGGTGCAGAAAATACAAAAATAATATTTTAAATTTCTATAGTAAGTTTTCTGTAGATGCTATACACCACTCTAGCCTCTAAAAATGAAATATTTTGGTTTTTTATTTGTTAATCTGTGAATGAGAGATGCCTTTGAAAGATTAAATGCATGAGTAGTGCTCTTGATCCTTACTTAACCTGGTATTGTGGGGGAGAGCTTCACAGTTACTATGGAAGCACTCAATCAAAGTTCAGTACTGTATTACTAAATACTTCTGAAATTAAGTATAATGGAGAGARCCTAAAAACCTCCATACTAGTCCAGATGGGTGAGAACGGGCATAGTATTTTCATTAAGAAAATGTTGGGGGATTCCTGAGTTGACATCAGATAATTGAAAATTTCAAAGTTGTTATGTTGTTCCATAGGAACAGTGATCAGTGTAGACTCATATAAATAGAAGTCCAAATATTCTTAATTAAGTCACAATTGCAAGACTTGATTTATTTAAAAAGAAAAAAATCAAAAGTTCAGTGAAAAAAATTGGCCAATAGTTACCTTAATTTTGCTTCTGGTTTAAATTTCCATGTTTTCTTCATAGAATTCCTTGAGGGACTATTACAGTTCTTTTATTGTATGACAATTTTCATAATGATTAAAAGGTAGTGGAATGCATTTTGTTTATGATAGGCTCAGATCAAACAGCAGKAGAGTCACAATAATCCATATGCTCACGATGTTATTCTTCTGTTTAYTTTAGAGTCTCTTAGAAGATCCTCATCCAGTTGTCCGCTCTACAGGGATACTTGGAGTTACTCAGATCATATCCAAATACTGGGAGATGATTCCTCCAACAATTCTTGCTGATCTTTTAAAAAAGATAACAGGAGATCTGGCATGTGATATAACATCTGCTGATGTTCGATGCTCTGTTTTTAAAGTAAATGTTTTTTATCATGATTGTAATTTTTCTGTTTTACTTGATCTACAGATTTCTAGTATAGGCCTTTAAATCAAGGAAATATCTTGTTCTTCAAAATGTCTTAGGCAATAGAATTCCTCCTACATGGAGGTTTTGCACATTTCATAAAAGCTACGTGTTTGGAAAACAGAAATGTCTTTTGAAATAGTAACTCATTGGCTTTCTGACTCTAAGGTATTCTATTCCAGTTGTACACAGACTGTTTGGACCCAATAATTAATTTTTTTTTAGCTATTAGAAATAACGCTTAGACTTGAAAATATATGTAGGCAGCTCCAGAACTTCTTACAGCACTTACTTTAAGGCATCCCAAGACATGCGCAATTGGGATTTTGTATCTCACTTTGTGTGTGTCTGAGGTTTGGATGGATATAATTCCACAGCTGGTCTGGTCATGCCTCCTCCCATGAATTGCTCACTATGTTAGAAATAGTTCATCTACATCTTTCTGGCATGTGAGAAATAACTGATAGCTTGGACAGAAAGATGAACTCCCTAATCAACATTTTCAGTTGAAGATTTTGTCTGTGTCAGTTCAGCCTTRAGTTGAAGCTGTCATCCTGTTAATCCTCACTTGCTCCACTACTATTTAATGTGGAAGCTATCCTGGATAAGCAGAAAGTGCTGATTTTAAAATGAATTGGAAAAAGAAATGTATTTCTAATTTGAAATCAGCATATTTTAGAGAGYTGGTGTGTCCTCAGGCAGAGGGCAAGACCATGGTCTTAGTGTAGGTCTGAAGCTGATTCAGCTGAAGTGAGTTCACTGARCAGAGTTCACTGCAAATTTGAAGTAATCAAAGCAGTTTTTACCAAAGAATATGACAAGAAAAACAAGCATGCACAGTGTCTGCCCCTGCTTTATTTAACATGAGAAGTGTCACGGTCCTCTTCAACAGTTTTTAGGTACAGATTTTCAGCTCCACTCTCTCTGGATTTGATTTTTTTATTTTAGTGCTTACCAATAATTTTGGACAACAAACTAAGTCACCCACTCCTGGAACAGCTCCTGCCTGCAACCAAACACAGTCTGCATGATAATTCTGAGAAAGTGCGAGTGGCTTTTGTGGAAATGCTGCTCAAAGTGAAGRCTACCAAGGCTGCCAAGGTAGGATAATGAGGCTTGATAAGTAGCAAGGAGACAAAATCATGGCATTTATTTAAAAAAAAGAAGTACATTTTGAGACTGCTGCAGTGTTCTTAAAAAAGAAATAACCTGCTTTGCTCTGGTAATATTCTTAATGTCTGTGGTATCCCAAGTGCTCTGTGGGCCTTTGTTCTCTCTGGCTGGGCAGAGGAGAGAGCAGTGGGTTACAGCTGCATTTCCCTCAGCTGCCCAACTCTTCTAAATGTCTAACACCTTAACCCACTAGTTTTTTTGCTTTGATTCTTCTATTTTTATGATAATCTGTTTCTATTTTGTGGGCATATGGCATATCCTTCAGGATTTTGGTGTCTTTTTACAGTCATYTTAATGTATTCTGCTGTGGACTCTTACTTAGGGCGATAATGTCCAGTCACAGGTATTATAGCATCTTTGGGCTCTTATTCCACTCTCTAATGTTMATAGTTTCTTAATCTAAATTTTATATTTTAATTTAAAAATGGTTTAGTCTCTTGCTAAGCCTAATAAAGACATGAAACTCTAAGAAAGCATCCAGAGGAGGGCTCTGAAGGTGGTGAAGGGTGTAGAGGGGAGTGGCTGAGGTCACTTTRTGAATTATTCTGAGTTTGCTGCAATTAAAGACAGAGAAAAAAGATAATTCTCAATGTTAGGGAWTTTTTAGGGGAAGGCAAGATCAGGTTTACATAAAGAAAAACAATCCTAGTAAGTGTTAGATGTTTTTCATAAACTCCCTATTGATTTAAAAACTGTWATATATATCTCTAGTAAGTCCTGGGATCACTTTAAACTTACTTTTTATGACAGTTTTAATAGGGACATCCATAGTTTGAGTTCAYAGGGTAATTATCTGATGGAAATATTTCTACTAAAGAGTAAAGTAGGTTCCTTGGCATTGAAAAATACTTTTTTGTTTGTTTTAATTTGAAATTGTCCAGCATAATTAATTCAGAATCTTCTCACAAAAACTACAAATGTAGTGTTACAGCTGGCAAACAGCTGTGTAGTCTTTCTGAATTTCATAGSATTTGATTTCTGTGTTACAAATAAACTAGAGCTCTGCTATGAATGGGATGCATTCAGTATTTAGTAATGTAGGGTTTGGGATGGTTTTATAAAAGGTGTTGATCYATACAGGTTTTTAAGGTGTATACAGTTCTTGTAGGTAGTTTGGTCCTACTTTGTCCTATGAGGAGAATATGAAACATGGCACATAATGACAATAATTGTATTTTATGGTGATATCCTTGTAGAGTAAATAGTTCTTTCCTGTATCTATGGAATTGCATTAGTATTGCAGGTGTATTGAAGTGGAATTGCTTGAACCAAAGTTTTAGCAGTGAGTCAGAGATACCAGGAGACGTAAAACATCAGCACAGCAGAATAACATTATTGCAGCAGAATTTGACCTCCAGTAAATATTGGTGTAAAAATTAAAAATGSTTATGTTTTCCAGGTTGATGTTCTTTATATTTGATTAGACCATTGCCATGGAAATAAATCACTTAATGAAGATGATGGTTTTTTCCTCTATTTTTGTTTCACTCCTTTGAATATCTTCTTCTCACTTCCCAAAGTTCTGGAATATCTGTCCCATGGAGCACCTCCTGTCTCGGCTGGAAGTGGACTCTCGGCCGGTGTCGCGGCGCATCGTGAACCTCCTGCTGAACTCCTTCTTCCCCAGTGCCCAGCCCGAGGATGTGTGGTGTGAGCGCTGTGTCACCCTGATCCAGATGAATCCTGCAGCAGCCAGGAAGTTCTATCAATATGCCTATGAATTCACTGCCCCCACCAATATAGGTAAACACAAAACCTTGGGAGCTTTGGAATTACTGATATCATGCTATGTAAACGCATTTTTCTTATTTCTGTAACAGTGGTACATGGTTGCTAATATTTTTGGGGGGGTTAGTATAGTATTAGTTTGTAGCTTTGGAAGTTCTTGACACCAGCAATAAGCACAGCAGGCAAAGTCATCAGCTTTTTCAACAGTGAGGAGATCAAAGCTTTCAGAGCTTCATCTCTGTTCTTATGATGCTGTACTGTACACTCCAGCCCATGGTTGTACCTGGTCCTTCTGGTCTCCTTTCTCCCCACACATAATTTAAAAATATCTCAGTTGATACCTGTTTCTTATGTCGAAATAAGGTAGCAAACACCCTGATGCCTTAAGTGGTTTGAGATCTTTATATGAAAGGTTGTATAGAAACTGAAAAAAATGTTTACATCTGATAATCTGGGTATCTGGGATTTGTGGATCAGTATTTTCAAGTTGCTCAGAGAAAATCTAAAAAGTCCTCCTTCAGAAAGCTTCTGAAAGTTTCAGTGAAGAGGGCATGTACTGCCCAGCATGTCACTGCTTTTTAGAAAAGTCCTATTAAAACAAGTAAAGTCAGGAAAATTTTGTTTCAGAGGAGTTCTGTTAAAACTCAAGTAATCAGCATGGAGTGACTTGGGTGAGTTGCCCAAACCATTGCCTCTCACTGATCATCTTGATAAGGTTATGAAATCACAATTATGAAATCAGCTTGTTGAACTTCCACCAGAATGGCATAACCCTTTCACTTTTTCTAGAGCTGAGCTCCTTGTTCAGGAGCGCAATGGCTGGGCTACATCTTTTCCAAAGGATGGGAATTGACGTAGGAGGGAATGGGAATCGACGTAGGAATGAACTTTGACATTGGGGGTCATTAAGTTAACAGCTGTGCCAGATTAGATGTAGGAGTTGTGGGAGCTTCCTCTGGTTCTGATTTGATGAGGTGGTGGTTATTTGGAGGTTTTTTAGTATATTGTTTTAGCAGTAAAGTTACAGAGCCTCATGATAATGTTGCCATTTCTTCTTCATACTTGAGGATATAAAACATGTTCACAYTTTTTCCATTTCATTTACAAGGAATTTTTCTCCATGTTTTCCTAGCTGTTTCTGGTTCTGTTACCTACTTTTTCATACTGGCTTTCCAGCATTGTAATTAGAAGCACTTATTACCAACATGCTTAGCAAATAGTAAATGTCTAATTTATTTTTACTCCATTTGAATGTAGCTAAATTGATGCTCACTATTCGGCGCTGCTTGAATGCCTGCATCCAGAAAGCAATGAAAGCCAGTCTTCATGGTAGTGGGGATGAGGATGATGAAGATGGAAGTGAAAAGGAGAACACCAGTGTAAGAAAGTCCACTCTATTCTAAATTCTGATAACTTCTTTTCAGTGGTGCTTAATGTGAGGCAGAATATGGCAGAAAGTCTAAAGGAATGCCCTTGGGCATCTCYGGAGTTGGAAGGGGAGAACTGCCATTATTGGATTTTCATGTCCTGCAGTAGCAGAAATCTGGTCAAGTAGCTAGAAAAAGATAAAAGGAATATGAAGCATATTTTAAATTAATAGTTGCCTAATTCCAGTGCTGATTAAAAATTGGTTTGGTTTTGCAGTGAAATTATTTTATAAATTACTATTGCAAGATATGTGAAGTTAGAGAGATTAAGACTGAATTGTGGAATTCCTGTTCTACAGCAACCACAGTATCTTTGTAAAGGGTCTAGAAGGAATTTTCTAGTGTCTTTAAAGCCTTATTTTAATTTAAATTTCTATTTGAAAATATAATGGGTAATTTAATCTAAATGTTTGTATTTCAGGTGTTGGATAATGTGTTGTCAGTAAATGATGTTGCCAGCATGGCAAGTTTGTTGGAGATCACTGTAATACTCTGGAGAAGCATCCACAAAGCACTAGATCATAATGAAGATGCCAAAGAATATGCTATCAAGAAGTTTGCTTCTGTACTTCCTGAATATTTTAAAGTATTTCAGGTAAAGAAAGCCTAGATTTTCCTGTATTTTCTCAGTATTTTCTTCTGATGCTTTCATGTTTTATATATTTATCTATTTTTATGACATTAAGTATTCTTTTTCATTGTTGCTATAAGCTATAAACAGCAGCAATTTTCTTGGAATTCCACAAATGGGCAGAAACTATTCTCCAATGCAGTGTCTGACTGATGAACCATTATCTAAATAGTCAGCTCAAAAATACTTATGCAATAAACTGCTCTCCTTTTAAGGTTTTTCTAGGGTTTTTTTCTTTTGAATGTTTTAGAACTTTTGGAAAACAGTAAACACAAAAGAGCCATTGCAGAATTAATACTCAGTGTACATTAGAGTCCACATGTTTTTCTACTCATTGTCCTCCAGACTCTTCCATCAGCACCACTTCTTATGATTCAGCTGCAGCTGAAGCAGCTGAGGCTCTTTTTGCACTGAATTTGAGCTGGCAGAGTGTACTTGCAGCCCAGAAAGCCAAACATGTCCTGCTGACCTGCTGGAGTGAGTCCAAAGGATGGCCACCAAGATGATGAGAGGGATGGAGCACCTCTCCTAAATGGAAAGGCTTAAAGAATTGGGATTGTTAAGCCTGGAAAAGAGAAGGCTTTGGGGTGACCTAATTGCAGCCTTCCACTGCCTGAAGGGAGCCTGCAAGAAAAGCAGAGAGAGACTTTTTATAGGGGAATGTAATGACAGGATAAGGGGAATGGATTCAAACAAAAAGAAAGTAGGTTTAGATTAAATATTAGAAAGAAATTCTTTTTTGTGAGGGTGATGAGACATTGGCACAGGTTGTCCAGAGAAGCTGTGGGTGCCCCATCCCTGGCAGTGTTCAAGGCCAGGTTGGATGGGGCTTGGAACAACCTGACTAAGTGGAAGGTGTCCCTGCCCATGGCAGGGTGGCTGGAACAAGATGATCTCTAAGATCCCTTCCAACCCGAACCATCTGTGATTCTGAGGTTTCTGSTAATTTAAATCTACTCTCTAATAATCTGTCGATGCATTTATTTATTGCTTTGATTCAATATAGGCAGTTAATTAAAATCAGTCATTTTCATATTGTCAGTCTCCTTGCTCTAATTGTTTTAGTGTAATTCTCGAGGCGGATGTCATCCTGAGAGTGGCCAATAGTGGCTGCTGCACCCAGAGTGAATTTGGAAGGATTACACACTGGATATCTTTTTCTTAGTTGATGGCTTTTATGCTGAAGTATCCTGAAATATGGTGGCTGCTCCACTGCAACTTTGCTTTAGATAATCAGGGAGTGAAAAGCAGCTCATTGCTACGTATTACTCTGCAGCACAGAGACACACGTTCTCTCTACCCTGAAAGCATTTGGAAGTTGTCAAAGACATTCCAAACCTTTTTGGTGGAGGATGTAGCATCCTTTCTGAAACGGTCTGGTGAACAGACAAGATATCCAGCTTTAGCAAGCAACCTCTTTGATTTTGATATTCTTACATAGTGAGTATGTAGCTTGGATCTAAAAGGACCTGTCATCAGAGGCTTAGTTCCTAAAAGGCTACAAACATACTGAAGCTGCCTGTCTCTTTCCTGAAAAAGCTACAAATATATTTTAAAAGTTCTTTTAAAAAATATGAKCTTTAAAAAAGGTTTTAGATCTTGGAATGGCTAAGTAGATGGTAATTTCATTTGGCTGTTTCCAYGAAGCTTGGACATAGAGATAAACTATTTTTGAAGAGTTCTTAACATAGATTGGTTTCTGTATAACCTGAGTGAGATTATGTTGTGGCCTAGACCATGTATTATGACACATTGTTTAATGCACTATTATTCATTACATTGCCATCCTTATATAAGAATGTTTTTCTTTAGAGTCTTTTTAATGAGTTTGTCATGTGAATGAATTTAAGGCACTTAGYGTTCAGAGGAGTTAGATGGTGTCATGGTTGTGCAATTAAACCTTAGTCTCTAGTGGAAAAAAAAATGATGAGGAGCTGCTATTTCTTTTGCAATGAGTATTAACCTAATGGAGCCATGACTATTCATGGTAGTTATTCTGGCAGTTTGTCAGAAAGTGAAGGATGTGACAATTGGTAATTGACCTCCAAAACTGGGAATCAGACATCTCAGATTGCAAGCCATATTGTTTTGAGCTCCTTTCAACTCCATTTGTAGTGGGGAAGGAAAATCCTTAATTTGAGGAGATGTAATCACARTTTTTCAGTACTGTCTTTAGTTTTGCTCGCATGTGTGTTCCTTTACGTCCTACAGTGTAATTCTTTTATCCTAGGATGAGCGGTGCATGGCTCCACTGATTATTCTGGCATCCTTTATGCCCCCGGCTGCTATTCCTACATTCAGGTACTGTTTGGAAATCCAAAATGCAAATGACAAGAAGTTTCTTGTTGGTTGTGTTCGTTCATTTTTTGCAATCTGATATATTAAATGCCCATTTGAGTAAATAAAGACAYTAAAACTGTGATAAGTCAGTAAAATTTGTGGTGTTCAAGTCTGTCTCATTGGTGAATCCTGTTTTTGTAYTATACTAATTGTTTTCTGCACTTATCGGTGTGAAAGTAATATATCTCTTTGTCTGTTTTCTTTTAAGCTGTGGTGTGGTTTCCAGACTCAGAAATCTTGACAGTGGAGCTGACCAAAACAAATATTCTATCCTGATTGACTGCCTGTGCCGCTGGGGTCAAGTGGGGCACATTATGGAATTAGCCTGCGATTGGCTCTCTGACTCACTCACCCCAACAAAGGTGTGCAAATGCATGTGACAGAGAATATAGGAATTACCAGACTGCTTTAAGGCATCATGCTTTTTTAAAACAGAATAAGACTTTTTAATGCTGTATTATTTTACTTTGAAATCAGTTCTAAAGTCAGATACTAACAGAGTTGTACTGGTTTTGTGCTTTCTTCCTATTCAGAATACTAAAACATCTGGACGTCGAGTACAAATCTGTGTAACACATGAATCAAAGCCAGACTTGGCAATTGATTACATTGAGTATTTATTGACTCATCCTGTCAATTGTGGTTGCCTACTTTCTGTTCCTAAAAATAAACTGAAGAAGCTTTTGAAAATCCTTGGTGCTGCTAAGGTAGTTTTCTCCTTCTCATAAACAGTGCTTATAAAATCAGTGCTTAACATCATATATTGCCTGAGTCAAGCTAAAATGCCTGCAAGAACAAATAAATGAGGTTCATGATGCCCTCTCCCTTTGTACAAAAATTTTATTGTAAAAAAAAAAAATTCCTTTTGATTTTTATTTCTTTTTTATTTTTATTTCCAACAAATACTCTAAAGTAGAAGTATAGTAGTTCRGAATTTTTTATAGATGGCAGACTTTAACCAGCTTCTCAGTTTTAGGTATCTCAAAATTTTTGTGATCTAGTGTTGAGTGTTTTTAAGGGACCCGACTTTTAGAATATGTGAATAAGGAATAGTCTGAAAATCAGTTACRGCATTGAAAAATGGAAGTAATTAAAGTATGCTTGTTGCTTATTTGGGGTTGGTGCTTTGCTGTTTTTGTGGGTTTGGGGTTTTCTTTAACATTTTKTTTAAAGCTATTGAGTAAAGAAACATTTGAAAGGTTTATCTGAAAAATATAAATGTAAACATTGATATTKCAGCAGTTTCTTGGCTCAATTCTGGAAGGAACAGATTCTGGTGGCTGGAATCAAGCAACCAGCCTAAGAGCCTTCAGCCTCTTTTGCAGATTGACTGTTCATCTTCAGCATAAGGTATGGTTATAGCTTTCCAAAATAAACTGAAGTTACAGTTGACAGTATAAGGAAGTTCCAAAACAACTAGAGAGACGATTGGTAAACTTCCCTTTGGTGRTTTTTTTTTTCAGTTTTCTGAAGAAGGAGAAGATCACCTTTCACTTCTGAAGAAGACAGGTGCTTGGATAGAAAGTCAAGTTGTACCTTTTATACTAGCAAGTGATCAAGAGGATGGTATTTCAAAACACAGTGATGTTTCTGAATTCATTATCCAGGTTAGATGATTCTTATARTATAAATCAAGCTGCTTTCAATTTGAAAAGCTGTAGGTGTAGCAATTTGTGTGCAGACAGACTGCACTGGCATTTGTGTCATCACTTGCAGTGTCCCTTACCCCTGATCTTGATTTGCCCTTCAAAGAAAGCATTTGATGATATAATGTAGGTGAGGTTTTAGCTAGTTCTGAGCTGTTTTCTGTTGCATTCTTCTGACATTTTATTTAACCCAAGGTGGATTTTAGCACTGAGCTTCTACCAGATTTTGGTGAAAGGAAAGATTTGGCTGACTTTGGTCCCAGTCAGTGTCTTTGAACAACCCAGCTCCTATATACACAGACTGATTAAAAAAGAGACTCACTCTGTCTGTACTTCCATCTCATAATCTGTTTAGTATGTAACAACTGTGTGTCTGTAGGGAAAAGCTCTTTTTGTCTGCTGGTTTTAATTTTGCTATTAGAGGCAGGTAGAGATGTCATATTTTGCCTCAGTAAATGATAAGTATCAATGCCTTTGATCTGAGTTAAAARGAGAGGATTTACTGCCTTTTGAGAAACCATTTACTGTTGGGAAAGGGCAATGGAAGCATTTGAAGGACTGGTTGGAATTCATGCTTTTCAACAGGTGTGAACCGAGTAACTCCAGTTAGGTACACCAGGTCTCAGGGCACCTTGGCTAAGAGTTTGTAGTTTTATTATTTTTGAGTTTTACTGATTGATTACTTTACATAAAGTTTGGGTTTCCTATAATTTTGCACCTCTCTTCTAGGCCTACCTGACATTGTGTAAAGACGTCATAATGGTGGGCCTGGGAAATGTYACATTTCAAGCACACCTGTTAGAAATGGCTCTTCAGATTATGCAAACAGGTACCCTATTTTGCCCTATTTTGTACTAACAGCAACATCTGCATTTATACTTGGCTGGCTTTTCTTGTATTAGCAAGTTAGTTAATCCCTAACTTTTAAGAGTTGGAGGGAACATTGGATTAATACTTAAAATGTTAATTGGACTGTATGAAAATTTCAGCAAAGGGTTCTCAGAAATGAAATGTATTGTCTACACTTGTAAACTATCACTATTTGTTGTATCTAACTGAGTTTCATTCTAAGCTGGTACCTGATTAATATTACAACTTTTACATTATGGTATTTATCTCTTTCTCTAGAGAGAGGTGGCTTTTGTGCTCCAGTGTTGCTGTGTGCTCTAAAAGAAATTATTGAAGCTTCTTTAAATCAGAATACYGAGAGAGAGGAAGTGACAAATCTTTTCCACACTCTACAGAACGTCTTTGAGAAAATTTTAGAATGTGTGGCACACAGACTTAAGAAAGAACAGGAAAAAGGAATTCAGGTATCATATTACAGTTCAAATTGCTACAGAATTGCTAATGTGTAGATGAATCTATCATTTTTATGCAAAAGGGTATACTTAGACATTTTGAGGTTGTTACCTTGCTATTATCAACTGTTTGGGTAGACACATGATTCAATTTTCAGTTAAATTTTCCAAGTTTTCTTGTTACCAATTTTTTTGGGGGTCCATTTTGGTCTCATCATGATAGAAGAACCAGTAAATTGCAGAACAAATGCATTTTGTTGCCAGTGATTGTGGAATGTGGTGGTACTTCTAGGCTGTTAATCTTATCTGCAATTAGATGAACTTCCTCAATCCAGAGCAAAGGATTTTTTAATATATATTATGATCTTGGAGGGAGGAGAAATTTTCTTTATTTATTTCTTTTAGCCTGAATGATACCAACTTCAAAATATGTATGATGTTCTAACATTCTTGAAAATCTCACATCTTCACAGAAATTAGACTTCTTGTATTTTAAAGCRGATACTAAATAGTAGTGAAATGGGTGGATCACGCTGGGAAATTTGCTGATCTACTTTTCAGGTCTTCTGAAAAACATTCAGTTCTTGTTTGTAAGAACCACTGTTTTGTTTGTTTCTCAAATTTATGAGTAGACTTCCCAGTTGTTGGTGATTCCCCCTCTGATCCCAAGTGACTAGAATACCTCAAAAGCTTTCAAGGTGTGGTCTGCACTTCACAGAGAGGCTTGCTGGTATAGTTCATTTATACTCCAACAGTCTGAAAAAACAGATGTGTTTTTCTTTTTGGTTTTAGTTGATTCACTCTATTCAGATGCCTCTTGAAGAATTCATCCATGCAYTGCAGTGCTGGCATTCCACATTCCCAGCAGTTCACCAGGGTGTTCTCTCCACTCTCCTGGCTGCAATTGTAGCAGAGATAAATTGTGTGCTACAGAAGGTAAGGTTAATCCTGATTTTCTTTTTTCTTTTTAACACCTTCTGCTTTTTAAATGTTATGTTTAAACAACAGAGCTTCATTCAGAAAATTGATCTTTGTACTGCAGATGAGGATTTTATGTGTGGTGGYGTGGAGCAAACAGGAAATGTTGCTGTAATTTCATATTAGAGTTCATCTCTCAGATTTCTGACTTACACCTGTGTAGGAACAGACTTGTCCTGATACCTATTTCAGTATCTGCCTCTGACAGGAGAATTTAGCAGTAAGGCAGTGTTGGGGATTAACAACATGGTTTCTGGGATATTCCCTCTGTGCTTTTGTACTGGCTCTGGCAGGGAAGGAGTCAGCTTTCCTCCCTGCAGTGCCTRTGCTGCTGTGGTTGGCATTTGTGGCCAAGACATTGTTGAGGAYACACCAGTTTGTTTTGGCTGTTGCTGAGCAGTGCTTTAGAGGGTCAATATTTTCCTGGCTCCTTCACCTTCACTCCAAAAAAAAAGTGAGGCTGTCAGTGGGTGAGAGGCTGAGAGGGAACACAGCTGAGATCATGGACCCAAACTGATCAAAGGCTTATGCCACACCGTGCCATGTTGTGTTCAGCAATTAGAGCTYAGGGAATGGAGGAGGTCAGGGGCTTGTTCTAAACCTACCTGACTTCTTCCCGCCCAGCATTAGGGAGTTTGGGAAGKGAACCACTGATGTGTGACAGATTCCAATTCCCTACTCTTGGAATGGCCCCATAAGGTTCTGTAGCCCTGTTTCAAAGCAGGCTGATGCCCTTCTTGGCACTGATCACTTGTACATTTTCTGCTTYCATAGACATTTCATGTGCTGCATCATTTTTTTGGTTCCTTTAGTTTTTTGTGCAGAGAATTTCCAAATATCTGATCTGCTTTGCTTAGGAAAGTAAAGAAAGAGTCTCTAATACTGAAAAGAATGTGTAGACAGAGGTTATTTCATGTCCTGAAAGTCCCAGAAACCACAACTGTCCTTGAAGGAGAAGGGCAACATTCCCACCCCATTTTTCTAATGCAGGTAATGTTAGGAGCAAATATGATTAGTAAGATTGGAAGCTTTGAGAACTAAAAAGGAAGAGCAGAGGCTCTTTAGTAGAGGCTGTACTTTTGCTGTGGGTTCTGGATGTGTCAGAAACAGAGCAAGAAACGTTTGCCAGAAGGAACCACAGAGCAGCTTCCAAGGTTCTGTTACAGGAGGCACTGAAGCAGTACCAGCTGTTTGCCTGCAGATATTGATGTATCAGCTGAGAGGCTGTGGGTGACAGGTGCTCTTTACMGATGATGCAGAGGAAATATTTCTGGGCTTGAATATACTGGAGATTCATAGTCATAGATGGAGTGTTCATTCCAGTCACTTATCTGAGCTGGGCTTTTCCCTGCCYCCAGGTTGTTGTAAATCAAAATTCAATTCTAAGTATTTGTCATCTGTTCAGAACTTTATACCAAAAAGAGCAGGTATCCAGAAAATCACTGTCACTGAAGTTACATTTAGAAATCATGAATGCACACTTCAACTTGGAGCCACAGAGAGGACTCATTTGTGTTTAACAGGCTGTGCCTTTGTAAAGAGTGACCACCAGTGTAGTTAAGTGAAAYTTCTGGTGAAAGCAACTGCAGAGAATATCTGCCTTGGTACAAATACTGTTCATGTGGTTTAGTTTCAGTCTTTCTAATTTAAATTAGTTTTGTTTATTTGGACACAACACAGTTGAATTAAAGCCATTCAAAGAATACTTGTGAATGGTCCAATTGTTTGAGGATAGGTCCTGGTTAGTGTAGTTATTGAGATACAATATTCTGCATACGTATCTTTCTTGAGCTACAATGGTTGGTTGTTGCCTTAATTCTTTTTTAGGCTTCCAGTGAAAATGACTTGACTATGCCAAAGACTAYTTCAGACCTTCCCCCTCTTTCAAGCAGTTTAATGGCTGTAATTGTGAAGTCAGCTAATGTTGTCAGGTAAATGTTTCTATATTAATTTTTCCAAGATTTTTGCTAATRTAGAACAGTTTATGTGTTGTCAATAAAATTTTAATTTCTAAATTCAAATAAATTTTGAAGAACTAGTTGCTTTCTAAATTTATCTGTACTATTTAATAATCCCTTTTTCTTGACAAATTGCCTGTAGGTATTGATTGCTGGGGTTGAGTCCATTTTTTAACCAAGTGTGCTTCTTATTTACAAGACTTAATCATTATGAGTTTTTTAATCATACATCTTGGCTTGCTTCTTTCGTAAGATACTTATAAGGCTGAGTCCCCTCAACACAGAGATATTAAGATGAGATAAAATATTTGCCAGAAATAGAATTAATCCTTTGATTGAACATCTGCAATGAAGTGACATGTACCTGTGACTRTATTAAAGTCACAACATTCAAAATAGAAAGTATCTGAGTGCTGAAAGCCTCCAAAAGTGAGCTTATGTTATTTATTTTTTAAGACTTAAACTGGGAGGGTATTTGCTCTACTTAGTGGGGGCCCTAAGTATCTTCTGAAATTGTCAAAACTGAATTTCTTTTTGCATAGTTTGTTCATATTCAATTTTTCTTAACATGACTCTACACGCTAGACTTGTTTTAAATTATAAAGGGACTTAAAAGTCCTATTGCTCTCCCTGACTTACCACAACTAATTCCTCTTCTTTCCTCGTCTGACAGACACTGAATGTCCCTGTCTCTGCTGTTATGGGGTGKTTTTTTTTCTTCTCAATCCTTCTCTAATTCTAGTTGAACTTGCAAAACAAAAGACTCCGGAGACTCCAGCAATAGTCCAGCTAATGCAAATCTTGCCATGAGGCAGCAGCTCAAGGTRTTCTCTTCTAGTGAAACAATTATTTTATACATCTCTTTTCAAAAGAGATGCAGAAAATCAGTTAATTCTTCTGAAACTTTTTCTTGTAGTAATCAAGGTGAATCTTGTCTGTTCTTGGAGAAAACTGCAAGTTTGTGCCAAATTGTTTCTGTGTACTTGGGARAAAATGTATCTTCTAGTATTTATCTTTTTGGGGCAAAGATTTGGAGGTAAYTTCCATCTCGTTCTACTGGTGCCTCAGAATTGAGACTACTTTTAAGGCCCTTTTATAAATCTGTATTGCTAGGCCATAATCAGAGTCYAGTAGCGAATGGTTCAGTATTTCAGAGATCTTTGTGTCAACATGAAAGCCTCTGACGGTACGAAATCTGATGTGAGCTTCTGCTCTCTGAGCTCAGAGTCATCTTGCTCTGAGTTCTGCAGAATATGTTTTATTTTCAGTCATACCCAGTCTTTAGCACTGAATTTCAATCCCCCTAGCAGTGATAATACTGGGAGGCTTGGCAATATCTGTCCAGTTGCGTGAGTATCCTTCATTTTAGTAGGGAACTATCTGTATAGGAACCAATTACTTACCTCTGAACCTTATATGTATTTTTAAAAAGCTTATTGTTCTGTTCTATTTTATCTTTGCCTGCAGGCTCATGTGACCCTTTTTCAGAGGGAGGTGTGGAAAGGCAGCTTCAGTGAGTCTTGTTACAGGTTAATGAAATTCCAGTGTTCCTTCATGGAGGTTAAGAGTGTGCTTAGTGACCCAAACAATGATAACAACCAAGTCAGGACTCTGATCCCAGTTCTGTCCATTAGCAATTTAAGAGCAAGGTGAAACGGAATCAATACTTGGTCACATTAGTCCACAATGATACAATGAAACTGAAGCAATGCATGAGCAACTTCATAGTGCTTATTTCTGAAGCTAAAGAATTTCCATCTTTCTCAGCTCTTAAAGGCAATATTTGAATTTCTGCAAAACGTTTTTACTGAATTGGTTCTTAACTRCATATTTCATTTTTATATCTTAGCACAATAAAAGCCTGAAGAACAATTGAAATCAGGACTGGCAGTGTATGATGTTCAGTTTTCATAACCTTTTGCAATATTATTATCTGGTTTTTGAAATATGTTAGGGAAAGTTTCTGTAGCGTTGCTGCTCTCAGTTTTCCCTTTAGTTCTTCACAKAGCATTTTGCTTTGTGCTCTGAGGAGTATCAGGATTATGGATCTCTTCCATCTCCTGTTTTATCCCTCTTGTTCTTTTATTTTTCTCTGTTTTTGAGAATTGCTTCTGAGTTAAATTTGGGTTTTTTACTACAAACRCTAATGACCAGTTAGTTTCCATTTTGTGGTATTGACTTATTCCYTACTGCAGTTGAGTTTGGTTGCTGGACCCCATCTGAGACTCTCATTTCATTTCTCTTACCTTGACATATATCTCAAAACACCACTAGAGTTTGCTGGTAATACTTTCATCTCTTGCTAGAAGCCACAAAATCTCTTAAGACACATATTGAGTTAGTATTTTACAAGGAGCTGCTGTCTTGATTCTGTTATTCTGTCCATAGTTTCAGTAACTAAAATGTTGCTTGGATGTGTTTCAGAGCATTGTTTAGTTATAAATGATCTTCACTGGGTTGTAATTGGAAAAACATCTATTTTAATATTTATGAGAAACACAATTAAGATCAAAATGTTAATTAAGCCTGAGTAGGTACTAGCAAACCAATGGAGTCATAGAATATATTTTTTCAAACTTCTGTAGAAATTTGAGTTGGAAATTTCAGTAAATTCTGRGAATTAAATTCCAGTAGAACCAGTAGTTTTTTCATGGATTGACTTGCCTAAAATGTACCACAAGTTCTTCACTTCTCTTAACAGCCACTTTTTCTGTTTGCAGACTTTATTTTCTTCCCAGGCAATTTACCATGCTTTGATATTCTCAGATCCAGAGGCAGCACATAGTTTTCAGTTACCCAGTCACGCTGCTTTGTCTTCATGGTATCTTTGAAGCTGTGGTGGCAGACTAGCATAATTACAAACATGTTCTGTTCAGTTCTGTTTTGAAAGAAATGTGGTTTTTAACATATTTTTTCTTTATTTTTTTCCTTAGGTCAATTTTAAATGAATTAATGGAGTGCATTCTCTCTGAAGAAATTGAAGGGATTTTTAGTCTAACAGCTACGGTCTACATTGTGATTATAATTAAAGGTCAGTTAAAACATTTTTGTCCTTTTTCCATCTTTCTTTTTGCTACTGCATTGAAATACACAGTAGTTAATCAGGACATTGAAAATCCAATTTAATATCTAATCTTCCATTAAGCAATTTTTTATGTTTAAAGTTATTCAATGAAAATATGGAAGGGTGGGGTTGGTTTTTTGGTAAATTATTATTTTTGTCCAACATTTCAACTCATTTCAAATAGGTAAGCACAAAACTTCACTTCTAAAGGATATTGCACCTGCCATTCAAAGGAAGCTGCTARTGTGCAAGGATGCTGCCACAGGAGAATCCAGAGGCACTGAAAGGTGGGTGTGCTGTAGGAAAGGAGCACTGAGCTCTCCTATCCCCTCTCTGCAATAATTGGCTCTGTTCTGTACTTACATAACACTGTTAGAGTGTTCTGAGTGATTGATTGCAAGGTTTAAAATACTGGGGGGGGGGGGGGAAGTGGGAGGTATTGAGCCCAGCACAGTATTAAATTTCCTGCCCTTATATCTGCTGCAATTGCAATCTTTGCATATTTMGCTTCAGGGTATTTTCATTTAGTTTGAATGTGTTATCGCTTGATCTTGTATATTGCAGGATTCACTTCTGAAATCCAGGTCTGTTTGAAGCAGGGGTAGAACAAAGCAAATAGTCCAGTTAGTAATTCTTATTACTAGGAGGTTTTTCTCTCACWTTGGTGTTAGGCATATGAATCCAAACCTATGCAGGCAGCAAAAATTTAACYGAATATGACAATGACTTTGAGACCTTTCCACAGGTGATTTTATTTTGTTCTTTTTGTGGGATGGTGGATTTCAAGTGTCCTATCTTGTGTATCTTTTGTGAAAAGTTTTTTGAAAGTGATTGGCTGCRTTGTATTTGCAATCAGTTATCTCAGGCCTGTTGAGAGAATCACAAGGAATGCTTTAGCCTTTAGTGTCTCAAACTTGCTTAAGTCTTAAAATTTGTGAACAGCTGATTTCTGCCTAGTTATTGAACTGCCCATGGAATCAAAAAGTGTGCAAAGGAAACMTTTTAAGCACAAATACAGAATGTGAAGAAACTAGACTGGGGTTATGGACATTAATCCAAAATTTCTGAGAAACTTGGCAATGCACCACAGAGGCCTGAAAATGCAGAGGTCCTTGCAGTCTTTCATTCTTCAACTAGTGATCCTTACTATTGAGTCAAACAATGGATGTAGAGTAGACAGACTTTAAAATAAAAAAAAACAAACCAGGGACTCCCAAACAAGCCAAAAATCCCATTGTATAGGAGCTTCATTTACTCAACAGTTTCTTGCACAGCTCTTCCCCAGTGTGCTCTTCTGGATCCTTGGCCTGAAGCACTTTGTTCTCTGTCATTTTAGTGACTTACATAGACATTGGAGGCTGAGCTGTGCCTCCATCCAGAGGACGGTGCTCTGGGTCCCTTCCAGTACCCAAAACAAACCTGCAGGAATGCTGGAGAGCTGCTTGGCTGTGAGCAAAAAGTCCTTTGGTCAGGAGCTTGCTTAGAAACAAAATCAAACACAAATAAACAAAACTCCATTCTTTTCCCCTTGAAATGATTTTACAATGGGTTGCCAAGTGCCCTACTAGAATATTTTTAACAATAATAATAATAATAATTATGTGGAAAAGAAGGAGAGCAGCAGGGGTATCGTGTTTCAGTTTGCACTTCTAATCAAGACAGTAAAAAAAGCTGTGAAATTAAAGTGAATCTTAACATGATTAAATAAATAGGCACATTAAAGTGAATAATTGCTGCCACTTGAGAGCACTAGTGACTATAAATTTCAGTGAGAACACAGATAATTGCTTTATGAATCTATATGATTGTCTCTGCCCAGTGAACTGGGACAAATCAACCTGCATGTTGGGGCASATGAAGAGTATAAGATGCTACACAGTGTTTTAATTTTGTGATATATGAGTGGCTACCTTTGTGTAATACCAACCCAGGAGGCAGYTGCAGACAAAATTCAAGGGTTAGGGATATGAATATGATAATGGGAAGACTTTTTCTATGAATTGGAATTGCACTATGATAAATTTCAGAARCTAACACACAGCTTTGCAGAATTTGGGGGGGATTCATATTTGTACTGTTATGTTGGGGAATTTTTCTGTCCAGAAGGGTAAAATAATTGATGCTGGAAAGAGGTTTGGAGGGAGTTCTGCAGTGATCAGGTTTTGCACCATGAATTGAAGTGTGTTTACAGTCTCCCAGCTAAGACAGAATGTCAGACAGGGTTGGGCTTCTGGTGGCTTCTGATGTGCCATTTGTAGCGCTCTGCTGCTTGTGTGCTAATGCAGCTAAAATGTGATTATGCATGCTCTAAAACATGCCCTATTGTTTGTAAACTATTTTATCATCCTACTCTGCTTACCAAACACCAAATTTTGTTATGGTATGCTGCAAGCTAGATCTCTGGTCATTAATTTGAAGACAGTCCTCTAACACACATTACTGTGCTGCTGCTGGCTAAAATACATTGCTGGGTTTTAACTCATTCTTAATAGTATTACTAGTTTTTGCTTCTGAATGCATTAGCTCCTAATAACTCCTTGAGGGATTATTTTATTCAATACCCAGGTATACCAGGAAATGGTGACATTCWTTAATTTCCCAAGAGAACTGGCATTCTGTGCCAGCATCTTAACTTCAGACTTAGGAGTAATCTCTTACATATTAGCAATGAAAGTAAAAAAAAGTAAAAAAGCTGTCTGGTGTGGTAATTAAGGTGCTGCCCTTATACAAGGAATTGGTGCACTAATTCAGAAGCAAAACTTTTCACTGCAATTTACTCTTCCCTCTTCAGCTGAGCTAGTGGTTTCAGATGGTCCTGTGGGTCTGWATTTTAAAAATGCTGTTCAGTGCATTTAAAAATTCTGGACAACATACTGTGTATTGAGAGAATTTCCTCAACAGTAATGGCACACACATTAGTTTATAAAATGCAAATATTTATGCTTAACAAAAAAAAAATGCCGATAAAGCTGTCAATGCTGTTGTTTGGAGGTTAGAGAAACATTAGATTCTGTAAAACCTAATGTGTTATAGGATAATAACTTAATACTCTGTATTTATTTTATTTAGCTTTTTGATATATGAATATTAGAATTTAAATTTAGCTAATGACTGTGCTGAAATATTTTTTTTTAGTATTATCATTTAGCTAGCTCTCAGATTCTTAATTGCACTCTCTTGTGTCTGTAAATTATTGCTCTTGAATTGTTTTGGTGTATAACTCTGGGTATGATTTCTCTGCCTCCCATCTTTAAGTTCCTTAGGAAGGTACTTGGTAAAACTGACTTCAACTTGTCTGTTTGGGAGAAGCAGAGTTAGCCCAAGTGATGGCTTTTGGCCAACGTGCCAGTGGTCCCACATTAGAAATCCATTGGTTTTTTAGCCTTAAACTGTTAGGAAATAAAATTTATACAAAACAGCATTGTGCCTAAACCCCTAGAACTTAACTAATTCTCCTAATTCTGTAGAACCTTGTAACACTTCCTTTAGTTGACACTGGAGTTTCATCCTGGCTTAAAGGCTGTGGCACTGCAGAGAGGAGTGTGAGATGAGAGTCAGAGCAGGGCTGAGGAGYGTGAGGGCAGCTCGAGGGGGCAGCTGCTAAGAAGGATAAGATTGAAAGCTCAGGCTTGGAAAAAAGTTACCACAGGTGAGAAAAAAAAATTATAAAGATTGAAGAGTGAGGGAAAAATGAAGAAAGTAAATGAATGAAAAGTGGTCTTAGAATGAATTTCTTGTAAAGGATTTCACTGTTTTGTTTGAACAAAAGAGTAACAATGCTGTGGAGAAAACGAATGGGATCTTTAGATGATGAAATATTAGAAAATGTGCTTGAATTGACATAGTAATTTAAACTGGTTTGCTGTTGGTTATTCTAGAGACAGAGATGATCAGGAGAAAAATGGAAAAGTTGAAAGAAAAAGAATCCAGCTATTTCAAAAGTAATTTGTAAAGGCATTTTAATAAACTAATACAGACTAACTTGTCAAAGAAATCATGTGGTAGCTGTACTCTGAGAATCAAATAGTTGAGGATTGATTTGGCATTTAGCATTTCTAATTCTGTTATGCATTGTTTTATGGCATTTCAGATTCCTGTGTGAATCATCTCTGAAAATTTTGGATGAGTTTTTGAATCCTTGACCACGCAGAAGCTTTTGTCGTGAAAATTGAGGGAAGGTGTATTGCTCTGTAAAAAACTTACCTTGTAAACTTGTGAATTGTTTAAAACTATTTTCTGTTATTCTGTACATTTAAAGCAAGCAAAATGTGTGTATAGAAATTATGTAATAGTAAAGATTTTTCAACTGCTGCAAAGATGTTGTTCTGTGTAAAAATGTCTTCTTGGTGGGAGTGTAAAATCAGTATTTTTGTATCTTTGTTTTTGTAAAACAAATAATAATTGTATCATAGATACTGTTGAGGCTGAGGTTGCATGTAACCTCAGTTCCTGGGAGGACTAGAGCGTATTCCTAGGGGTTATGGAAATGAATCTTACTTTGAGATGTGTGAGGGTCAAAATGGTGATTGGGAATAGCCATCATGGCTTTATCAGGGGCAAAGGCTTTACCAGCCTGACTTCCCTCCCTTTCGTACAAGAAGAGAGAGCACAGCATGTCCTGTTTCCTATCCTTGGCAAAGACTTTTACAAAGTCTTACACAGTATCCTTACAGCCAGACTGGAGAGAGATGGGATGGATGGGTAGACTTGGAAGATGAGTGGAAAACTGGCTGGACCATCAGAGTGGAGGAATAATCTGCTAAGGGGTGAGATTGGCAGCTGTGGCTGTGGCACTGCTGAGGGCAGGGCTGGTTGGTGACATGGTGAGCAGCAGCCTCGGACTGATGGCAGATGACAGCAGTTGGGAGCCAAAGCTGACACCAAAGGGCATCTCCTGATGTTCAGCAAAGCTGATGGACAAATCCTGCACCACCCACACAGGCACCTGCACGAGGGCAGCTTCTTGCTGCCTGCTCCTGCCTGCAGGAGGGTAAAGGAAACACTTTCCCCAGAGATGACTGGAGGAGAATATGATGCTACAGAAACAACTTGAGCAAGAGAACTTCTTGTTGGATGTGAAAAACAATCATTATGAGAGGGGAATGGAACTGGAAGAGGTTGTTCAGAAAGCCTATGGAATACCCATCCTTGGAGATGACAAAAAAGGAGGGAGGGCTCTGACCTTCTGTGGTGTCATAGCTTTGGAGTTTACCCTGCTGAGCTGGGGATTGGACCAGATTCTCCCCTGAGCTTCCTCATGGCTTGAATATTCAGGTGATTCAGTACCCAGTACAGTGGGGGAAATGTCTTAACTGTTAAACATAGGCTTGAGTAATATATAAATTGGTTTATATTTAACTATTTTTTTAGATTACAGCTATTTTGATCAGTTAGTACTAAGGATGCAGATAATGCAGGCATCTAAGCCACTTATTTAATTTTCTTCTTGCAACCAGATGCTCTCCCAATGATGCCCTGTGAAGGCTGAYCTAGAATAGAGGCTAGGCAGTATTAAAGGAATAAAGTAGATAWTTATTAAAAGGTGTACTACACCTTGGGCAGCACAAGAGCCCAGCCAGGGCTACCCAAGATGGACCCAAAATGGTCACAAAATGCACGACCGGTCACGGGGTCTCCCGCTTTCATATGTTTTGGTCCATTTGCACATTGGAATTAATTGTCCAATTACAGCTCCAGCCCATGAAGTCCCATCCTTCTTGTTTTTCTCTCTTCAGTCCACATTGTTTATCTTGGGCCTGAGATTTGGATCAGTTKTCCTTGGTCCCCATCTGGAGAAGGGGGATTTGTTGGAGTTTTGTCTCCCTATTCTGTGAAGAGAGCTCACCATCCCCTAATACGAAGCTCAGAACTACAAACTAAAGCAGTACAGAATCTGAAAAATATAAAAGCTAAAACCTGAGCCATCACCACAACTAAAAGAATGGTCATTGCACAATGTTATTTTGCCTTAATGGAGATACCAGTAAATTGCCTGTCTGAGCTCATRGGGTGGTTCAAGCCCAGCCAGCAGCCAGGTACCACCCAGCTGCTCCCTCACTGCCTCCACCCCTTCAGACATGGGGGCAGGACTGAAAGGACACAAGTCAAAAAGAGACAGTTGAATAAAGATAAAATAATAGTACTTCTTCAAATTGTGAGGTAAAGAGATAAAAAGAAAGGGAAATAAAACCATCCAGCCAGTCCCTGGGCAGTGCCCTTTGCACAACCTCCCACCCAGTTTATTGGTGAGCATGGTGCCAGATGGTGTGAGAATCCCTTTGGTCACTTGGGGTCCCCTGTCCCAGCTGTGTCCCCTCCACACTCCTGGTGCACTCCCAGCCTCCTTAGGGGTGGGGTGAAAAGCAGAGAGGCCATGGTGCTGTGTAAGCCCTGCTCAGCAATAGCTGAARCATCYCTGTGTTATCAGCGCRGTCCAACACAAGTCTGAAATACAGCCCTGTACCTGCTACTGGAATTTATCTCAGCCAGAACCACAGCTCCTGATGCTTTAGTTTTGTCTGGTTTAGGAGATTTAATAGGAATCTCCAGAAGACAATTCAGCTCCAGACCAAAGTCGCATCCTCCAGCTCAGACCTGGAGTCCTGGACACGAAGCTCTTGGTTACGTACAGTTAAGTGAAGTGCTTCTCAGGGTGGGCTTGGGCAAATGGCTATTGAGTCTCCAGTGTTACTGAGGGACACTGACAAGTTAACCAATCTGGCCAAATTAAGACAGGCTCTTCATTCTTGATAAAGATTTGTGCAAAGCTATACCTTCCATCTGTCTAAACAAGCATCTACTCTGCTGATTTTCTTTCCGTGGGAAGAGATTGTTAGTTTTTTTCAATATCTGCTGTCAGTACAAACATCCAACACATAYTTGAACTTGGTACATAAAACTTCTGTATTGGATAAAAGCTGTTTTAGCTGGAATGTTGATATTTAAAAGCAATGCAGTTGTTAATAAACAACTGGCAAGCTTTGCAACAGGATAGTCAATGTGTGCATGGATTCATGAGTTCCAGATGTACCTCATCCACAACAGTGGTCTGACCAAAGGAACTAATGCTGCCCCAGCAGGTAGCTGCAAATCTGCCAACTGTTTATCTATCAACATCTTTATAAAAACTGTGTTCTTTGGCCTTCATTCTTCTACATCTGTTAACAGGCAGGTGTTCCGGTAATGACCTTTTAAATCTTCTGATTATACAAATTACTCAATGAATATGTAAATAAGTTTCTTTTTTCTGCTTCTCAGTCTCTCAGTATTTGCTCATATCATTAGATTAGAAAAGAATTCAAATTTACTGCCTTGTTTTTCCTCAGTGTATAATTTTRTTTTATTCATGGAATTCATGGCACAGATGCAATAGCCCTGTCAGCTAGGTAGGATGTAAAGGTCATTCCATCAACATCAGAAATATGTGGATTTACTTTGAAGAATTCAGAGGTGATACTGCTAGGAAGGGTAAAATATTTAAAGATAAACCTTWGTTTTCTTGGTGGTTGATACTCAAGTAGTTGTTAAGAGGGTTGAAATAATTTTCTGTTAGTCCTGCAGCTGGTGAACATATTTCAGCTCAATCTCTAGTCCGGCTCTACTAAACTGCTTTGCCATGAAAAAACATTGGCTTCCTGCAACACAAATAGTGGTGCTGGCATTCCTTGAGTCAAGGTCTGTCAGGGCTTTCTCCTTAGGCCTTTGTGGCAAATTTCACAAGAATATCGGAGGGGTTCTGAGTTTCACTTGCTGTTCTCGTTGCAAACTTTAATCTTGCAAAAATTTAAATCTACATTTTCCTTCTGTTTGGAAGAGATAATGAATAGGACATTTTTTAAGCTGTTATCTTTTGTAAATCTATAAAACAGATTTGTTTCATCTTATTAATCAAAAGTGCTGTTGGGGAAGAGGTGGTGTTCTTTGGGTATGTTTGAAAACTTCTCTTAATCTTGAGACAGATCCTTTGAGATCTGTTCAGCTTTTTGAAGAAGTTGAACCTGACTTTGATTAATAAAATTTCTTGAAAAATGAGCAAGAAAACACCAGTCTATGACACTCCTTTGGGCAACTGGCACTGGCAGGTGATGGTGATGAAGAGCTGCCCGCAGAAATGTTCTGGACACATTTGTACCTATGAGTGCCATGTCTGGAGCTCTTCCCTTTGTGCATATGCATTCAGGATCAATGAGACTGAAGAAAGCAATAACTTTAAACTACTTTCAGTAATCAACATTGTTTGTATGGACTTGGGCCCTTTTTCTAATGACAATGTTCATTTGCTTTGTTGTCTGGATGGGAAGCAAAGCCCTGCATCTGCCACCTATCACAGCTTCAACCTGTGATCTAGGAAAAACCAGGATAAATTCTCAAGCTTCTTCCTTAGCAAATAAATGTCTTCAGGTATGGATCCAAGCACACAAACCTTCAGAATAGCCAAGGAAGATAAAAAAAAATCCACCTTGCACCTGTTGTTTACTCCATGAGAGCTGAAACTCACTTTATATTTAAACTCCCATGTGCTGCTCTCAAGTTGTTCTGAGGTCTTTTGACTTTCAGAAGGAAATTGGATTGATTTTGACAAAATCTTTCTTTCACCTTACCTGAAGGATGCTTAGTGGAGGACACTCCTGATAACTGTGGTGTGAAACCATGACACACAGCAGTGAACTTCCCATATTCTTTGCTGATCTGCTCCAGTGTCTTGCAGACCAAGACCATTGCAGAGTCCAGCTGTGCCTGTGCCAGCAGCCCCTGTTGTGGCCACTGCCTGTGTCTGAGAGAAGAGCTTGGCTTAGTGCTGGCACCTGGACAAGCAGCTGGCCAAGGGCAGCTTTCAGGAGCAGCTGCAGAATTTTCCACAGGAGGCCAGCAGTTCTTCAGGTTCATTAAACCCTTGCAAATAGGCACAGACCTTGCCTAATCTGCTCTATGATAAGAATTCTTGGTCCTGGGTTCTATGTGGCTGCTTGTCTGAGCATGACCTGAGGCACAGCCCCAGGCTTCCAGCAGTGCTGTAGCTTTGGCTTTCATTTTCTCAGCAGTCGCTGGGGTTAGGGTGTTCAGCATAGATGTGTTCTGGCTCTTCTCTAACTAGAGTCCTTTGTCTCTCCAGTTCCACATCATGGTTCTTGCCAAGTTGCAAAAATGATATGCTGTGGCACTGAGGAAATGTCATTCTCTGTTGTATATATCACCACTGTTTGAAAACAGTGTGGCAGTAGGAGTTCTGTTACTTTTATTTTGTTACTGCTCATGACTCTAGTAAGCAGAAGCTATTACTAATCTTTTTCTCTTGTGTCATTCTTTTTAACCAGAGGACCACTTTTTTCTTAGCAAAATAACTTGGTTCTCAAACACATGATGTGACAACTGTTTATTTCATTGCTTAAGACATCACTTTACTAGATTCTTCCTGTGTAAAATTCTAGGATTTTGTTTTATACTCTGTCAGTTTGTCCCAGTTTCAAATATATGTTCAAACTTCATTAGTTCATGCTTATTTTTTTGTGCTATCAATAATGAAAATATTAAATAAGATGCTGTTCCAAAACATCATTAGTAATTACTTTTCAGCCTAATCTAGTTCCCTCTTCCRTTCAGTTGGTTCCTTACCCATCTCACTACACATACAATAAATCCTTGTCTTGGGTTAATACATTTTTATTGTGCTGCAGTAGCAGATGCTCTGCTGTGAAGCCTTACATCTTAAGCAGGTACATTTTAGCAGTTCTTGCTGGAGAGGTTCCTATATCCTGTGTGACCCCACACCCACATGAAAGGACATAGAGGATAGAGCCAGCCCAGCATCCTTCAGAGTTCTCTGCAATGTGCAATGATGTGTGCTTCCTTCCTTTTGGGGTAATTATTAAACATTTAGATAAACTGTGTTAGCTCAGCTTCCATCTGAATAAAGAATATTGATTTGGCTTTTTTTTTTTGGTGTTGTTTCCTAATTGTTGACATCCTTACTTACCCACTGCCTAAAATGGTACCTGAGCACAAGCTTCTTAGTGAGAAATTCACGCTTTGGGCACAGACCTTTCTGAAATCTTGTGGTGGTTATTAAAAATAGGTGTTTGCAACTTTATTTTCTTAGAACAGCATCTAAAGGAAAAATACAGCATCTGTAAGAGCCTACAAACTCAATTAGACCAGTCTAGGACAGTACTTAGAAACAAAACAAAACCCCAAAGTAACTCTACTTCCTGCTCTAGTTCTGGCTATTTAAGGATGGTGTGACTGTCCTGCATTGAAGGAAAAGCTCCTTTGACTGGACAGGCTCATTTTACTGATCACMCTGCCAAAATCTGTGTCCTTTCTTACACCATCCTCTGTGGTGGACACTACCAATACACAGGATAAAGAAAAGGCTTTTACTCTCAGTTCTGCCCAAAGAGAATTTCTAAGGCTTGATCTATATTTAAAAGTGGTCCTTTATTAAAGGGGATYATCCTTCCTGACAAAAATAATTACCTTTCTCTTCTGTCCCCTGTTTCCCTATTGTGGGCTGCTCTCTTGGTCTGCAGGACAGTGGTTTTCATGGGTCTGTGCCCCCACAGTGTGTAAAATACTTGTTTGCCAGTGCCTGAGCTGGTCACTGGGCACAGCAGATGAGTTTGCCTTGTGTATAAGAGCTGCTGGGAAATGTGCAATGATCACAACAACCTATATTCAAACTCAAGGACAGTAGCAAAAATGTCTGAGATGGACACTGCATGATGCTCTCTATGTCCCAAGAATCTGATTTTTAAATGAAAGAAGTTAAAGGTGGGTTTGCCATCTTCCAGATCAGATTTTTTTCTCCTTTTGTAGATGTCTCCTATTGTCAGAATTTTAAAAGTTAATGTTTTGCTAGGGCTCAAAAAGGATATAAAACCAGTCTTCCTGCCATGAAATTGAGAAGTGTTTGATGCAAGAGAGAGCTCAAGGGATCTGATTACAGCCTCCTGGTTCCCTGATTTGATCTACCCTGGAATTGACAGCAAACTTTGGTTCCTAAGCCATCCATCACAGGTCAGCCAGCCTCTGGGGGATTCTTATCTTCCCAGTTGAGATCACAGAGCCTTAAACTGCCTGAGTAGSACATAGAGATCAGGGAACCCAGCCTGCAGTTTTTAATTTATCAGTGGATCATGATGCATTGATTGAATGCTTAAAAGCAGGCCTGTTTCAGTGTGATCTAATATTAGAAAGCACTCTATCTGTGCTATCTGATAAGACTCTCCTGGGCAATTAGCACATCTGAACAGGTGTGATGCTTTTGACTCTGGAAATAAACTGACTGTGGAAAAAATACATGGAACCTCTTTTTTTTGTTGGTTGGGGGGCTTTTTTGCTGGTTTGTTTGTTTGTTTTAATTGTAGTGAGAGAGAAGCAAAGAATTTTTTTTCATAAATCTATTTGTGAAGACCATCTTCATCCTTTTGGCTCTCAAGCTTCCTGTTGCAGTTCCAGTTTAGGACAGCTCTTTTATCTCTAATTTTATTAATCTGCTAATGAAAGAAAATGCCAGTTACAAGTTTATTTTTGTCTTGGTATTTTTTCTAATTGTGTTTAGTGTAATTCTTTCCAGTAGAATTTTGTGCCTTTACCATCTCTTCACCATGATTTTCCTTCTTTCATTGACAATCTAGGAGGTGAAATGATAGAATTTTATCTCACACCTCAGAGCAAGAACCTTGTTCRTCTGTTTGTGTACCTCTTTGTCATGCACAGTAGAAGCTCTGTTATAGGGAGCAGAAAAGTTAATGAGAAATGCCCAACCTAGGAGGGAGATTCCCTAGAGAAGCAAAGTAGGTATTTTTGTTTGGTTTTTGATGCTCCATTGGAACACTCTGAACTACAACAGGGAGCAACAGGAAGTCTTTTAAAGAGGTGATTCAGAACAGAAAGAGCATTGTCTTTTCTATTATTCCACTTTTAATATTTTCTCTAAAACCCATGATTGTTCTCAACATAATCTTGTACTTGCAGAGACACATAATGTAATTTCAGTGTAGTCTAAACAATGTTCCTCTCCCCAGCAGTCATTACCATGAACTTTCCCCATCTTTTTTTTCCTGATCACAGCAAACCCTCAAAAAGTGACCTTCCTTTAAAAGAAATGCATCATAGGCCCAAGCAGTCTTGTACTTTGAGATATCAGAATGTTTTCAGCAAGACTTTCTAACATTTTAAACTGGAAATTATRTGCTTACTTTATTTTTTATTCCTTTTTAGCTATTGAAAATAACCCATGTCAAGAAACATTGTTATAAAACTGCAGCGAAAAGGATCTGAGCTCAGTTGCTCCTGCTCCATTCTGAGTTGCTATCAAACATATTGGTCAATTCTACATTTCCTTTACAGTGTACGAGGAATGAAATATCCTCAAGGATACTCCAAGCTTATAGACACACAGCAGCTATAGCAAATATTCTAACCTCTGGGCAACCACCAGGTTTGCTTCTGTGTTTTACAGTAAGTAGGACAATAAAACATTGAGAACTGGATAGAACATTGAGGATGAGCTTACCCCCAAGGCAGACTGTCTCCAGTACCAGGCAGCCAAAGTGAGAGAGAGTTGCTGGAGAAAATAATGGAGGGAAGCACAGGTGACTTCTTGACAGTTAGCTGTCCCACACTTCCTCTCACCAGCACAGCAAGGGGCTGAAAAATGCAAGAATCTGCACTTTGTGCTTTGTGAAACCAGACCCTCCCTTGTATGTTTTCGGATGAGAGGAACAGCCTCAAGGTGTGCCAGGTGAGGTTTAGACTGGATATTAGGATTMATTTATTCACTGAAAGGGTGGTTACACATTAGAATGTGCTGCCCAGGGAAGGGATGAAATCACCCTGAAGTGTTCAAAAGATGTGTGGATGTGTCACTTGGGGATATGGTTTTGTGGCARACACAAGGTTGCTGGGTTAACAGTWGGATTCAATGATCTTGGAGRTCTTTRCCAACCTTAAAGATTCTATGATTCTTTGAAACACATAAGACATGGTTTAAGAGTGTTATTAGAGCTGAAATTCAGGCACTCAAAGTCAAGTGATATCAAAATGAAGCTGTGCACAGCTTAAATCTCTCCTGTGATTATGTGTCAAGTGACACATCTTCAATCCCATTAAGAGAAGTTACTCATTCCACACAAACTGTTCCTGTACGTGCTCTGGATCATGCAAACCCCTTGCTGTTGATGACACAGCAAATGGGCAGTGCTTTTATCCCCTCATGGTTCAGCACACAGCTCCACACTGAGCCTGCTGCCTCCTGTGCACACCCAGCTCCTTCTGCAATGACATTGCCTTTGCACTACTCACTACAGTCCCAGAATTTCACAGTGATTCATGTCTCTTTCCAGCTCCCTGTAGGTTTACTTATCACCACCTTAAGAATGCACAGTGACAATAAGGTAAAAAATTTCCATGGATTTTTTCCRTGTTTTCCATACTATAACACTTGTTGCCTTGAGGCACCCATCTCCAGCTGTGGATGCTCAGCACTGGAACCAGGCTGCAGGTTCTGAGTCAGGTACAGCAGGTGGGGGACACAACCAGAACCTCCCCAGCAGCTTCAATCAACTACAGGCCAATTCTTTCAGAATGACAAAGTGCAGTAATCTCATTCATCCTTTAATTGAGTACAAGAGGAGTGGGTATCCCAGGGGATTAGTTACTTGTAAAATCTATTCACCAAGTATCAAGTCTTACAGATTAACAAAGCTGGATGAAAACAGAATGTTTAAAGTGTTTTTGAATTCCCTCCCATCAAAAGAAAGTAATTAATTTTAAAAATTGGCTCCCTATTGACATTTCAAATCAATTTTGATCAACAGCAACCAAATCTAATTATTCATTGCACACCTAAGGGTTTCAAGATGGTTTTGAAGAACAAGAACCTATAATCAAAAAACATTACAATTGTCTCATCCTTTCACTTGGCTATCYCATCATGGTGTACTCAGACAGCAATTTTTTTAAGCTGTGCTGAGGCCTCTAAATGCCCATAAAAATCAGCAGAAATTCACGTGGTTTTGTTTTAAAATTTGTCTCCGGAGACTACAAAACAGGCAAGTCCCAGGTCAGCCTGTGCTGGACTGAGTGACAGTGGGTATTAGCAGGAAATTCAGCCTTTCTCAGTCAGAAGGGACCAGCTCCAGAGCACCTCAGCCACCTGTGCTTGTTCTCACAGAGGCCATCCCTCTCCCAGGGAAGCCCAAATTCCCTTTTATAGCTTGACACCAGATGATAAAGATGTCAGAATGGCCTCAGAGCTGGATTCATCAGTTACTGTAGCCCTGCCTTGAGACACCAGGGGTTTGTTCTTCACAGGTTCTGGACATCCACACGTTGTTACTTGCCTCACTCCACCTTTTCTTCCAAGACCTTCACACCAAACACAGCTTCAGCAACCTGTTTCCTGTAGGTATCACCAGCAGTGGTATTTGAAGAAGTCAGCTAGAATTTTAGATGAGCCTTAAATGAATTTGGGTTCAATCCAGACCTGCAAATGCCTACATTAACAGAAGCTGCTCTCTCCAGCATCCCTAGCAAACCAGCAGGAGAGATTATGGAAATTTTCCTCACACATGCACACTGAAGTGGCTGGTCTGTTACCAAGGCTTCTTACAGCCTTGGAAGTCAGCCCTGAGCACTCATATACAAAGATGTTTAGGTCTTCAGTTAATGTAAGTYACATCTCCTGCTATTCTCACTGGTAATTTTCTCTAGCTGCATTTCATCTCTTAGGCCTTGAACATTCCACTTTAGGCTCCTTTCCAGAAACACATAAAAACCATTATCATTCAGATACAGCACAGGGAATAAAGGACAGGCTCACATCTTAGCAGTCATAACTAAAATCAACCTACTTTTTTTTTTTTTTTCCTTTTTAAACTTCATCAGTCATGCACTTGCACATTTCTCTAGGATTTTTCCTTCTGGCTCTGTATTGAACTCCTGTTCCTCAGTGATGCTGAAATATCTAGAGTAAAACTTTTAGTGTGCACCAGATCAAAGCCTTTTTCTAATAAAATTTTGGAAACAAGAAAAAAAGCTTTAAAATAGCTGAGAACAGCCAGACAAAATCAKTCTTAGTTATAACAGAATTGCTATGATATTCATAAAGTTAATCATACCACTATCTTCCATCAACAGTCTGATATCTTCTAGACCCTGCAAATATTTATTTTAATGCTAAACTSTATTCTGTATGAATTCATTAAAATATTTCTAAGGCTTAGCTAGTTTTATAGACATTAAGTAAAAAAATACTGAAAATTGGTAATTTCTGTATCAAATGCTAAAATCCTCTCAAATAATTTTAGTTACACAATGAATTATTCAATAATTGAAAAAGACCACAATCACTGCTGATATGACTTTGGACTATACATTTTCACACCAGTTAAAGAYTTCTCTTTAGGAACTTTCTATTCCTTTGTCCTAAAACTTTGTCCCCAAATTCAGAATACAACCACCAAACTGAAAATTARGTGAGTATTTGTACTGCTATGGAGAGACTGAGACTTTTGGTCTCAGTAATCCAGGCTTCTGTAGAGCTTCTCATGCTTTAAACACTCTTATTGTCTCAGGCACTGGGTGGCTTTTTAGGCATATTGTTTATAAGTATTGCAGAGTAAAGTCTTTCCTTCTTAATTGCTTTAAAATAGTAACTATTTAAATTCTATATTTTAAAAAATGTTTACATGGAATTAGTTATGAATTTTCTCTTACTGAAAGGATCAAATACACAAAGCTACCACAATTGTACTTTTCACCATACATGAGTAAAAGAAGTTATGGTTAACTGCATAGGTCAAAATTTCTATTAAACTTGCTTGATRTTTTTAATACTAAGGACTATTACAACCTCTGCAATACAGTTACAATGTCCCCCCTTACATAATTTGAATATAAATCTTGTGACTTTAAACTTTTCRTCAACAATAGTGAAGAAATGTAACTAAAATATGCCGGGACATGAACGTGTGAACAGTTCTGCAGTCACTGTTGAGTGTCTCTGCAAGATCAGCCTGCAGAGTGCCCAGTGCATGTCAGCTGCCAGAGCAGAGTTTGACTGCTCACACCAACAACCTGCACGGTGGCAATTGGTGCTGCTCCTCTTGTAACCATGGCACCCCAAGATGTGGCTCTAGAGATGGGTTTTGTGGCCTCATTTTCCACAGTCTTGTGCAAGAAGTTCTCAAATGACACACAAGGTGCAGGGGGGTCACTGCTGCTCAAGCAGCTCTTTCTGCCCTTAGAAAGGTGTGGTGAAKGTTACACGTGCATCAGAGCCTTCAAAACCTCCCTCAGTGTCTGTGGATACATCTACAGGCTTTGAATATTTTACCTACATCCTCTCAGGCCAGAAAGGGAAATAATAAAACAATAGAAATTCTGTATTTTCTGGGCATAGATACACCACAAGCCTCTCTATGTCTTTCTCTCTTCTTTCACCCTTAACCCCCTAATACATCTTAAAGCTCTGCCAAGATATCTAGGTTACTGAATCTGAGATAAACTGCCTGATAGGTATTGTTCCCTGTGGACTTTGGGCCCATTAGCAGGACAAATGATCTGCAATTAATGTGCTCAGAAGTTTTGATTTGGGGAGSGGGGGGTGGAGGGGACAGGGGAAGAGGAAGAAAGAAAATGAAGAAGGTAATTTTAATGCCTTTTTTTTCTCTAAGGGCTTGTTTGTCTGTGCAGGTAGAGTTTATTTAGCATAGCTGGAACTGACCTTTTGTTCAGGCTCTTCTTTATACTTGGATAAACTGACAAATAGCTCTGTGATCCTTGGATGAAACATACACTTCTACCCAGTAAAAATATACAATTTCTACAATCACACAGGTGTACCTATGCTTATAAATATAATTCCCATTTGAAATTAGAAAACAGACCTGCAAAGGCTTTCAAACACAACCTCAGAAACTAGGTACACAGTAAAACTCAGAGATGACCTTTGTATTTTAAGTTCTAATACTTAGCCTTCAACTATCCTGTATTATTTAAATTCTGTTTACAACATTTTATTCATATCACAATTATTTACAAATTGACAATATAAAGAGTATTTTCTTTTTGTGTATCTTTATGCCTAACTTATTCTTTGGCAATGATTCCCAGCTGATTAATTCACTACTCCTAATATTTTATTCTAAAAAGTAATAAATCAACAAAATAAATCCTATAGTGGTCTTCTTGGCTCTCCCATGCTAARCTAGTACCTACAAGGTCATTTCTAGCAAGGCCATTTGCTTTTAATATAATCTTGAATGGCCCACTGAAATTGAGAGAGGCCGACTTAAATATCCAGTGGTTAGTTCATGTCTTTGAATCAACCAGAGCAAAAATTTGAACCTTTAAATACCACCAGGCCACACAGGTGTCCTGGCTACTGGGCTAGTTAGCCATCCTGGGATCATTTCTGGCCCCCTCTGGATCTTTTTTCCTAGCCCTTACTAGTGGATTTTTGATTAAAACATGTATATTYCTCATGAAAAGCCTTAGTCAGGAAACACAGCATTTTCAAACAGAAAAGTGTTCCCTTGAAAAACTCCAGTTCAGCTGTGGTTGCTATGGATAAGGATGTAAATCTTTCACATGCATAAAATCATATAGATTATCCAGCTCTCCTTTTACTTTGCCTAGCATGTTTTTCACATCTAAATGGGCATCATAAAAAGACTTAGCTCCAGCAATTAAGGACATGCTAAACCTCAATGTGTTGGACTGGATTTTCACTGGGCTGAATTCAGTTCTGTAATTCCCAATGTCATTCTTTCATGAAGCCTCACCCTCACCTCCAGACACACTAGCAAGGAGAGCTGATATTCCACCCTATCTTTCAATATCTTCAGAATCCCTCACCAAAGAGATTTAAATATGCCCATAGAGAAATAATTTGCTGATACTGTTTTTTCAAAACTATGAAGTCCCACAGTTYTGTTTGAGCCCCACTACATCCCTGACTTCAGGAATGGAGTAATTTCTCTAGCCTTTCTAGAAATTTTCACAAATKACTTCCACACTTTAGGATTTCTTTTTCCACACAGTTCAGAAGCTTATTGAAAACATGATAAGAAAAACCACAATCAAAACAACCTCACAAGGTTGGTAGACCCAAACATGGATGCTTAATTTATTATATGAACTATTGAAAACCTTGRCACTGATAATTGTCTTGATAAAATGACTGTGAAGCAGCAAGGAAGATGCAAGTGACACGTTATTTACACTGTGATACTGTTTTTCATCTAATTTGCACACAGACTCAAGCCTTGCAGTTTTTACACTTCATTAACAAAATTCATTATACCTAATACACATGGCTTCAATCTGTCTGCTCCTGGGGCTTTAAGACAGATCTGTGTATCTTTGTTAGGTGAAGCCTACTACAAAACTGTAAAATACAGCCAGGCAGGGAATGCCTTGCACTTCCCAGTCCTGAGAATTGCTACTTGAGYTATCTCCAAATGCCTAATTCACCTACTGATTGACTCTTTACTCTTTCCTTSACACCTGACTCCTGTTTTTACTGGATTTGGATATTCAAGGATTTCTTCCTGTCCTCCATGAATGCCCTTTCTTGTCCTGATTTTTCACATTGCTTCAAACACTTTTGAACAAATGTCGTTATTTTGCTAATCCTCTGCACGGAGTGGCTATGAGAATTTTAATTTCCTTTTAAAATCTGCATAGTATTTGATCATAAATTCACAGGAACTATGCAAATCATTCCTTGCAGAGCTGCACTGATTCCCAGTAATATCACTGCTATTTTGTATTTTGACGTACAACTTGTTCTCTCGCTGTGTCTGCCATTTGCTGCTTTCTTACCTTCAGTTGTTTTGCAGTTCTCTGCTAATTCTGATGACCTTTTTCCTTGTTCCCACTACTAGCTTTTAAAGCCAGATGGTTTGCATAACCCATGAGAATATACTAATTTATGTTTCAGCACTTTCATTTCTCATCTTGTCCTTTCCACAGAATGCTTTTCCCTCCTTTTTTTGTTTCTCCTCTTATAGTGCTCAGATTTCTCTCAGTGTTGTCAAAATTGATTTTCTGAGGTAAAGGGACCTTTTGGCTTAGTGAAACCACTCTCCTGCAAGACATAAACAGTCATGTAACAGACCTCAAGAGCAGAAATGTTCAAAAAGACCAKCCAGTATCAATACATTTGTTTTGCAATTTCTGTTTTCTTAATCAAGTATTGCCCTTTTTTGCATCTGAGTCACCAACCTTAACCACAAAGGAAAGGAGGTGACTTTGCACCAATTCTAGAAGCAATGATTTTTTTTTTTTCCAGTACAGAGGTTCGTAGTTTTCTCACAGAGCAAAACTGAGAGGACAAGAGTTCTCTGCAGCTGTCTGTAAGTGCCCTTTGTTCTCCCCATGAGCTCCCACCCAGCCCCTCTGCCCCAATTCTTGGAAGTGAGCAAGGAGGAAAGTCTCTGCTCTTCCAGGCTTAGCCTGTTCTGTGGACTTTTGTAATTTGCTTGTCCACTCTATGGCAAAGCCAGTTCATGCACTAAAATTGTTACTCTTTTTAAATACCTCGAGCGTGTCTCAGTCTGGTTAAAGGCAGAGATGAAGCATGTCATGTGTAGTTAGAGCTGGTTACCTGAAGGTCGTGGGAATCTGAAAATTCAGGGAGGAATAAAGCAGATGTTTAGGTGACAGAGGGGGCTGGGACCACCATCATATGGTGTGGCATGGAGCTGGCTGTCCTGGCCCTGTATGGAGACATGGCACCTGTGATGTGACCCCTTGGTGGCTGTGTTAAAGGCTGAATATTGCTACAGTGAATTTGTGAGAAAGGGAGAGCCTGTGAATCAGGAGGGACTCCATGAGCTTGAGACTCCTGATCCCTCCGGGCAGCCTGGACTGGTGGTCCCACTTGCACAGAGTGATTTGGGGACAGGAGGGGGAGGATGAACACGTCACACATGTGAATGTCCCCCAGGAAAACTCACAGAGGTGTTTACCTGAAGGCTCTTTAAATCCTTTGGAATAGCCAGTAATTTTCTGTGGAGAAAGCATTGGTACACAAACAGCTGCTGAAAGGACCACAGGGAGGATCCACTCAGCTGGCACATGTTTCAGGACAAAACTTTGATAGGGTGGATTGGTTTCACAGAATCCCAGAATTTGTAGGGTTGGATGTCCCTTCCAACATCTGGAGGGACATCTGGAGATCACCTTGTCCAACCTCCCTGCCAAAGCAGGGTCACCCGGAGCAGGTGACACAGGAACATGTCCTGTTTGGACGTGGGAGGGTTTGGAAYGTCTCCAGAGAGGGAGACTCCATGACCTCCGTGGGCAAGCTGYTCCAGTGCTCTGACACCCTCAACGTAAAGAGGTTACCCTCTTGTTGAGGTGAAACTTCTGTGTTTCAGTTTATGGCCATTGCCCCTGTACGGCTCCATTGTCTCCCCGTACAGGTGTGCTAAACAAGCACATTAACTCCCTTCCCATGCCCAGCCATCTTTACGGGGGCTGCCGGGCAGGATCCCGATCCCCGCCAGGGCCGGTGAGGGCCGGGGGAGCCCCAGCGCTGCCCTTGCCCGGGGGAGCCGCTTCCCCGCGCTCCCGGCGGGGCGGGCAGGGCGGAGCGGGCGGCGGGGAGCGCTCCCCCCTCACGGCAGCCGGGCGGGCCGGGGCGGGGCCGGGGGCGGGCGGCGCTGGTCGCTGTCCTGGGTGTTGAATCTGCTGCGGCTGCCGGAGCCGGGGAGCGGCCGCGGGAGGCACAGGGCGGGCGGGCGGCATGGAGTGAGGGCTGGCGGCGGCGGGCAGGGGAGCGGGGCATGCGATGGGCCAGGCATGATGGGGACGCTCGGCTCCGTCCTTCCGCTGCTGCTGCCGCTGCCGCTGCTGCTGCTGCTGCCGCCGCCGCTGCCGCAGGTGCTCGCCGCCGCCCCGCGCATCCAGCCGCCCTCCGCGGGGGCCGCAGCCGAGGCGCGGATCGGTGAGGGGGGCGCGGGGCTGGCGGGGAGCGCACCCCGCGCTGCTGCCCGGGAGCTTCCCCGCGGGCAGCTCGGCAGGGCCCCGGCGGCCGCGCCCGCACGGCGGACGCTGAGGGGCCCGTCCGCCCGTCCCTCTCCAGCGGCTCCGGATAAGCGGCCCCGTCCTCTGGTCCCTCACCGCCGGCTCCGGAGCTCCGTCCTCTGGTCCCTCACCGCCGGCTCCGGATAAGCGGCCCCGTCCGCCGGTGCCTCCGCACCGCCTCCCACTGCCGGTCCCCGTCCCCGGGTCTGTCACGGCCCGCTCCCGGCCCCTCGCCCCTCCTGCCCCGGCGTGTCCCGCCTCGGGGGACAGCCCTGCGGGGCGGCTCTCACCCGCTGCCCCCGCATGCTGAAAACTTCCGCTCACGAGGCCCCTAAAATCGAGGTGCGCCAGTGGCGAGTCCCCGAAAATGCTTCGAGCCTCCACATATTTAACCCTTCTCCCGGTTTGCTGGATTCAGCCCGCCGAACTGCCCGTGTATTTGGAGACAGGAAAGCTCCGGGCCACAATCCCCCAGATGCAGCCTCTGGTGGAGTCCCCCCTCCAACTCGTGCTGCTGGAGGTGGAACTCAGCCCTGGCTCCGGGTTAAGGCTCTTTCAGAGCTGTCAGAACATCCCCAGTGCTGCCCAGTGCCAGGACCATTAAACAGCAGCTTTGTGTTGAGACATTCTTGACCGACCTCTTCTTCATTTAGGAGGTACCATCTGCACTAAGCATCCCCCCCTAGGAAGTGACCCACACGGGCATGAAGGGATCCTGGAAACAAACTCTGTCCGTTTCAAATCGATGCAATTCTCCTGTGACACTCTCCCTGGCAGTTCTTTCCTTGCATTGAGACATTCAGCACTGTATACTCACCTGAATTGTCTATTAATATCTATTTATAGAGTCACTCTCATTCCACTTACAGTATCTTCCCAAAGCTCGCTTTAAGTCAAGAAGGTCATGACTGGGAGAATTTTGTATTTTTTCGCATTTTAATATCTACCTAGGGTGGTTATGGAGATCAGAGTGAAAGCTAAACAAACTATCCCTAAGAAATCTTTTTCTAAGACAAAAAAATTAAATTCCTTTAAGAAACAAAGAAAGCCTTCCAGAGGAACATTGCTGCAGTTTTACTCATGTACATTCTGTTTATTAAGAAGGAATTAAAATCAGCTGACCATGTTTATAATGAGGATTCAGTCAAGTGGCAATAAAAATGAGCTATTATGCTTGCTGTAGTGGAGGTAGTGATGCAAGGTTTTAAAGAGAAATGGCTTGGACTGGATTTATCCATCCCTCTTCTCTCCTGGTTGCTATAGATATGGACTGTTTCTCCTAATCTGCTGAAGAGAAAGCTTGCATAAAAATGTTGCAAGTAATAGCTGTAATTTTTACCTCTAATAATGCAATAGCCTGCCCTGTGCTTTCGAASTAGTCAGATTTTGATTCTCTCTCCCTAAACACAAACTGCAAATCAGTTTGGGTCACAGAGTATTTTTTCAGTTTGTTGTAGMTGAAACACAAAAACAATGTGTGTGTTTGTCACTTCCCTGCAGCTTCCCCGTGCTCCTGCCTCGGCAAGGATCCCTGCCTGCCAGTTAAGGCTGTCCTTGCATGGAGGGGACTGGGGGAAGAGCAGCCTTGCTTTTACACAATGAATCCACTGCTCTGGAGGTATAATTTGGAGGCATTTTAAAGGCAGCAAAACAAGCTGAGACTCCCTACTTCTTGCTGGGATAGGGACCTCACTGATATGTCAGAGATCTCTGTGAAATATGGGAAGGGATTGATTGGGTTTGACAAGATGCAGGAAAATGTTTGCATTGCTTGAAGTGAAGCAGTTTTAGCTGTCTCTTCCATTAGAGTTCCTTTACTTCTTTTATTGACCAGTGTTTCAGATCTCATTAATCTTGAGTTCAAACTATTTACTATTGTGGATTCTGTTCAATTTTGGAGTACAGTTTTTAGACACAATCAGGGGACATAACTGTAATTGTACAAGGTATCCAAGTTTTGGGATATTTTCTGGCTATATGTGTAAGATACTAATTTGGTTTCTTCTTGTGCACAGTCCCATCTTCTTTAATTGAAARTTGAAGACAGACAGATGCACTATGAGACCTCTAGAATGAGTGCTGAAAACTGTCTTAAAAACAAAGTAATTATAGAAACATATTTTTATTGGATTTTTTCCCCCATTATTTCAGGAACTCTTCCTAAAAGTTGTTCGAGAAGCAGAAGTTCATGACCTTTACCATTTCATGGAATGGATTAATCCAATTTCATTAWTTCCCTCCTTTCTATGGTCAACTTTTGTCTGCACTTTCCAGTATAGTGAGCATCTTTGAATGTTGACCTTTATTTTGCAACATAATTACAAACTTTAAGAAATTAGAAGATTTAAAGTTGGAGTTAACTAAGATACAAGATTTGAACTCCTGCTTCTTCTGCCTCTATAATTCATGAAGCTTTGTAGATTCTTCCTGTGGTGAGGTGTTTTGTTAAGGTGCAATTACCGACAGAAGCACATATTCTTCCATTTCTTGGCATTTACTTTCATCATTCATCATTCTGTGATGATTTATGGTAACATTTTAAATGTGAAGAAATAAGGAAAAGTAAAGTCTTTTCCCTCTCTCTTTTTCTTGCCTAGTTCTAGGCCAGGAGAGGCCATTCTTCTCTTTTTCACAGAAAAAAAATCAACTGAGTACATAGTAGTATTCATTAGTCTTTAATGAAACACTGGGGTTGGGATTTTAATATTCTAAAGAAATCTTTATTAATTTATGAGAYACAGTTCACTTAGGATTATGGAACTTCTTTTTAAGTGTTTTACAAAGTAATTGTCTGTGGAAAAATACGTCCTGATCGTATTTGCTCAGTTCCAAAGATTTGGGTTTTTCCACTCTTGTGTTGGTGGTCATAACACTAAGCAGTACCTTCAATAAAAACTGCAGCTCCAACTACTGACATATTTTCATTGTTCAGCCTTTTAAGTAGACTAATTGATTCAGAAAGTTGCAGTGGTGCTTTTTTTTCATTTTAGGTAGGCTGGGTGAGATGGAGAGCTCAATAACAAAGTAAGCTGTGAACATTCTTAATCACGTTCTTTCATTAGTACTAAACCACTGCTACTTTATAGCAGAGGTTGTCCTCRTATGTTTCAGAAGAGAGTAAATGTGCTTGCTGCAGTGCCTTCACATTGACCTCTAATGTGTATAATGATGCTTATTACCTTCAGTGATTATAATTTTGCAATATAATTTGATCTTTTGTGCTGTGTGCAGTCCCATTTTTCAGTATGCATTTTCTTATTAAATGAGTACATTGATGTGCTGTGGAAATTTCCAGAAACATTTCTTGCACACTCTACGTAAATTTGTTCCATACACTGTGTAAAAGTTCCTTCTGAGTTGTATTGAAGTAATCACAGGCAGAATTTTAGTCTGTCAAATGAGTGTGAATTTACTTTTTAACTTGCTAACAAAAAGACAAGTCACATTTCAGCTTATAAATATGAAATATACTCCTAAACCTTTAGCTGTGAGTTCGTGACACATACAGTGAGCAAAGACGGTGTCTTACATTTCTCTAGGATTTAAATGTAATTGAGGATAGAAACTTTACTCAAAGACTTAAAAAATGTTGCATGTTAAGTTTAGTACTTTCACAAAGTACTGTGTGCATATTTAACCACTGAAATTAATATTTTAGAGGTGAGTTAGGAGTTGCAAGTGGCTAAAGTTGATCAGAATTAAGAAACTGCAACAGCAGGGACTTCAGTTACTGTTGGTAAAAAGCATTTCTCCAGYGCTGATTCTTAAATTGCAGGAGAGTTAAATAAGGAGTAGGACAGGTGAAAAAATTATTTATTTAGATTTTCTGCATTTCATTCAGTRTTTTGAACACTATCCAAAAGAGGCAGTGACAGAGAGCTTTTGTCTGTGGATGTCACATGGGGAATGGCAAAGAATTAAAGACATGTRTCTTGGTTTAGTTCTTGTTGGATGGATGTTACCTTAACAAAACTACCAGAGCTGTTGTTCTCAGCCATCATTGGTAACTGCTCTGAAGATCCAYGAGGACAGAAGTTTTGCTTCTTGAAGTAATTGAGCTGAAGCTCACTGAAGTCAATGTCAACCTTCCCACTGACTTCAGTAGCATTTTGACCAAAGTTCTGATTTGGGGCTTGTATTAGACTGGCTGAGAAAGTAGGAGAATTAGAGTTTTGCTGTTTGTTCAGTACAGAAAAAAAAAAAAAGCCTGACTTTCCAGTTGCATTGATTTGGAACTTCTCATAGGTACTCTATTTTTTTTTAAATGTCTTTTTGTGATGTAATTATTGATGGTGGAGTCTAATTTATGATATACTAGGAAATAAAAATAACASCAAAATAATTTAATTAAGACAAGGCTGTGTGCTTAGAATGTGAAGGATTCAGTGCAGGAAACTGAATTCTTCCCTTCATTAAAAATATTTTTGYATATCCTAGAAATGTTTTTTAAGTTATCAGTTACATTAAAAAGCAGCTTTAAGGTAGATTGATATCAAGGCATGTCTATCTGTCAGTTCCACTGAATTACAGGTAAGAACATGCATTAATATTRTTGGCATCATGCCATGACTGTTCTACTATAGCTTTTTTACTGTAACTTGTTTGTGTTCAAAGTTGCAAGTGGACAGGAAGTGAATTATTTTCTATCAGTCAAAGGAAGCAGTTGCAGGGTGCTCTTAAGGCTTTCCATAGGATTGTTGGAACCCAGGCCATCCCTCTGGCTGTCCTGAGCAGCCAAGACCCTGCCAGAGGGCTCAGAGACCCTGGCACAGAGCCCAAGATTCCTGTGGGTTTGATTATGACCCATGGAGCAAGTTACCAACCTTAGATGAAGATCTGCAAGCCATGACAAATTAAGTAGAATGTTAATGACTTTATCATGGGGTGGAAAAGCAGATTTTGGGGTTTTTAGAATGGAGGTTCAAGGGGCAAGATGGAGMAGTGGCTTTCTCCTTCTTCYYCTTGGCCTCCATCTTCTGCTGTGATGYTGGYACTTTTRGATTGGTTTAGAGTAGAAGCTCACTGTCTAWCATAGGTGATAGGTATTGGAAAGTAATTGTAAACATTGTACACGTAGTTTTTAGTATAAAGACATAACACTCCCCCGGGGGCAGGCAGAGTGCCTGGAGTGTCTTGCTGGACGGATCTCAGCTGGACAGGAATAAATATTTTATAGATAAGGAACAATAAACAACCTTGAGACCGAGAACTGAAGAGCTCTGATTCCTTCTTCAAGTGCCGGGCTGGGAAAAGAGACTTTAACATCTCTCGAGGTCAGTGACCAGCGAGAGGCCCCGAAATAGGATGGGATTCCTTGGGAGTGTTTCTGTGTTCTTGTTTGTCTTACTGACTAAGAGAAAACAGAGAAGTTTTTGGCAAGATAATCTTGTCTGTGCTTCCTATCAGAGTGTGCCCCAGCCCTTYCAAAGCTCCCCACAGCACACCATCATGGTGCCATGACGTCAGCCAGCCTGCTGAGGGGGAATTGCTCCTCCTCAGATCCCGGAACATTTGGGCACCTCTGCTGACACAGCCCAGGGCAGGTCATGTTGACACTCTGCTGATAGACAGGCAGTGGCCTGTGTACTTTGTGACTGTGAGCAGTGTGGGTTACAGACAGCTCTGTGCTGAGCTGCCACGGCGAGGAAAGTGCAGCTGCAGTCCCTGGGGGTGCTGAGCTCATTGAGAAGCAGGAGCTGAGGTCCCCTGTGTCAGTCAGATTTCCATTGCCTGGAAAGAGAGCATAAGAACATGAGCTCAGATGTAGGTGGTTGCCATCATTCATATGTATCCAAGTCTGTAAGAAGGCTTGTACAAGTCAAAAGGCAGTGTATATTCCAGCTGCCTGAGAATGATACATATTTCAGTCTCATCTCACTGACAATGTAGCCTAAAATTTAGCTAAAATCTCTGCAGTTATTCTTACAAAATCAGTGTATCTACTGTCTTGCTAAAACCTGTGTTGGTTTTTAGGCARCACAGGCAGATTTGGGAGGAAATTCAGTAGCTGGAGGAAAGATTGATTTGGTTTTGGTCATAAATTTGGCAGAGGATGGGAAGTCACCAAGAGGCAAAGTTCACTGCTAGCTTCCATTACAGGAGTGCTGAGCTGGATGTGTATTTGGTTGGGCTCCTGGTCATTATTAATAATCCAGGAAGGCAGTGAGTAATATTGTTGTTGGTCAAACAGTTTTATATTTGCAAATGAGCAGTAAGCAGGTGAAGATGCAGATGAAGAAAGGAAGCAAGCAGAAGAAAAGCATATTGGAATAAGAAATTAAATCTTTAGAATAGGAGATCAAAAATGGAGATTAGTGAGTTATGTATGATCTGTCAAGATGTAAATTTAAGATTTAATGGAGTTACCTTTTCTCTTGGAAGAAACAGTTAATTGCAGCAGCAAACTTGAGATGTTCAGTGTATCAGTTTGAGGCATGAGAAAATGGAGTAAGGTGACTAGAAGGATAAGGGATTGGCAAAATAAAACTATTAACTCATTCTTTCAGACCAAAGCTGTGGCAAAAAAATGAATTCAAGAAGTACATATACACTATTGGAACCTGCTCTGGGAATAGAAAGGATTTATTTCTCTTTATGTAAGGGTTGGGAATCATCTAACTAAATGTAATTAATTGAGCTAATCACTCTAGGCTCCTTTTAACCTATTTCTAGTTTATAAATTTCAATTAATTTTACCCAACTGTACATATCCAACACAGGTCAGATAGATGTCTCCCTGAGTGCAGCTATTGCTTTTCACTTAGTATTATCTTAATTCATTTCCCAGGCTAGGACAAGTATCTGTAAATATCTACAAGGTAGGTACTGCACTTCAGCTCTTCAAAAATCAGATGCTCAGGTTAAACTTGGGGAGAGCTGAACACATGTGGAGAGTGATTCACCTGTCTTTCCCCACTAGATGAGACTAATGAAGTAGCTTAAACTAAAGTTAGGTTGCTTGAGGCTCACCAGCTAGATTTCTTCAAAACCTTTTTGAGATCTATAGGTCTTTCCAGTGAGCTGTGTAGGGGCTTCTGTGGGTAGTCAAGCAGGTTTGTCACATAAGGGACTGAAGTGAGGTGGCTGATGGATAACTGTGATACTTGAAAGAAATTTCTCTGAGAAAATCAGCCTCTGGTAATCGCAAACAAGTGAAGAGGACCTCCAAATGAGACAGAGGAGAAATGGGCATAACAGAATGAGCAAGCAAAGGAAAAAAAAAGCAGGTAAATGTGCAGGAGGTCTGCAGGCAAGACAGAGAAAAAGGCAGGGGAGTCTGGTATTAAGAGAGCTGAAGGAAGGGGACCATGAAGACCTGGTTATGGACAGTCAAGGGAATGCATGTTAATGTGTACATAAATTAATGAGCTTTCTTATGTGAGTTTTAGGGCCTTGATTTGTGAGGTGGTAAAAGGGTTCTATATTCACCTCAACCATTCCACAGTGTCAATACATTACTGCATTCCCAGTAAGAGTTTGACATTCAGAACAGCTACCCTCGTCCAACAATTAGAGAGTTTTATTTCTTAAAAGATTAGAGGAACTTTATAGATTTTACTGGTTTTGAGAAGGAATTTCTTGGAAGTAGCTTAGTAAATTACCACATCTTACTGTGGCTTTTCCCCCTATAGTTTGTTTCAGCAAATGGTACTTAAATACCACACCTAGTTTGTTGATACACAGTGTCTCTGGACAGAGGGTTAGTGCTTACAATGCCTACCTCTTTTGCTTCCAAGTAACACATTGATTAAACAAGCTGTTTTTACATGTAAAATGAGTAACTAGAAGTTTTATGGGAAGTACAGCTGGTTGTAGTGGGTGTAAGGTCTCTTCTTTCARTCATAGCTTAGCAGCATGCAAAGTTGGTTACATAAGTTTTGAAATTACAGYCAGCAAGAACAAGGTAATGTGTAGAGATAGTTGTGCCTCCAGAATGTCACATACTTCCAGATGTCCTCATAGAAAACAAAGCAGTGGGGACCAAACATACACTACATATTGCAATGAACTTACTAAGTTCAACTAAACTCAGGAAATATCCAGATACATGGAAGCCCCCCTGTTTTACTCCCTTTCCCCCAATTAATCTTTGATCTCTCAAGTTTGAACCTCAACATATTCTACAAGGTACCTTATGAAAATAAGTTGTGGATGCTGAATGAGATGTTTTGAATTTCTGGTGCACAGAAATCTGCTCACGTTATTCTGAGATGATTAGTTGTCAGTCTGTTGCTGGCCTAAAAGGGTTAAAGATATTATAACCTCTTCTTACTATTCTGTTCTGCACCAAGAGCAGAAGTTGTCTTTTCTCAACAAGTTTTTAGTTGGTTGATGCAATTCAGTTAMACTCAGAGCAGTTGTTTAGGCAAGAACTTTACTTCACCTGGAAGGTCATGCCTCATGTGCAGGTCTGAGGAAGAGTTTGTGTGTTAAGGAATTGTGGTTTTTTTCAACTACTACCAGCCTGCAGCTTTGCAGTACACAATGGCAGTAACAAAATTTTATGCTATTCCTGACAGTGACTGTTGATCTTGCTTTTGTAAAGGGTGTTGGTTTGGATGAAAAAAAAAAAAAAAAAGACCTAAACCACAGCCTTGCTTGAAAGCAGTGAAACCTGTGCTGGTATTGGTGCTGGTGTCCATGACATGGCAACAGGGAGATGGAGTTTAGGGGTAGGATTAGTTAGGATTTTTGTTAAGGTCTCAAAGGCATGAAATCTTGACRTGTGTCTGTGTAAAAGATAGTCTCCTGTTAACCTGGCCTCTCTTACAGAGTAGATTTGTAAGTCAGACATTACATTGTATTTGCACTCTAGTGCTGAATTAAAAAAATAGCATCAAAGATTATAGGTCTTGAGTAATGTGGATAAATCACCACCAAATTATGTGAATGTCTATTCTATTTCTTTTAAGAATGTGTACATTATTGTTTATTTCTCTTGGAAAAATRGTTTGTTATAATTTTAATTTGTAGTGTGTAATCCTTTATATATAAAATACTTACATTTCAGCTTTATTTGGTCTCTGTTGTGGTAGATGTTAACTATCAAATACCTTCAGTGAGCTATTACTCATGAGATCTTCCTTCCTGTTCTAGATTTCAGCAAAGCTCAKTAGTCTCAGTATGTAGTCAGTCAATGCTTTACTCAAACTAGCAAAGTCTTCCACCAAGCCTCTTCTGAGACCTGGCCACACCTCCCAGCCGAGCTCCTCAGCAGCTGAAAACTGGCTCTTATCTTTAWGGCCTCAATCTGTGGATTATGCAACTCCTTCCATTTGTTGGAGATGGCTGTACTCACTGGTGACTATCCCAGTTCTTGCTTTAACATCCTGAAGGAAGAAAAAAAAAAGGAAGGGAAAAGGAAATTTGGGAATTAGTCATCTGTCATGACTGGAGATAGCTGAATATTAATGAAAACAAGATACCAAGCTAAATATCATCAAGAATTTAGGTAGGTCACCTTGGAGGTAGCAACACAGTTGACAGACATAACTCCACCCCAAATATTCTTCAGTGCAGAGTATTCATTAAATTTTGATTTTTGCTTGGTCTGTATTTAAGAAGTGTTTGTTTGGCTGTGCTTCTTTTTTTTTTCCCTCTTGGAAACTGGGGTCAGGTTCTGCAAATTTGTGTTACCTCAATTTTAAAGTTGTTAAAATATTCTTGTTAGTACTACCTACCTGGAAATTTATTTTAGTTAACTGGTCAGTTCATAATTACAGTTTACCAACATATATTAGATGCAGGGGATAAATTCCAAGGACAAAAAGCAGCTATGAAAATTGTATATTCAGAATAAATGTGACAAGAATGAAAACTGAAATTTTGAAGGAAAACCCAAAGCTAACTGAAGCTATCCATTGTAAGAGCTGCAGAAAAATAAAAATAAAACAATCATGTTCTTTGGAAGCAATCACTCACGCTTTCAGACAATAGAAAATTTATAATGCTATAATCAAGTGGCATTGAAAAACAGAATGGGAAGGTTGTTTTAGTACTATATGTGCTGGGTTTTATGCTGCCCAGCAAAGATCTAAGGATGAGGGTGGGTTATTTTCTGTCCATTTGGTTTTGTTTCTCTGAGTAACACCTGCTCTAACGAGTTTGTAATCTGAAAGTAAATAACTGAGCAGGGAGGAGGAAATGGACGCAACACACAGGCTTGAGAATAAACAGCTGTCAAATGGCTGCTGGTTCAGAAAGTGGAACACACAGGTTTGATGGAGAACCTGATACAGCTTGAATGAAGGAACTGATCACACCCAGTTGTCAAACTTTCCTAATTGAAGAATTACTTGAGAGAATTCTAGGACAATATGTTATCCTCTTCAGATAATGGAACTGTTTTCACAGTTTAGCAGGTAGGGAAGAGCTCTGAAAGRATCAGCTACCCGCTGATGGTTGTAAAAGGAGTGTGGTTGTGCTTCTTTYCCTTGCAGTTTAGAGAGGCTCATGCCAGAGAGACTAAATTAAATAGTAGTGCATTAAAAGGGGATGAGCTTCACCTAAGTCTGCATGAAACTGCCAGAATCTGAACTTATGTTACATATGTTTGGCCACCTAACACTCTTGTCATTCAGTGGTTTTCTTTTTGTCCATCTGGAATTAGAATAAAATCAACTTTTTTCAGATGAAAGTTCATCCCTGCACAAGGAGACTCTGCCATCAAGAGAGGCATATAAAATACAACCTTTAATGAGTAGTTTCACCAGTTTTCCTGACTTTGTTTCTGTGTTTGGTATAAGTTAGAGGGGTACAGGTTCAGTTCCTTTTGATGCCACTGGTTTTAATCCAGGGTTCCTGGATTTAATGGGATTTAAGACACCAAATATTTAAACAGAGTTGCCTGATTTTATAGAATACGTTTAGCTCTATTTGAGACAAAGCATTACCAAATAAATATTTGAACATTTTCTTTRTAGTCAATTTTCCATTGTCTCTGTCATAGTCTGAAGATAGTCTTGGCTCAGGAGCTCCCACGTTTTCCTTCTATTTGATAAAGCTACYCTGCTTAATTTTTCTCAGTGTGGGGAATTCTTCTTGTCAGATGATGGGCTTTGGTGGTTTGATGGAGTTCCCTTTTACACCCTTGATCCCACAGAATGGGGTGTGAGTGTTACCTTGTGTGGGAATGTCACCACTCTGGGAAACGAGGGCAGTGTTCTGCTGGCCACAGCTAAGTCACTCCCCAAGCCTAGACAACGTTCATGTTCAAATGAAAAGCAAGTATTCTACTCTATGCAGAGTTCAGTAAAATAATTATGATACAAAAAAAATAGGTGCAGAGAAAGATCACATAACATTCCATAACCTGTAATCTTTACCAGACTGTGGGAGTAAAGTAATTGTCAGAATGCTTAATTACATTTCCCAGGGACAGATTATTTTTGGTGGAGTCTCATCCCTCAAAATGCATACTGACTTTACATGAAGAACCTGCCTTTCTGCTGTGGTTTCTCTTGGGAGAAGGCTCATTCATACCTGGGATTTCCACCTACCTTCCAGCCCTTCAGCTCCTCCCAGCTTCATCATTGCCATGGAACTTTTGGAAAGTCCTTCCCAGTTGTACAGATGTCAACTAAACACCACTTTGAAAAAAAAAACAAARCCAAAACAACGCAAAACCAAAAAAAGAATCCCCCAAACCATTTACACACTGCCAATACAACTCTTCCTGAGCACACATTATTGAGCTGCAGTCAGAGTACTCTTCTATTATCTGTTATGTTGGAGTCASTATGCAACAGTTGCTCTTTTTCCTAGTTTTTGTAAGTAAAAGTTGAAGTGGCAGCTCTGTTGGAAATAAGTTAATTTCAGTAGTTTCTTACTACTTTTTCCCACCACAGTATTTTAAATTATATTTATTCATAATTTATTTTTAGTCACATTTCATTTGTGGATAATGTGTGTCAGTTATTATGATGATAGTTTTTTCACTTCATAAATCAAAGAAGAGCTATTTCTGTAATAGTTTATTACCTGAAAGCTGTGATTAAGTCTGTCTGTTTAATTTTGGTAGTGATTGCCAATGCAAAGAGTTAAGCATGTGCCCAACTATCAGTAAATGCTGTTGTCACTCAGTAAACGTGAGAGGTCGCCCTTTATGCTTTCAGCATGGAAAAATATAGGTCACAGCAGTTTTGTTCTTTGAATTTTTGTAGAATCCAGACCTTTATTTCACTCATTTAGTTGGTAATTGAGCACTTTGATGACATCAAAATTTTACACACTAGAAAAACTTATAATTCCAASTTCATAGTGCTGTCCCTTGCATGYATATTCAAGGTTACTCAAAGAATTYATTGCATTTCCAAGYAAGATACTTATAACAAGGTTTCTAAAATGAGACTRGATAGAAATTCCTAAAATTGCCTTGAATCTGCTGTTTGTAGTGCCTTGTGCAATAAAAAGACTTCATGTATTTAACTTTTTAAAATATGATATGGCACAAATCTGGATGAGCTAGAAGGTCTGGTTTTCATTCTTTTCCAATGAGTAGGATGTCTGCTGACATCCAGGAAGGACTGTAAAAAGATGCAAATGCATATTTCTCTGAAATCAGATTGGTGCCAAAAATCCACTAACTGATGCTTTACAACTGCGTGAAAACTGAAAGAGGTTATTTCTCCTTTTCCAAAGATGATTCTCAGTATGCATATTGCCAGTGCTTCCCCAGAAGAATGACTTGAGCTCTGGACCTTACCTTACAGACCAGGGAGATAACTGCATAGTTACAGAAAAAATAAATATAAATTCCTCTCAGAATCCCCAGGTGCCTCATGAATGAATTTTGTATTCACTCTGCAATTTCTCAGTTCATATATTATCTGTGTGTAGTTATTCTCCATATGTGACAAATTAGAAATAACTTTTTTTTTCTTGATTTCATCTCAGGAGGTGAAAACTTATTTCTGCAAATATATCTTTTTGGAAATGTAAGCTTTTTTTTTTTAATGAAAATGGTAAGTTGCTCTAGGATAAAAAATTATKAGGGTATTTTCCTTAGAGACCATTGAGAATTCTCTCCTTACAAGAGAGACTACTGGGTGGCTGAGGGGAAAGAAAGTAGGGCAGACCTCAGCAAGTGAGAAGTCATTATGGAAATAGAWAAAAACTTTAGTTCACCTTTTCTGTTCCATCCTTACCCATGCTGAATATGAACTGGATTCCTCTGAAGAGCTTGACTGTGCTTTTTAWCTTGACCTAGAACTCTCTTAAGACAGTGTTTAAATTTAAAGGTCYTGTTAGGAGGATGTTACTGTAGCAACAGGAAAGTAGTATTTTTCAGATTTGACAAAAGCTTCAGTGTCCTTCTTGACTGTATCTTCCAGATTTCACAGTATGAATTTTTTTCAAAGTCACATATGGTATTTGTTGGATGAATTACCAAAAAATAGTCAAGTGGTGCAAAGACAAAAAGGATGATTTCAGATAGTGATTTTTAAAAGTTATCTTACCTACAGAAATATGTTGCCATTCCATTATATAAGGCTTTAAAATATTAATAAAGTGATGACTGCTGTTTTTTCATGGATCAGCTCTCCAGGCTGGTATTGGTCCTGGCAGATCTGAGGGTATTCCACAGTGATGGATGGCTGGCAGCTGGGAAGGTCACACCAATGTGAGTGTTATGATCTATTGCCCCATTCTTACCTTCCTTCCCTCAGCAAATGCCATTGGTTTCTGTCAGAGAATGATTTTGGTTTAATCTGATTTGATTCTTTGTACTATTTGCYCCTTTTGACAAGAGGAAACTGAGTAAGCACAAATAGCAGCCCTGAATAATGCTTGGGTTCACTTGCAGACTGATGGGGCCAGGAGGCTGCAGTGCTGAGGGCATTCTGAAGGATGACAGAACAATTYTGATGTGGACAAAGATTCTAGGTGCAGGAATTCAGAAACTTTACTTAGAGGAAAAAGAAATAGATATATTCACAGTAATCATGAATCAAAATTTATGCTAGGATTTGCTCATCAGGCCCTGAATAAGAAATATTTCATGAGAAACAAAATTCCGTGGATTTTTGCTATTGAGCTGCTAATGCAGGGCTAAGTGTGGGCAGAAAATGCAGTTAAATGAGTTTTTCATAACTGTGTTCTGGCCAGAAGTCTCTATATTAAAGTGCTCCCACTGGGTTCCTGTAGCCATGGAAAGGATGTAACTAACTTGGTGGGAGAAAAAGCTGTGTATTTGCAGTGTAAATTGGGTGTCAGTCCAGGTAAGAAAGTGTGACTAGAAAAATGTCACATCAAATCAGAGCACACAGACTATTATGGTCTGCTAAGCTGGATCATTCTACCCAGSTAAGCCAGGCCTCCCCTGCATCCTTCTGCCTCTGCTCTCAGACTGGGTGGCAGTTCTGTATTCACCAGTGTGCGAAAACATGGACTGTGGAGTAAGCAAGTGCAGGTGGGATTTCAGTGTGGGCTTGAGCTAATTTCTGTGCTCCAGGTGAGCAAGAAGAAACAGAACTAGGATTTGTTTTGCTTCTTGAGTGTGAAAWAATAAAAGTGCATCTTTGTGCATGACATTTGTGTGAGAGGGAAGATTCAATTGCAAGCATACTGAATTTTAAGAGACAATAGCTCAATAGGGCACTCAGAAAATAGGTAATTTAATAAAGTAGCAAGAGGTACAGTAAGTGTGCTGATTTATCATGGTCTTATATAAAATTGGTGGATATTATAACCACAGCTGAACCAACTTTTTTCATTGCCTTGGTTTACTTTCACAAATGAACAAAGTCTTAAAAAATTAGTGTGGAGACAAACCAAGGATGATAATATTAATAAGAAAGGCAGATCAGATTCAAGATCTGTTATGATTTTGTAACCTTGAAGTCACAGAGTTTAAAGAAGCATAACTTTTGAAGGYTTCTTTAAAGGAGGAAGATGAAAGATTTTTTTAAAAATAAGACTGCTTTGCTCCTTTTAATAGCACTTCTAGTTATTTGAATATGCAGTTTAAAACAAAACAGTTCCTCAAATCTTCCAGCTATCAGAACAGGTTTGTTCTAAAACAAGCTTATAGGAAGGTGTTTATCACTTTCTTTAAAATTAAAATAATGAAGGAAACATTTGACTCTTCCTCAAAAATTACTGCAGTGACATAAAATGGCAGTTCCTCTAAATCTCTGGCTGTTGTATTTAGGTTATTTGAGCAATGATTGTGAATTTTTGCTTGAAGAGCAAGGGATCTCAAATTGCTCCCAAGTGCAGTGTGGCTGTGTAGAGCTGCTGTATTTAACTTCTTGAGCCACTGGTTTTGTGTGATCATTAGATTAAAACTCTTCAGTGTAGTACAGATACTAAAGTTAYGTTTTACATGACCCAACAGAACAAGGAAATACGTTATATTTTGGGATRGTTTTGCCTGGATAGTTTTTGTGGTTTTTTGCTTTCGTTCCTTAATTGCAGCAGAAAGTATTCTTTGAAGAGGTTTTAGTTTTTTCTGCTCAAGATGTGGAATTTTTCCTTTATAGGAGCYTCTCATGTTTTAACATTTGTTTTTGCTCCATCTCAGAGCAAAAATAAAATAGAAAATTAAAGTGGATTAATGGAACAAACCACTTTAAAGTATTATTTTTGCAAAAGGTAAAATACYGAAATATTTTAAAGTTTGGTTGTTTTATGTTAAGACTGAACTTTTTCAGCCTGAACTGCAAGGTTTGTCAGCCCAAGGGCAGAGTGAAGGATTTGCCAGTCCTCATCCTGGAAGTTGTATCCTCAGATCTTGTGTGTCCATGATGGGCCGGAGAAGCCAATCTAGACCCTGGGCCAGGCTCCCCTGCTCACCTGATCCAGGAGGCCATGCTCTGGAAGGGACATTTGAAATACCCAAAAGTCACAAAATCAGAATAGAATCACAGAATGGTTTGGGTTGAAAGAGATATTTTAAAGGGCACCTGCTCCAATCCCCCTGCAATGAGCAGGGACATCTTTGACCATATCAGGTTGCTCAGAGTCCTGTCCAACTTCTTTCTTTTATCTAAAGTCCCACCATTCATATCTGGCTCAGATGCATTGTAGGGTTAGATTTAGCACAAATTAAATATTTTTATTCTATTATTTTTTCATTAGAACTATCTTAGTAGAACCTCAATTTTCTGAAAACTACATTTTTCTTTGAAAGATCTGTTGACAGTCTCCATCAGCTTTGGTTTATATTAGGATCAGAATGTTCAGAGAAGTCAATTGGTTTTGTTAAAAAGCCCAAACAACCCAAACTAAAGCAATCTTTTAGTTTTTCTTACACAAGAGCAGAATGTCACTGAAATTTTCATGGAAAGGGTGGGTTTTTTTTTACTTCTGCTTCTTGAGGTGTCTGCCACCTGGTCTAGTTTTTTTTTTTAATACCAGGAGAAGAAAGCCTGTTTCTCAACTGTCTTCAAAGAATATGTTGATTTCACTAAAAAAATGTGTGTTTTTACATGCTTTCAAAAGCTCTAGCTTTTACGAAATATCACAAAATGAGATATTTTGTAAAAATAGATATCTGTCCTCTAGTGAGAATTACAGCAAAATGGGTTCTGCACAATTTTTCAATTATTTTCTAATCCCAGACAGACTGGAAGCTACACCTATTGGCAAACCTCATGAGAAATAGCAACATGTACTAAATTCCTTTTGAACTCTAGCAATTTAGTACTCTCTCAGAAATAAGACTGTGTTATATTAGATATTTAAAAAACTGGGTTTTTTTTTTCCTCAAATTGCTTTTGATAAGAAACATTTCCACTTTTTTCTTTTGAGAAAACTTGCAGGATTGTTAGTTGTGTGGTGTGGGATTTATCTCACATCAGATCTCTGCAGCTGAGTCAGTCACTCTGTCCCATTTATAGTCACTGAAGGGGAAGAGGCACTCATGGGACTTATTTGATCTGACCTATTTTACGTGTCTGCGTCAGGAGGAGATGAGTGCTACTCCAGGAACATTTGGCAAACTGGATACATTTCCTTCAACTGCAGAAGCAGCAAAGTATGAGCAAAGGCTGTATTAGAGAAATGTAGAGAAATATGAGCTCCCCTCCAAACTTTCTGAAATATCTCCATGAATTTTTAAAATTTCAGATCTGCATCTTAACTTCAAATGGGATAGTTTCCAAATCCTCTGTCTTAAGAGTACTTTGGAGTGCTGAGGTTTGTAATATTTAATGGTGCCTTTGTTACATCYAAAAAGATATCACATAGAAGGTAAATACATTCTCATGCAAGTTTTTAAAACTAGAGAAGTTTTAAAAACTAAGAGAACCACAGTTTTTAAAAATTTTTTAAACTAGTTTTAAAAAGTTTTTAAAATTAAGATAACCACAGTAACAGGAGCTCTGTAAAAGTAGAGCACTCTCTTCCATCTCTTGAAGCACATTTTGGCTCTACAGTAATGGAGTATCTTATGACTTGGAATTAAGTGATATTTTTGAAAAGTCAATTATTTTGACTKTTTTTAGAAAGTAATCTTGTTTGTAAATAAATTCTTAGTTTGAAATAAGCAATGAAAATATAATAAGCAATAAGCAATCATGAACTTTAAACTGAAAAGATGCAGTTAAATTCCAGTTTGTTTCTAAGCTCAAAAAATTTTTGGCCATGGTATATAATCATGCAAATGCAGCAGCACAGATACACTTGGCTGCAAATGCATTCCTTCCTTCTTCTTCTACAGTATAACAAGTTTCATAAYTTGTGATGATTATTTACTTTATCATGCTTTGCTCATGTTCAGCATAGTTTGGTTTTCCCCAGGACTAACTTATCTTAGGTTATTGTAAAAATTTCAGAGATATCTTTTAGGGATTTTTCCTTCACTGTGCTTATTAGAAAATAATCCCGTCTTTAATCTGATGTAGACTGCTTTGTATATAGAGATACTACATTTTTCCAAATATCTATTGTGAACTATATAGTACTTATTTATTTTATGTTGCCACCTAACTATTGAAAATTGTAAAGCTCTTTGAAAAGATGCACTTCCAGCCTGAAGGGGTTGTCAAATTAGGTAGGATGTATAATTAATGCAAGGATTTAGAGGTTGCATAAATTAATAGTAGTGTAAAGATGATTAACAATATGCTGGTTCTGTTAACTYAATTTGACAGTGAATCCTTTTCTGTACTGCAGTAAGAAGAAAAATATTTAACTCTTTGAAGAAAGAGCAATATTGTAGTCACTGTGGGCTGAAAATCCACCTGCAGCAGGCCTGAGGGGCTGAAAAGTCCATGGATATGGGGAAGGAAGGATTGAGAACTGGTCACACACAGGGACATCTGTGCAGGCCCATGACAGCCCTGAGGGACTGGGTTTTAAGATGAGCATTAATGAATAGAGGAGAAGCCCTAACTTGGTTCAGAAGAGGAACTCCAAATGTATTAACAGAAAGGCAACAGCAAATGAGAGTAAAATGAGTTGGAGGACTCAAGTTGTTTAACTGGAGAGTGGGGGTGATGGGAGAAGAGAGAAATATTAGGAAGCAGATTATGAAGGGCTTTGAATGTCAAGTGGCCATACAACAGGATTTGATTCCTGTTTCCTGTTATGTGACATTAGGCAAATCATGACATTTCTCTGGTTTTTATGAGTTGAAAATGTGGGTAATGCTTGCATACCAAGTAGCAAACTGTGGTGGCAGCTCTGATCTTGRTGCAATGTAAATGAGATATTTAATTTACTAATTTAAAAAATTCCTAAATGAACACGGTAATGTAAAAGCATTAGATTCACACTATCCTTGAACTTACTTTTTGTAGTACTCATTAACATATTTTTCTGTAATCAAGATTTCTGCAGAGCTTGATTTCTGTATACAAAGCTTTTTATTTATGGAAAGCAAGTTTCTACAAGGTGATTTTTCTTTCTAATCTGTAGCCATATTGAATAGCTAATGAGGAAGTGTCCTTCTCTTTGTACTTCATGATCCTAAGAATTTTTWAAAAATACATAGGTAGGAGATTATACTGTGTCACTAACTGTTAAATKTAGTGTCCCTATTCATTACATAAGAGAAACATGTGCAATACCATTGCCAGCTGCAGAAGCAAATCTGTGTATGTATTGATTTTATTTTCCAAATAAGAATTTACCACATAAGATATGCTCAGAGTTTGTAAAAGCAAAATACAATACTGCAGAGAAACTACAATGTTCTGGAGGGAATACTTGGTTTTACACAGGTATTCCTTTTCCTGAAGGTTAAAAAATACTAAGAATTGAATCTGTTTGAAGTTTGAGAACTGTCATATCCATGATGATCTCACACAATACTATCTGTAAGAATTCCTGTCTTCCATGTTCAGCTGTCTATAATACCGTGTCTCATGCTGGCAGACGATGACCAAAGCTGGATTTTACATCTTTTCRCTGTCTCTTATCTGGATTTCAGTAGGATAATACTCTGTGGTTTAAAGTTACCCTTCTTTAGTAAAAGGTTGCTAATCCAGAAAAAGGCACTGGGTGAATTCAGCAGGACAGGCAGAGGTGAGTTGGATTCTGTTTTGAGCACTGGTTTCCTACAGACCAAGCTCAAAGCCTCCACCCTTGTGTGCAAGAATACCACTGGATCTGAAATGGCAAGACTGAGAGAAATTCACACAGAAAGAGAGCATTAGAGAGAAAACTTTATAAAGTTACATATTAGTCATGTCAATTGCACATGTCAATGCACTGGAAARCAGTTGGATATGACAGCAATCCAAAACCACATAATGACAAGAAGTTCTTCATAAAAATACCATGGAGCTCACTTTTGAAGATGGTAATAATTTTATTGACATTTGAGAAAACTTATCTTTTCTGAAGTTAACATTTTATGCAAAATGATTGAGAGATCTGGAGAAAACSTATATCTGAATGAGTCATTTTGTAGGTTGTTGAGTCAGTTGGTGGCTTAGGTAAATTAAAATGAAAATAGTTTTTCTTTCTGTTGGTATTTGGATATTTCCCTCATCTGCAGTAAGTAAACAATTTGCTGCTAATATCACTTGTATTTTTATTGAAACAATACTTTTGATTATGATTGGGGAAGCAAAGTGCTTCCCACTGTAGGTTAAGACCAACTTCATGACCACCTAGGGACTCTGAACATACATAGGTTGATGGGACCTGATGAGATGCATCCCAGAGTCCTGAGGGATTTGGGTGCTGTAGTTGCCAAGCCACTCTCTGTGATATTTGAAGAGTCATGGCAGTCAGGTGAAGTCCCAGGTGACTGGAAAAAGGGAAATGTCACACCCATGTTAAAAAAGGGTACCTGCACCTGGAAAGATCATGGMGCAGATCCTCCTAGCAGATGTGCTAAGGCACATGGGGAGGTGATTTCACATAACCAGCATGGCTTTGCCGAGGGCAAGTCCTGCCTGACCAATCTAGTGGCCTTTAATGATGGGATCACTCCATCAGTGGGCAAGGGAAGGGCTGCAGATGTCATTCATCTGAACTTCCATAAAGCCTTTGACAGAGTCCCTCACAACACCCTTCCCTCTAAATTAGAGAGAGAAGGATTTGGTTGTTGGAGAGAGAAGGGAGTTGGTTGGATGRTTGCACCCAGAGGGTAGTGGTCAGTGGTTGAGATCCTGATGGACATCAGCTACAATGGTGCCCTCAGGGGTCTCTACTGGGCCAGGGTTATTTGATGTCTTCACCAATGCCACAGACAGTGAGACTGAGTGCACCCTCAGCACAGTTACACATGGCACCAAGCTGAGTGGTGTGCTTGGCTGCCTGAGGGATGGGATCCATCCAGAGGCACCAGGACAAGCTCGAGAAGTGGCCCATGGGAATCTCATGAGGTTTAATAAGATCAAGTGCAAGGTGCTGCACCTGGGCCAGGACAAGCCCTGTTATCAACACAGGCTGTGSGRTGAGCAGATTGAGAGCAGCCCTGCCCAGAAGGGTTTSGGGGTGCTGGTGGGTGAGAGGCTGGACATGWCCCAGCCATGGCACTCACTCACAGCCAGAAACCCAAAAGTGTCTTGGCCTGCATCCAAAGCCCCGTGGGCAGCAGAGCAGGGAGGGGATTCTGTCCCTTTTCTCCTCTCTGGTGAGACCCCACCTGCAGAGCTGCATCCAGCTTTGGGGTCCCCAGAAGAAGAAGAATATAGAACTGTTTGAGRGAGTCCAGAGAATCAGAAAGATCTTCAGAGGGCTGGAACAGCTCTCCTATGAGGAAAGGCTGTGAAAGYTGGAAGTTTTCAGCTTTGGGGTGACTTTTTAGTGGCCTTCCAGTACCTGAAGCTGGGCCTGTAAGGAAGCTGGAGAGGGACTTTTTACAAGATCATGTAGTGACMGCAGAAGGGGGAATGGCCTTAAGATAAAGAAGGGTGGGTTGACATTAAATATTAGGAAAAAAATCTTTACTATCAGAATGGTGAGACAAGGATCAGGTTGTCCAGAGAAGTTGTGGATGTCCCATCCCTGGAACTGTTCAAASCCAGGCTGGATAGGACTTTGAGCAAGCTGATGTAGGGGAAGGTGTCCCTGCCCACAGCAGGGAGGTTGAAACTAGGTGATCTTTAAGGTCTCTTCCCACCCAAAYCATTCAATGATTCTGTGACCCAAAACATATTTATAATGTCCAGTGTAATAAAATCTCTACTTACACAAAAAGTTGGTTTTGAAGCATGGAGATTTGGACTGAGAAGACTTTGGGGAGTTTACTTGACAGCTTTGTAGTTCTGATAAAGGAAAAACTCCATTAAATTTCTCARGAAAAAAGTCATAATAAGTGGTGGAAAATTTAACCTGAAACGGAATAAATTATTGCTAAAAGATGAGGGTTTTTTAATCACTGGGATGATGAGCCATCAAAATTATTCAAATGGGGCATACAATACAATACAATACTTTAATTCAAACAGAAATTATGGACTAATTTCAGTGACCACCTGATGATGGTGATGACATTCTCTCATGTTTTCAATGTAAAATGTGCTCACCATGGTCTTTTCTGACCTTGAAATCTATCAGTCACTCTCAAATGACAGAGTGCATTACTGTGGAATGTATGCTGTAAAGATTTTTTTCTTCCTCACTTTTCCTCTACTGTTCACACAGTGTGAATGGTAGTACCTATTAATTCTGGAGTAAAATGGTTTTATGGTGGTTTTATTATTAAAAGAAAGCAATTTTTAATTATGTCAAATTATAAGGTCTAAGAAAATCTTGCCCATCCTACCAGCATACAAAGACGAAAATGCTTATCAGCTTAAGTTAAAATCTCATTTGATTGCAAAGTGCTGTTTTATTGAATGCATTTTGTAATGGGTTGACTGTAGAAGTTGATGTGGATGGTAATTTTGTATTCATCCTTTTGTCATTTATGGCTTGTAGTCATATAAGAAAGCATAGCTAAATGTTTCTTATTATTTTTGTACCAGCTGCAGAAGGAGAGGATGGAGGTTCTTATATAGAACAACAAAAGTGAAGTGGAAAATATTTTTTTACCTTTGGTACTATTTTAAAATTGATTTTGAAGACTTGCTTGTGAAACACTGAAGTACTCAAGGAACAAAATCAAGTCCCTGAATAGTAAACCAGAGAAATTATTTCTTAAATAAACTGCCATAAGACATTTTTCTAGTTCTTGCTTTTCGTGTGGGCAAGTCTTGGAAGAGAGTTCATTTTTCCAAGGACAACTTTGCCCTTGAGAACAGTGGTTTTCAGCTCCACCAGAGCTTTATGAGGTCGCTAAGTCTTTTATTATTGTTCTGTCCTAGTAATTTGGTGGCATTTCTAGTGGAGTTTCAACAGAGCAAAACTAGTCTGAGTTATTTACTCTCAAGATAGTACTCAAGTGAGAGCATCTAGTTGTTTTATGTTGAAAATCAGAATGAATGAGCATCACCTTGTAGCCCCCTATCACATGTCACTTGTAGTGCTCAGTCTAAGCTGATACATTTTGGAATAGTGAAATCCTCAACGTGTGGCAATTTTCCATAGATGTGTGTGTATGTACATGTATATATTATTAATATCAAATCAAGCCCAGAGTTCTCATGCTTTCATGTTCAGCAGTGCTCAGTGCTACTCACTGTCCTTAGATGATGCTTTACAGATAYCTCCACACTGAMTTCTTCTCCARAGTTCTGGTTGCAAATCACCACCARCATTACAAAGCATCAGAGCTACCTCTGGGTTCTTCTGCACTTGTCTGTCAAGTTCCCTCTGCACTGATTGAGGTCARACAGTCCAAATCAGCCCAGGTGATTTTATGGTAACTAAGAAGGAGGTTACACAGAGAAAAATCTGACTAATCTGAATGTAAAATATTGCAATAATAGCTTTTGACCCCAAAGCACTGGATGAATTTTTATTCTTTTGATGGAAAATGGGTTTTTACTGGTTTTGGCCTGGTATTTTGCTGCAGTGCAGCTTTCTGTGCCTTCTTCAGCTTTTTCTCTGGTGATTCTCACTGAAGAAAGAGAATGAGAGAATGAGTCCTGTGACTTCAAGTCAATACATGATCATGCCCCAGTGGGCACTGTATCACTGGCTCATACAGAGCTTCAGTCTTCTCACTCACTGCCAAACTCCACATCAAAGGGAAGGAAGGCAGCAGGTGTTCCCCATATTGCATGGGCAGAAATGATCTGAGCTTCTGTCTGCTCACATTCTGCAACTGCTGCAGAGATTTTTAGGGAGCAAGAAGAGGCTGAAATACAGTCATCTTTCAGAAATGAACAGAAAGTTTTTCAGACAGTCCTTTGTCCTTTGATTTTTTTTTTTTTATTATTAGACAATAAAATTTTATTATTTTAAAAAATGACTCCTTATGACTCACTCCCTGCTGCTGGCTTTAAGTTTCATACAAATTACATGAAAAATAACTGGTAGGCAATACAGTAATAGCAAAAAAAATGGCCATGACCACAGAAGCATGAAAGGATCACCTGCCTTAGCTTGTTTGAAATGGAATCTTATATGTTAAAACAAAAGCATACCTAGAAAAAAAAACCTGTGTTATTAAAAACACTTTCCTTGAAAATGCAGGTGTTGTAGAGACAAATGGAATGTGAGTCATTAGGAGTTGTGGTCTGATTGACACTCAGCTCATGTTGTGTTTTGCAAAAATAAATTACTAGTACTAAACTTAAACTTTTCTTGTTGAGAGCACAAGCAATTGTAGCTTGGATAATAAAACTGGAGATATAAAACAATTTCACTGTATTTTGCTTCCATTTTATGGTGTAGAAATTTGTGTAACTTAAAATGTCAATAAGGAGATAAATTGCTGGCTTTCATTGTGAAAAAGTAATAGTATTATTTTCTGATGCCAAAAGCTACAGCAGGTATCTGTTAAAAAGTAAGACAAGAGCAGCTATTTTGAAGCAGCAGAGGTTTCTTTTATTCCATATTCTTGCAGGTATTTTTTCTAGCTATTGAAATTTTTATGTTATAGCTGTTGAAGTAATGAAGCTACTGATATATTTCTGTCCTTTCAAAATTATTGGAGATAAGTGTCATAGTTAGGAGGTGCTTCCAAATAGTGTGCTGCGCTAGCACRTTGTCCTGAGGAAAGGCATGTCCTCACTGAGCCAGTCCTGATGTATGGGCAGCTCCAGCTGGGCTCAGCTCATGGTGCAAAAGTGCCACAGCTGCTTTGCCAAATGACAGGAAACAAAAGAGAGCCAGGAAATGTTTGGACAGTGAAGGCAGCTAAGAGAGTATATATTCAGTGATCACTAAGGAAGGCTGWTGCTGATAAGTGCATGACTGGAGCTGCAGAGAATGCTGTTGTGTGGCTGGTGACATGGAGGACAGCTCTTGGTGATGGCCCCGTGTCACCCAAATACCGACCTACCTCTGCTACTCTTGATCAGAAACTTGCTGGTTGTTTTATGGAGAAGATTTTTGATTTCACCTAGTAAGACTGATTCTTTAGTTTATTTTATAATATATATTTTATTAAATTTTCCCAGCAACATTAGAAATACCAGTATTTAGGAATGATTGCATGCCTTTTAGAGGGTCTTGTGTTTTAGAAACTATCACACATCTCAGAGTACTTGGTGCAACACAGGCTTTTGAAACCAGATTTACTGGCCATGTGTGTTGATTCTGGGTTTGAGAGTTACTGAAAAGAGTGAGGGAATTGCCTTGGTGGGAGTGAGATGATTCAGGAGTTGGGAGATTTCCCCTCAGAATCATGGGGTAGTTGTACTGAAATTTTTGCTGTAATGCAGAGCAGTCTCAGAGCTCACCAAATGAAGGCTAAAAACATTATGGAGGGCAGTTTGGTGTAGGAAAAGAGAGAAAAGGAGATTTTTTWAAAATATGAATTATGGAAAACCTAAATTATAAAGCACATATGTGTGGTTCTATCTACATAATTATGGACATTTGAAAACTTTCAATGTCTATTGGTTTAGTTAACACTAGTGAATTAAATCCAAATTCTTACAAGGTTTGTTTACCTTCTTCCAGAATAGAATGACCCTTGTGGTGCAACCACCTGTGATGGAAAGCCTACGTTCTTGACAGAGGTGCCACTTTTTTCTAGAGGAGACATTTCTGCTTCTGGTAGTCAAAATTTGAGTGACTTAATGCCATTTAAAGTTATATCACCTTAGTTAGAACATGAGATCACTGGAGATACAAAGTAAAATGTAAGGGTGAGACACTGTTCGAGTAGAATCCATAAATTTGAGATATAAAATTGATTTAGCTGAAGCATAGTAAAAGGCAGCGTGGCCAGAATAACATAAATTGCTGGGGACTGATCTGTGACTAATTTATGTCACCCTGAAATCAAATTGTTTGATTTTTAAGCCTGCTTTGTTAGATGCACTTTGAGGAAAAAATGCAAACATTTTACAAGTAAGAACAAAAAGAAATTAAGAGYTGGACTATCAGGAGGCTTTAGGCATAATTTCCAAAAGAGTAAAGATGGTAAGTGTGGTGCTTTCTGCTTACCTCAGCAGACTCTTCAGCTGATCTATTTCATTCTGAGATCTAAAGACACTGAAAGCTGAGCTGGTCCTCTTGAATCTGTTCCTGTGGTCTGCATGAACCAGCCAGGGGTTGACCAGTGGAACTGCTGCTGATTTGGGTTCTCAGTGGAAACTGGGGTGCAGGTCTTTTGTCTCAGTGAGGCTGCCAGGACATTTTTTCTCAAAATCCTCACATTTTCTTTGTAGGCCTCACTGCTAAGGTGCAGCATAGCAGAAAACCCCAAGCACATTGTGATTTTTTTCTCCATCAGGGCTCTTTGCAATGTTCCAAAATTACTGAACTAGAGCTGGTCTTGAGATTGGCTTGAAATAATATCTTTAGTGAATCAATCTTCAGTGAAACAATAAGCTAGATCTAGTATTTAAAAACAAGGTGGATATTGTTCATTTGTTTTTCGTTTTTTTAGCATTTTTTTACTTTTAAATTGAGAAGTAAATCCATGCTCTTCATTCAGGCAGTAATTCTGCCATGCAGCACTATGATGAGATTCTAGGAGTATGRCATAGGAGCACTACTCATGTAAGACAGGAGCAGCTCATTTTTTTTCCAGGAAAGAGAACTACAAGCAGCTATCATTACTAGAAGCAGATATTTCCATTTTTTCCCAGTAGTAGCAGTACCTATTTTTAATTGCTGATAGTTAACAACTCCATGGGAAAAGGAAAAAACCTTTAGCTAGTAATTATAGCCTCTTCTCACCCTTCAGTCCTGGGGGATCCTGTCCTCTGCTAACAATTATGAAATCTGGCACTCCTGGATCAGGCTGCATATTAGGTTAAACCTAAGTAGCTGTCAAGGAGGGGAGCTATCATACCCAAGACAGGCTACCAAAGGAGGGCTGCATTTCCAAAAAGTTTGAGAATTGCTGCTTTACRCAGTCCTAGAGGCACAGATTGGAATGAGCTGTCAAATATAATTTTTCACAGAGTATTGGTATGAGGAGGAACCTACCTGCAGAACAGGATGAAGAAAGAGAAGATTAAAAGAGACAGTGAGCTCCACTGGCTGATCTCTAGAACAGTAAGAAAAAAGCTGAATGAGATTTTTATACTTAGATGAAAACTCTGYATCTATTTATTTTACAGGCTGGAATAGTAAATGTCTGAGGCCTTAGTTTGGGTTGTTTTTTCTTTTCTTTTTCCAAAGCTTTTTATGATAAAGGGAGTAACTCAATWGAGGGTTATTTTAGATGGCCTTACAGAAAAAATTCCACCTTCTGCAGATACATGCAATTCTTTGATGAGCTGGTAATGTGGTCATATCAATTTGAGTGTGATGTCTAAGACTAAGTAAGTATATTTGGTTTATAATAGATTTAATATAGAGCAAGACTTTAATTGTAYGAGAGTAGTATATACATTTTTCCCCAAGAAATAGAGCTCTTTTAGCTTACAAGCAGGATTTTGCTACTCTTACAAACCCACACTCATGCTTAGCTACAATGCTAATAGTGATTTACCATCCCTGGCTCCAGCAGATGTCAATTTTCCAAGTGTAAGCAGCTCAGAAGGARACACATATGAAGGAGACAAATAGATGTACAGAGTCTGGCTGGAGCAGTTATATCAGGTTGACTGATTCATGAACCTATACTGAAAGAATTTAATCTGAGGCAGTCTGAATCAGTGATTTGTGAGAGATGACACATGTGGCCAGAAACACCTTACTGGCTGAGGACTGAACGTGGTGTTTCTGACCATCTGAAAGTGTTGCAATAAATGTCAATGACAGGATATGTTTCATTTCTGCTGCATATCTTTGTTCAGGCAGTGTGTACTTGTCARTTGTTCTGATTTGTATACAATTGTAGGTGGCCATGTACAATTTGGTTTCCTCTGCCTTCCTCTTCCTGCAGGAAACACACTCAAATATTTCCTTTTGTCTTGGAATGAGGGACACTGATGAAATGTAGAAAGCCAGAACTGGCAGTTTGGATTATCCATTCTCTCTTGCTTAAGGAAGGAAATCTTTAGATGGATTTTGATACAGCTTTGTGTGTTGATTTTTTCTTTTAAGAATAGAAAAAAAGGTGCAAAATACAGTTTGTTGAGGTGTGAGACCTAATACAAAAGCAATGTGAGACAGAGTTCTTTGCATAGAATTTAGATTCACACTTGAAAGGCTGAAATACCCAGAAATTCTCCTGTGATTTAGTTGTAGCTAGCTGGCAGATGTTGAATAATCTCAGGAGCTGTCTTTGTTGCTATTCCATAGTAAATATGTAGCAGACTGACTGTTTATAATCTCTGTAATACGGGATTTGTCAGTCTTCCTTTATTACCTGTAAAATGGATTAGGAGAACAGTAAAATTGGACTGGTTCTCTAAGGAATGTAAGAGAGTTAAATGTCCATCCTTATTGGGGATTTTAATGAAAAATATGTCCTTAGTGATTATATTAAAAATAGCAAGACTACTGTCTCTGCTTCAGCCTTCTCTGTTTCTCYTTATCCAACTAGATCTTAGTACTCTCACAATTCTCACCCTCTCTAAAATTACTGGGAAATTACATTTATCTTTGGACAGAAAATGCTGAGCATCCTACTAGAGCCAGTTTATGATTTAATGTCTGTTCTCAGTGATGCAGTAGTAATGAAGATGYGGATCTGGCTGGGCAGATAGAAAAGGTTTATTTTTCCACAGATGTAGGTTTTTCCATCTCTTATCTTTACATGTTTTTTTGTTTCAGGCTTTATTAGCAGTGAGTTGAGAAGATCAACATTGACATACGTGACGTGTCTGTGATCCCAAGCTGGAAACCATTTCCAGCTTCTTTGCTGGGGAAACACAGCACTATTCAGCTGAAAAAGCCCTTCAAATATGTCCACTCAAATATGAAGCAGCAGTTGCATGAGAAAAGTGTGCATTTTAATGAATTGATTTTCAAACATCACATAGCAACTGAGAAAAACCACACAATTCAAAGTGAGAAAGAAAAGCTGAACTACAAAGAGCCATTAGGCTTTCTGATCCATTAAAATGTACATATTGTGTTGGACCTAAAGTGTATACAAGTGAAAAAAATGAATGCAGTAAAAACAACCCAATACACCAGTGTGGATAAATCACATAGTTAATTATAAAATATATTCAAGATTCAGGGTTTAATTTAATCAGTGTGAATAAATAATCCTGCAGTTCTCCTTTGGAATCCAAAACAATTTGTCTTTCTTAACCACTACTGCTAATTTGAAAAAATGCTGTTCATGAGTTAATTTATATTAACTCATGGAGTTAATATATGGCTTAGTAAGAGAACAGAAGATAATAAAATCATTTATTAGAATTAGTATAATCTATTTTGCTCTTGAAATAGAGAGTTCACAGTGAAACACCAGAGTAAAACCAGTGTTAAGACTGCCATGCAAGTGAGGACAGCCTGATGAACTGTTTTTCTGAAGAGATATTCACAGATCCATTTCTTCCAAGGTAGGGGCTAAATCCTACTGCTGGCCCATTGCTGCAGCAGTGAACACAGGCAATGGCTGACAGCCATGGGAGGTAGAACATAAAACTCATTTATTTACTGAGGTATTAAGCAAACTTCAGCAATCATTGTTAATACTTTGGATGATATCCAAGRCAGAAGACCAGAGTCCTGTTGGCTCAGGAGCATAAGGAAGCTTTCTGGAAAATTGGAGCATTAATGAAAAGCTTATCTTACATACCAGGACTTGAGAAAAAGGCCAGGGCATCTGATAGAAGCAGCCTTCTTCTGAGAGGTTATTTTTTCCTGAGAGGATCTGACTTCTTCTGGAATAAAACAGCAGGGGATTGGCCCACATCTGTATCTTTATACTTTAAAATCAGAGGAAGCTTTTAAGTATGTTTGTATGGCTGCATAAAAATCAATTACAAATATACCTAAAAGACAAATACACCACAGGCATATCCCCAGCTTGGTCAACATTTTTCTTATAGTTCAAGGGAAATAGGATTTGAGGATAAGGCAAGTAAATGTTGTATCATAGTCAAGTGTGAGTGGCTGGAGGTTTTGTCAGTAATTTTCCACTTCAAAAAACAAAAACCAAACAACTGCAAAACTCATATGAAAATCTTGGGAATCCCATTCCTTTTCCAGGCAGCCTGGAATGCATGGAGATTTTRAGGGAAATATAAGATTCAAAGCTTTATATGCTGTAAAGTTGCACAAGTCATGGAGATGATTTGTGCAAAATTATTATGTGTGAATGCTGGATGGAAGGCAGCTCATAAGCACAATTTTGTTGCTGCTTGTGTCTCTGAAGTGCTTGTGTACCACAGGGAGATCATATACTGCTGATCTAACTTATACATGGTTCAGCATGGGTAAAATGAGCCCCATCTCCCCAGTAAAATTGGACTGGTTTAGCGTTTCATTTGGTTTTACCCAGCTTTATTATTTTTAARAAGATCTTTGCTTGTTTTCTTCATGCTTTCATTCTGTTGTTTCAATTCTATTTAATCTGCTTTTCTATTCAGGATTTTGGCACCCCTATCAGGTACAGGTTCCTTGAAGGGATGAAGGAATCTATACCTGCTGCTAAATCCAGYCACTTCCATGTCTTAGCCATCCAGATGGGCAGCTTCCTCATTCAGATGGGCTGTATTTGTTCTYGAATCTGAAAAGAATATGGTTCTCTTATGTTGCTCTATTTCCATTAAAAATGTTATTTACAGTGGAGGAAATAAGTTTTTACTTGCAGTTGTTGATGTGGATATTGACTGTGATTTAATCTCTGTATTTTGAGATTTTAGAAGATTAACTTGCAACTTTCTGTGTGTCATCCAGTTGGACTAGATGATTTTTGTTGGTCCCTACTAACTGAAATATCCTATTCTATTCTATTATCTTCTACTGCTGAATGTATTTTTTTGAAAATATTATCATAAATGTTAAGTAAAGCAAGTTTTTAAAAGATCMATGAGGAAATCATGAGAGAGGGCAAGCCCAGATCACCAATAGTAAGAAGAGGAGTGTGAGGATAGAGGGAAAATAGAAAGATTGATAATAATTACTAAAAAATATTAAKATTATGACAATATTGAAAACATATAGAAAAATCTACAAGTATTTAAGAAGAGAAATGTTGATGTATTTTGTCACATCTCATTGAAATGGATAAGGAATATTTTTGCCTRTGTGTTGCTTATTTTAGCAGTAATGTATTACTGACACATTTCCTTCAGATACATGAGATGCCATATATTCTTAGCTGGAGGGCACAGTAATTTATTTTCTTTGACCATACTGCTCTGTAGGCAAGCTATCTCCTGAGAAAAATAGATTATTCCTAATCCACTGAAAATTAGCAAAGTTTTTGTTAAATAAAATAGTTGTGGAAGAGAAGTAGGTGTCAAATGAAGTGCCTTTCTATGACTACAGTGAGAACAGGAGAGCAAAACTGCAGAAAGTGTTAATGGTAATTATCTGCTAATGATGAAATCCTGTGCAAAACCTGCAAGCCCGTGGAGTTATAGAAAAGCCCAAACTCATCAAAGGTCTCTTCTCTGTCTCATTAAGTGAAAAACTAGAAGTGAACTGAGAAACTCGTTCTTGATTATGTGGCAAAACACAGTGATCAGAGTCTGCACTAATAAACCAAATGTCTGACCCATTATCTGACCCACAGTGACACACTATAGACAATAAAACAGGATTTATTAACTTCTGCATTTCACAGAAACTGCCATTCTCATTTCTGAAAGTAGCCCAGATTGATCACTGCATTGTGGAACAAATCCAATATAAAATCAAACTTTGAATAATTTATGACAGTGCTTGTAAGCCTATATTAAAAAACTTCTCAAATGCACAAGTCCTCCAAAGGCCAGAAAAGAGTAATGAGTTTATATTTGTCTTATTTCTGYAGTGTAGACAGGTTCTTCAGTGTATAGTGAGAGACTATTCATGACTTGAAATGATAGACATTACTTTTTTAAATAAAAAAATGCCAAACCCCTTTTGCACAACATTGTTATGATTTTTTCCTGATTTTATCATAATCTTTGACTAAGACCAATGGCATTCCAGGTGTTTTCTTATTGTTATTGACATATGTGGATTAAAAGAACTGTTTCAATGAAAACTTCACCAAAGTGTCCAAAAAACCCCAGTATAGGCAGAAGAGCCTACTCTTCCCAATACMTCTAGGATATTTTAATCTCATTCTAGAATGGAGAGTCTAGCATTAATAATAAGTTTCTAGGTTTTTTACTGCCTAAATACAAAAAGCACAATAAGAAAAAGGACATAATACTAATTATACTGGTCAGATTGGCAGTACTGTTCTGTTCAGAATATATTTCACCACTTGTGTTGCCAGAAACATGCATTTACACTTATGCTAATAAAAAAAACTCTGTGAAGTTGGCAGCCAGGGCCATGACTCTCTGCATGATTCTCACCATATGATTTGCAGGTGAGGTCCATGGCTACTTATTTAAGGCTTATTAAAAAGATGAATATTTTGCTAATGGATTTCATAGCTTTTTTCACCCTTGGGGAAAAAAACCTACACTTATTTTGTTTTTCCACCCTCTGTGCTTGCCCCCAGCCCCCACCACTCCTATGTCAGTACATATTAAAACATTTGAGAGGCTGATTCATCATTGTGGCGAGGCCACTAATTCTCTGTGCTTTGCTGTGAATTATTGACAGAATTAAGTAAACTCAGGAGTCCTGCCTGCTAATGCCCAGCTGCTTTCTGAACACCAGAAGCAATAAGAATGTTAACAGTAACCCTGTTCCACTCCCCCAGGGCTGCTTTTTACATGAGACCCTCAACATTTTGCTGCTGCTCTGTCAGAATTTCTCACAGTTCCTTCTCCCCTTCTTGTACTCAGAAAATAATATATAATCCCTGTTTGGAGCTCAGAAAGGGGAGGAAGCCTGTTGGGTTTTATGAAGGGTTGTCCTCCTTTGCCTTCCTTTGGCCTGTATTTGATAGGTAGAATGTGGTAGAAGGTTGGAATATCAGAATAGGAGGCAGAAGAAGGGTAGAAAATGGAAAGAAGGTACTGCATCCTCTGTTAGTTTTGCTCATCAAGAAAACCTCAAATTTCTCACCAGGTTTATTCATTGCTCTGAAAAGTAGATGAAGGCTTTCAAATAACACCCCCTTTGAATGTAATAATCATTCTGGTGTTAAAGATTAGATTTCTGTGATCATAAGACTAACATTTTCTAAACTGGGTCCCAGCTGACTTCTGAAACTCAGAACCTTAAATTTCTCATGTAATTTGTCACCCTATTGATGAGTTTTGGGAGCTTGCTGTACTGCACACATATATTTAATGTCTCTTTTATGGTAACACAGATTATGAGCTAAAATGTAATATAGGCTTCTTAAATCCATTATTCAAAACTTACATTTCTGTCACTGCAGTAGATTTGTGGTGAGTAATTTCAGCATTTTGGAAAGTAGCCATCAGCTGAATGACTCAGAGCAAAGGGTTTTACACAAATGCAGATTATGACGATATAAATTCTTTCATAAAAAGATTGAATCATTGACAGTAAGTGTTCTTTATAAAGATGTGTTCCAAGGGCCCAATTAACACGGTCTTTTTTATGCAACCTTTGTGTTGCAAAACAAAGAACTTGTTTTAAAAAAAATTAAAATCACATGTACTTTCTAATTTAGTCTCATACTTTGCATAAGTATCCTGCATTCTACATAATAAACTTATGGAAAGAAGGAGAATAATGTGTTYCTGGACATGAAAGAACAGGAGAGGCTTTAGAGAACCATTGGGACTTTCATGTGGAGTAAACAGCAAGATATTTGCACCTGATTGCCAACCACATCYTGGGCTGCATCACCAGCTCCATGGGCAGCAGATGRGGGAGGGGACTCTGCCCCTCTGCTCTGCTCTGGTGAGATCCCACCTGGAATATTGTATCCAGCTCTGGGGCATAAGAGAGACACGGACCTGCTACAGTGAGTCCAGAGGAGGCCACAAAGATGCTCAGAGGGATGGAGCAGCTCTGCTGTGGAGACAGACTGAGAGGGCTGGGGCTGTTCAGCCTRGAGATGGCTCTGGGGTGRCTTTATAGTGTGGAGGGAGAKAATGTAAGAGAATAGTGCAGAAGGTAGTCTCACACCTGAGGAGTTGCAGCTGCACTAATCACCAAAGATTAGGAACAGGCCTGCCCTTAACAGGCCACAGCTGTGTCCAATAAGGAGAGGAGTGCTACAAGAGAGTGGCACTCCTTGAGAGTAGCTGGTGCTGAAGRGAGCTGGAGTTTGTTGGTTGTGATGAAGATGGAGGCAATGCTGCGAGGAACTGCCCGTGAGAAATCACTGAGAAGGTATGGAACTTTTGAAATAAGATGACATTATAGCACATTCCATTACCTAAGGGGGCCACTAGGGARATGGAGAGGGAATTTTTCAAGGGTATGGAAAGGACAAAGGGGGAATGGTCTTAAGATGAAGGGGGTCAGGTTTAGCTTAGATACTAGGAAGAAATTCCTTACTGTGAGGGTGATGAGGGACTGGCACAAGTTTTCCAGAGAAGCTGTGGATGATCCATCCCTGGAAGKTTTCAAAGTCAGATTGGATGAGGCTTTGAGCAACCTGGTCTAGTGCAAGGTATCCTTGCCCATGGCATGGGGATTGGAATTAGATGATCTTTAAGGTCCCTTCCAATCCAAACCATTCAGTGATTCTGTGATTCTGTGATCTGATGTTTCATTTTTTAAATTAAAAATTAGATAAGAACAATAGGAGGGTGTGACAATGAAATAGCTTTTGCAACAAAGTTGGTGAATGTATAGTGTTTTGTATGGATATTAAAGGGAATAGAGCTTTTTGAAATAGAATCAAAATGGTAAAAATATGAAAAAGAAGTAAAAATGAAGAGATAGAAAAGTATCTATAACAATATTAAATAACTGAAGTTTTCCTAACAAGACCAGGTCTTATAGTACATCTTCACATTTGAATGATCAGAGTGTAGGTGTATACAAAGTAACTTTTAAGTAGTTGTAATACAGGTGACAACTGATGAAAAACAGGCTTTCCTAGTTTATGTTTGTGTTCAACTATTTCTCTCCAGGGAGTCAATACCAGWAAGCAAGAAAGTAGTAGTAAAGATAGTATAGAAAGACTGGAAAGGAATGTTTTTGATTTAAGAATAGAAGCTGTAACTTTGAGGAGGAAAGCCACTTTAGGAAGGCATGTAAAAGAAGGAAAGCACTAGAAGGTGCTAAAAAGGAARTTGTTAGACTCAGGGGAGATGCCTATTAAAAAGGGAATAATYTCCATATTTCTTGAAGGATGACTTAAAGAGAAAAGCCAAACCTTCTGTCATCAATGCACACTATCTAAATAAAGTATTTAAATTCAGAATAATGAAAGAAGCAAGAGCTTTTTGTATGCATTTATCTCTCACATGGTAGAAACCAAGTGCTATTTCAGCAGAAGTAAAAGTCTGAATGAAAAATGGCTCAGAAAGAATCTGCCAGGGAACAGCAGAGGCAGTCTGCTGCCTGGGCAGCTGAGGATGGGAACAGGGCAGGCACAGGACAGGGAGCCAGTCCCACTACACCTGTGCAGGCAAGCAGGACAGACTGATAACCCCACCCAGGTTTAGCTGAGGCTCTGGGCCACAGCAAGCCTGTGGTGATGAGGAAGGCCTGAGATCAGGCTGAGATATTAACTCTGAAGCTCTGGATTAATGGGGAATGTGCCAAGGCACTGATGTGGTGGCAGAAGAACTCCAGTTTAGACTAGGGGACACGGTCTCAGCTTAAAATCAGCTCCCAAGAGATGGAGTGGGGAGTCCCCAGTTCCAGCTTTTATTTTCATAACAGCTGAAAGCAATGAACTGGCCTTGAGCTGCTTCTAGGAGGGGAAGAGAACTCAGTGCTCTAAGGACATCACAGTAAAATGGTGGTTTCCATAAGGAAGWACTCATAAATAAGATATGTGATTTAGATATCTAGAAGAAGATTGAGTGAAGGATAAAATCAGAATATAATATGGCAACAGATAATTTTTTTTAATGGAGAGACAAATAAAAGACCTGAGATAAGGAACACCTTTCTCCCAGAAAAGTTGCAGAAGGAAGAGGGGAAAGGAAGGATGTGGACTAATGCAGCATGTTGTTTAAGGAATGATTGATGGTTTCAAAATGAGAGAACTAAAACCAGAGAAGTAAGAGGCTGAGAATGACAATAGCACAGGAAAAGTGGAAAGTGGTATCAGGATTAGGCARGAAAAGGCAGCAAAAATGTTGAGGTCCAGATCCAAAGAATTTGGTTACTTAGGACCACCTGTTCCAGACATGCATATAAATTGTTTGGCTAAGCAATTTCAGTTTAGGCAACAGAGTTTTCCTAGCAAGGAACAGGAAGTTAAGTGCTATAAATGGGGTTCTTAAGATTGGAAATACATATCAGTAATTGGGGGCTGAAGAGCAGCACTCTAAACTCTCTCTCATCTGGATTTGGCAGCTGTCTCAGTTGTGGTCAGACTTCCATGTTGAGACTGCAAGCCTTCACCTTTAGCTTTGACACTTACACTGTGATGGTGACATCTCTCAAAATATTTTTGTTAAGGGGTTTGTTAAGGCTGTTTTGTGGAACTCACACTGCCAACCCTTGGCAGAGAGACCCCACCMCACTGAAGAGACAGCTAAGTAATTTTTGAGTGATTTCTCTATTTTCAGAGAATGTCATTGAATCTTCAGACTAAGAAAGGACAGAGAAAGCTACWTCCCCAGGGAAGAATATAATTGCTTTATAAAAAACCCCCAAACTTCAGTGAAATGCACCCATCAAGAAGTCTACTTCTCCTTACAGTTCCAGGGGAAAAAACAATCTCTCACCTAAACTGCACCATCCTCCAACAGAATGAGGTTATGTCTTTGTTAATAAACTAATCCTGGACACACTTTGGGCCTGAGTATGGATACAAGATCATCCAAACTCTTGAACTGCCAGCATGGTCATGTCCATGGTGCAGTTTGGAGTGTTAAATAAGCACATTTGCAGACAATGCCCAGGCATTGTATAATAGGCCAAGGATCCAGGGAGGTAGGATGCAGCTCTTTTATTTTGGAGAAAAAGGAGATAAGAGTGAGAGAAGTCAGCCAAATGCATGTGAGCCATGCAGTGCTGATAAATACCAGGGTCAGAGAATTATTGCTGGCCCATTTAATTTATTTTTAGGAGCACCCTGAAAGGACAGGTAACAGCATCCCAGAGTTATCTTGACATTTGAAGTTATGTACTAGGGAATCATAAGACTTGATAGCAAGATTGCAATGGTACAGGCACCAGCTTTGGTTGTGGTCAGGTAAGTAGCTCCTTGATTTAAAACCTGCCTTTTAAACCTGGCTTTGTGTCAGTGAGTAACTTCTGTCTGTGTTGACTCAGGGCTGCAGAATGTGAAAGCTTACAGGAGCAAGATAAGAAGTTTCAAAAAGTTAAAAGCCCAGTTCCTGGAGACTTTTAATAAGACCTGAGAATCCCTCAGGTCTCTTTGAAAATCCTATCTGAAAATAAAAATTGGATGAAGTGTAGGTTTTATTGGTTCTGACAAAAAAAAAGAAAAAAGAAAAGCAGCAAGTTTTCGGACAAGTTGCAGACTGGAATATCAGAAGAGAAATTATATGAATTTTSTAACAAGTCTTGTCAGTTTTCTTGTCCTTATTAAGGAGAACAGAACATCTGCAAATGGGGAAGACATGATATTGAAAATAAGTCCTGAATTAATCAATTCAGCACAGAGCAATCTGTACACATGATTTTGGTTTTGGCAAATCGTCAAACAGCTATTAACTGGAAAGCTAAATGGGGTCAGCAATTCAAGTCTGGCTGGAAGATAATAAAATCATAAAAGCATCATAATATGCATTACTTAAATGTGAATAGTCAAGGCACATTTGAATGTGTGGCTGGTTTCAGCTTCAGATTGAGACACCATGTGTAGATGTGTCCATGTAGGTGCCTATAATGAATGAGTTCCCATTAATAAGATCCCATTATGGTCAATATGGTCTGTCAAAGCCAGAGGCCTTTTCAGCTGATCAGATGTGGGGAGTTCTCTCAGAGTGAGCTGTAGAGCTGTGGACTTTTGTAACTACTGTGTCTGCTGGTCACCCATCACAGCTGCCCCATTCTTTGTAAGAATATGCCTTGTTTTGGTCAAATTCATCATGAGAAACTTCTGCAATACTTGGATTTCAAGCAAAGGATTTAGAATGATCTCCAGCATACCTTGGTTACCCTGTTGACTATTTCTTCTGATTAAAATACAAATCCCTTCACTACAAGATCTGTAGTCAGCTGGTCATCCGTATCCATGTGCTCTGTAGAAACAGGATGTGGAATTGAATATCCCATGGAACTCCTATGGATATTTTTGGTTTATATTTCTTTGGTTTAACCTTGGTTCTATTTTTAACTGTGGAATATCGGTGCTTACCAGTGAACCTGATAAGAGCAGGTCCCACRCCATGCATACATTCTCTTGCATTTAGCATTTACCTGTAGCATTGTTGGCCTATAGCATTTACCTAAAAGAGTAAAAAAGAATAGGSAAGCACATATTCACATTTCTCTAGTTTACTTTTCCAGCCTTCAGAAATTTTCAGCTCAGGAAGTGCTAAATCAAAAATTATCACATCTTGTTTATTGATTTCTAGAATTTTGAGTCTTTTAAAAAACTGTTCTTTGTGTTGACAGGATGGTGAACTTATSTCTTCATGTTTGTTTTCCATGCTACTTAGGAATTTTTAATCCTTCTGTTCTATACACTCCCTCTTCCGGCTGGAGAACAAGCTGAATCCTTTCTTTTCTGGATTTACTTATTTGTCCATAACATGTTTGTTTGGAACTTAGCAGCACAAGTCTAAGATTTTGACCCTAGTAATAATTCTAAAAGGAGTGGTGAATTTCTGTTCGTCTAACCTCTAGACAAATACCATTTACATCCTAAATTTTGTTATTCTAATCTTAGTTTGCACTAATGGCAAATAAACTTCATAAAAAACATGCTAATAAAAGCAATTTTTCACAATAGTGAAAATTCTACCTTTTGGACTTTAATGATATTGAGAAATATTTTGTAATTCCACTTTTTCTGAGGGAAGAAAATTAAGGGTAACAGAGGTTTTCTAAATCAATAGGAAACAGATGTGATTGCCATGAAAATTCCTGCATTTAAGCTTCTTTATTATCTTGTTTATAATTTTTAACTAAATCAGCTCTAAAGTAGTGCTGTGGGGTAGAGGACATTGATTAACTGCCTGAGTTTGGAGGGCAGTTTTACCCAAATCCAATTTCATAAGCATTGAGACAAGGGGAAAATTTAAACTCATTTCAACACTAGAAAGACTTTTTAAGACCATTTATACAAATTGAGCATGTTAGTCTATGGTTGTTTTTTTTAAATTACTGCATTATAGTAATAACAAAAGATCAGTTCTACATGAGATTACACATAGATATTAATGGTAACTAAAGAGCAATGAATGGGGACATACTTAGAAAAATTAAATTATAAATTATTGAGATGATGCTCTGCCCTTAATTAGTGTGGTTTTAAATCTCCAAATTTGCTGATAACTGCAAAAAGTAGGAAACAGTAGGTGTGTGTTATTTGAGTAGAATTATATTAATTGATGTAGGTTGGAAAAGCTTGGTACAGACAAAATGGAGATAAGAAAATGTTTATATATCTGTGAGGCTTTTGAATGGAAGCAAGTTGGACTATAGCTCTGGCAAAAGTTTGATATTAAAAACCTGGGGTTTTAAGTGTGAAGAAATGCTGTCATCTTGAAGGGAAATCTTCCTTTGAAAATAATTCTTTTGTTTTGTCATGCTTATGATTAGATTTATTCATATGAATAATAAATTTTCATTATTATTAAGTGAAACTCAATTGTAATTTTAGTTTTCTACTTAAAAAAGTAAAAATATTACAGAAAAGTTTTAGACCAAAAATCTAAATTCTTTCTTTTTGGTTGCTTTGCTAGGATATTTTACTTCTCTTTTTATGATGGGATGTTAGGTTTAATTAATGTTATTTTTTCTTTCTGGGTGGTTTTTTCCCCCCATTTTTGCATATAGCCTGGAGCAGAGCTGCCAGCTTTGAAAACAGAGGTTTTAACTAAGATGACATATACCAGTTGCTTCTGAAGTGAGGTCACCTGGGATTTCTCACCTCTAATTGTGAGCTCTGGATGAAGCTCAGGATAGCAGATGCTCTCMGTCCTCCTTACCTGTTCCATCCCAAAGGATGCAGTTTTGTGGTTTGCACTGTTCCCTTTCATCATCACAGGGCTAGTGACTGCTTTGATTTGCATTCTGCATGAAGTGTGTTGGGATTGAACTTGGCCAATTATAATTTTTCCATTGAGCAACAATAGTAACTCTCTCTGAGAGCTTAAGGAATAAACTGCACTAATTACAAAGTATTATAGATTTTGTATTTAGAAACTTTTTTCAAAGTGGAGATACATCACAGTGACAAGTAAGAGCAGCTGAGATGTAGTAGTGTGGGATAACTGATTACTTCTTGGCAGAAAGAGCAGTGATTTACTGGTGAGAAAATTTCTTCCTCTGCTCCTCTGACAATCACCAATAAATGACTATGTCTTTTCCCCCAACTTTAAATATTTACAAGCATCCCAGGAGGAAAATGTATTCTTCATTCTCTGAACATACTTTTTGTGTCTTGCATCATCACTTACTAAAGGTATTATGACACAGTGCTATTTAGTATCTCTCAGAATCACAGCTTTAAGCCATCTCTGTCTTCTGTTTGGCTCTATCTCAAATCAGGTGACACGTTTCTCTTTCTTTTCAATCTGTCCCATCAATGGATGTGTGMTATTTAGTTGTTGAATTTACTGGAAATACAGGGATGAGTTAAGCCACTGACCTCCTGCAGGAAGCAGCTATCATTCATCTTGCAGTTTGGGRCTGTCACATTTGGTTACTGAACAGCCTTTGAAGCAAACTGCTCGAGATTCCTACTGTGGTCAGTCAGAGGGGACACAAAGTAATTTCTTCTGTCTGCACSCTGGAAGTTTTGAGGTTTATAAATGTCCTCGTACTGCCACTCACTTGGCTGCTTAGGTTTCTAAAACTGGAGTAGTGTTTAATTTTGACAGAAACTGTAGGAAAATTTTAAAATTTGATTTAGTAAAACCTGAGGCCTAGGCTGTAATTAATTCTGTCATTCCATTTCATTCAACTCTTGTCCCTCTAAACTTGGATTCTTTTTATGCTGCTGTAGTTATTTCAATGTCCAGTTACTTTTCCCATTGTCCATACAACTTTTAGTTTTTATATTTTAGAAAGCCATTCAGATGTATTCTTTACATTATAACCTGCTTTTTAGTTAAATAATTTTTAATCATAAATTTCAAAAAGAAATGGGATAGAGACATGCTCTGTTAGAAATTTCAAAATTTCATTCTAATAAAAATGGAAGTAAAATGAGGTAACATCTTAAAATATTTAAATAGGATTGCAAATATTATAGACTCCGTATTGCAAAAATTGGAAATATTATGAGATGCTTCCTAAGTCAGGATCAATCTTTTAATGTAATCTAAATCATGTTTTATGAATTTCTTCCCTAATTTTGAGCAGTGGAAGCTTATTGTTGGGAACTGATACTGTTATTTCATGTTGTGTTTCATTGCTGGCAGTTAAGTTTGGTAAGTTGGCTGCCCTAGTTACTGTGCTAGTGTTGTGGAATGGTTTGTACTGGAGGGGACCTTAAGGATCATGTAATTCCAAACCCCCTGCCATGGGGAGGAACATCCTTAACTTGTCCAGCTTGCTCAAAGCCTCATYCAKCCTGATCTTGAACACTTCCAGGGATGGGGCATCCACAGCTTCTCTGGGCAACCTGATCCTGTGTCTCACCAYCCTCACAGTACAGMATTTCTTTGTGATATCTAATCTAAACCTGCCCTTTCAGTTTTGAATCATTCCTCCTTGTCTTGTCACTATATGGCCTTGTAAGAAGTCTCTCTCCATCTTCTGGTTTGTCCCAAAGCCTCCTCTGATTACTGTGATTTTTTGCCTGTGTAGTGTAGCTTTTTATTTCTCAAAAAGTTTTCAATTGTGAGACTTTCAACAGCTTGCTGTTTGAGGAGTTTGCAGGGAATGTTAGACAAACTTTTTAAAGAAACTGGAAGCCAGATTTGTCCTCAGTTATTTGAAACAGCAAAATTCATACAACAGTACAGAGTATATGTCTGTTTCCTTTAACATGAAAGCCTATATTCTTTATATGCAGTAGCAAACTTGACAAAACTACAGAGAATAATGACATTGAAAAGCAGGAGGAAGGCACAGGGCTTTCAGTGGAGAGGGTAATTTGCAAGGAATACTGCTGGCTTCAGTTTTAGTTTGGCTGCAACCTGCAGTCAAGTACTTGGAATAATACATCTGAGTACTCATCCTGTGGAATTTCAAGGTTTTATAGGAAATGGACAACAGAACAAAATAGTACTCTTCAGTTCTGGCAACACAAGTATTAACAGTGCAGTTTCATGCACACTTTAAAGCAGCACAAAGTTCACCTGATGCTGAAAAAGCTGCTTGATGGATCTGCCYTCTCCTGAGCTGGCAATCAGTTCTGCTTCTGTGCTGCCCTGTCCTCTGCAGGCTGGGAGAACTCAACCCACCTAAAGCCAGCCAGAGGTGAAAGAGGCAGGAATGAACAGTCAGGGCTGTGACCATGCCACTCTATGCCTTTATTAAATGCTCATGAAGTTATTTTCCAGTGTTTTTTTTTTTCTTGTCTCTATCTCTGCAGATAATTATATCCTCTTTTTACCCGAGACAGAGCCACAGTATAAGCTCCTCAAGACTACTCATCTTCAAGGAGATATTATATTCTTGTGTCACAGAAAGATTTGATCCAGGACAGGTATTTTTTCTTAGAAAATGAAATAGCTGGAGCCAGTAAAGGGGCACAAATGACTCTATTAACTTGTCAGGTGTCAGGAGTTCTGGAGATCATCAGATCATAGTTTCCACTGAACATTTTCTGCCAAGAGTGTGTTTTTAAAGTCTTTAATTATGTATTACCATTATCTCAAAGTATTAGGATTATTTTATTTTGCCCTCTGTCCTTTTATCTTTTGTTACTGCATTGTCCTGGTTGGGTTGCTCTGGTTTCAGTTATTTGGACAATGCTCTCAGGCACCCAGTGTGATTCAYGTGCAGGGTGAGGAACTGGACTTCTRTGGTTCTTGTGTGTCCCTTCCAGCTCAGGGTATTTGAAGGCAGAATGAGGGGGACAATCCAGCATGCATTACTTCAGCCCACAGCTCTTTAAGAACACAATCCTTCACTGCAGAGCAGGGATGCAAGGAAAGTGGCCTGAGAAAGCCAAGGAAACAATTGTTAAAATGCCCTCCTAGTGAGAAACATGGAGTCAATGAACTCAGGTACCTCCTAAAAACGTTTTTGTGCTGCAAGTGGAGCCATGTACTCCTGATGAATCATGCTGCATCTGTAGTACATCCACGTCCCAAAGTGTCACATCAATAGGGGATTCAAAGGGAATGACAAGTAAAAGCAAGGAGTAACAGTGTGATGGAATGTAAGTAACATTAGTGTCTCTTTTTTTTCCATCATGCTACTTAAGAGGTCTGTGCTTTGATGTATAATACAAAAGGGCAGTAGTGGAGGGAAATGTGAAGGATGGGTGGGTGTTAGTGATGTGCAAAATAGCAAGCTTGCCTTTAAATGACTTGGCAAGGACCTAGCTGTGAAAAAAGGCACTGCTGACAACTTGGAATCCCCCTAAGTGTGATGTCCCTTCTCCTTGAGCAGTCTTAAAATTGAAACAGTGACAGGCTTCTAGTTATGTACATCTGCCTTCTCATTATTGAAAGTAAGTTAGGAAAATTTATATTAATTGATGTAAAGAAAAGCTGAAGAATTGCTTTCAGTTGAAAAATTATATTTCCATTTATAAATAATGAAGGTCTTTTATTGACATGTATACCCATTTTAAGTAAAATAGATTAGCAAATAAGCAGTATTTATTGTGATTTTGTTTTATTCTTGTTGCAACATTTACCTGGTTARTGTCTTTGCTCATAATCTCTTGCACTAGCTGGCACATGGCTTTCATTTTGCTCTAGCTAAATTCTTGTAACTTACAGCTTCAGGTAGAAACTCCTTTTAAGGAATGCATGCAATCATGCASTATTTGGTATTTTTAAAATGAAAGTACAGAACTGCTCTGATCCCCAAATTTGTGGAATAATTATTCTGATGTAGTTAGAAATCTAATTAAACTTTTAAACAGATGTTTTGTTCAGGAAGTGTTCTCTGCACTTTTATCTCCAATATGGAATAACACAGTGAACCACCCTAGTGTAACTGCACGCCAGCTTTGCAATAACAATCCTTGAAGAAGTAAAGCTTAAAATTTATTAAAGAACAATGAGAGGAAAGWAGGGACTCTTAAAAATTAATTCCCAGCTCAAGGTCAGCTTGAAGCAGTGCCAGGCTCTCAATCTTCTACTGCTCTTAGCAAAGGGTATAGTACTTTACATTAAGTAGGAAGGGCCTCTTCAGCTGTTGATGCACAGGATCTGCAGCAGTTGCAGATAATTTGATTTCTTTTCCTTAAAAAAAAGTAAACACATCCCCCAAATATGAAAATATCGCTGCTTAGGGATTTTTTGCAAGTGCCTACGTAAACAAGATAACCTGAATTATTAAAAGTGTGAATTTAGAGAGGATTTGTTGTGCCACACTTGTTAAACACCCACACTCTGTGTGGGCACTCAGAAGTAAAGTGATGTTCTTTGAGTTCAGCTTAACTGCTGACTCAGCCTTTTCTTCACAGTATGGTTGAGGTTGGCAGGGAGMTCTGGAGGTCCTCATGTCCAACCCAGAGGCTCAGGCAGGGCCTCCTCAAGTCCAGGATTGTGTCCAGTTGGCTTTTGAGTGCCTCTGACAGAGGAGATGCCCCAGTCTCTGTGCCACCTGTGCTGGTGCTGCTGTCCCTGGTGRAAGTKYTTCCTGATGTTCAGGGGGAACCTCTCGTGTTTCAGTTGGTCCCCTTTGCCTCTGGTCCATCACTGGGCACCATTGAGAAGAGCCTGGCTCCATCTTTRCACTCTCCCTTCAGATATTTATGCATAAGGTCTCCCCCAAGCCTTCTCCAGGCTCATCAAGCTCAGCTGTCCCAGTTTTCCTCACAGGAGATTCTCCAGTCCTTCATCATCCTTGTGGCCCTTCCTTGGGCTCTGTCCATGTGCAGCAGTGCAGGTGTGGTCTCACCAGTGCTGAGCACAGGGGAAGGATCACCCCTTGAATCATTGCCTTGAAACTCTCCTCGAAGGTAGCACGGACAGCGTTAGCCTCCTTTGTCATATGGACCAAATCTTTTGTGGCAGCCTTTGGCACCTAAGGATGGAAAACTCTTATTTTAAAATTCTTCCCTTTGACTCATACACTGGGATAGTTTTGTAAATAAGTACTTTAAGCCCAATTTCCCACAGCTCTCTCTCTCAATCTCTCCTCAGTGAGTAAGACTTTATTTAAGATTGTATATGGTCACATCTATCACTCTAGCTTTTAGAAGTTTGATTAAATAAATATGTGGAAATTAAATTTACAAAAATGCTAATGTATAATTAATATATATATTCTCTGAGACGTGCTAGGAAGGGGCTCACTGTTACTGTGTCCTTCTCTGTATTGGAATTTCTACACAATAATGGAAATTATGCTATGTTTTTYACAACATTTCCTTCATCTTTTCTGGCTTTGGGATTAGCCATCTGGTCTTTGGTCCAGTGCTGACTTYAGCCAGGTTGTGAGAACAGTGGGAGAACTGAAGCTTTTGCAGTTACCTGCMCTGCTGATAATTCAGTGCAATTTACCTCTCTGGCTTTCCCAGATTGGTRCTCAGTAATGCAGTAGTTATGCATYCAGGAGGCCTCTCAGTCTTGGATACCCTGTTATCTCTCAGATGACATGATGACCCTCCTTCTTATAGATAAAAACTGTTATAATCAAATGCAGATATTACTRCTAAGCTTGGGATTTGGGACCAGTACAACTACATGCTAACAAAGTGCACAWTTTGGGGTAATTTATTAGAATTCCAGTACACAAAGAACCCACAAAGACATTCCTAGCAAAGTATGCTGGGGGTGTCAAATGACACATGGCAAACATGCCCCTAGATACTTTTTTTCTAGAGGAAAARATGTGTGCAGCCAGAGGCATTGCCTCCTGGTAATTTAAGAACTTACTAGGGTGACTGGTGAAGTTTTACTTAGGATGTAAATATTTTAAATAGCCTTGGATTCATTAAGCATTTCTTTCTCTGGCAGAGCAGAGAACTTATCTCTTTATATATTTATATAGTAATTTTTCCTCTTGGCATGAAAAAGTAGTTGAATCTCTGGTAYCTAATTTTAGAAAATGATATGGATTAATAGAATCAAGATGAGCTTTAAACATGTTGTTTACAAAGAAGTTTACACTGCAATTTTTTCTTTCAAAAGTCCCCTTTCATGTCAGGATGACTGGGAAATGTATAGTGTAAATTCAATTTAAGACAGAAGGCTCTGATAGGACTCTTCCCGACTTGCACTCATACTATGTGTATTATTTATCATCCCCAGTGTTCTGTTTCTGCTATTCTTAGCATGTGGCTTTGTTTCATTCAAGMAGTATATTGACTGTGAGAACTGGTTAGGAGCAAACTGTACAAGGCAATGGAAATATCTTTTTATTTTAGAAGTTCATGATGAAAATTATAAGGTGCAAGCAATACCAATACAAAATTGCTTGCATTTTGGTGATGTATTAATGAAGAAAAGAATTACTAGAAATAAGAGTTCAGGTAAAAATCTTCCATTTTCCTGTTGTGTGTTTATCTCAGTTTGCACAGGTGATGTGTGCCATGAAATGCATGCAGTGGGTAGGAAAGTCTGGAGGTGGAGACAAGGTCCTCAATGAAGTTTTTTACCTGATAGCAAAATGAGTTTTGAATTTTTTTTCAGTCACCAAGAAATAAAAGCAAAGTAACTTTCAAAGCATTTCTTAAAAACCATAAAAATCTGCTGTAGTACTTTGGCTTCTTACGGATTGGCAATTTGATTCTTGGTTTCAAATTCCTGGGTGTTTATCCTTTCTCCCAAAGCRCTGAATAATACTCCTTCTTTGATTCAGCACTGCTCCAGACTACTCTTTTTGGRTTGGCTAATTTTTACTTTTGTACAAACTTTTCTGCTTTGCTTCTGGTCACTTGTGCAGAGTTATTACAGGGAAGGTAAATGTGAAGGGTTTGAGTCCTGCTTGTTCTGCAGAGCAGGGTTCTCTCATGGTCTGTTTTCTTTCCCGTGTTATGGCTGTCACCTTCAGTTTGCTCATGCTGTGCTTTCTGTTCCATTTCTTGTTTGGCCAGTGTCMGGAGTTTGGGCTTGTTACCCTGGTGGGGCTCCATGCTGCTGATTAAYAGCACAAGTGGCTAAAAATAGATGGAGTTCAAGCAGGAGATGTTTGCTCATAATAAAATGTTCTGCCTTTTATCCAGGGCTCTCAAATGTGATTCTAATCAGGTGACAGAACAGCCACTACTGCTCACAAAATGAAGGAACTGATGTATCATTTTTAAAAGTCATCCTCTGCAGAATGGAAACTTCTTTTGAGGAAAACAGAAGGCACAAGYATGTTAATCAGTTTAAATGTTATCTACAGTTTGTTTTTTTTTGCTGTGGATGAGAGGCTTCTGCTGAGGGAGGCTGTTGAGAGTGTTGTGAAGAGCATGTGACAAATATCTTTTATGCCTTTTCAAAGTGGGAGTCTTGTGTCCTTGTTTAACTGAATATAAAAAGTTTTGCTTGAATCTGAAATTCTGAAATCTATATAGCAATCATAGGTGTAATTATTTTATTGCTTATCTGGAAATACACCTTCAGATACTTATTTTTTTCCTCAATCTGTATGTAAGTTGTAATTATTCTTGCAATGAAGTTTAATTATGGTTGTTATTGTCACATGGAAAGCTGAATACAAGCAACTTCAGGCAACTCTCATACCCCTTGACATTTTTCATCAGTATTGCTACAGTTGGGTGCTCTGTGCTCTTTTATCAAGGAGGAATATCAAGGACAAATTTATCAGGAATAAATTGTCTTTCCACAAAATTATAGACCTGTAGTGCACAATTATAAATACTAGAAGTTATGGTTTATGTTATAAACATTAGAAGTTATACTCTACTGGCACTAATAATTAATCCTCAGGTGTATTGAAAACATTCTACTCATCTAAAATTGAGAAGCAATGCAGAAGAAAAGTGAGCACTTTTATGGGAGAGCTGATGACCAAGGTTATGTAGGAAGTGAAATGGTGTATTCTTGATCTCTTTTATCACATGTTAATACATTTCCAAAAGTTTCATCTCTAGAACTTAAAGTTTTGTTCTTTCAAGAAGATTAATCTTGGAAAAATTGAACTRCAAAGTTCTTTGATATGCTTAAATTAGAAGTATGTTATGTTTGCCYGCTGGAAAGGAAAAGCCAGAAATTTTACAATCATTCAAAAAAAGTAAAACTTTGTGATTTTTTTTTTAACATACTCAACTTGAAAATATTGTTTGTGCATAAAGTAAGAAAATACCATAAGCATGAAAAATGCTGCTGGTTGGATATAACCTATAAATGTTTTCATTACTTTCCTCATTTGAGTGCAAATTACCGTACCCTACCTAAATCTCCCTGGCAYTTAGATCCTAGAAGTCTGCCTTTAACTAAAAGTAAAAATTGCTGTTCAAAGTTAGAAAGATAAATACACTGAAACCTGATTTCCAGCCTAGCCAAACTTCKAGTATTTGGCCCTTTTATACCTTAGAACTTACTTATGACTGGAGAATAAGAAAATAATATATTCACTTTACTGATGAAGTAMTTGGAGTGTAGTGAAGATGGCCATGCTTTCTGGTGTGTAAAACAGTTCATCTTCTGCTCATGGCTTAAAAAAATTTCTGATAGGGTGGAAAGGGAATATACTGAAAAAGTAAGAGAAAAACAGAGAAGCATTTTGATCTAATAGGGTTGTATGAGATATTGGGAACCAGAAGGCCTAATGCATTAAAATAGAAGAAAAAAGCAGTCAGTACTCCTGCATAAAAAAAAACAAAAAAAAAMCCCAAAAAAACCCAAAAACTTCTCCAAGTGTCAGGCTAGACACTTTTCTGTTCTGTTGGAGTATTTTATGCCATCTGTCTAGCCTGTAAGATCTTTAAGGCAAAATGAGATACACAAGTGGCACATGGACCATTGCTAGTACTGTTAATTGCTTGGTTTYCACAACATCTGGCACACATTATATAACACATTTTCTTCTGCCTGTTAAAAGCAGATAATATTTATTTACCTGCCTGTCACTAGGGCTTTGAAGATTCTTATGGAAACCAAAGGAATAAATGAGCCCTGGAGGTGAATTGAAGCTTTTCAGACACCCCAGTCCMGACACAGCCTCTAACTCTGGGTTTTTAAGCAGTGTCTTGCCTCTCACTGGAACAGTTTTCTGATGCTCTCTCCCTGAACATCTGTTGATGGCCACTTTCATAGCCAGAATCCAGGGCCAGACAGAACTCCCCTGTTGCAAATGGCCAGCCTGATGTTCTTAAAATTTTCACRCTACTGTGGGACCCGTTAAGTTTCATGGTGGTGGTTTTATTGTGCCATCAGTGCCACCTCAGTTGACTGAATGGCAAGAGTCATAAAAGGGGAAGAAAAACATTTTATCTTCTGTTGCCTGTTTCCTTCTACTGAGCTTAGGAGATATAAAAGAGCCCTTGGAGTATCAGAATTGAAAAGGACTCAGCTGGAAATGGTTGACAGCATTGCCTCCAACAGAACAGGAGAACAAGAAATAAAATGGGACCAAAAAGTTCACTGTGCAGGAATAGCATGTACAGAGTTAAGCTTGAACTGGGTCACATAACAGGAATTTTTCCCCCCCCTTCTCGTGATTTCTTCTGGCTTTGAACCATTTCTTTTAAAAATCAGACCCCTTCAGTTAGTCATCATAAATTAGTCATCCACCAGTGTTTGAGGAATTGGCCCCGAGTGAACTAGGCTGCTGTAGTAAAGTATAATTCAGCTCCTGTGTAGCTTTTCTTTGTGAACAGGGCAAATGAGCTTGGATGTGGTCTCTGTTTCTTTGTGCTYGGATTCCAGCTGCTGTGACTGGGTATGGAGGGCTCCTGCATGGCTGCTCTCTATTAGGACCTCACTGCAGAAAGGAACCTGCTGGTGTTGTGCTTACATCTCTCTGACTGCAGGAAACATCCAGATCCTATCTAGCCATATTTATCTGCATGAAGCTGCAGAAGCTGAAAGTCATCCCACAGTGTTTTAGCATATGCTGAAAAATGAAATACTGTCAAACTCCTACAGTACTTGAAATAGACTTGAAATAGCCTTACAGTTTTGCTCCTTTACACTTCTTCTGTAGGGATCATTCAGGGATTCAGATGCAGTGGGGCACAGAAATAGAGAATGAATCTCTCACTTGTTGAAATGAAAATTAACCTTCTGAACTAAGACGGCTTTAGATAACTAGAATCCCCAGTTTCGTGCCTACTTTTTGTGTTACACAGAAAGTGCAGAATGAATAATTCAATAAGTGATACCCAAGTTTATAATTTGAAAAGAGAAATGTCTGGAAATTTTCTATGAATGAGATCTTTGTCATTTTTTAAGTCTATGCTACCAGCATAGGTCTTTATCATTTTTTAAGCCTGATTGCTACCAGCATAGATGATGGTCTAAAAATATGCTAACTATTGTTCATACCTATTCAGTGTAGCCAAAAAGGAAATTTCATGTTTTGATCAGCAGAATATATCTGCAAAATAATATTCTTGKTTCCAGTTGCAACAAGTAGGAATTTGCCATTAATTTTAAGGTGACTGAATTTCATTGCTCTGTGTACAGTTAAAATAACTTTATAGATGGGAGAAGTATTGAACATCAGTGCCTTATCATACATAATTTTGAAGGCATCCATCCTGATTTGAGGGTGGTGGATGCTGTCCTGCTTCAATTTTGCAGTTTAATTATTTTTCCTGTTTTGTGTGTATGTGTGTTTGTGTGTGTGCTTGATGAGTCTTCTCCCAGACTCGTTTATTACCCCATGATTTTAYAATGGTGAAGTAGTGAGTCAAGGAAGACTGAAATGTTAATTTCCTTTGTTCTCCTGCTCTTTAAGAGGCCAGCATAGGTAGGGTGAACACCACTAAAATAAYTTTGGTTCTAATATTAACTGCAGAAGTACAGAATGAGATTCTACCTTCTCATTTGAGTTGAAAGAAGAAAAGCCCCCAAGATAAGGTTTCTAAATCATCATTTTACTCCCACAGATGATCATTTTCAAGTGGCAGATGATTATTTCTGGAATCAAGAATCTTTCTTACTTCCTGATGTGTCATTTTTTTACTTCTCTAAATTGCCTTTAAATACTCTTTAGGTATGGATATCACWCATAGCAAAAAAATATAATCTCAAATGCTTAGGCTAGAGGTAAACCTGTGAGGAATGTTCTGGATTTTTTCATGTGTGCAATGATTATTTGAAACCATTCTTTTCTGCATCCAGGATGATTTTTAGGCTGCAGCTGTCTTGCTGAATATTCATTATGAAATGCTTGTATTTAAAAATATACCCATTAGTTTTGTTTCTATCACACCAACTTGTCTTTCAATATGGGCCAGTGACCTGGCATGATGACTGCATCTCTGAGCCTTGGATCTCCATGGAAAATCTTCATATTTTACTTGTCTTTTTGTTGGTAAAAATATCCAACAATATGCAGATAATGTCAAGTATTTTTAGAATGGTTCCTAAAACCATTTAGCTGTTTTATACCTTCTCCTTTAAAAGCCCATGTTGGGCTACTCTCTCTTGTCCTAGGCCCCCATCTCTACCATCATACTTCCAGGATAAACTGTGTGCTTTCCAGCTTGGAGTTATTTCTGATTCACAGAGTTGCTCATTTAATAACAGAAGGCATTCTGTGTGACTAGAGTAAAATATAGGGAAGGGGAACCATATTTCTCCTTTTTCAAGTAGAAAGAAAGGTTAATTCACTTTTATATCCCTAATTTAGCTGAGGARCAGCATCCCTTCTATAATGCAGCAGAAGCATTTTCCTAGACTGCTTTAATTCCTGTTCGTGTCCTGAACATTTAGGATCCAAACTTATTTCAAAAATCTGTGAAGGCCTGTCAGTGCCTACACCAGGAAGAAAATACTCCCTTGGTGACTGTTCCACTCTATATTGTGGAAATATGACCACCTGCAACACTGGARAACGAGGCACAGAGGAGCAGGCAAGCCAAGGTTACAGTGCCCACAGCACTGGTGTCAGGCAGAGACATTCAGCAAACCTGGAAACCTCATGAAGCAGCTCAGTGCAAGGGACAGGGCCTCCTTTTTTAGTTCTTCCTTCCTCTCAAGTCCTTGTATTGCCTGAATCTCTATTTTTCAAAAGTTTTCAAATGAYTGAGTCTTGACAAAATTACCAGTTTTGAAGAGGCTGACTTTTGGTTTTCTGACATCTTAAGGAATWCAGTAGAGAGGCCTCATCTCAGGTAACTGCAAGATCACTACAAGAAACCTGCAAGACAAGTTGAAAAAATTAGAAATTGTATGGCATGGCTCACTTAGATTATTTTAGAAAAGAAGTCTGGATTCAGTTGTCTGACAAAGGGCACCTTGAGTTGTTTTCAGGTGCTGTGGGTATTCTGCCTAATGTCTCTGACACTCCAGAAAGGACTGAGTCTCCTACCAGATCTCCCAGTGCTGTGGGGATATCTCAGTCTGTGGTATCTCATGGCAGTAGAAGAAAATGTTTTGACAACAAATTCCAACYCCATTTTATTGCAGTAATAGCAGTAATAACAATAACCATGAATATGTTTTTAATACATATATCTTATGGACATGCTTAATATATTTGCATCCATGCAGGTATAATACAGGTTTATATACSTGTAGTTTGCAAAGACAAGCTCTAATACTGAGTTTTGCAGAGTGCCTGGTGCTGACTGAAGGTGGGAGAAGAGAGGTGCAGCAGTTAGTGAGATTAGCAATCCTCCTGGRTGTGTAATTGCAGCTGTGTGGTTCGTGCTTTTGTGTGCTGTGCCTCCCGCTGGGGCAGGCGCTGCACACTCAGGAGCTTTGCAAGTGAAAACRTAATGTGCTTTATTATTCTCCAGAAAGGGGAGGGAGAAACCAAGCAAAAAATAACAAGAAACAAAAGCAAAGTACATTTAGCTTCCCTTCATCATAAAGGAGAAAAAGAACGCAGCAGGAAAATCGCTTCCATATTTTTAGACATTTGTGAGTCACCCTAAATCTCTTAGGATATTTTAGWAAAAATTATATTAAAAAGCTTCTATGAAGTAATGAACTCGTAAGTTTTTCTGTGTGACATATTTCAGTTGCTTTTTTAATGTTTCTTTTYAACTTCTTCAGGGTAAAGAATCAGTTATCCACCTGGGAATGCAAATGTTGTGAAGTGAGCTATGTGGATTGTGAGGGGAAAAAAGACTGGGGAGTCTTTTCTGAGGTTGGCTGTGGCATTCTGTAGTTCTACACTAGACTCTCAGTAGTAGCAATAAAGGTGTTCACACCTCTGGGAAAGTAGGGGCTGGTGGGATAATCCATGGCCTAAGGTCACTGTCCTGCCCTTAAGGGCCTTTTTGGCAGCTGTAGGGTCTGGGCTTAGGCAGGTGGAGATAGAAAATGGGTTAGAATAAAGTCAGAGTGTTGTCAAAAAATGACAACAAGGGAGTTGCATCCTTAGAGAAGGTTTTACCAACAGTGCAGGTAAAGGCTTGGAAGATCTGGAATGATARAAGTCTCTAGTACCCAGCTGTGATTTGAAAGCTTGTGGACACTTTTATATCCATTATAGAATTAAAGTATTACAACTAAAAGTAGCACTCACTGAGCAGTAATTATCTTTTATATGTGTTCTACTTTTAATCCAGAATGACATAAATTGTGTGCTATTACATCATCAGATGTCAATGGGCAGAGCTGAGTGTAAGGAAAGTGAGGATTTTCTGAGAGGTGGGGAGGATACAGGTATGTCCACATACTGTCAGCCATTAGCAGCTCTCTTCCCCTTCCTTGTATTTGCTCCCTGTTCTCATATTTTGTTTAAATTGGGAAGTTGAATAGCTGGGTTMCTCTGGTGTAAGACTCCAGCAGACTTGGGGCACTTGAGGGCTCTTTTTTCATTGAATCTACATGTTAACTTAATACTTTTAGTTATGTAAAATTGCAAAAAATTGTGGTAATTACTCAAGAAATGCCACAAAAGGTTTTTTGATTGTGTTGTTCTGCCATCACATGAATGGCTGAAGGCAAGTTGAATCGATAGCCAAAATGTCTTAGCTGTAAAAATCCTAAAAAATATTCCATGAGCACCATGTACCCTCTGTAAAAATGTTCCAGGATGTTATACAAAAGGAAGAGAACTGAAGATACAGAGATTCTTGTTCTGGTCCTTGACCTGATACTCTCCAACTGCCTGCAGGAAACTGAAGCCAGCTTCTCAAAACAGGCCAGTGTTTGATGTGAATCTGATAGCTGACTTTTATTTTTAACAAAGCTCAATGAAGAGAAGCAGATGAGTACTGTTTCCTTGTACAAAGTAGTGTGTAATAACACATAACATTTTGCTTTTTTTGACATACCATTAATGAAACAATTTCAGGTCTTTCAGGCATTTTTGTCACAGTCCCATGTTGGTTTGAAAGAATACTTCAAATGAGGTTGCACATTAAAAAAAAATTCATTTATTCATCTGGACGTAATTTTAATATTCTTGTTCCCTTACTCCTGCTGCATGATATATAGGTTGTAGAATAGAGAATAAAGGTCACAAAGCTTTGGAATTTTTAGGGTGATTTATTTGTTGCTTTTTTGGTGTGTGTTTTTTTAAGGTCTTATAATTAGGATATTTTGTAAACACYGCACTGATGTAGAAAGCATTGCATACACATTGTTCCTTGCTTTCTGTAGAGTATTGGATTCAGGAGCAACACAAAATTAGATCTGTAATATATTCATCAAATATGAAGTCTCCAAGTATAGTTTTAAACATTATGTTTTAATGTTTTGGCTGGAATTCAAATCCTGAAGGAAGAAAAATATATTTTGAATAATACTGGTTCATTAGAATAATTTAAGAATTTTTAAGAGGGCTCCCATATGAGGTGCCAGACTGATTCTAAACCTTGCTGAATATCATGTCTCAGAGAATTATGCAAATGCTGGTCAACTGCAGACTGAAGACTCATGTGTGGAACTTCATGAAATATTAACATCAAGAATTTTTTTTGAGAAAAATAATACAATCAAGTCTTTAATTAATGAATCTTTGGAATCAACTTGCAAAACTATCAATGGGATTATTGTAAAACAACTTCTGTTCTCAGGATGCCTCCAAGAAATGAGAGAGTCCCTTTCTTCTAAATTCTCAGAAATCCCAAGATAGAGTCCTGTAAAGTCAGCGTAAGATGCTAGCAGGGAAATGCAGGGCTGTTCTTATCTCTACCTCTGGCTTATCTCTGCACCTTGGACTTTTTATCACTTTTAACACATCATGCATTACAGACATTTCTGGGGAGATTATTCTCCTGCACTTCCTTTCTCAGACCCTCTTATTTTCTCCCATTTCCTCTTTTCTTGTAGATTTTTCTTCTTCAGTTGTTGCACAGTTCATTATTAACTCTGTTCTCCCTCCAGTATTTTCTTCTGAATTTGTACCTTTTACTGTTTCCAATTTTCTAAGTTTCCTCGACCCCCTTGATTCTCTGTATTTCCATACAGGAAAAAAAAAGAAATCCAGAACAAACTGAAAAACCCTCTGAAGTAAAGGTTRGTAATTCCTTTATGAATTAATAGGTCTCATTCTTTTTTTCATTGTGTATGCTCTAGGCGAATTGTTGTTACTAGGGACAGGCTGGATTCAGCAGACAGAACCAGCTCTGGAGTTCAGAGCAGCTTGGTGGAGTGGTGGAGGAAGCTGGGAGGAAGTTCCTGATTGGTGAATAGTGATGTGAAATTCCCCATTCCTTTTTCTTTTCCCGTATGTGCCTYCTACCTGGTAACTCTCAGTAGCAAGGAATATCCAGGAGAGGATAGGGAATGAGCACAGAGAAGTCTGTAAGATGGAAATAAAGTTTACAAAGGAAAACCAGCAAAGATTAAAAAAAAAAAAAATTAAAGAGAAAGAAAAAAATAGGTATTTGGACCCTAATTCCCTGCTCAGATACTTCAATTCTAACAAAATGAACAGGCATTGGAGGCTAAGTTGATGACAGCTGGTGTCTCTATGGCTACAGTGTAGCAAAGGCTTTTGTCTACTCTTAATGGAGAAAAGCACCTATGTAAACTCCTGACAGAATCCAGCCTTCAGATTTTTTTTCCTTCATAAATAGATTTGCTGAAGTGCAGTTTCTCCTTGGTGGTTAAAGGAGTGCAACAGATGAACTTCTAGAATCTGAGATGTTTAGTCTTCTAATGATCTTTTTTTCCAGACAGAGAAAAATAGTCTTTTGTGTACTTTTTAGGAAGGAAACAGAAGATGAATTCTGGTGTTACTCAGCATGAACACTATTTGTCATATTTCAGAATCATCTCTAATTTTCTTGGCTTCCTCCTCAAATTGCTTTAATCATTAGGCTTTTTCTTAACTACATCGCTGATGTGTGTCATTATTGTGGCTGCCTCTCAACAACTAGCCTAGGGAAAAAACCATCTCACTGGTCTCACAGAGTAGGCAGAGCTGCTTCACAGACACAACAGCAGGATGTATTCGAGGACAGCTGGCTCTACTGCCAGCCTCAGAAACATCAGGGTGAGTCAGGAGTAATTAGAGCTCAATTACTGGTCAAAATCAAGACCATTCACTCTCAGTTCTTTCAAATAGGTGTAATTTCACAAAAGTAAGTAGAAGCAGATCATTTAACTCTGTGATAAATTTAAACATCTGTCTGCAATGGGTTTTGAATCAATACAGAATAGATTTAATTCTTTATCAGCATAGCAAAGCATTGTCCTAATTCTGTCCCTTGTCATTGTGATGCCCATGTAGGAGTTTCAAACACAACAGGCCAACAGGACTTGAACAAAGCCACAAGGTGCTGCACATGGATTGTTTGTCAAGAGATTACTTGTATTGATAGGCACAGCTGAGTTCTTGGTAGCTTTTAAAAAATATCTAGTGGATAAACACTTTTATGATTTTTTTTTTTCTTGTGGAAAGGGAGTTTTGGGCATCTTAGTAAGAACTGTTAATTCTGATGTGCTACCAGTATCCCTGTGTGACCCATTTCTCATAACTCTGTTCCATCCTGGAGGAGGCTGCAGCTTCATTCGCAATTCAGATTCCCAGGGCAAATTGTAGAGATAAATCTTGATGTCACAGTCCATTGAATTTTACCTAATATTATTATTTTTCCCTCAAGAACTCCGGAGACTATGACTTTCTTCATTGATTTTGATTATGTCTCTCCAGTACATGAATAATTAATGTGGATTACTCTGGACTGTTTAAACTCTTTATTAAAGAAATTACCAAGTGTATATAGTAGTGAATCTTGCATTAGATGAACACAGGTGATTTCAACACTCTAAATTAATATTATAATGTGATTCAGAAACACATGATAAAGGCATGAAGCTGTTTTTCCAAACAGCAYTTTTTACTGTTTTCTACATCTATCAGACCTCCTTATGGATACAGAGAAATAGACAGATTTAGACCAGTGTTTGGGTCCTGCCTTCCTTTTTTGGAGCTCTTCTGTAAGTGTAGCTCCCACATCCATGGGTGCTGTTGTCCAGATTAGAATTACTTCCCTGCAATAAATGACTCTGAACTAGCCCCTTGCACTCAGACTTCTTGGAATTATGTGTTTCTTTTTTCCTTCCAAGTTGTTTTCACCAAGTCCACATTGTAATTTTAAACCAAAAATTGTAACCCAGCCCAAATTAATTGTGAAATAGAGATGAAGCAAAAAGGAGAGGGATTTTTTTATAAAGTCTGAGGAAGGAAAATAGAGGGGATCCTGTGTGACAGGCGCTTGGTCATACTGCAGCTCTTTGGTTGAAAGAGGCYGTACTGTTTCCTAAGTAAAACAGAACATAAAAGCCAATAATAGCAGAGAGGTCCTCTGCAAAAAATGGTTTCTGCCTTTGAAGTCTGCTTAAGATATTGTTGGGAGTGAAATATTACCCAATATAAATACTGGGTAATTGCTTAGTTTTAGAGGCAATATAAGGGGATGAAAATTGCTGTAAATTCTGGTTATGTTTTTCTAAGCACCAAGAAGATACTCATTAAGAATGTCTGCCAAATAATGAAAAGAAAAAATTGGCACTTGTTAGAGGGAAATGAGAAACATGTCTCTTTTCCTTCCTTTGATTATGGAAATAATGGGAGTTTTCCTAAAATAGAAGACATAACTCTAAAGAACCATTAAAAAAACCAAGAAACCTGTCAATTAATCCAGCTCTTAATCATTGAGTACTTTCAGGGAATAGGACATAAGTTCCTTTACCATGTAAGTGTTTTGGATATTTTTCCTGAAAGAGTTATCTTCCAAAGCACATAACCCCCAGACAGAGTTCCTGTTTCCTCTAGCTAATGGTTTATTACTTCTTTGACCCAGCTTGTCTTAACCCTCACTGTGGAAGACATCTAGAATTATGTTATAATTAGGATTTAGAATTCACTCCTGTACTGCAATTTTGTAGAACAAGTATGCTGGAATAGACTGGCAGTTAGTGATGGGCAAAATGAGGTTGATAGATATAATGATGGCAGCAGTTCTTTCACAGAATAAATATCACAGAGGCCTCTGTGGTGCAATGCTTGCTGGCTTGTGTGCAATGATATTGAGGAAGGCAGTGCTGGTAATGTCACACTCTGCTGGGTGTAAGCTTCAGTGTTATATCTTTTGGCTATGGATAATACCAGAAGGTTTTGCTGCGAGCGGATTTTGTGGGCAAGAATATTGTACAGGCAATGACAGGTAAAAAAACCAGGCTGCTTGTTGATGTGTTTAAACAGTGAAATGGAATTTAGACTCAATGGTGTTCAGCTTTCAGAATCTCTGCTAGGCACAAAAGAAAGTTTTGCTTAGTTGCAGTTGGGATTTCAGTGGGTGTTGGGTGATTTTAGTTCCTGCCCAGAAATAAATTTAATTTTAGCAACTGGTGACCAGAAGTTGTTTAATTGCAGTTACTGAAGGCCTTCTCTGACATTTATGACCTTATGTCTACAGTTAGTGAGTACTCAATAAACAATTTTTAATTCTGAAGGAACAGATCCTACATTTTGTATTGTAAATATGCTGGTTTTTTCCCAATACGGGGCACCAAAATGATAAAAATCTTTTGTTTCGGGTTGTGTTACTCAAGTAAATCACATTTGATGCCTTCTGCCACAATTAAGGGTAAAAGATTTCAGTCATGATTGTAGAGGTAGTATTTGCAATGTTTTAAAATTATCTTCTATTTATTCTACAAGACTCCTTTTTTTACAACATAAATAGTGTTCAGTATAATTAAGTATTAGTGGAGCTACTTATTTGGCAGATTATATCTGTGCTCCCCATTTTCCTTTGAGTGRATGGTGGTCTTGCTAAAGAAACAGAGTTAGACAATGTAGCAGTGAGAGAATTGTAATTTTTCAGAAGAGATAATGCAAGTTCTTTTAATGTTTACTGTGAAAAAATGACAAAATGGCTCATCAAATGGTGAATGAGCCACTTTCTGAGCCCTGGGCAAATGCAAATGCTGTTCTAAAGGTTTCTTAGTGATGGACTTCTCTTCATGACCTGTTATTACTGCTCACATCTTCAATTATTCTTAGTAGTGACCTTTTCTCAGTGCTCCCCAGAAAAAAGCCCTACATCATTGCAATCATGGCATTAGTAATCAGATAAGCTAATAGTATTCTCACTACAAACCAATTCCTTTCTTTAGTGGTGAACATGCTCAGACTACTTACATGTAAAGGAAAAGATCTAGTTTTTCCTTCTAAATGCAGAAAGGACAAAGTACAGATTTACATAGTGAGAAATAATAATAATAATAATAAACATCACAGCATGTCTGTAATATGTTGCCTATTTCATGCACCAATCCATGTTGAAGGGCAAGTGATATAAAGGAGATAACTGAAGTTCTGCTATGTAATGTCATTGAGGCTTCAGAGGCAAGTCTTGGCTGTAAGTTAAGTACTGAAATTTTTCCTAAATGAATGAAAACTCTATTCCATGATGAATTATTCTGGCTAGAATAATATTTCAATATATAAATCAGTGTGTATGAAAAATGATTGAAAGAAGGGATAAATCTGAGATGAGGAAGTGTTAGCACCATATGGTAACACTTATGGGAAATCTTGCCTTACTTTACTTTGGAAACTTTTCACGTAAAAGATTGCACAGTCCTGCAGTTAACCACTGCAGGGATTTCTTTTGTCATCTTTATGACTGTTAATTTGGATTAGAGTAAAGCYGGGATTCTTCACCAGGGATGAGTGCTCCTTTGTATGAAGGTTTGTACATRCACATAATTAAAAAAGAAAGGAAAAAACCCTTCTCTCAAGAGTTTGCAGTATTACAAAAACATCAGGCACATATTAAACTCATAAAAGATGGAGTGAAGAAAGAAGATCAAAGCTCAATATATTTTATGCTGACAATATTTTTCTCACTTTCACTCTTGGGAGAAAGAACCCCTTTAGTATTATGTGCCACTCTAATATTATTCTTGACCACATTGATTTACTGTTCTTTCATCACTTAACTATTATCCAAGCACTTGTTGATAAACCACCACAGGTTCTGAGGGCTTGATAAAATATCTTTTTTCAGTGTGGAACATTCTGGAAATCCTGAGAACCTGAGGAGGCACCAGAATGTAACTGAACCTACACCTGCTCTGAAGAGCTCTGAATTGAGGTAGCAAGACAGAGCAAATCCTGCCCTTCTTTTACCTCCTGTCCCTTAGCTCTCTCCCAGTGACACAATGGAAGGGAGATAGATGGGGAATGGCTGAATGTGCTGGAAGGGAAGTGTGGAATTCACATTCTCTGAAAAAATTCCTTTGCCCAGGATTTTTCTCCTGTGAAGCTGAGAGGCCTCAGAGAATAGGAAAACAATTCTTATCTCATTTGCTTCTCCTGTGTTGTGCTTGTCTGCAATGTGTTTGGAGTTTACCCACAGGTGGTTGTTTCATTGGATTSTGCTGTGAGTTGTTTGGACTCTTTGGCCAATTGTGGCCAAACTGTTGGGACTCTGGRAAGAGTCASAAGTTTTCATTATTATCTTTTTAGCATTCAGTAAGCATCCTTTCTGTATTCTATAGTATAGTATTCTTTAATATAGTATAATAAAGTAAYAAATTAGCCCTTTGAGAATGTGGAGTCAGATRCATCATTTTCCTTCCTTCGTTGGGGCACCCTGATTTTACAATAGAGGGCACCTGTGGGCATGGGTGGACTGGACTGCCAGAAATTGCCAGCTTTCAACTCTGATCAGGTGACAGAGCTGCTCACCTGCAGGAGTGAAAGGAGAGGGCACAGTGTAGTGGGGGCAGTGCCTGGGAGTGGCATGCACGTGCTTGGGAGGGCCAGGGAGGGGCAGCTGCATCCTGGTGRTGGGACGATGTTTTCTTGGAGAGGAGGAGTTAAAAAAAGAAACACTTCTCAGAAAGACAATAGAGGAGTTTGGAACAGAAAAAATGAGCAAAGGAGATATGAATGAAAATTTAAAAGGTAGGGCCAAGGAATATCCTGTTCTTTTATCACAGTGAATGCCATAATTAATCTAAAGCAAGGAAGGGAGTTAATCTCTTGATTTTTCATAGGCAATTGGTAAGTTTTGAGTCATGACTATATACTTACATTGCATGTGCACATACCTGTGTAACCCCATGGTTTAGGAAACTGGGATGAAATTTGCTTAAAGCCTGTGATCAGCATGATGTACATTTTCCCCAGACATTCTTGCAATTTTGGGTAATTCTAGACTTGTTAAGCAGACAGATGAGGATGTGTTGAATAGATCACAGCTTTAGCAGACTGAGCAAATTTATCTCTCACCTCTATTAGTGAGCAGAATATTTCTCTCTCAGATGACTTCTCCCATCAGTTTTCTGCGAGAAACCTTGTTTCATTTTATAATGATTATCATTCATTATTGTTGGGCATCATCTTATTTTTTCAGTTAAAGCTATCACAGTTGTGTGAGTTGAGCACTTCTAWAATGTAATTATTGGACTACATTTATTAATCCTACTACAGGAAAATAATGTGACTCACTATTTAGAGTCTTCCACAGCTGGGGCTAAAGACCCAAGRAGACATTGACCTGCCCCAGTGTTTCCTTGTTTCTTACTCTCACCAGCAGAGTGAGATGATGAGCTCACTGTGCAAGGTCTCCTGACCACATCTTGCRGCCAAATGTGAAATAAACAGGTAAATGTGGGGTGTACTTTCATTCTGGACTAACATTCTTTGAAATGTTAAAGACTGTTGGCATATTTTGATTAAGGGAGCATATACTGGCTGAAATGTTGTKATGGGCCAGGGGTTGTTAAGGTCCGCAGATGTGAGGAGACATGAAGTGCTTCCATGAAAGTTGTAGCAAGAGAGTGAAAGAAAAAGGGATCCTTCAATAACACAAAAGATWTAAAAGGTTTGTGTTTTCCCTATTTCAGAAGAAATGTAGCTGGTTTTGCTTGTTATTTGGCTTTTTCTTTGATGATTATAAGACAATTTTTGATAAACAGGGTCTATGACCTACTTTTTAATTTAGAAAAATGCTTACAGGATTGATGGCATTCTTGGGAGAGATGTTTAGTTTAGGATTATCATGAGTTGGTTAACAGGGGGAAAGGACAGAGAAATAAAGATAATATTATATATTTGAATCATCACTCAATGACAGTTTTTTAAAAAATATTTTCCTTATAAGAGAATTTTTACAGTTTTTTCTAGATGAAGTTCAAGTGACTTCATCTGCTGCATTGACTGTCCTAACCTTCAGAGGCTCCTTGTATAAGTCAACACAAACAACATGTTCCAGTGCAATTTAAACTTTCCTATTTTTTTCTTTAGGAAAGCAGAACTGCTCTATGATGAAGAGAAGGAGATAGTTTTATTAGTGTCTCATGAGAAGCATAAATTGAATAAAAGAAACATAAACTTTTAGGTCCTGTACTTGCAGCAGTATTTTGTGATTATGTTTTGCTGTCTTTCTGAGAAACAGCACTGGAGATATAGAGGGGGAGGAAAGGGAGGCAGAAGAATTTGCAAGGCCCCATGGAATCTCTTTTTCTGGCTATTTAATAATGCACTATGAAAATGTACTGTAGTATACATTATATACAGAATATTAACCTGATTTGTCACTATTGAGATGTGGAGACCATGTAAGTGTTAATAAAGAGTTGAATTTCAATGCAAGTTAGGTAAGAAAACTCTTTAAATTCTACATTTAATGAGGCAATGTATGCTGGATAATTGTGTGGAGACTTTGTTATTTCAGGGCTGCTGTGTGAAGTGAGATTGGGGCTTTAGGTTTGGTGTTTGAAAGCAATGAACCAACAGTTTATGTGTACTGGGAGATTTTTTGTGGTAGGGAGATTTTTTTGATAGAAAAATGCAATGTGATTTTGCTCCCATAAGGCAGGAACTGAACTAAATATATTTTGGAGAAGATACCACTTCACTCTTCAGAGTCGACTTATTACCACCATTACTAATAGTGGGTAGGTGATATTTAAAATGAAATATGATACTTCTTAGTGTTCCAACAAATAGCAGGTGATAAATTAGTAGCTAAATTAGCATATTGACTGGTTGGGTGAAATATGCATAACAATCAGCTCCAGTAATAAATAACTTGAAACAAAATATTTTTCAAGGCATTTTGGAGGTCCTTGTCTATTTTAGAGTAATCCTACATGGAGATAGTTTACTATGCTTTGACTTTTCTAGTTTGCTCTCCAAGACATGGATTTACAAGTCTGATTGCATCAGATTCCTTGCTGCAGTGAGCATCAAATAAACAACAGTTATTAAAAGAGAAGCTAAAACATGATAATGGCAGTTTTCTTTTGTGCTTTTCCTGGAAAATTTATTAGTCAATAAAGCAAAATCAGAGTTCTGTATAGAAGTAGCTTGGCTGTTGATTTCTTTGTACCTAAGCAGGCTTGTTTTGTTCATTTTGTATCTGTATTTTTCTGCTTCTGAGAATCTCRGTGTATTATTATAGGATGGCCTGTCTCTGGCAGGTGGCTACAGACAGCAGGTGGTTGTAATCCCAGCTCCCAGGTGCTTCAGATCWGTAGAGTCAGGTGAACCTGTCACCGTTTTAATGTGCCACTCCACTAGAAATATTCCTGGCTGCAACTTCTCATCTGACACCTTTTGGCTCCCCAGCACTGCAGGATGGGAAATGACTACAAAACTGCCTGTCTTCCCTCCATTGCAGGACAARTTCAGCAGCATTTTGCTGGACACAGATACTTCAGGTTTCTGGGCTTGTTTTTTTTTTTAATTTCTCAGGAAAAAAGGAATACTGATTTTTCCTAGCCATAAAACTTTTTTTTTTTTTGAGAATATTTAACTTCAGATTTCTGGAAACTGGAACACTGAAGTATACATTTCCAAGTCTAGTTTATATCGGTGCTTGAAGTTTTTTTTTTTTTTCTGCAAGAATGCCTTTCTAAAGTGAACATTGTTATTCTTTTAATTAGACTCCTGTGCTGGGAGCTCTGTGTGGATGTGTTTTGGTCACTGCCTGTCATTTTTTTTGTCTGATGCCCTTTATGAGTCAGTGTACAGCTGAGGCATCCTCCTGCTTGGGTCAGTAGCAGGGCTGCAGTCAGATATCTTCAATGAGTTTCCAGATGCTGTTTCAGGTCAAATGGTTCTTACAGCAGACTTGTCTGGAAGAAAATCATCCACATCTCAAGAATATGTTGCAARCCACAGTTTGTGTCCTGGGGCATGGGTAAAAGGATGAGAGAACTCTTTTATTTGTGTGCATATTGTAAATCTGTGTAAGGTTATGTGTATGTGGTCTTTGCAGGCAGGTGTGGGATGGATCTGAAGGACTCTATTGGTTCTCCAACGTCTTGAATTCACATAGCAGGGCTTGTCTAGCTCAGACCTAGAATGTGCTGCTAAATCCTGCTGAGATATACAACATATTACTTCAGGCTTAATGATGTGCTAATACAGTTATCTGCTGAAAGCCTTTTCAGAAATTCCTAAGTCATTCTATCTCACCAAAACTTCTTTTAGCAGGATTAGGAGCCAGGTAATTCATGGTCAGAGGGTTCTGAGCCTTTCAGTTCTTTTTCTAAGGACATCTTACATAATCCACTGGACTCCCTTGTGATTAGAGGTGCTGTACTTTGTGCTTTCATGGAGATAGGCATGGCTGGGGAGAGAGAATTTGGTAATTTGTTTAGATCTGGTGTAGTTCCTGGCTGTTTTCTTGATGCAAGGTGTGGAAAAGTTCAATATTGCTTAATATCATAACTCCATGTGGCCATTAATAAGATATTTTCCAGGAAAATGAAAATTCTTAATTGTGAAAATGTGTTCTTAAGGGCAGGGTTTTGTCCAACATACAACTTCATTCCCCAGATTTGCTCCAGTCCTAGCCCTTTAGTTTTGTCAGAAAATAAAGAAACTACTGGTTGGGTAAMCAAAGTGAGTGTCCTTAGCAGTAGCAGGATATTTCAMARTGCCTTTGGACCGGATCCTTGTCCSTGTGCCCCAGTGTGGGGTGACCAGAGCAGAGGCACATCTTGCCCACTTCCCTGCTGCCTTCACAACTATCAGCAGGGACTCATTTTGGTTGAGGATAAAAGCAAGAATCACAATTGTCTCAATGCCTGGTTGGGTGACACCAAGGGAACAGAACAGTTTGGTGACAAAGGAACAGAATGCTTTATCCATGAAGATGTGTACAAGTGAAAGAGCTGGGATTGCCAGCCTAGATGAAGTTTCTAGGGTGAGGAATGGAGCTTGTGCTGTAGGGGCTCATCAAGCAGCAACTTCAGGATCAAATTTCCTATTTTAAATCAAAAAAATGCAAGGATATTTTTCACGGACCTATACTGATTTGTCAGCTATCTGTGAGGTATTAGGGTGTTGGTAGGGATGGCTTCGTTTGGAAGCCTTTTTCCAAAGAGTTAGCACTCCTGAAGTCTTAAGCATGGTCAGTGGTTGCAGTTACTAAACCCAAGCTTAATCTGACAATTTATAGGCTGATTTATAGGCTTGTCTCATTGCTGTGGCAATATTGTCAGGATGCTCTTGGTTTCTTGGTATATATTCTTGCAGTGCATTACAGCATTAATGTGCTGTGGTACAATAATGTGCCCAAAATTAAGAGAACATAAAGTCCCTCAAATCACTTAATGAGAGAGACATGCGTGGAAAAAAACTGAACCTTCAGTAGAGGAATGAGGGGAGGAAAAACATCAAAGGTTCTTCTGGACATAGCCAGTTAGTAAGATGTGCTGTCTAATCAGGCCTCTTCTGGACTTCCTCTACTGCCCCCCTGAACTCTCAAGGCCAACCACAATGACTTTTTCAGAGCATTAACAGGTCTTCAATATGCACTAATTATCCACAGTTTGGAACTTGCATTAATTTTTACGTTTCTTTTGTATTTTTAGGCTGCCTGTTTGAGGATGACCTCTGCAAGTCTTTTGAAGTCTGTGTAAATGGTAAGTCTTCCAGGCTTTGTTTGCTGCTTGGTCTGTCCTCCACTCTGTAATTGCTGTATGTTTGATTCAGTAAAACTAATTCATATGGGAGTGAGGAGGAGGGGAAAAGGAAAACTACCAGGTATGACTGTTATGGTCAGCATTTAGGAAAAATTTATTAGATTAAAACAAAAATTCTCTCAACCCTGAGCAAAACCATTTATGTGACATAGATTTTAATTTAATTTAGCACACTGAAATATGCTAACATTTAATTTGTCTTAATATGGGTGAAAATAACTGTTTTGTTACCTTTGGTTTGTTCCTCTTTTTAGAGGATGATGTTGAGTAATTATCAGCCTCCTCTTCTTCAAAAGATTGTTATTTTATATAATAAGAAAGAAAGTCTCAAAGGAACACTGCAGTTGTTGATTATACTGCTTCCTTTTTCTATGATTTTACTTGAATTATGCAGGAGCAGCTTTCTTCTACTGTCCTGCATAATTTATTTTCAGTAAGTCCAAAAAGACAATGCAACATATGAATGAGGCTAATGGAATAGTACAAAAGATGTTTTCTAATAATAGTTGAAGATTGGAAATGTGCTATATGAAATTATTTAATTCCCAGTGAAGGACAGAATGTTTTGAGAGAGGTTTTTGAAGCAATAACTGCTATAAAATGTGTATTTGTGGTGGAAGGAGGAAGGGAGTAGTTTTTATGGTGTCATTTGACATAGAAATACATGGCAATATGTATATCTGTAATAAGGGGGGTTAATATTTAAGTATTGTATATGAAATTGTTTGTGACATCATATTATAAAGGAGAAGCTTTGTTTTCCATCAAACTCAGAAACAATAATGAGTCTATTAATAAATTAAGATATTAATAAGGTTTAGCTAATGAACATTTAGGATGAAATGAGATTAAATTTCCAGTACTGTTTAACATCAGACTAATGCAAATTTATAAGACTTTTGTATTGACAATTCCCATGATCGACACCAGGAAGGGAAGTGACAGACTTGTACAGGTTGAATTTTKGTGACTATCAATATTCTCCAGTGCTTAGGCTGGAGTCTTCCCCAGTGCAAGCAGATTTAATCAGATTTAATCATAGGCAGCTGTTACATGCAGCAGACAAGGTATAGTGGGGAATTTATACAACAGATTATAGCAATTTCTGTACTTTAAGGGATCTCTCTATTGAAGACTTTGCTCTTCCTGTAAATGTAGCTTCCTAACTTCTTGCTCTACTTGTTTTCTTAAATGAGGAGGCAGTTTGTCAAATGTCCATATGACACTCTTTATCATGCAGAATTAAATTATCTGTCGTATCTTTGAATTTGAATGGACCTTTTCTGTAGAACTACTCATGTTTTGGCATAACTAACTTAAAGAAATGTCAGTAATGAGTAAGACAGATGATCAATAATATTTTCTATTGTCTGATCTTGTTTTAAAAAATACTTGCAGGGATTCTGTCAAAGTGTCAAAGGTAACTGTAAAATATTTCATTCTTTTTATCTCCCCCTGGGAAAATGTTATTTAGAGTGTATTTTAAATGCTGTCCTTGATGCAAGTGAAGATAAACCATTCCTGAGAAAATGAACAGGATCTTTGGGAGATAGGATCTTTGGTACTTCCATGTACAATCAGAATTTTTTTATATGTAGCAGAAAGGAAGTTGGCCTCTTGCTTCTGACCARTCCTTCACATTTTTCCTGCCCAAACTGCTGCTGATTCACCTATATCTCTGAAATTTTTCAGGAATTCTGATATATTAAAATTTGACTGCTTTGCTAGGTTGAGAGTTCAGGAACTGAAGTTTGTGGAGGTCACTGTGCTCAGAAGCAGAGCTTACCTTGCAAGGTTTGCCTCCTTTCTTGTCACACAAGTGGGTATTTCTGAAGTACAGTGTGAAAGTGGGTAAGAAACAGCTGCTGCTTTTTGGTAGCACGTGATCTGCAGATCTKCTTCTGACTCTTGCAGGAAGGCTGATAATTCTGATCTTTTCCTCTGCCTCCAGCAGAGGCAGAGAAAACTGACCACATTTGCAGAAATAAAGCTAGATTTGCCTACTGAAGACATAAGTCACAGTATTTGCTGTCTCACATCTCTAATCAGCTATAGATTTCAAGTGTATTTCATGCATCACTTGTGAAAACATAACCAAAACACCAATAACTGAGCTATTTCAGAGCTTAAAAAAACCTCTACTCTTCTTCCCTTCTCATTTCTTCTGAAGAGACATTTTTACTGAAATATTTTGATAAATTTTCCTTTCCATGAAGAAAAAAATTGTGTTAAAAGAATGGGTTTTGTATTGCTAAAAGCAATGTAATAGAATTTTAAGATCTGAGATAARCAGCATAAGTGTTTGTATCAGAGATAAGGGCTGCTTACATCTGTTTAGGTCACATGCCATTTTTGCAGGGCAAAGGACCTGCTGTAATAATGATTGTTGACTTTTCTGCCACTTTCTCTCATCATATAAAGGTCTCTTGGCTTCAGTGATGGGTTCTTGCTTAGGCTTTTTTAATAGCTCCAGCAGCATTCATGCAATATTAATTTATTGCCACAAACCTTTTATCAGTTTTCTGAGCTGCACTGACTCATCAAGTGGTTAAGAAGGAACATACTGTTTCATGTTAATTTTAATGGCATAAGGATAAGYCAGGCAAAAAGACTGAGTTAGTTTTCCTGGACTCTTTTTGCAAAGCCAGAACTTTGAGAGGTAAAGTGACTTAGATGTCATTTATCTATCTTCTGGTACATCATTGCTACTTTCTTAGAGTTGGAGGAACTGACATTTTCACCCATCTTAAATGCTTGAAGCTTGAAAGCCTGCAGATGAAATGGGTGATGGGAAAGGTGAATATGCCTGTGAGCTGCAGTCTCTGATAGAAAGTAACCTGGCGTTCTGTACGCTTGGAAATGCTTCCCCCCCTCAATAAATTCTGAAAAACTGTTACAGATACAACAGGAAGCAAATAGCATCTTAATTAAAGGAGATATATAGAAGGAAAATAATAATATGAGGAATAGTATTTGCAGTGGTGGTATGTGTAGTGACACAGCTATGGGTAAAGGGGGGTATGGCTTTCACACCTTCACATATGCTTTGCTGTCTGGGTTAGGAGTTCAAGCAAAAGTTTGCCTGTGAGTGTATTTTTTTCCTTAACAGCTATGCCTAGAATGTGTTTGTATGAAAAGGAAAGAAAAAAGCACCAAGAAGGAATTTTTAGAGAATCTCTGAGACAGAAATCCTTTGCTTACCCTTGAACAGTCCTTGTATTTATATACTAAATTTAGTACAGCTGGATAAGCAGGAATATGTCATGTTTTGTTTTGCATTTTAAGTGACAGATAAAGCAGTTCATGTAAAACATCAGCTTGTTTATACTCCTTGTTGGAAGGTTTAAACAAACTGGCTCCTGTGAACAGCAAAACAAAGAGAAGTTCTTATTCTTTCTCATGAAATTGTGCTATTGAATTCTAGCAGTGCCACTGGGAAAGACACCATGTGGTACAGATAAAAGTGTTCATTTCAAAATAACATCTCTTATGTGCTCTCTTTATTAAACTGTTTGAACTGCTCATTTAGAAGTGTACCATTCTTTCCTTTAGCTTTAATCTCCAGATATTTTGCTTCAGAAAGCAGTTTTGTGCTGTGTTTTATTGGGGGCATGGATACCATGATATCTTTGCTCCTATCAACAGCTCCTTTACAAGTCAGGGCAGTTTTATTTACGAAAGAGGCTGTGTCTGCAATCCTCCTTCCTGCATGAAAGCAGAATGGGGTTCATGCAGACAAGATCAGATAGTAGAAAACATCTCTGTGAGGCCAAGCAAGGGAAGTTAATTAAATGCAGTGGTTGGCTCAGAGTGCGTCGTTAAGCCAAGCCTGGCTGACAAACACCTCCCCTCTCCTCGGAAGACAGCTCTGATGTCTGCAGCAGTGTTTGGAGAAGCTGTGCTTCTGAAAGGCTGGGCAAACAGCTCTGCACAGCTGAATCAATATTGCTTTATGTATGCAAGCTGCACTTGTTAGGAGGGACTTAGGTTAGCACGGTGTGGCAGAGGCACCCAGGCATTGCAGTAYGAAATCGTGAACCTTTCCAAGCCTGGATCTCTGCGGGTAGTTCAGAATATTAATGCATTTTCTTCCTCAGCTACAGAGCTCCTTGAGCATTTGGAGTATAAGTGATTGCGTGTGCTGGTGATGAGCCATAAACGRTAAACATGTGCTACAGATGATAAGGGAGAGAAGTCAGGATCCCTGAAATGGTTTCTTGAACTTAATGTGTTATGCTTTGAGGTTTTCCAGACCATTGCCTGGTAGGGTGGGATTGCAGAGGGAGATGCACCTCGGCRTTGTTGAGCTAACAGATGTCTGCGGCAACATCTGCATTGGCAAGGCACTGCTCTCCAAAAGCTATTGAATTCTTGTCAAATGACACTATAAATCTGGGCCTAAGCTTTCTGAGCCCTTTCAGTGAGCGTCAGGGCTTGTTATAACTAAATTCAGTCTTCTGAGGAGTAACATTAAGTGGTACCTCTGCATGCACTTGCTGTATTGTCTGTAGAGAATTTATGTGYTTTTCAAGGACGTGGGGATTCTTCACAAATAGCTGAAGTTCAAATACCACCTGATGTAATTTCTTACCTGAATTCTGAACTAAATGTGTGTGTGGATGTTTGCACATGGATGTTTTGTTGTTGTAAAAACCTGACCAATTATTTAAATATTGGGATTTACTTCCAGTGGTTCTTCTGTACCAGTTCATTGAAATAATGGGAGGTTTTATTGTCTGACACCTAATTTTTTAAAATATGCTTTGAATAACTAATGTCAGAAGAAGTCACAATCTTGTGTGCTACTCAAGAAGAACTAAAGCTTAAAATCTGCAATTGTATAATGGTATTCAGAAAATCCACACCTTCAGAAGTATTTACACACTTCATTCAACTGAAATCAAGGGTGAGTTAACACCAAAATATTCCYGAGAATCTGTGGATGTGAAGATGGTGTCTCACTTATTAGGAATACTTAATCATTTTTAAGRAAATCCACACACCTTTTGAAACAAGTTTGTGGAAATAAACATCAGGATTGAAATTGGCTCAATTTTTTTGTTCCCCACACTTGTTCTTCATCAGGTTGTGTGGCAGTTGTGTAATAGGAACAACTGCATGAAATGGAGATGGTTTGGGAGGAAGACTTCCAATTTCTCATTAGCCTGGCTTCTCTTGTGTGTTAGCTCTCACTTCCCCTGAGCTATTTGAGGTGAAAAATTAACATTTAAGTCTTAAGGTTAAAATGTCAGTGCAGTGGTGACTTCATCTCCTTTACTTTGAAACAGTGTGGTGGGATTTTTTTTCCTCATTGAAAAAAGCCCCATCTATCTTCCAAACTGTGTATTTCTGTCTTGTGTTTGTCTCAGTGTGGTGCTAAAACAGCTGCCTGTGTGAGGGTGGGACAGAAATGCCCAGCACAACTGGCTTTAGAATTGGAGTAGTGATCAAAGGTGAAGTTACACTCCTCTTAGGAAAAGATAATTATTGTGATAATGCAACTGTAATTAACCACTGCCCCGGCTGTCTGTAAAAACTTCTTTCTGGGGGGTTCTTTTTGTGGAGAATCTCAGGGTGCAGCTCCTGCAGGGCAGAAAAGCATTGCTGAGGCTTCCCTGGCAGTGTGCTGCTCAGCACCAGGTGTGAGAGGCAGCCATAAATCTCCCAGCAGCCATAKGTAATCCTTTATATTCCCGTGTCCTGTGCTAGTAAATAAGTTTTGGAGCTGCTGAGTGCTGCACAGTGCTATTTCATGTGGACAAACCTGCTTTTGCTCAGAGCTCAGGCAAGGATTCTGCTGTGTTGTCACAAGGAAGCTTTAGTTCTATCTTAGTGTTGTTACTTGTGGTAATGCATTTTATTGGCTTTCACAGAAGCAGGGCAAGCATTGTAAGAAAATGGTTTAAGCAGTGTGGGTTTTAGTGATTTTGGGGGCATTTTGGTGTTCAGTTCAAGAATTGTGATTATAGGATTCCACCTTCCACCCCTGCTGACTGGGGGGATATGGGGTGTGTGTGGTGGAAGGTTTGACATCACTGGAAAATAACCACAGTTATCAGGTATCTCTCTRTTCAAAATTATTCATTTGTGGTSATGAGGTGGATGAATCTCTAAAATCTAATGTAATGGTCTGATATTAAGTAGGATTAAAATTCTGAAATTTTTGGAGTTGCCTTTTGTCTTTTTTTTTTTTATATTCAGTATTTCTTCCTGAAATATTTGAAGGAAGTGCTATGAAGTCTTCAGCCTTATGAGATGTGTTAATTAAAAAAATACAACCAAATCTTATTTTTCTGCTGTTTTTTGAACATGTAGGCATTATATATACAATTTGGGGTAACTCTGAACATGAATGCTAAACTAGCATGCTAAATGTTCCATGAAAATATATTTATGTATTAGAGACATTGTTTTTATCATGTATCTTATTGTGTGGTGGACCTTTTTGTTAATACCTTTTGGGTAAGCTACATAGCAGCATGTTCAGAGATGTTCCCTAATTCACTATTGTATTACACAAAAAAAAAATATTTTAACATTTGAGAGGTCATGGAAAAGTACAGCCTGTTTGATAAAGGCATTAGGGAGTCTCAGGAAGGTTTGAGCCTGATGAATGATGAAACACGAGAGCCTGAAAAGGACAGTGTGGTCTGGAGAGTGGAGGAGAACACCAAGGGATAATGTTCTGGCAATGAGGTGGAAAGCAAATGAATCCTGGTTTGGAGGGACAGTGCAGCAGTGTGCCTCTGCTCTAAATCCATCATAGTTTGTCCTCTTCTTGTGTCAAGGGACATTCACGAGTGTGGTTCACYTCATGATGATTAAGATATTTGGTTACAGCTTCTGAAAAAATGGAATAGCAGTTTTTTCTTTAGTTCTTCACCTTTACTAAGAGAAAAACAAACCAAAACACCACCAACAAAGAAAAGGCTTTTTTTTTATATGAACGAAAGGTAGTAATAAACATTGTCAAAAGAGAAGAGATGTGAAATGAGTTGGCAGTGATAGCTACACAACCATATTGTGGTTTTTGAGCAGCCCCAGGTTTGAGTGAGACAGGACCTTTTCTCCTGGTGTTAAAGGATRCCTTCTACTTAGCATTCCAATTGATTAAAAAATATGTCATTCCAAAAATGAAGTGCTTAACAGCTATTTGCTTATTTTGGGCTCCATCTATTCTCYTTCAGAAGGTGTTTGCCTTTGTCCCCCTAAATATCAGTGATTACAGTCTCAGTGTACCAGTGGTTAATTGGCTCARTCAAATTAATTACTGAGGTACTTTGGTAATTAACTGAGGCGTTGATAGTGYCTAAAAGAAGACAGGCTAGAAAGCTTTGAACCCATCCCCTCCTTGGGAAAATTGTGCTTCTTAAAATATTCATGCTATTTCTCTTTCTTTTTGAAAACTTCAGTTATCCTGTCTTATAGCACATAAGCTGAAGACATGAGGTCACGAATCAAATAAATTTCCAAATTTACCAGTTTTGCAAGGACATTAATCAATGACTGTTCACTCTGCATTTTCTTGAGTGTGTAGGAGGCAAAGCTGTAGATTKCTTGAGTATATTCAGAATAACATGCTTTTGGATGATTCTTCACAATAACAAGCTTTTCTGTGCAGAAGATCCCTTTTATTTTTTTTCCTGTTTTTCTCTCTTTTTTCTTCAACTGTTCTTTTAAAGTTCTTCCTGCTGTTTGCTGCACAAATTCTGCATCACCTGACTGCTGTTGCATTACAATAATAATTTAGTGAATATAATTTTGTTTCTGACTTCACAGCATTTGACAAGCAACAATAGTCTTTTGACTCTCAACCTGCCTTTAGACAGTAAACATAATAGGAAAAAAATATTTATGGTTTTCAGGGGGAGGATGTTGTGGTCCTGGCTAAGTAGCTTCTCAGASACTATGGGAGAAATGAGTAGAAAACTTTACTACATAGTTCACATGAAAGTGTATCCACTGCAGCAGAGCAAAAGGGATGAGTCTGCATGAAACAGGGATTTGTTTTGTCTCAAGACAGCTTGTGTGTGAAAATTATATGCAGTAATTATTGGCATCCATTTTGTCAAGTAAGAAACCAAGGAAGAAGGCATTACTTTATAATATTCTAAAGGAGCTGCAAGTTTATGCACATGGAAACCATAAATATATAATACACAAAAATACCTTTTGATTACCATGATTGTTTTGAATAGATGGACTAAAGAGGTTCAAATTTGTTTTTTTAAATTAAAATAAATAATGTAGAAGTTTTTTTCCCAGGTTGTGTACCTACTATTAGAGTTCCTGATTTGGATTGATTCTTCCAAAGGGAATGGGAAAATATATCCACTCTTTATTCTAGTGTTTAGAACAAATGCTTTGTAATAAAGAACTGTGAGAGGCTTTTATTGTTATATGTCCTCATTCAATAAACAAGAACAATCTGAAAGTGAACTAATTATGGTGCTGTTTATTAACAGGTAAAGACCTGTTAATGAAAAGTCATTCTGCATTATATGACATTCCAAGCCTTTAATTTAAAGAGAGTTTTCCTTCATTCCCTCCAACCCCATGGCAACAGCAACAAAAGTTGCTCTAGAGGTAGACAGAACAATAAATATATTTTATGGTCCTAAACTATTTATTGTAATTTGGTCTTTACTGAAATAGCTTTGGCWGCTGCTCTGCACAAGTTGAGAATATTTGGTAGCTTTTGCTGCTGTATCAGCATGCTCCTCTAGTGCCCTGTGGTAGGAGCAGTGTGATTTAAGGCTGGTAACTGCAGTGGATGTTCAGACTGAGTAAGGGAATACAACATTTCATGTTTGGACTCATAACTCTTCAAGGTACAATGGAAAATGCTTATAATGTAATGCACTAAACATTTGTGTTAGTAATGAATTTGCAATATTATGGTAAGATTTAGGATGTGCACCTAATTTATTCTATTTAATGTTAACTCTCTTAAGATTTTATTTAGACTTTTGACTGCATTATCTCACTGAGTCTTCCAGAGATAAGGTTGTATCATAGTTTTTTTTTTCCTGGAAGTAACAGAACACATATGATAGTGAATAGCTGCACATTGTGCAATTTTTCAATGGCAAAAATGTCTATTTTTGGTTCTCTGTCTGTTATTGAGCTGCAATTGATGTTTTCTCTATCATACAGTAGATGAGAGAGAGGCGTATTACCCAACCAGAAACTAAAATGTACTGGTGGGGAAAAATAAATTGAGGGGAGTTGAAAACTACTGAGACCTTCCTTGAGATTTCTGTCTTTGTCCTGTAGTCCTCCCTCTTTACTCCATATTATGATGCTGCATCTCTATTTCTGTGAGGTTAAGATAGGAAAGGTATTRGGGGACAATTTGATGAATGGATTTTTGGATGGCAAGACTGCTAATAGTTTTATAGTTTATTGAACACTTAAAGAGAGTAATCTGCAATACCCAGTCACAGTGGAAGCAGTTGAAATGGCTTTTATATTTCCAAAATTAAATCMATTTGTTCTCTTTGGATGAGGAGTGGTTTTCAAAGTGGTAGTGTTTTTGTTTTTAAATTTTAATTAATTTTCAAGCTTTAAGTAGCAAACCTGACAGCTTTTTGTTTACTGTGACTTAAAAAATCCCCAAAACTTCCCAAATTATAAATCTCCTGTTAGTCTTGTGATTCAATCTCTCTTTCTAGGATGTTTCACTTCCAAGTTAGAGATGTGTGGATTTACTAGATTTCTACAATAATTAAGACTTCCTACTCTGCTGACAACTTGCCTTCATGTTAGTGGAATTGTGGTGATGGCTTAAGCTGAGTAATTTAATGGAACAAACTGTCCTTTCACTGACAGTACCTGTTAGAAAAGTTTCCTCTCTATTTTTACCTGTAATTTYGATTGATGTCTTTGGTGAATGATTGTTTTAGAAATATTTAACTTTTAAACTTTTKCATTTATTTTTTTCCTTACTTAAAATTTCTGTGAATGCTAGTTGGACAAAAATGGATCAATATACAGTTAAGAAATACCAGTCCTATTCCATGTCTCAAATTCTTTTTTATTAATTTCAATTTTGTTATGGTAAATCTAACTTTATATGTCAAACTTCCCCACGGTGTTTTTGTTACAAATGTTTGAAGTTGTCTAAGATTTCTTTTCTCTATTGTCTTTCTGCTCTTGCAGTTAGAGCTCCCCACCCAAACACTTGAGGCAGAAATTATTATAACTGAAGAAATGGAGAGCTCTGAAAAGTTTGGGTAGAAAATGATTCCTCTTTCACCACTGTTTTTCTCAGTGGCAAAGAATTGATGGATGTGCTTAATGTTGCAGTACAAATTATAAATGCATGTTCACTAAAATGGTAATCAGGCAGTTAGTGCCCATTTCATGTCTCTGGATCCACTGCATTCCCAATWAGAAGTCAGGCCTTCTCTCTGGGCTTTATTTCAAGTATCTCAAGAGATTTATACTAGCCCCAAAATTTGGTTGTTCCCCTCCCAGAAATAAGATCATTGATTAAAATGATTTTGTTGTTCTGTGAAATATTACCCTTCACATATGATGCCAAAAAATATATACTTGTCTCAATGTATTTTGTTGGCATGGTAATTGAAAATAAGTTATGACTGGCATAGAGGTTAATGACATATTTTGGAAGGCAAGAAAGTTGGGGCTTAAAAATGCTATTTCATCTCAAAAATCTGTGGGAAGAATCAGTCTAACAGAAAGAATACAAGAATTAGTTASTGTGTTGACAAAGAGATGCTTGGGGATAGAAAAATAATTCTGAGAGGCCATACTGTGTTGGCCTGGCCTGGSCTGGAGTTAAATTTCRTCCCAGTAGCTGGTATGGGGCTGTGCTGGATCTGTGCTGGAATCAGTGTTGGTAATTCAGGGATGTTCCCAGTGCTGGTGAGCAGGGCTTGCACAGTATCAAGGCCTCTTCTGCTCCTCATACAATCCCACAGGGAGGAGCCTGGGAGGGGCCCAGCTGGCCCCAGGCATGTCCCACACCCCACAGTGTCAAAACCTGGGGCTGCTGCTTAGGGACTGGCTGGACATCACTTGGTTGGTGGTGACAGAGCTTTTCCATTTGCATCATTGGTCTTTCTTGGGTTTAATTCTCTTGGTTGTGTTCATTTTCTTTTCATTACAATTTATTATTATTTTATTTCAATTATATTATACATATTGTTTTATTTCAATTATATTTAGATGTTCTTATCTCAATCAAGGAGTTTTCTTGCTTATACCYTACTGATTCTCTTCCCCCATCTTGCAGTGTAAAGCAGCTGTTTGGTGCTGAAGTTCTGTCTGGATTAAAACATGACATGGTTTCACAGGGCTGCAATGGCCTGTGAAGTTAATGTTGTGATTCCTTCCTGCTTTGCTTAGCCAAGATTCCCAAAAATGATGCAGATCAGCTGGCTCAAATAATACCTTCTGATTTCTCCCCAGTTATGGGGAGAATGACTTCATTAGATCATCACAGACCAAAGGAAATGATAGTTCAGAATTCTAGGGCTTAGGGGTTTTCATCATGCATTTMATTCATGTACAGTAGTACAAGAATAAATATTTCCCTTTTATTAACTTGAGTGTCTCCACAGTCGATGTAAAGGGGAAATGGGCATTTGTTAATTAAGCTGCACTAATTGCAAATTTCAGTGCCACTGCAAGCTGCCTTCTTAGGAACCATGACAATGACATTAAGCATTTGCTAAACAAAATCCACTCCTGTATGTCATGCAGTTCACATCCTGTTTGCTATTTAAAAGTTGTTGGCACAGATAGAAGATGTTTTATTAAAAACAATGAATAACCAGAATTTTCTTCATCTGAAATTGGCTATTTTGAGAAGTCTAGTTTTTAGGTGGAAAAATAAGTGGAGGCATAAATAGTTTTATTCTCACCTTTTCTTGCCTAATTGTTTAAATCTGAACCTGCTTCTTCAAGCAGAGTAATACTTTCTCATCACACAAAAATAAAATATGGTCCCAAAGAAATCCTACAAGAAGCCCTTTATAGATGTCTCCTGTAGGACATTGGGGACCATGGTTTTGTGTCTGTCTGCCTCAYGGAGGTGGAAGTGTCAGTTCTTGCTCCTAGAACAGAGATCTAGAATAATCTCTGCTCTCCCCATAGCAACTGGTCATCTTGCAGGGGTATGGAGAGGAACTTATGCAGCCTGGAAAAGAGCAGAGAGTCTTTAATCAAAGTGAGTATCCCAAAGTTTATGCAACAGTGTAAAGCTGAGAAAGCTTTTGGATTAAAAAAAATAAATCTGTATGTAATACCAAATCCTCTAGGGTTGAAAATTGCACTTAAGTAATAAGCTATGAAATGCCTCTTGTTTTCAAAGTTCTGCAAAGCTTGGTCTCATSTCAATTCCTGTCCTCTAGACTGTTCTTAATGTTGTTTGAACTATGCAGGAATTGCTCTGCAGTCTGAGAGCTCCAAGCTGACTCTTGTGCTGGAAAAAATTGCATGTTACAGCTATATAATCAATGACATAGTCCAAAATCACCCCATTAAAGGAGAAAAAAAGTGCAAACAACGTGAGAAACTCATATCTGTATAGAAAGATGATTATAATGATATGTGAGATTTTCTTGGTGGAAAATACAAATTAATGCAGGTAATTTATTTTAAAAAGCATTATCCTTTGCCAGACAAGGAGATTTTRTAAGCAGTCTAACATACTTGCAGAGGAGCAGAGCCATATGTCACTGCAGAAGGTTTGTCCTTTGGCTTCAGTAAAATGAGAATGTGAAGGATTTTATTACTTTGGGTGTTAATACAGGTCATAATCAAGATGAAACCGAATTATCTACAGTATCAGTGTGTGAGACACTGCAATTCAAGTGGCAGCAATTTTATGGGGGAACAGACTGATTTATTTCTACTTGTTTACTGCCTGTGCCTGTGAGCTGTGCTGTCTGGCAGGGCTGGGTCTGTGCTCTGCMCAGGTCTGAGCTTTGTGTGCCCAGAGCTGACTCTCCCCATCTTACACTGCTGCACTTGAAATAACTCTGAAAATATTGATTAGTGGTTGTTTTTATGGAGGGTGGAAAAGAATCTGGGTGAGCACTTAAAAAACTCAGAATTACATCTTTTGCTGTTGGCAATATCTGAATCAACTTTAGACTCAACTTTAGACTGAGGACTTCAGCTCATTCTCTCAAGGCAGAGAAGRGGGTGGTGAGATGTTCTGGCTTCAGTTGTCCTTGTAGCAGATTTGACACTGGGGACAGGGGCAGCACAAGTTGTGGTTTGCTCTTCTTTCACCTGGGTCCCRGCGAGCTCTGTCCCCCAGAGCTCCTCAGCCCTGTTGTTCTGCATCTGAGCGTGCTGTCCTTGCCTTATCAGAGCAGAGTCTGACTGTGACCTGGCACCTTTTCTCCTTGGCAGAGCCTGGGATCCTCTCTGTGAGCAGCACTTGCTACTTGAGGAAAGAGAAGACAATCTATTTTGCAAATCAAGTGTGGGRATGCTGAAAAGATCCTGAACGGGGAGAAGTTCTTTAGGATTGCGGAGGGAGCCTGGAGGCACAGACCTGGGAATCCCAAAGGTCACTAAATGCTAGGGAAACCTTGGTTTCCTCCGAGCCTCTTTCCCATGTGCATCCTCACCCTTCCTTCCCAGAGTGTCACCAACAGTGAAATTTAGTTTTGCCTCCATAGCTRAGGAACTCTGAAGCACTGAAAGGAGCTCAGAGTTGGGTGAGAAGATGTGAAAAGGGCACCTATGGAGAAAGCCTGATGGTGGAGTTGGGGTTTGGAAGTAGCTTTTATTTTTTGCTTCATCAAGACTGGCATAAAGAAGCTGTTTCTGTTGTGTTCTCAGATAAATCTACCTGCTGTCTTCTGCAGCAGCCAGGTGGGTCCAAAGCACAGAAATTGTTTAGCATACCAGATCTCTACAGGTAAACTTTGGACGCTGTTTGCAATGACCCTCCTGTATACTCTGCTTCCATTCTGAAATCTGTGGGGTTGATTGCTAACCCAAACTAATATTAATTTCAGATATTTGTTCCTTAAGTTCAGAGGAGCCCTCCACACTTCTTACTGTATTAGTTCTTGACTTCTGAGTCAGGTGTCAAGGTATATGAGTAGCTTAGGCATTTCTAAAAGCTTATATGGACCTGAAAGAGAAACAATGTTTGGTACAACTATAACTCACCAGCAATTCTCAAGAAAAACACTGTAAAAAATGGAACCTAATGAGAGTTTTTGGATATATTCAGAAATAAGATCTACATACTTTTTTCTGTAAACAGTCTTTAACTTTTATTTTATGTTTAAATCAATCCAAAATTTTTTATCATTTTAATATATACCAAGTATTTTATTTTCAGCTTTTTACAGRARTGTTTTCTTTTAAAATAGGAAACTTATATTTTTATGGGGGAAACGTACAAGGCGCTTGGGAAAAAAAATTTWTAGAGTTGATCCCTAATTTTATTCCACGAGCCACTGTTTGCTCATTTGGATCAAGAGTGCTTGTGTATGGAAAGGGCCAAAAGTCTTGGGAGAAGTGGATGAGCTTCAGTGCCAGAAGACTGGAAAAAAAATCCAAGATAGCACATAATGAGAAGAATTTTCCTGAATATTTTCTATCCTTCTGAAGTCTTATTCTGAGAGAATAAGAAGCATGAAAAAATAGCAAATTAAAATTTTGTCTTAAGTGAGAACTTACAGCATTTTCTGACATGTTCTTGCTTAACATCAAGCACTAGTATGGACATCCCTCTTGTCCTGTAGGTGTTGTGGGAGGTCAGTTTGGTTTGTTTTGCTTGGTGTTTTTTCCTAGTCAGTCAAAAAAGGAAAAAATATGTGGTGAGCTGATGTGGTTGTTTGTTTTTTAATGACTTTTACGTGATTTGTGGGAGTTGGGAGTGTGTTTGTCACCAGTGCTGGGTGAAGGCAGTAGGAGGCACAGCGGGTTCCTTTTCTGTCTACCTCTGTCAATCCCCACTCCTGTTCAGACAGGTTTAGTTTGTTCTCATTGCTTTGCTTTGGCAATGGTTCAACAGCAACTGGGTGAATAAGGTAACCTCTYAATCCCATCAGCATCTCTGCCTGATGCCTGTGTTAGGTTGCCAGGTTGGGCTGAAGGGTGCAAGCAGGGTACAGCTGGGAGCAGGAGAGGCTCCAGTGGCAGCCCCACAKTGTCAGGACAGAAATTACTGCAAAGGGAAGCAAAACCAGAGCAACATAACCCGTGAGTCTGCAGAAAAACCCCATTACTTAAGCAGCAATGTATTCTGTCAGGGGTTGGTGCCAGTGTGGAGTGGTGGATGGGTGCCATAAAGGCAGCTCCATTGATACTCTGGGAAATCCTGGATGAATGGATACAGCCAGATGCCAAGTTCTACTCCAGAACTAMCTAATGGCCTTCCTGGCATGTCCATCGTTATGTCAGTGGCAGACAATGTGGAACTGGTAAGAAAGAAAGTCGCAAAGGTGAATTCACTGTTCCAAAAAGTTTTACTCTCTTGAAAATGCTTGCTTTAAGATCAGCTTGATCTTCAAAAGGATCTTTTAGTACTGAATTTCTAATCCTTGATGTGTGTTCTCTTTTTGTTGCTGTGACATAAATGTATTAGCAGATGTAGTGGCATTATCTATGATAGAAAGGAAATCCAAAGAATTTTTATGCTTAAGATTACTCTAGAGAGAGAGAGAGAGCTAGAAATGCTGGTTAATCTGTCATATATTCAGCCATGTACCTTTCCCATTAAAATTAGTTGTCAGAGAATGGAAGTGAATGGCTGAAATTGGTCTTCAATAGCAAGGTGTAATGACATAATGGACTGTGGAAATCTGATTAATTCAGATGTGGTTTTGGTAATAGGCAGTATAGGTGGCAAAGAATTTCATAKCTGCAGAATATTCGGATAATTTGATAGAGCTGGCAGAAAACAAAGAAAAGAACAAATTGACCAATACTTAGGCAATTCAAGATGGCAAAGTTTTACAGTGTTTGTGTGGACATCTGCAACTCTGCAGATCTTTGCTGTTTAGAATGATTCAGCATCAGCTGCAAAGGGGAGCAGTGACTGATAGTTTTTTTGTTTAAAGGTATTTGGTTTCTCTTTGTAGGGTGTAAGATCACTGGTACATCAGGAAAAATTTCTAAGTTTTTTAATGTCTTAGAAATAACTTGTTGAAATGTGATTTTTATTATTTTTTGGTGTGTGTCATACTATTAGTATTACAATAATGTTTATGTGTACTTGTAAGCAAAATAAACATGGACAAATGTGATGTGCAAAAAGTCCAAGAAASTTGGCATTGAAATGTTCTCTGACTACAAAAAAGAGAAGTTACTGTTAAGTTTGTGTTATCCATGCGTGTGATATAGTTACTACAGGTTTTGAAAACTCATTTATTTAAAAGTAGTTGTTATCTGGGTAAGATMTTGTGGTCTTGGGCACGGCCTCAGCAGATACAATTCTTTCAAATCCACYTTATTTGTTCCGTTGTGGCCAGGATGCCCGTTCTAAATCCTMAACTTTGTTTGAGACACCTGGCTGCTCTCTTCAACCTCCTTCYTCATCCTCCCTGGCATCTCCATGAGCAAAAGCAGGCAGCCTTGTTCTCATGAGTCTCTGCCTTTTAGTTTTCCCCCTCTCTGGTCAGAAATTTTGCCAATGTGAAAGCAGCACTTGTTTCTTTCTGTTCCCTGACTGTTGTGGCTGGATTGTCCATCTCAGGGTCTGTGACTGGTGCTGGCAGGCAGGATGTGGGTCACCTTTTTACCTTGTACCCTGCAAGGGTCATGTCCTGTGTGGGCTGTGCAGTCCAGTGGGCATGAGGATGAAGAGGGTGCAGTCCAGTGGGCATGAGGATGAAGAGGGTTGCCTGTTGGGCGTGACACACCTTGTGAAAACCTGTCTGGCCATTGGTGTGTGGCTCGTGGTTTCATCCCAGGAATAGCCCAAGCTTTCAGACTTTGGTTTTCATTGAAAAAAGGTGGACTAAGATTGATTCTTAGGCTGGGTTGTATCTTCTGCTTGACCAGAGGCAGGTTAATGTGTCCATATGTAGCTTGCCTGTGATCTTTGTGCCAATCTGAAGTGGTCAGCCTGGGGTCTGTTGCTGTGGAGTCCTGTGTGCTGACCTCAGAAACCTCTGAGCACARAGCTAAGGTGATACTGGGGTTTAAACCCAGCTTAAAGATTGTGTCCTGCCCTTCACACAGCTCCACGCCCCATGATGATGCAGATGATCAGAAAATCCAGGAGCAGGAGCAGAAATCCCATTTTGGCTCTGGGGAATGTCCTTTCCCTCTCCTGACCCAACAAAGACCCAGATCTGCAGCCCATCTCTGGCTACAGGAGTGTGATTGCCAGGTTGGTCAGAATTTGTGTTGGGGGTCATGGAGGCCTGGAACTGGCAAGTGAAGTTCCTCTGGGATGTGCCTGGTGCTGGGAGGTGTCTCCTGGCTGCAGGTGACCCTGCCAGGCTGGTGATGGGGCTTTGGGAAATCCTCCTGTGGCTGGAGATGTGCCCCAGCACGAGGCTGTTGTAACCATGGTAAGAACAGAGCAAAGGGGGTACTTTTTGTATTTATTTTTTTTTCCTCAACACTAAAGTAAAAACCATCAAATAGACTTTTTCTGAAGGTACTTTGGGAGCATAATTTGGACCATAACTTTACCTTGTTGATAGTCAGTCAATATTTCTGTTCCTTTTGGGGGACAGTTCTGACCCTTCTTTCCCTGTCTCATACACACACAGGCTATTCTGCTGTAATAATTAGAGATACAGAATTAAGGACCTGTTTTCAGAGAGTCCWGGGAGATGCAGTGCTCACCTCCATGAGTATGGCTTTAACAAACTAATTGATTTCTAAAGGAGAAAATGCATCAGTGTTCAGYATCCAGAAAATGTACATCTAAAATGACTTATTTTCTAATTATTGTGTATATAGTATAATGGTTATCTTGTGTGAGATGAGAATATTGTCTGGGGAGCAGCAGCAGAGCTGCCCTGTTTGCTTTGCAGTTCTCTGACCTGGTTATTAGAGGACATTCTTATTAAACAGATGAATTTATATGAGAGGTGTTTAGGGGGCCTGTTGTTGTTAAGGATCTGTCAGCACTTTTCTTTTCAAGGTGCTACAAATATATGCAAACTGTATTTTAAGTGGCTACTCATSCTTGTTCAGTAATAGGCAGAATAAAACCTTACATGATCAAAAGTGTATGCTTTATTTGGTGTTTTATATGAGAAATAGCTGCAAATAAAAGTAGGGTAAACTGAAAACTGCTGAAATTCATCAATAATTTTACAGTTTTTAAYATTTTTTTCTGAGTAGTACTAGAAGGGAAATGAAATTTTTCAGCAAAATGTGATGTTTTACATTATAATTATTTAGTGGTGTTTTATTTTGTAGTTTTCCATTATAAGAGGACTACTTTTACTGAAGAGGAATTTGTGTAGCAGTACCGTTGTCTTGAAAACAACTCCAATAATTTATTTTAAGAGAAAATTCTTCACATGAAATTTAAAATAGCAAACAGTATGTTCTCCCCCAGAATGAACTGTTCTKTCCTCCTGTTCCCTTTCATTAGTCCCTCCTTGCGCACTGACCTTTTCCTTTCTGCATTACTGCAGCTCTGTCTCCTGGCTCCTCATCAGCCTCTCCCTCTTGCRCCCTGCTGAGGCAGGCATCCCTCAGCAGCAAGTGCAGGTCTGGGGAGCACAGGAGCCACAGCTCAGGATCCAAATGTGCCCTGTGAATGTCATTGAAGGGTGTCATGGGTAGGGCTGGCAGCATTCAGAGCCTGGGCCATTCTGGTAAATCCTGGAAAGGGAATTTGAAACTCGAGTTTTAAAAACACAACAGAGCAGCCACCTCTCCCCACAACCCATTTTGGTTCAGTTATTTAAGAAAGACTTGATGACTTCTGCTGTTTGGGGGGAGGGGGTAGGGTTTGGTTTTTTTGTTCGTTTGTTAGGGTTTTGGTTTTGTTTTTAATAGAAAAGCAACTTACTAGAAGGCTGTGGAGCTGAGTTCTTAAGATTGTTACAGCATAAGAGCAGCATAACTGGCCTTTAAGTGTTCAAAGGTAGCTGGAGGAAATGGTGCCTGGTAAATTTTTTTATTGTATGCAGCCGGGGGAGCCTCCCAGAAAGACTTGTCCACCTTAGGAAGGCTGTAGACAGCTTCATCTTAGTACTGAAGTGTTACTTATTGAGAATTCAGCACCAATAGGTGTAAATTACTTTGATGTAACATTTTGCTGACCCTGCTTATATCATAGATGAGCAGATGGTATGGAAAAACATTTTGTACCTGTGCCAGAGAAAGGCAGTGAGACTGAAAAGCAAACCTTAGGCTGAGAGGCACGATGAGCTCACTGGGAGCGTCTCTGGATGAGCTGACTGGAGAGCAGCCCGGGCATGGTGGCTCTGCAGCACCTCTCCTCAGGAGCAGCAAATCCTGCACAAGGCACCTGATTGCAGGAAAGGAACTGCCTTGCCAAAAGGGKTGGTGTARGAGCCTAAAAGAGAGATGTGGGACCCCAGGCAGCTSTCCAAAATGTTTATTCCCTCAAAGAGGTTACAGCAGCCCAGGGTSRTGGGTGACAGAGCCTGTGCCTACAGCTGTCAGCTCCAGCTGCAGGCAGGCCTGGAGACCCTTTGGTTTARGTTACATTGCATTATAGACTTTGCTGAGCATCTTAATACAGTAGAACCAATCTATACCTTAACTATTATCTACAGTCCATCATAACTACTATAATTGCCATATTCATGTTACTATTCTCCAATCACTAAAAGTTAATACATTACAGTTTAAGCTAGAAGTTGTTTTTCAGTTTTCTTGCAGTGGGAAAATCTGAGACCTTTTTTCTACTTGCAACTTTGCTGACTTGTTTGCCTGTGCTATCTTCCTGCTTGGTAAAAACATCATCTTGTTTGAGGGGGGTTTATCCTTTGCTCTAAGCCATAAAAWCCCCTTCTAGCTAACACACCCTTTGCCTTCTTGGTTATCCAGTAAGACTGGCTCAGYAATTCTTTTCTTCTATATCAAAACTTGCTTCCATCTCTATTCCTTCATCAGACTCTACATTTAAAAATCTTTCTGCTAAGCATACATATCTATGAGACTTTCTTGTCAAACTTTCATCCTTCYCAACAGGTTGGAAAAGTGACAGTGAGCTCTGGCTGATTTGCACTGGTGTAAGGAGGCTGTTAATTAACACTCCATCTGCCCCAAGTGCCAAAGAAAGGGTGGATTCAGAAGGGTCATTTTGGACTTGTCTTTTTTACTACTGTTTTCATTTTGTCTTTATTTAGCTGTGCTTAGCAAAGCCGGGGGTGAGAGTGGGGAAGCTTTGTTCTTCTTGGTCCCTGATGTGGTAACTGGGTTTTCAGATTTTGAGGTGAGGATTCCAGTTGGTGTTTTTTGTTAGCAGTGTAAAATTCCAGAGATCAAAATGCCACTCTCTAACTAGCAGCCAGGTGGTAGGAGAGCACAAACAGAATATAGAAATGAGTAGTTTAATCCATATTAGCACAAGTGTGAAATGGGACARGTTTCTACAGCTGGGGTTGTGTTCTGCACTTGCAGGTGTGTTTATCAAAAACTTGTTCAGGTGTGTGTCAGCACAAAGTTATACCAAGTATGGGTCATATAAATCAGCAGAAATGGAGTGTGTAACAACAATTAGAGACCCAACTCAAACCACACAGGAGAATATTTTCTGCTAAGGCAATTGGAATTGCAACCCCTGCTTATACATGGTCATTTGTGGCTGTATCTTGCACTCTATCTTAGATCCTATTGTGGAAATCCATAAGGAAATAATACTTTTGAATTCACAAAAGTTTTATTCAGCAAGAAATCAGTTCCCACCCTTTACAGCTACACTGAGATGAATGGGGGAAAAACTATGAATGAGGAAATACTTTTAGGGGATAAAATGCTGTTTCATASCACATAGGTACAAAGCACTGGCTTAAGGAGTATAAAATATATATGTTTTAAATTTTTTCAGTGTTTGACATAGCATGTAGAATCTTTAGGTACAATTTTGTGTTTCTGAGAGATACTTTGAAGAGTAACAGTAGTCTTATTACCTTCTGTATAGTAAATGCTTTAATTTGCAATGCTTTTTCTGTTACTAAGAGACTTGAAGTAAATGTAAATGCCTCCTGGGGCATTTCCACCTTCCAATGCTCRTGCATGGGATTATTGTATGGCTTTTGAAGAAGAAAACTGTAGAGCAGAAGTGAGGAGGTAGGTTGTGGTTCTAGCATGTATAATGTATCTTTATGAAGTTTGGTAAATACCTTAAATGAAGAAAAATATCTTTGATCAATCCATCTGAAACCATTCATTTTAATTTAAAATGAGAAAATCAGTTGTGCCAAGCATTCAGCTATTTTTGTGACAAATTCAGGTGTTCATTTGTTTTGTTTTGTGCTTTTTTTCTCAACAGGAAAGCTAGAGTAATGATTTCAACATAAGCATGTAAATTATTAATTCCCTGTCCATTTTACTTTGTAAATGGCACCAAAATTGAGCTGAGGAAACCATGCACAGTGCAGTCTGAGGGGGAGAATTTTCTGTGAAAGAAATTTCACAAAATGAAGCACTTTGMCAGAATTCTGTGAATATTGTGCTACGTTCACTAATTTCAGACTTTCCTTTAAATTTACTATTTACCTTTGCAAAGTAAGAACACCAAATTWTGTTGGCAACACACAAAAACTTTTATTTTAATTTGTTTTCTAGCAAAATGAAGGTGACCATACAGGTCTTGAAACTGGATCCTGTGCAGCTGCATGGTGTCTTTGTTGTACTTGCCATAAGCAGCTCTCCTCAAAGGTGAATTTTAGGGTGCAGTTCACATCTGGGATGATTCTTGTCTCTTCCTCTCCAACCATGAGCACCTGTGGTCTCCTTAGGTCAGACCTTTCTTTTCAGGTTTTAKGGTCCTTTGGGATTCAGTCAGTTTGCCTGGATAAGGACCATGCCTGCATATTTCTGTGAGGGAGGGTGACAGGCRCCCTCAAAAGGCTGTTTGGGGAGCAGGGGACAAACCTTGTGTTTGCTGCCTGCAGCAAAAATTTATTTTTCCCTTACCTGTGAGGCTGAGCATCTTCCTTATTAGCTCAGCTCCAGAACTAGAATTATTTTTCCATGCTTTGTGGGCATTTCAGTTTGGCTCTYACTGCAGAGGTCTGAGCCATGGCCTCTGCTCCTTCTCTTCTGCAACCTCATTTGAAATAATGGAGTTTAATGAACTTGTCATCTGCATTGTGGTTCTTGTGCTGCTATGGGAAGTGTGGGGTTTGAAATGCTCAATTTTTCCACATTAAAAACTAAATAGTATAAATGAATAGAAGGTCAAAATCAAATTAATTCTGTTTTGGATTTTTTTTTTTTCAGAGGAGGCAATTAAGAGAGACTTGAGTAATAAATCAAGTCCTTACAATCTTTTATTTAATGTGTTGGAGTCAGCAACCTAAAACTCAGTTGGGAACATGGAAAAGCTCACCATTGTCTCTAATAACATATTTTGTCTGGACTACATTCTTCACAGAGTAAATGACTCCTTTTAATGATATCATTAGGGAATAAATAGTTGTACTCTTAAAAAATCAAGTAATTCCCCAAAACAGGAGCCTTCTTCTGAAATGGAAACAGGCTGCATAAAAATAAACTGGAACTTCTATGCAAGAGTTGAGKTTTTTTTTGTTTACAATCACGGTACTGCATTAAACTTTCTCTGCTTTGAGAATATGAGGTTTAATATTTGCTAGAAATAGGTTTTTTGTTGTTGTTTGAATTCAGTATGCAAAATGCGTGATAACTGAAATTATCTGAAACTGAAATATTCTTCACCTCACAGGTCAATTTGGTCCTAGCAAGGGACAGAACCAATGTGTGCTGTCTGTGCAATGGGTGTTGGACTCATGGCACTTCTCTGAAGGCTTTATGTGGCTTCCAATCTCTAAAAGTGCAACCCGCTTTTAAAGAGATTATCCAAGGGTGTAATTAAATTACATAACCATTTTGGTGTGCTTGACTCACTGTAAGGTGTGTGGTGTAGGAGGATGCAGCTACTTAGCTGGCTACTTTTATCTTGCAGTGAATAAGGCTTGTAAAGGTGYAAGTCTAGTGCATAATTGGAATTCCTGTGGATCAGAGCTTGGGCAATGAAATAGGCCTGAAACTTTGGCCAAGCTTCAGTGCAATTTCAGTAGTATTGGAATAGGTAAATATGTCTTTTTAAASTGGATTTTATGGTTTCATTTGAATTTTGAAGAAAGCTGGGGGAAAGCTTTTCAGAGAGGATTTAGGCTACTTAAGGTTGGGTTCAGCTGGATGTCTCATTCTGGGAATGAAAAGATAAATCAGTCTCTGTCCAGGCATTTGCTGATCTCACTGCTACCCAGAACTCTAGCTGGGATTGTTGCATGTCATATGTAGGATAGATTGTTTCTGTCCCCTAAAGGCTGGACAGGACTCATCAGGTCACTTTTCTATAAACCAGTAGTCTTAATGTTAAAGGTTTTTAAGCCCCAGTAMAATGATGTAATGAAAAACCCAAAATCCAGCGTCCCAGTGTGGGAAGTGCCAACTGTGCACTGCCTTTAACTCCTGATACATTTGGTGGGCTCTGGATTGCTTCATTATAGTGCCAAAAATGAATCCTTAAATTTTTGCAAGTGTTTGCAAGCTGGTTATCATTAGTCTTCTTTGGAAGGAGATTGATATTTTTTATTTGATTTTTTTMTGAAATTAAACCTGTAATAACTTAATAAATGAAAGAAATCTTGCTGGTAATGCAAGGGGCAGCCGTGCCAGAGCACARACCTTCTGGAGTGCAGGGTCAGCTTTTTCTCTCCTTTATTTTATTATTTTTATTTTCAGGGAGAGATACCTTCTGGCAACAGAAAGAAGTGCAGGTGTACAGTATCATAATTAAATTTAGCAAGGTTTGCATATTGAATGACCAGGTGCTGCAAGCAAAAAAAAAAAATCCAAACACCTTAAAATCCCCCAACAATTACACCTATAAACACATATAGTTTATATAAAAATGAAGAGTTTCTTACTAAGGTATAGAAGGTTAAAAAAAAAAAATCTCTTTAACTTCTTCATTTTTTCTTTCCTTTTCAATAAATTAAGCTTTCATATTGCAGCTGCTTTTCTTCCCAAACAGACAAAAAGCTCAGGTTCATGCATAACTCGAGAAGGCAGGGATGACGCTGAGCCAGAACTTAGTTCTGCTTTATTGATAGTAGAGCTGACAGTTAAGTACAAATCTACAGAATGTAACTGCAAATCCTTTAACCAAGCAGCAAGCTGAACATCTGCAATGAAATTGGCACCTAAATTTGAGTTAAGCAGTAGTTAAGTTCTCAGAAAGCAAATTAGGAAGCTGACTAGATCTGTAATTGCGACAGAGATGGYAGTGAACACAGAGCTGGATTTGGGGATTTTTGAGTTTTTTGTCTTTTAAAAAAATCAATAGTAAGCAATTGTAAACATGTGAATTTGAGGGTATGGTATGTGTGTATATAAATGAACAATCAACATATTCACATCTTGCATGCTTCTGTTTTCACTGTTCGTACAGCTCCAGTCATGCAGTAAATACAACACAGGCAAGAGGGAAAGGAGCTTCCTTGCCTCCTTCCAGTGGACATAGGAAACAAAAAAAGACAGGCAGGGATTCTGAGGATGTGGAAAGCATAAACAAAGCTGAGCAGTAATAGTCTAGTATACTTTGAGAATACAATAGTTTAAGCCACAATGTGGGTTATGAAGCTTTTGTCAATTTTTCTTAAATTCTGGTTCTTTAATACTTTTTAATACTTTATATTTTAATTAAATTTAAATATCAATTATATTATTTAAATCTATTAAAGAAGGTAAATGTATTTGTTGAGTCATGCAGAATGTAATTATCTTTTCATGTTCTGTGCTCTCTTGCCTTCCAAGATCTCTAGTGAAGAAAACTCACCTGTAATGTCACTGTAATCTCAYGGTTATTATTATTAAGGGAATAAAAATTCTCAAAGAGCTTTAGAGACATGAATCCACTATAACTATTGGGGGAAAAAAAATCTAACCATGGTATAAGTTCATTTAACAGACAGAYATCTGATTTTTTAAATTACACCACAAAAATATTTTTAAGTAGTAGCYAGGAAAAAAAATAGTAGGAATCTGGCTTGGTTGGTTTGGCCTTGCTCTGAGCTAGAGTTGACCAATATCAAAGTAGTCATGAACTGGATTTTAATGTAGGATTCAGCTTTATTCTGTTTAGGAAATGATTAGGAAAAACAATTATTTTCCTAAAACTAAATAATTGTGAATGACCTAGGTAATGGTCAGAATGGGTTTTGATGAGGGCATGGCTGTTTTTGTGCTTGCAAGCACTCAAATGGAAAGAGGTGCTTCTCAAAGGGGAAGGAGCATGCTGCAAAGCAGGTGAGGACAGGCAGGTCCTTGGTAATGGATACAGGTTGCAAAGAGCTTGTACAGATTTTTCTCTGGCATTATAGCAAAAAGAGGTTAGCATAAGTCATGGTGTGAGAACAGACAGCAACCTGGGCCCTTGGGGTTTGGCTTTGATTTAACTTTCATCAAGCTATTGATAAGGCCACTATGAAAATGCTGCATAAAACTGTCACACCAACATTTTAAATTGCTGTCAAAAATTGGAATGGAGACAGACAAGAGTAGCTGAAATTATTTTAAGCTAGAGAAAACAACCAAGTACATAAAATTCAGTTAGTTTTTTAAAAGAATATTGTGGTAATGTGTGTAGGGTATATTGCATGACTATTGTGTGATAGTATTTTAATGCTTAGCAGATACCACACAGTAGTGGCTCTTCAAAGAAAGAGGACTCTAAATATAAACTGGTGGACTAAGACTGAGAAGAGGTAAATAGATTATTTATAATTTGTCCTCAAATAAGCCTCAATGGTTTGTCTTTTTTTTTAAATATATTTGAGTTGAATATGTATTTTCTGCAATTTTGGGCAGTTGATAAGAAGAGAGGAGTGAAGCTGSAATGTGAGAGGCATGAGCAGTTTGGTTAAATGGCCAAATGATCTTTTCTGGCCTGAACTCTGGCTGTTCAATTTTTACAGAGCAAAGGAGCACTTTGGGTCACTTGCTGTATCAGTGCATAGGAGCACACAGACTGCAGTTCAGGAATAAAGGTTTCTGTAACTGCTCTAAAGGTCACCTGGACTAGAATTTTGGAACAAGGCAAATCATGTTCTAATGCTGTTTCTGGCCTGTTTCTGAGCTGCATACTACTGTGGGGGACACAGCTTTGAGCCATCATTGTCATTTTTAACATGGCCCTCATCAGATGTGACCACCTCAGATCTAAATCACCCAATTCCTAGAGCAGAGCTGCTGCATTCGTCACAGCCTTGCCATCAACAGCAGAGCTGCACTTTACAATAATGAGGATGGAGGAGGATTTTCATTAAAGTACCCTGAGCAGAGGAGGTTTGGGAAAGACCAGGAGATTTCAGTCAYGGGTCACTTTCTAAATTAATCCTCTGTTTGCTGCTTTCTTTGGAATGAACTTTTTTCCTGGCCAAGTCTAGTGCCTCACTTTTGGAGGCAGTCTAGTCAGATTTCTTAATTAATCTTTTCTGTATAAGTTTTGTCTCAGAATAATTGATGGGTTTATTTCAGCTTTCTTAACATGTTAAGAAGTCTGAGTTATGTATGATAGCCACACCTAGCCTAGTCCATTCAATTATACTTTGTCCAAAACTGATGAGAATGTGATTGYAGAACATTGATGGTAGAGGCAAGTTGCAATCTGACATTCCAGTTTGAAAAACATCTTTAACAGTTTMAAAAGTAGGTATGTATGTTTAATTTCCTTTGCAAAACTAGTGATGGGCTTTTGAAATTTTTCATTAGATCTAATGGGTGAACTGTGCTCTCATTTTTTTCCTTTGGGTACACCATACAGATTTAAGTTTATGGCTGAGCTGCAAATTTGTGATGAGTACTTGGACTTTCTGATGATGAGAGTTACTTCARTTTGCTATTTAAATTAGTGAGAGCTGAGTAGGGAGTGAGATACTGGAAGAGAACYTCTTAATAAGATTTGATCCTGTGCTCACTGAAGCTGAAATCTACCCAAAGGGCTACAAAGTAACCAGTATTTCAGGGACTGTATTATCTTCTGCTTTGGCCCAAAGAAAGACTGTGGTCAGGATGCTCATGTCAGCAGACAGGAGGAGAAAAGATGAAATCAGAGGAAGATTCATGTGGAGGGGGGATTAATCAGCCTCAACCTTAGATATTTGCAGTTTGGATATCAACCTCTGAGCTGGTTGCCCAGATGTTGCCATATAGCTGAGAGTAAAACAGGCAGGTTTTAGGTGGTGGCTGATCTAACATGCTTTAGATCTTTTCAGTGAGAGAAGATAAATTGTTCCCTTGACTGCAGCTCTGCAAACAAAGTGGGTAGGATGACTGGGTCTGCTGTTGAGACCTGTTTTTAACGTTGTGAATCCCATCCATGCTGTCTTGGACAATGGCCAGTTCCTGGTACTGGCAGGCAAACCAAAAGATCTGGCAGGTACAAAGTGCCTAATGCAGTCAGCACTCCCCAGGGTAACTGCTGTCTCCTTCCTTTGATTGTCTGAAAGGGAAATGGAAAACCTACCCCATGTGAAGGAAACTTGCTCTAATTAGGTAGAACGAGTACCAGTCATGTTGGGCAAGTGAGCMGCAAAACACAGAGTAACCTTGGCCACAAAGTCTGGCACCACAAGCAAACAGGGAGGACAGACCTTTGCTGGCACTGGGAGCTGCTGCCTTGCACCCTTCCCCTCTCAAACCATGGTTGATTAGACATGCCAGCAGCTTAAAAAATGTCAGCAGGAACACCCACAAGTGCAGCCTAAGATCTTATTAACTCCTGGGGCAGCACAATAATTGCTAAGCTCCAGGCTGCACGGAGCAAAGCCAGACTTTGCTTTTTGCTAAAGCCATTGTGTGGGAAAGACAAGATTTTCAGAGCTGGGAAAAGAAGACAAGGGAACAGGATTGTACCCTTGTGGTTATGCTGTGATTCAGTCCCATTCCCAAGATTATGTCAAATTTTCACTGAATAGCTACTCAATGTACAATACATTACAATCCTGGGGGAAGGAGCTGGAAATAATAATTGCATTCTCTCCAGCTGAATAACCTATTAGGGTGCAGAGTCATAYGTTTCCTTTTGCTCCTTTTCTGGCTCTATGCAGCTTTTCTATTCATTGACATGGCTTCAGCATAAAGGAGAGTTGTCCCAACCTCCCTTAAAATCTAATGGCCTGGGACTATCCTGTGATATGGCAGATCAGGGATTGAACCACCTTCAGACTGAAGAACAGATTTTCTGAGTGCAAGTGCTAGTCAGTAGTCTCTCTCTCTATATATATGAAAATATATTTATTAAAAAATAATATATATATGTCTAAGTGTAACTTCCTCAAAGTTCCTGCCATCMAAGAGCTGCTTTTAAGAAAGATACTGAGAATACCCTCCCTCTGTGCCTTTGGGTTCAGCAGGTGCTCTCAGCACACTCAGTGAACTGGACCCCTGCCTTGCTCAGAGGCCTTTCCAGTTTGCCATCAAGAATGATGGTGGTGGGGATCATATTTTTTCAAATCAGAAAAATACAGGGCTTTGCTGATCTTTTCTGGGCATGGGGTGGATTTTCAGTTGCACTCTGGCTCCCAGTGACTTCATACTGGGGATTTGCACTGGCACACAGCTCTCACAGTCTTCAGGTAAATAAGGGTGATGCTTGTGCTGAATCTGTGTAAAAATGTGTGTTGTGGTTTAATTGTCTGGTTATTCCCACTGGGGGATGCTGCAATTCCTGCCCTGACAAGATACAGAAAAGGAATTTGAAGCCTTTTCCTGAGCATGCCCATGGGATGTGACTGGCTTGGGCATTGCTGGTACCCTGCAAGTCACTGTGGTATTTTTGGATGTTAAGCATTCTGTAGTCTTTTCAAAAGGTTTGCTTTTGTRTCACAGATTTGGACTGGAGGGCATGATTTCATATTTACGATGAGAATATTGTAAACAAAGTAATTTGTCTGATTTCTAGTACTACTTTTTATACTGAATGCAGGTTGGAACAATTAAAAAAGTAAATAGTCTGTGTAAGAATGAATGGCTTGGACAGTGTGGTTCTGGACTTTTATACTGAGGTTATAAATATCTTTTGCAGTGCATTTTATGTTTTAACGTAAATACAATTAGATTTTTTTCATGCTATTTTTTGTCCTACCTCACACACAGGTATACAGTGCAGCAGGTGATATTCTTTACATAACTATGTAAAGCTGGAAAAAGAAATATTTCCTTTTAGTGACAAAACACAATGAGTTTGATGTTTGACTTGTTCCCAGCTGATTTTTAAAATGAATAAGTCTGAGGACATTTGAAGATGGTTCAAGGAGTGTTGCACATAGCATGTTGAAATTCCTGAGTAGAGGAGTACCTTATTTTGGGGTTGCACAGCAGACTGCTTTGGGTGAATCAGATATAAATGTATTGGTGAGTGTTTATATCTGATTAAAAAGTCTTTTCTTAGTTTCAGTGAAAGGGCAGCAATTAAGATACCTAGTAGAACATTTGTTTATGAGTCATTGGGCTTTATACTAAATACATGGACATCAGTATTGTGGGAATTGCACCTACTTGTAAGTGGGTTTGTTGAAAATTTGTTGTGCAAATACTGAAGTGTTTTGTGGAAAGCTGTTTGATATTTCTGACTAGCTTGAATAATTTCATATTTTGAAGGTGGCTGGATTTAACCTTACATACTGCAGCAATTATCTGTAGAACTTGCTGTCATAACTCTCCATTGGTGTTTACCACAACASTAACCATAGTTTGTTTTCAATATTTTCCTTCCTTCAACTACATTCTCATACCTTTTTTAAAASCCTATAGAATACTATTTATTTACGTATAACAAGTACTGTTGCTGTAGTTCAAAGGATGCTACTTTATAAAACATTTCCCTTTGTCCTACCACCACTAAGTAATAGAATGTGAGACTCTGTGAAGTTCYTGGTTTATTGATTTTAAGTAGATGAGATCTACTTTGCATTTTAAGGTATGATTTTAGTTTTAGTTTCATTTTTTTCACAGTACTTTGTAAAYTAGCAGTGGTCACTCACCAGCAGTCAGAAAACACTTAAGAAACTGTAACATGAATCCTTGTAGCCACTCCTTTCCAAGTCCTGCAAATTTTCTGGGTTAAGTCCAAGCAAAAGAAATGTGAGCTCTGCCACTTGTCTTCTAGAGAATCTGCTTCTCTGCCACATAAACACAATAATTATCTTGCTTCTGGAAAGAAGTAAAGCAGAAATAGCCCTCACAATGAGAAAAACCTGWACTTTTGCTGGAACTGTTCCATTCAAACTTGGTTGGCACTGCACCAGGATCTGCCCAGAAATGTCTGCCACCTCATGTTTTTAATACATTACCTCCAGTCAATATTTAGGCATTGCATTTCTTCTTTCATTTGCTGTAGTTGATAAATGTTTGGCTTGTAAACCACCTGAGGATGTGGCTTCTTTGAAGCCRCTGGACACAAACCCACAGTGTTACAGCTGGAACTTGTGAAGGCAGGTGAAGCCACAAAAGCTGGGATTGTGCCTGGATCCAGATAGAACCAGCTCTTGAATCTCAGGGTTTGCAAGTGATCAAATCCCTTTGTCCTTTTGGAAGCTGAGTGTAAGCAGTCTTGTGTGATACTCACCTGGTAATGGGAGATCAGTGGACATTAAACTCCTGCAGTTTGGTGATGCCATCTCAGCCAGCGCTGGAACTGGGAGCTGGTTGTGTGCCACCCTGCACAGGGAGTGACAAGCCATGTGTGGGACTGGCTGTAATASATTTGCATCCTTTTGCAGGTATCTTACCCAGGAAATGAGGGAAATCTGTTAGTTTACTGAATTATAGTAAGGAATTGAATATGTGCTCAGTGGCAGGTGACACACAAGGCTCTGTTTCTGTTTCTGCATGCCATGGGAATGTCTCCCAGATCTTGAGCTATATTTATGAATTAATTCACTTTCTTGCTCTTTGAATTTTACATGAGCTTACTATACTTACATATTAATTGAAAATGTATTACCAAGTTATATTAAGTTACATGGTGGCCAGTTAAATTACAAATTGAGTTCCTCTTGTTAAATGTGATCAGAACCTATTTTTTGGCACTCCCCCCATATTTTTAACTAGATAATTATATTACAAAGAACCTGTTTTCTAAGAAGGGTGCTCCATTAAAAAAACCTATTGACTTGGTTTTCAGACAGCAGAAAAAAAGAAGCCAGAAGTGGCTGCTACTATTGATCGATACGCTTGTATTTTTTTATATGTTGTATAGGAATATAATACTTCTGATGGAAAAAGAGGGTGTATTTTTAGAAGGTGTTTCAGTATGGCCTTTTTACATTTTTGAGATCTTTTAGCCAGGTAACTGAAAATAAAGAAAATTAATAAAAAAAGAACTAAAAACTTCAAGATCAACTGAKGTATTCTCTCAAATATGAAGCACTTTTAGAAAACATTCTATTTGGCATCATTTGAACTTTGCATCTCACAGTCAGACTTTGCTTAATCTGGTTGTTATCATCACAGTAATAGACCACCTCAATTTGCAGTTTTTTTATTTATGTGTTTCTTTTTTGGACTTAGCTAGTTTATCAATAAATGGGCAAATGAGTTCTTACCTTACTTAAGAGCTTCCTTAAGCAAACATATGTCTTTTGTGATATTATCAACTTGTCAAATGTGCAAAGACTGCCTGCTATGATCACTATTATTAACAAAGACCATAACATGATATATTATGGATAAACACAGTCATTTTCCAAAGGGAAACTATTTTAATTGACATTSAACATCCAGTACTTCAATTACATGACACATTTGCCAATAGCCAGCTTTTACATATTGACATACATTTTTATTTCACTTTACCTGGAAATGTCAGGAGGAGAGTTCAGGGAAAACAGAAGAAAGATGTTAATTAATATTGCTCAYGGTGGGATGCAAGCATTGTTTCAGTTTCAAATTAGAGCAGTGCTCACTCAGGCATGCAYGGCTAATATGTTATAACTAAGGACTTGTAGAGCAAGGAGAAGTTGATGGAAGCATCTCTAATAAGGATGCTGTACTTTACTCCTGACTTGCACTACAGCAGAGGGAATCAATGTGGCCTCACAGCTCATCTATCATTTGCCTTCAGGTTGCTCTGTGTTTGTGTGCTAATATATCTATGTGTGGGATTAAAATTCAGCAAAGGGCAGGAATTAGAACAGGTTTAGAGATGTAGTGTGCACGTATGATCATTAAATAATCAAAAGGAGTTTTTAAAATTCTAGATGTWAGCTTGCATGTGTTATTTTGGTGTGATAAAAAAATTAGCACATTTATAAAGATTTTGTCATCTTTTATCTCCAGGAATAAATATTTTCTCTGCAAAAAACCTTTCTCTCTTAAAGAATCCTGAGAGTTGTAATCTTATAGATGAGCAGCTGGAAGGTACACTGGTGTGGTGTTTTTGGGGTCCCCTGTGGCAGGAAGGCAATGAGGAATCYGACTCCATGTTCTTAGAAGGCTAATTGATTATTTTATGATATTATATTATATTAAAGAATGCTATACTAAAACTATACTAAAGAATAGAGAAAGGATACAGACAGAAGGCTTAACAAGATACTTACAGAAGGCTACAAAGAATGATAATGAAAACTYGTGACTCCTTCCAGAGTCTTGACACAGCTGGACAGGGATTGGTCATCAAGTAAAAACAATTCACATGAAACCAATCAAACAATCTCCAAACATGTTCCAAAGCAGCAAACRCAGGAGAAGCAAATGAGATAATATTGTTTTCCTTTTTCYATGAGGCTTCRCAGCTTCCCAGGAGAAGAAATTCTGGCAAAGGGATTTTTCRGAAAATATGACAGTGACATGSTGGCTGTAGAAACTAAAGATATGAGGAAGACTAGTTTTGCCACTTTTGCTATTCCCCTTRGTCTAAGTAAAAACCAAACTGGTAAGTCACAGGTATCTAAAAATTGTAAGAATTAAGTACTTTACAAAATAAAAATTCTCCTCAGAGAAAATGAATCAGATAAGGGACATTTCATGGAAGCCAAAGATATTTATTTATAAGCATAATTGTAACAACAGGAGACATCCACTTTGCTTCATTCGTTATGAGATAGGTTACTTAAATCTTTTCTCTCTTGAGTTTTGTTCAAATTTTTAAAGCTACAGCTGTCCAACTGGAAGCATTTCTTGTGATTAGCAAGTATGCTCATGCTCTGTTGGTAATATGAATCTGAGGATGGCATTGCTGCTCCAAAGGTGGGAAAGTAAGTCTTGTACTTGATTTGAGTTATCAAGTGAGCATCTGAAATTGCTGCTTCCAGATGGCTACTAGCTGCTCCTCCATCTACTTGTGAAAAGAGATTGTCAGACCTTGTTTTGGTGATGATTCATCCCTGACTGATAGTTTTACATAATTATATGAGTCTCTGCCTCRCATGAACCTGATATTTTTGTGTTGTGGGAGAAAAAAGTATTCACAAAAAATATACAGAATTATTATAAACTTGTGTTTTGTTTCCCATCCAAGSATTTCTAAGTATTTTGAAAATTTAAATACATTAGGACTTGTAACAATGTCTCTTGTCTGAAAAGACAAGCACTATTTCACTAAACTTTGTTTTATAAAGGTGTGATAATGATGTCTCATGTAAGTAGTCCATTAAAATTCCTAAATTTCTCATCAGGAAGATTCAAGATGATTATTCTGTATCTTATACAGCTGATTATGACTACCTAGGTGCAGGCATAGCATTTCAAATTTCTCCCTACTGAATCATGTCCTTTATATTATGCCATTTTTCCAATTWGAAAAGATTATTTTGATCCTAGTCTTGTTTTCTAGGGGCTTGAAAGAAGCTGCAGGCCCTGTGTTGTGTGCAGAGAAATGTCACATTCGATAAGCATTCACTAGGTTCCATCATCTAAATGATTAATGAAATTACTCAATAAGTGCTACTAGACCAGGGCAGACCCACTTCACAATCTGCCTTGATACTGCCTTTTCTGCCATCCTGTTTTGACATTTATCCATTGCTAGGACTAAATATGTTTTTCAAAATAGTTTTACCAATTTTAGAGGGTTCATTTAGACTTGCTAATGAGAGTGTTGTGTGAGATGGTACCAAAAGCCCTGCTAAGGTGAAAATAAGACATCTACTGACTTGTTTCTTTGCACAAGGGCTCTTATCTGTCATGGAGAAAATCAACTTGATTTAGCAATCTGTTATTTAAAAATTCAAATTACTTATGTAACTTGTCCTATCTTCTGGATGATTTTATTTGCTGCAGTGTTTTTCTGAGACTTCAGCTTGAACAAAGTAGTTTATATTTCCCAAAGCTTTCAATTTTCTCTCATTCTGAAGAGAAGTATTTTTGATTTGCTTTTTCCAGCCTCCTTGAGCTACATTTTTTTCCCACAAGTCCTCCTAAGTATTAAGTGCTCTAAATTTCCTTTAGTGTGCTTTCTAAAAATTAATTTCATCAGGCCTGTGATTTGAAAATGTAGAATATGGTTAAATGCTCACTTACTTCATTTTAGCTTTCATTTTCTTCTTTTTCCTAGTGCATAGTAATTAATTGCCTGATTACAAGTTTCTTTCTAATGAAAAATGAAGCTGAAGCAGTTTGAGTGTTTTCTCATGGTCATCTATTTGTAATTTTCCTGCGTAATGTGCAATTCTTATTCTCATGCTCTTATTTTTACAAAAAAGGGCCCAGAGAAATCTATGCATTGCCTAATCATTTAAAAACAATCCATACATTTTTCCTGTGCTATAACTATGATGGCTCTTATTGTTGAACCGATTGTAGGATTTATTTTTCTTTTTCCATTTTTTGTAGCCAGAAAATTGTACAAATATTTTCCAAGTCTAAATGGGTAATTTTCATTGTGCAATGGTTTGGGCTGGGAGGGACCTTTAAGGATTGTCTTGCCCAACCCCCCTGCAATGAGCAGGGGCATCTTCAACCRGATGAGATTGCTCAGAGCCCCRTCCAACCTGACCTTGAGTTTTTCCAGGGATGGGGCATCCACCTCTGGGCAACCTGTGCCAGTGTTTCACCACCCTTCTGGTAAAAAAATTCTATCTTATGCCTGRTCTAAATCTACCCTCCTTTAGTTCAGAACCATTAACCTTTGTCACCTTTCACTGCTGTTGTATGTGGACTGTTTTCTGAGGGAGCTCTAGGTGGTCTAACAGCCAGAGAAAGAGAAAGTGGGAAGGGTTGACCCATCTGTTTCATGAGTGTTTTCGTACTATTCCTGTGTCTTTGTAACATGTCCTTTTTACCTGTTCCTTCATGTTACATGCTACATTTTCATCTTTCTGATTTTTGTGCCATTGTATTCTTGCTATTTTTATATTCCTACTTACTACTCGGCTTCTAAATTGGTTTATTTTGAAGACCTTGTGATTTATCAACCTGCCACATCTCTAGGGACAATGAAATTARGCTTCCCAGAATCCAGTCTTCACTGGATTTCTCTTAAGAGGAAATCAGGACCTTGGCCATTTTTCCATCTTTGGACCCATAGCTCCTATGACAGGYCTTGAAAAGCCCTTATTTTCTCCCAGAAGAAGCTGCTGAGTGTATTTCTCTGTTGCTGTCACATGCTTTTATATAAATAACCAGCCCAAAGTGTCCTGCTCCATTCTGCTTCCAGCAAGCATTTGGTAGTTCTCTTTTACTTTGTACTTTGTGTTCTTGACTTTTTCCTTTTTTTTTTTTTTTTTTTTTATTGATTAGAAAGCATTAGAAACCTATAAAATGCTGTTTGGTGGTGTATATAAATACATACAAATATATGCCTAGAGAATTGTGTATGCCTACAAAGTGCAAACAAACTGCAAGGACAGTGTTGATTTATCTTTGGTTTGCCCTCAGAACTGGCAAAGGTTAGTACCTGTTTTGCAGTCTAATGGCGTTACGTGAAGACTGTAATTTCATTATATCTGGTCAAATGTTACCATTTGCAATAAACTTAAAGAGTTAAACACTAAGGCAAGGCAATTTTAATACAATTTTAATAAATCTTTTTTATCTTTTAATGATTTTTTTTGTGGTAGAGAAGGTTGTATGCTGATGCTTTGCCTTCCTCTGAGCACTTTCATTTTCCATACAATTTCTGAACAGCTGAGTAAGGTATGRACTTGTTTGACAGTAAAAACTGAGATTCTCATCTTGAAATGTCACAGCATTTGGGTTTGAGAGCAGCAAAATATTCTGGCATGTCTGGTAAAAATTGTAAATTTCAAACAGCTTCCTAATCTGGATAAAATCACATAACAAATAGTATTCTTTTATTAAACCCAGTGTCTAATCTAGATTACATTTTACAGATTTTACCTTTATCTCCAGAATCACCCTGTACCACTTCATAATTTCTGCCCCAACCAGGTATCATAGCATCACTCTGTTTCTGCCATTTTGACATCTGTTTCTGGATTTTTCATGTGTAGCAAGAATCACAGAACTTCAGTTGCTGACAAGTGCAGATGGGAGCTGAAAAAAATTGAAATTTAAAAATAATTAATTAAATTCATTTAAAAATAATTAATATAGGGAAATTGGATAATTATAGCTCCYTTGCAGCTATCAGGAAACTTGTGGCTTCATATCAAACACAGCTTGATGCAATTTTTTCCCATGATTCTTTCAGGGGCCAAAAAAGGGAGAGCTTCAGAAAAGTTCAGGAGTTTGCTGAAAGCTGTCAAAGGCCTTCTCCAATCTGAGTTCTTTCTGTGATACAATCACCGCCTCTCTCTGCAGATTAACCCATTCATCTGTACCTGACTTAAGGCTTTTTGGTCAAAGTAGAATGACTCCCTCTATCTTCAGTACTGCAGTCATGTGGTCTGCTAAAAGCAAGTCACCTACTCTCTCTGTTTCTCCTGAGACACCCACCAAATGTGAGGGTGCTGAAGCTGTTAAAAATGACTGCATTTCTTGTATTTTCTTCCCTAGGTGAAGGGAAGCACCTTAAGGGTTGTGTTTTCTTGCCTCTCTTCCAGTGACACACAGAAGAGAAAATTGGTGGCAAAAAAATAATTTCAATAGGGATGGTATGGACAGAGGCTTCRTTCTAATTTCCATTGCTACTGCTTACCTATGGCATTTCTATTCATACACTCCCTGAGCATTAGCAACTGGATTTATGTATCCTCTGCATCAGCTGCCAACTGCCATTTATGTAAATAAATGCATTTTTGCTTCAGCAAAGCCACTTTTGGCTCCCTCATTTTATTTTCTTGCTGTTTTGAAGTTGAACACATTTCTGAGGTACCAGATGGCCAGGTACTAAATGCATAAAATGTATTATTTCCTTCTTCCCTCCTCTGCAGCAGTCTGTTTCTGTTTAGCTATGCAAATAGGAGTGGTTGAGATTAAAAGCAGGAGTTGCTGCTGATATGGACCCCAATAAAATCAGGTGGCATTGAATACGTCTGAAAAGTAAGCAACTTTTGGCATTCTTAAGCTGCTTAGAATAGTGGTAAATAAAACTGTTGGCTGAAGAGATAATATTTATTCATTGTGAGTTTCATGCTGACTGCTGGGAGAGGGAAGTTTGGAAGTAGAACTCTTCTTTAGCTGGTAAAAACATCTGTTACAAACAAGCTGGAGTGCTTCAGAGCTGATGTGACAGAAATCATTCTTGGCTGTTAGTGAATTGAGGTGAATTTTAGCATGAGAGTGAAGAATGTGTAGGGAGTTCAAATAGTTAACAGTGCTGTTGTGGACTTGCTGAAGCTATGGTATGAAATTGTACTCCCTTGTGGGGATTTAACCTTGTGAAATGCAAATAAACTAAAAAAACCCTCACTGCTCATCTCACCTAATATCCGGAGTTAAGTCTTGTGTAAATGGGGTTTGTCTGAGTGGCAGGAAGGTACAAGTGACTTATGGATTTCTGGTGTTTTATAATTTACTTTTCAAATAAAAAGTAATAGAGAGTTTTTGAAGACACATTTTAATTAAGCTTGTCTCAGTAGGCAAAGTAACATAATGATCCAGCTTTGCCAGGTAGTCCCTGTCCTCAGACTTTTGCTTCATTAGTTTAAAGCTGAACATTTCATTTTAGCTCTTAAGACTGTGCAAGGAAGACAATGTACTGTAGGAAGAAAAATGAGTTTAATAACTTTGAGACATTTAAGATTTCTTGATCTTTCATATGAAATATGAGGTATGATTTCTTATGACTTCATATAACCAAATATCTGAGGTAAATTCCACAGCTTTGTAGATACTATTGGTTTCTGAAGTATTTTAGTAAATCTCAGGGAAAAGCTTCTGGAATGTATGGGACTTGCTTTATACAGAGGTTGAAGTATACAGGACCACTGAAATTACTTGTGACCTTGCCTGTCATTCATTAGTGAATGCAGCAGCAGCAGCATTAATCAAAACATACTCATTGGAGAATTTTCATCTGTGGCATATTGCTCCCATAACTCTTCCTGTGCTTTTCCTAGTGTCAGCAAGATCTGACATTTTTAGAGCAGATGTGTAATTTCTGAAAATATTTGTAATTCATTTTACAAGGCATATGTATGACATAGGAGATGCTATGATATTCAGGTTTTAGCATGTACAACATTTTATGGTTTGTAGGGGCTTGACCTCAATTTATTTGCAAAATAAGCTTTTGAATACTGGCATGGAAGCTTTATAATACCAAGTATTTAAGTCTCCCATACTAAGTTGGGTTGGTGATCTGTCAGAAAAATAGCAAACAATACATTTTAGTCCATGAGATTTACTCTGTGGAAATGCTGAAACACAACACCTTGAATCAGATTGATGCACAAATCCTACTGATTTCAGCAAAGTCAGAATATCACCTGCCATCTCTCTCACCCTGTCCTGCCTGCCTGTGACACCTCACATAATTGTCTTTTTGAATCCTTGTTCTGATGATGATGTTACCAGGCTTATGCCTTATTGCTTCTCATCCTGTGTGTTCCAGCACCTCATTTCTGTACAGTCAAGTATGTGACAGAATTCCATTCTTATTTTCTGACAAAAGTAGGTCAAGAGTAGTTCTATCCCTGTTGTCATCCACGGTTTGCACTGATGGAAAGAAATCTCAGCATCTCTCTAATACCTGTTATTCTCACTTTCAACCCTTGCTGTCTGTTTCTTTGCGAAGAACAAAGGCTTATGTTTGTAATTAGCAAGAATATTAAAACATGCTTGTTTGGGAGTGTATTCAGGAAAATAGGTGCATTTGTTACTGGGCAATAAATCCTTTTAAGGATAGCCATGTGATGGGAACAGCAGGAAATGTGGCTGGAAAGCCATCTGGTCYGTGCCACAGCCCCGAGGATATGTCTGTGTGGTGGGAGTGACTCTTGTGCRAACTGTGTGTTTGGAACAGCCCTGCTGGGCTCTTCCTCCATTTATCCTGCCTGTGCCTGGACCTGGTGTGGGACAGAGCTGKGTGTGGTACAGCTTGGTGCTGCACTGCTGGTGGCTGCTGTGCTGAAATGGGAACGAGCAGGATTGCTGCACCCACACAGTGTGAAAAGGGCCATCGGGTTCAAATATTGTCCTGCACTCTCCTGTGTAACTTCAGTCCTTCACCCACAAGAGGGAGACAGAAAATGTGGTTGAACCTAAGGAAGAAAGTATTTGGTATGAGGAGATCCTAATTAGGAAGGAACTTCGCTATTCTGGAGAGAGCAAAACTCCCAGAACGAGTAAATATCAATAGTGTGGGAACATTTGGTATGACAGAATGTTTTCTTGCAAAGGAAAGAGAAAGAGATTGTGTAAATGTGATTATAGATTTTGAAGGAAGACAAAATGTTTCTCAGCTAGATCCTGGCTGTGTTTATGTTTGCATATAATGTGGTGCAATTGGAGCAGATCTACCAAGCAAAACACTTGATTTGCAAACCTGACATCCAGGCTTACACAGATTTCAGGAGYTACTTTCCCTTGGAACACCTTTGGTCCAATGCCAGGACTTGAAAGCCACTGGGTCTTATTTCCAAGAAAAGCGTGAGTGTGTGCACTCCTCTGTGGAAACCAAAGTGTGTTCAGTGAGAGTAAGGCAGAGATTTGCTGCAAAACCATATGTCTTGGGAAATAAAACAGTACTGTAAATACACCTTCCATTTTTCTAAGTCTTTGTGCCAAAGATTGTGTTTAAAATGTGAAGTTTCCATCCAAACTTACAACATGAGATTTCTTATGGAAACCCCATCCAAACTTAGGTTTTGTCTAAAATACGTTTCCTAGTACAAAATGAAAGGAATTTCCTGACAGAAAAGCAACGAAGGTGGCAGTGCTCTACTAGCACCATCTTCTCTTACTGAAATGCTTACCAAACCCTGAAATATATAGGACCATTTTGTAGAAAATGAGGGCAGAAGAGGTGAAGGCTAGTTTGTTTGTTTGGATATTTTTTTGAAATCATGCTGACATGTTGTCAGTKTTTTTTAATCAGTGCTGACAATATCCTCTAAAACAGAGCAAATGCAGAGGTGCTTTCAAAASCAAGTTATTATTGACACTCACTGCTGCATCCTCCGTTCCTGAGGTGCTTTGTTGTTGTTGTTTTTACTGTTATATTTTTCAGCAGTATTCCTCCTTGTCAGAGTTATTGRTTGTTTCCCACAATCTTAGCTGAGCTGCTTCCCGCAACAGTCTTGAGTTTCTGTTTCTGCCTGTTTTCTTTGTGCAGGTTTGTACATCCATCTGGTTTCGCTTTAACCTTTATCTTCTGTTGTGAACAGCCTCTGCAGTGGCAGAGACCTGGCATTCTGGCAGATCATCCAGGGCTTTTCTATCTATTTTTTTTCCAACCCATTTCAGGGTACTCTTTCTCATTAGGAATAAAAGCAAAGCTAAACAAACAAATATAACCTTTCAATGCAATAAAATTGTGAATAGTTGAGAAAAAATGAGCTCAAGCTTCATACATATCTTCATCCATTGCTGCATGGACTAATGCAAAGTTGTTTTGCTACCCAGTGTAGAAATAAAAATTGAAGTTTATTGTGAAGGCAAAAATGGTTTCCTCTCCCTCCATCAATACTATGTCTGCAAAAAATATTAGCTCTGCATAGTTRATGTATGCAGCAGAGGAGTAACAACACTGCTGGAACTGGGTAGCAGCAAAAGCCAGAAACTATTTATGTGAGATAATTTGAGATTTCCTCACTTTATTTCCAGGTGCTTTGCAGTGAAATTTATTCAATACAGTCTTAGAGCAGCAATTTTTGAGCAGTCATAGAAAGGCTTCAGAAAAAAATAACCTTAATTTCTGGGGAAAAGCTAAAGTATATATACTTCATCTCACTGCTTATAAGTCTYTACCCGATTTAAAAAATAAAAGAAAAAAGGATAGCATCAARCAGATAAGATGCATTTGTCCAAAAAGAAACCCCAAAAAGATTTCATATGACCTAATTTTATCCTTTGACTGGSCTAAGYATACACAGTAAACATGATTAAATMATGAGTTTGTGGTTTTTGAGACWTGGATTCTCAAAAGGAAGTTGTACAGATACTCTCTGTGTGGAAGTCCTTAACCTGGTGCCTGCATCATTAACCTGGTGCAGCAAAACCACTCCAGGAGGGGACCTGCAACTTTTGGAGACCCCATTGGCAGCAGGATCCCCTGGTTTTGCTGGCACTGAGTCCTTTCATGCTATAATCTGAGCAAATGCCTTCCTGGGGGCAGTCACTGACCAGCAGCTTCTGCTTGGTTGGAGATGCTTACCTGGTGCTTTTCAACATTTTGTAATGATTTGTATGATAAGCTTCAGAATGTGCTTATGGAATCTGCTGGTGAGGTGCAGGTGGGCCTGGCAACCTGTGAAAGGAGACGCTTGAAATCCAAAATGACTTAGAAAATATTTGGAGGAATAGCCCAAAGGAAAGGGCAAGACTAACCAGGGAGGAGGAAACACTCTGGGATGTAAAATGCATTGCTAACTGTACTGGAGTCAGTCCTGAAATATTTTTGCACAAATATTAAGCGTCCCAAAGGTATGTTTAGCAGGGAGTGTTATGGKGAATGTATGGGAGATAATAATTCCAATTCAGTCAGCACTTTAGGGAGGCTTATTCYAGAGTAATGCTATTTTGGTGCTGGAAGGGATGTTAGGCAATGAAGAAATGATGTGAAGAAATACCAGTGAAAGAATCAGTGATATGAAAAAGAAAAGCCTGATAGGGAAGAGAAAGAGTATCCCTACAGTGAGAACAAAACCTTGTAGTTTAAGCTACATCRTGGGATATCAAGAGGAGGTACCAGGATAAGTGTCCAAAGCTTGAGACAATGAGTATGTAAATAGATTCCCGGTGAGACACAGCCTATAGGAATGGATTAGGGATTTTTGCATCTGCCTGGAGGTGGGTGATGGGCTGTCTGCTCTCACCAGGTCTGAATGTACATCCCATTATTCCTGATCTGCCAGCTGGCCTGGGTGGAGACCTCGGAGAATCGAGAGCCAACTCAGAACTGTGTGGAAGAGACAAAAAAATGGAAGCAAAATATGTTCAGCTTCCCAGGACTTKAATCTTCGAGTAGAGAAAGACACAGGTGCAGCCCAATGATAGGCAGTGCCTGCAGTGTGCCAGAACACGGGTGTGTGCTGTGCTCTGCCATCTGTCACGTCAGTGCTGAGCCTCCCTGCAGCAAGGCAGGCCTTGCTCTTGCAGAGGGTTTGCCTGCCCACACGCTGCTCTTGTAGCCCAGCCTCCAGCTTTAAATTGTCTTTAAACTTCAGCAGGAAGTTTCCTTTGGTCTTTTACATTGCAATTGATTTGAGGTGTCACGAGGCTTGTGGGGGAAGTATAGAAATCTTCCAGATAAAGTGGTTCTTGTAGGGTTCCTGTTGTTGTTCTAATTGCTTCCGTGTGTGTTCTAAACTGGTGTCTTAAGTACAGTAAATCTAATTTTCTAGTCACTGACATTCGTATTCTGTATTGTCACCACAGGACCTATCCAGTTGGATGCTTCAGCTTTGAATGTGGGATAATTTCAAATAGTTTTAGCAACTCAGAGRCTTAGGTATTTAGCCTAAACAGCTCTTGGTTTCTCCTTCAGTCAGTAGATGGCAATTGGCACCCTTGGATGAGGATTTCGGGGTTMATTTTGAAGGAAAGGACTTTGCTTCTGGAAAAAAAGAAGAGAATAAAAGATTTGGTTACAAAAGAATGGAAAAGTGTCTATTCTTTTTTAATTTGCCATTAGGGTAATTAATTTTGTGCTGTGTAGGTTTGTTGGTTTTGGAATATGCMTTGCTTAAGAAGATGAAAAACAGCTAAGCAGCTTTTATATTATAATTATGCTATGACTTGGTCATACATGTATTTTAAAGATATTTTGATTAATTAGGACATAATTAAGTCATTATTATTATTACTGTGGTATGAATTCAAATGGAACAGCATTAACAGTTACTTGTACTTTGTTGTGTGATCATGTGTACAACCTATGACTGTGCAAATAAGCTGGATGGAAGTTTAACAAAGCAAAAAAAAAAAAACTTTTTAGCTTCTCTTCCCCCCAGGTTTCTTTGTAACACTTGTAATTTAATCTTCTTCTCTGGTACATGAGAGTCTTAAAGAATTTGACTTTGCTAAGTAGAAGTTTCAGAAGATGAAGCCCATCCRTGGAGTTTACATGCAAATATTTTGCATATTGCTTAAGGAGGAAAGTAAACTGTGCTAGTTCATAGCATACTTAGCATAGTCTCAGCTAATCAGCAGTGTCAATGAAGTTTACTGGAGATTAGTTTTATCCAGCTTTGTAAGTGAAATCTGGCTTTTAGCTGCATCCCTGTAAGTCATGATATAGTCATACACACATAAAATTGGACTGTTTATGGGAAGAAGCATTTATTGAATTCTTTTTTTACATGGCAAATCTGGGAATCCTTCTTGGATGTTCTTACACATATGTATTAGTAAATTTTACCTGCCAGTTTTGCTTGTGGAATACTAATATACATTTTTTGCCTTTGGAAGCAAAGCCTTTTGAGAAGTCATAGATGGGAATGTGCAAAGTATTTCCCATAAGGTACTTCTAATATGCATTTCTCTTAATGAATATATATTAGCTTCATATTTACTTCCTGGCTTTTAATAATGATTTCAGTGATGAATGCATATGAAGGAGATGGTAAAGCATGGACCCTTGCAGTCACTGTGGTCCATAATTATTGGAAGTGATGTGAGATGACTTCCTATTCCCTTTTGGAGGCTGCCATCTTGTGTTCTGAAATCAAAATTTCCATTACCTTGACTTCTCTCTCTCAGCTGCTGTATTTATGAAAATGGGTATGACATTGGGAACACAGTGGGGGTAAATGCAGTAATATTTACCGTAACGAGTAGATAAACTCACATATAGTAATTGGTTTGCTTAAAACAACGTGATCCCAATAATCTTTGAAGGATGTTTATTCTGAAACCCATTGCTGGTCATTGAAAAGACAACTGATATGGAGAACTTGGCAACAGACTGTGGGATTTAATGCTGAAAGATCATTTTCTTGTAGATTTATGTGAGATCACTACCAATATTTTTCTTGTAAAGTTCTTATTTAGAGATAATTGAAGTGTGAAGTATGCAGAATTTGATATGAAAAAATGTGGTTTTGGAGTACCTCTACCATCTTGCTCCATGAAATTGTCTTCAAAAATATTAAAATGAAAAGTGAAAATTCAAATGAAGATTCAAGTTTCATTAAGATGGGTCTAATTTATTCTATTTTATTGGTTTAGACATTCTTCTAGCTTTAGRCTTAGTTTGTCTTCWGGGATATTTTCTTGTGTGAAAAGTTGAATGACCAAATGCAAAGGTTATCTCATGTTTACTGGTAGATTGTTAAATTAGGATATTTCAGAGCTTTGAGGTTCGGGGGGACCCATAAGGAGGCCTCAAATGTAAGAATCCAGCAGATTTGGGTCTACTACCTTTTGGTGGTAAAGGTGCTGAGCATTATCTTTAATTTATAGCATGAAGTGAGTTACATTCTGAAAAGTGCTAACATCACAGAAAATGCTTAGGAAAGTTTTCAATGTCTCAGAGACAAAAAGCTAGAGCAAGACTTTTGAAAGTTGATGTGAACAGGAAGGTTTTGGGTATTTTTYAGACATCAGAATTGATTTGCCTTGTGCTTCTTTACAACAGTCCTGGTCTCTTGACAGAGCAAGTTAAGCAGAACCTTGCTGAAATACCTACTACCTATCTTTCTGAAATGAAACTCAAAGTGATATTTGGAAATTCACTTCAAAGTGATATTTTTSCCCACCTGTCAAGATGTAAGGACTGAATTATTCTTGATTCATGTATGAGGGGGAAAAAGAAAGTGTATGTGACACRCTCAGTGGAGAGGTGTTACAATTGTTCTTGATTCATCCATGCTCACGATACAGTTTTTATTTTTAGAGAGCTGCTCTAGTCTATGATGTACTGTTGCAATGCTTTTCCTTTCATATTTATTTTTAGCATAAATTTATGTTGGGCTGAACATGAAAACTTATTTAATGTTATGGGCTGTCTTCATAGTCAATAAATTAAACCCCCTTGAGGCAATCAATGGCAGGTAACAGAAAAGCAAGAGGTTTCGATTGTGAAACCATTAGGAAGCATGTGAGACTGCTCAAATGCAAATCTAAACCCTCACTGAATTATGAATAAAACATGGTTAAAAAGCAGTTAGCAAWGATTCTGTTTCCAGAGCCGGTGTATAGACTCTACTGCTGCTTTTAGGGCAATCTGTGCAATTTCAGAGATTCACTGAAGGAAAGAAGGAAAAAGCAATTTGCGGTGCCCATTTGTGTACTTCCCTGATCTAGCAAATCAAAAGAGAATTTTTTGAAAATTTCCAGTGAAGTGCACTCTCTTTTATTGGAGAAAAAAAAAAACCAAACCAAAAAACAGAGAGGGAGAAATTAATATCCTACATGGTTTGTTTTCTAGAAATGGCTGTACCCTCCAAGGTCTGCATGTCACTGTGTAGCTGCAGATCCCAAAGGGCCAGCTGGAATCCAGGATGTGTTTGTTTAACCAAMTGTAGCAAGTTTCAAGCCCAGTTAGATAACAAAACCCAGGCTTGCAATGATGAAAAAATCAGTAGCTTTGCCAGTGGTGCAGCCTAGAATGAGGGCACAGTTCTATGCAGAATTTCAGAACAGGTCAAAATTGGGTACTTTTCTACCACACTGTCTGATATTACCATAGTGTTAAAGGTGTTTATCTGTCATCATCAAAAGTATCAGCAAACCCAAAAAGCCTCCAGGCTTGCTGTTAGGCTGGCAGTGCCGGAAAATGGAAGGAAATTGCAATCATGTATCACTCTTGGAAGACATTGCTAAAGGAGAACCTGCCACGAGGTGTCATCTTCAGATGCCAGGGGAGGGGATGGATGACACTGGAATTAATTTCAGGCTGYTCTTGGGTTGCTTCACATTGGTTAAGTCAGTGCCTTATTAAAGCAGAGTGCAGTACTTTCCAAGGAAGAAGCAAGAGGAAACAAGTAGAGTCTGGAAAAATAAAAGCTGCTCCAGAGGCTTTCATTAATTCCATTTGCTTAAATCCAGAAATGGATTTTCTGCTGGGGAAAAAGATTTTTAGAACCAGCTGMAGATAATTAGCAAGTGTGTTGCAAAACAACTGGAAATAACGTTACACTCCAGATACTGCGGGAAGGACTGGACTGGGGCTGTGGCTAAYGTTTTTCTCAAGTTCAGGAGTAGAAAGAGCACTTTGGTTCTTTTGGATTAGCTAAAATGGAAGAATTGGTAATTTGACTGAAATTGCTGAATCCTTGTCCAAAATGTAGGAAAAATGCTATTCTTTGTTCTTATCAGTGTTCTGAAACKAATATAATTTCTTTCAGCAAGCAGCAGTTTTCTTCTCAGCCAAAGCAGAGATCTTGTCTGCAATATCAGTTACCTCCTTGTCTTTTTCTTTCACAAGSAAAGAGATATAGCAATTTAAATGTGAAAAGTCTTCGATTTTGTAGGTAGAGAACAAGGGGAAAAGATAGAAATTAAATGAAATTCAGCTATTACTTGATGCAGCAGGAAAGAAGGGAGTCTCAACTGTTGTTACAACAAACTTTATCCATCCATCCTAAAAAACAAATCCCTTCATAATTTCAGTGAGGATCAAAAGCACTGAGATGAAATCTTGTGATATTGCTTTCCAAGGGTGAAAAACTCTGTCTAAAATCTCCCATGGGGTCTGTGATGATAATTTTCTCTCCTTAGCTTGCTACACTGGAAAGATGGAAGTATGATCCAATAATCCCTGCTCTAAAAACCAAAGTTGTGGTTCCTTTTCCTGAACTTTACAAGTTTCCCACATTTTTTTTTTCCCAAACTTTCCCCTATAGAGCATCAGGTTGCTGTGAATGGAGACACATTGCAGCATCCTGGAAGGCCCCCTGTCCCAAGGCTGTGAGTAAATAGCAGGGTGAAGAGCCTCTTCTGCTCATCCTGAGGCTGTTGCTAATTTTGTGAGCACAGGGAGAACATACAAACTCTGGGAGCAATGATGCCCCATGCAGGCCAGCTCTTCTTTTAGGGCACATCTCCTTCATTCAGGCTCTTATCAAGTGACTGTCTCCAAGTTGATCTACATCTCTTCAATACCTGTTAGTGGCAGTAAACTGCTTGAAAAGGAAAAATAAAATACCTCCTGAGATGACTTTGTGCCTGAGGCCAAGGAGGGCTCAGGTGTGAGTGTGCTGGTGGTTTGTTCTCCACAGCATCCTGCTTTTCCTTTGTGTTGTGCACACACAACACATCCCWTGAACAGAAGGCCTGAAGATTTACCTGGCAGAGTTTTCCATCAGTGGGACTGTGTGCTCAGAGGTGCATCACAGGGTAACTCTGCTGCAAGAATGGCACAAGGGGGTGTCCCACTTGACACCAACTGACTGATAATGTTTGAAAATTCAGCTGATTCCTCTTTCCTGACAAAGTATAAAGTGCCACTAGGTTTTTGCAGCTCTGAAGTGATTATAAGATGGAAATGAGTAGCCCTAAAACCACTGATAATTTTTACAAYGTTTCTGGCTTTTCACACTGCTGTGTGAGCTGCTGCTGGTGAGACCCTGCATGGAATGGCACTTGTTGTGCAGTGCAACAGAACATGGGCAGCAGAGGATTCAGCTGGTTACAGGTTTTCAGCAGCATCTTGGGAATTCACAAAAGCAGTGAATTATCAGATGTTCTTTCTGCCATCCCGTGGCAGTCCTGATACACTGCAAAGGGCCTGTCCTGGCTTGCTTAAACATGAACTAGAGAGTGATTCTGTAATCAATCACACCCTGCTCCTTCTTTTGCATGGAGCTGTTTTTCCTGGTGTGTATCCATATGACACAATACTCAAACTTGTGGTATTGAGCATATAGATTCTTTTTCCCCTTGTATATGTAATTTAGCACAACTGCAGCTAGCTGCGATTGTTTCTTGTTYGTGAGAAAATGATGTTTATTGTGCTTCCTGGGAGGAAAATGTGAAGTGAATTTCTTCTGACTGCAGCTCTTTGGATAATTCTATATACTTGATGCATTTCTGAAATAAAAAAAGTTATATGAACTATTAATGTTACAGTTTTAAAAAACCTCATTGAGTTCTACTTAATATGCTTAAAAGTATTTTCCCTTTAGCTCTTACTTTAAAAAGAATCAATTTAATGGAATTTCTGGGAAGAAAGTCTCTTTGGTTTTATATTCCCAGATAAGCCAGCATTCTTTTTATTGTAGTGTATTAATCTTTCTACTCTGGAATGGTTAATTTCTTTAAGTTGTCTTCATGACAGATAAAATTTTGAATTTTTAATGAGAMTATGCCATTAGATAGACCTCAGAACTTAAATTTCTTAACACCTCTGTGGAATAAGCCCAAAACATACATAATGAAAACATGAGATGTAGATTTTTTYCCCCCAATTACTGTTTTCTTAAATATCTTTCTAAGGGTTTAAATTGTACGARTGATAAAGCCTGGAGTGAGAGAAAGTGTTTGTGTCAGGCACTACTATTAGAAATTGAAAGAGATTAGTGGACTGTCTGAATGCAAAAACGCCCTCATCTCTACTCTTAAAAACTTATTTTAACTTACTTAAAAGCTGAAAATTATGCCTCTGTTCATGGGTAATGTTTTATTCTGTGGCTGTGTGTGTACTGTGGTGCTCTCCTAGAAATGTTCAGCTCCTGAGGGAGAGGAGAGATTATGKCTGTTAAATATTAAAACAGATTTGAGATATAATTTTGGAGGGATCATTCCATGCTTTTTGGCACAGAGACTCCATGCCATGCATGGCATGGGGATGCCACTCCAGGAGTTCTGTAGGCTGGATTTTACATGACACAAGCAGGTCTTCATTGGGGTGCCCTTGACACAGCTGATTGAGTTTGTTCCAGGTGAGGTGTCCTGAAAGCCTTGGGTTTTCCAAGTCATCATTTCTAAATGGAAAATTTATCTAAAAAAGGTTTGTTCCTGCCCATAAGAATTGTTAAGCTTTCCAGTCTTGTTGGCCTCCTTACTCTTTTATATAGAAGCACAATGAGCTGTAGACACAGAGCAGTTTTGAATCAAGGCAAGTTCTATATATATAGTATAAGCAGTAAAATACAAGGAAAGCAAAACAAAAGTGTGGCTGAATTAATTCCTTCATTCTGCATTCCATATATTAAATATTTCTATTTTGACTTATGTATGTCTTAACAGGACTTCTGACCTTTTATTTTCTGACAAAATTAAGTAACTTCAGGTTGTTATAATCTTTATGGCCCAGGCACCCATATAGTTTATATTGTAGTATATTCATCCTGTTTGTTTGCTAAGCCACAAATAAATTTCCATTTCTATGGATACAAATTTTATTTCTATTTTCAGCAAAGCCATTATGGAAGAGTAAATTGTTTCTCTGGTTTATGAATCCTATCTATACMCATGACATGCTTGTAGTTTAAATATGTATAGCTGTGCATTGGGCTTTATGTAACAGTGTGCATTGTACAGCAGAGGGAGTATTTTGTCAGGAATAGAGAAGGCAATTTGTCACTGTGTCACTGAGTACTTGGCACATCACCAGCTCTAGCAAGCTATAGGATATCTTTTTATCAGGAACAATCAGACACTAGCAGGTTAAACAGGATATAAGTGCAGAGGTTGGATGGGATAAGCTTTGAGTTAGTAAACTCTTGCATTTTGTCAACTGATACAGAATAGATATCAACATTGCTGAAAATGTGGTGGAAAAGGAATATGCATGTTAAAATTTAAATGTTCTCTTGTTATCAGTATTTTACTTTCTATAGGCTGGGATTTTAAAATGTCCTTATGCTTKAATTATTTTTAAACAAGTTTTCTCCTCTTTCTGTTCCCTAAATCAGTGATTCCTAATGTCTARGATTTTATGCTCTTTCTGTCTTTCATGTTAATTTGCAATAGTCCAATCCCTACTGGTCTTAATGGCATTTGCCACTCTTCTGCTGAAGTTGAAATGCTGTGTTGGGCATAGGTAGGGGGCTAAACAGTGCCATGAGAGACATGGGCAATGTGATGCTTGGTCTTCTGTTCATGGGTAAAACAAAAAGAAAAGATGAAAAAGATTTGCAATRAACAGGTCAAATAGAAAGAGAGGGTGGGACCAAATTAATCCTGGTATTCTGTGCCTTATTTTATTACATATTGGCCAAGATTTCAAATTTCTGCCTACTATCTTTTATAAAAAGCAGGTATTAAGTAAAAACCCCAAATGAACTCTTTGCTTATGCTGTTAGAGGTGTTCATTTACAGCCCAATAACCACAAAGGTAAATTGACTTTAAATTGATAGTGCCTTTCTGCCTTGTCCCTGTGCTCCCTTCATCAAAACTGATTGTTTAATTCTATTGGAATGCTAGAGATCAAGCTGGATTCTCAGCTCTTTCTTTTTTATTTCATTTTTTTTTCCATTTTCATTAGAAGRTATTACTTGTACTTTCAAATCTTGATACTGGCATCATATTTCTATTATTTCACATTTCCTATTAGAGTTTCTTTTGAGCTCTGGATTTGCTGCTATCTGGCATCACAACAAGAGCTGAACAAAACCTCTGTCTTTCCAGCAGGCTCTTGGCAATTCTGTCTTATCACAGAAGTGTGTGTCAGCAATGCAGGGCTCAAATCCTGGAGGAATTTAAGTCTTCATTCTTGTTCCTGAGCCTGCTTCTTAGAAATCTGTGAGAACAACATGTGTGCAGTTCTGTGGTGATGTGACAGACCTCACCTTGTCTTTTGACTTCAAAGATTTTTTTTTTTAAGAAAAGGAAGATAGCTGAATTAAGGTATAAAGAAAACTTATCCRCTGAACAAATACAAAACTTCCAACTTATGCACAAAAATTGTGCTGACTCTTCTTTGTGTGTTTTATGTAAAAGCCTGGAATTCCTTTTATACAGTGTGTCAGATGKTCCCTTCTCCCTGTTTGGTGCAGATCACTCTGTTCTCTGTTGAACCCACCTGATGCACAAAGTCCCATCTGCAACTGCTTCCAGATTTGGGACCTGGCATGTTTCCAGGGCAGCTGGCTCTGCTCCCAGCTCTCTTTGTTTTTTTGCTTTGGGCTCTGTGAGGTCTCATGCTGACACAGATTTGCTCTCAGCTTTAGCATCTGAAGTAGCAAAGGTGAACTCTCCTAAGCCTTGAAATTTGTGGTGAGATGTCCTGAGGTTGCTCAGGTTAACTGTGCTCAATGCTTCACCACAGCACAGGAGCTCTGTTGGCACTGTTAGAGTTTGAGACCTGCCTTGCCAGCAGAGTAAGAAACCTTTTGGTTTGCACTAGCTTTTACTCAAAGCTCGTCTTCTAAAAAGAATGGAAGTTTGGAGCTTCTCTTTAGCCTTGCTTACCAATTTTGTTTGTTTCTTGGGGCCTACTGAGTGTGGCACGTGCCTGATGAGATGATTGTGTCCGCTCTGGACTCCAGTCCTGGGGTATTTGTTCCCAACTTTTCTCTGTGCTACAGTTGTTGGTTTAGTGCTGGAATTTCCTACATAAGTGAAGATCTCAATGCACAAACATGATAATCCTTCATTTTGATGTCCTTGATAGATTAATTGAGACAGTGCAGTGCATCATGCTGCTATCTCAGAAGGATACATCCATTTCTCATGATTTTGTTTATAATTTTGAATACAGTGTGGGGTGTTGATCCCTGAGCTACTGCTGAAAAATTGAGCTCCAGAACCCAAAAGCAGCAGAGCAGCATCACTATGTGCTGTACTGGGAATAATTAGCTTTGCTTGAGAGGCAGGCCTAATTAGCCCRTGCACAATGTTGCTCTAACGAGGTTATATTCTCTCTGAGACCTCAGCTAACATCCCTGCATGGTGCTGTATAAATGTACTGGTTTGGCTGAGCTTGGCTCTGACATGATGTTGCATTGCACTGAGTAAATATGCATTTGAAGGGGAAAATAAGGGTCCAGAAATAACTTTTTCCCTTTTTTTTCTGTTATTTTCTTTTTAATTTGTTTGKTTGGTTGGTTTGTTTTTCTTTGTTTTTTATTATATGCAGGAATATTTATTTATATCTGTGGGGTACTATCCTGTCATCCCAGCATCACCAGGAACATCCTGGTGAAATAAATCTGTGGAGCCATTAATTATAATTCACTCAGGAAAGAGCTGTGTCATTCAAGGTCTTAGAGCTTTAGACTTATGAAAATGCTGCTTCTCATAAAAACATATATAAAAATGACTGTCTTATAATCATGCAAGTTATCTGATCTCTAGTAACATGCCACAGTGATAGCAACAGACTTTTTAATTCTGTCAGAATGTTAGACAGATGTGGTTTAGCCAATTAGGAAACTTCCACTAATTTTTCTTGTGCCAAGTTGAAAGGCATGGTTGATGACTTAGTCTGAGTGCAGCCTGTCTTTCATCATTGCTCCTAGTTTTCAGTCCTGTAGAGTCCTCCTGTTCTGCATAACTTTCTGGCAGAGACTTGCAGAAAAATACCTGCTCCAGTGCCCATKGATTATTGGATTAATTTGTGCTTCCATTTCAAAAGGCTGATTGTTGAGGATGATTTAGCTTCAACTTGGATTTTGTATTTTTTCCTGCTGTTGCTGGAACGTTTTTCTAAAATATCTAAAACCAGTCCCAAAGCATGTAAAATGAAGTGCCCTGAGAGATGGGATGACCCAAGTAATCCCCAGATATTTGCTTTGTGAATTAATTTCTAAAGCTTTTTTCAGACAAAGGGAAACATTTGGTGTTGGAATGCTGCTCTGCCCTAAGGCCAAACTCTTCCTGAACAGGGAACAGCACAGGCAGGGCACCAGCTTAGGTGCTGGGCATTGTCCAGGCTGTCCAGTGATTCCCACCAGGATAACTGACTGAGAGTAATGCCAGCAAAAGTATTTCAGAAGGGTWGGGAGGGAGGTAATACCTTTGTCAGGTTCTGAATCCAATTCATGGACAACATCATAGCACTTGTCATTTCCACTGAAGTGCTGATTTCACTGGGCCAGTCCAGTCCTTGTCTCTCATCAATGTGGAAATGACATTGCTGCTGGYCCCAGCCCTAAGAGAACCGAGGGATTTTTATGACATCTGTAAAAAAAATCAGCTTTTGCACAGGCACTGAGCAGAAATTGGTCTTGTGTTGAATTTGGATATTATGTCAGGAGGGATGTTAAAGTCACTAAGAAAAGATTGTGACAGTGCCTTAACATGGCAGTGTCTGAGATGTGGGGCTGACTTTTTGTTATATATGCTTTCAAGTATTGCATCCAAATTGTTTATGAAGATGTTGAAGAGCACTAGTCCTAAAATGGTGCYCTGCTGAACCCCGCTAGTGACTCAGAAGAATTTTATAAGCTAAATTTTTAGGCAGTAAAATGGAATTTCACTGTGAGTGCATTTTCCATGGCTGAGATAAAAGTACTGAAGGGGTTTACACTGTGCCAGTTTTTTAAAGAATGTTGTAGTATAGTAGTACTCCARTATCTAGTATGAAAAATGAATGGTAGCATTTCTTTGGTGGTTCATAAAAATGTTTGCATATTGGTAAGAAAAATTGATTCAGTGTTCTCCACTGTAACTCTTGCTTTACTGTTCACAGAATTTTATAAAATACCAGTATAAATTACAGTCTTTAACTAACTTATCACATAGTGAGTGTATGTGAAATCTTTGGGTTTCTCCTATTATGTTTATTGTGTATTTTGTTGTCACTCTTCCAGTACACTCTTTCACTGAAAAGAAAAAGTGACTCTGAAGCGCTCAAAGTATTGCTCCTGTTCAGTATTTCTCTCAATTCTTATTCAAGTGGGCTTTTYCCCCCCTACATGCAAAGTTGCTTTATATGTCTTTTATCTCAAATACTCAAACCCTTCTGAGATTTTCTTTCATTCTTTTCTTGGTCTAGTTGATTATGCTTTATGTCTGTTTTCAAGGATAATTTTCATCTAAAAAATAGCCATGATGTCTTAGTATGAAACATGATTTATTTATTTTATTGTTGATAACATAATTTGTGAATTCAGTCACACACTGAGTGCACCTAGCTAGARTATTAATTTCCTACAAGCATGAGAGCAAATAGTGAGATGTACTGTACATCTTGATCATCAGGTTAAGTGAATTCAGCTACTGTGGAATGGGATATAGCTGCACAATACTAATTTTGTTGCTTCCTGTTGATTACCATATTTAGATCTAGAAGTAATGTTTTTACAGGAAAAAATCTAAAGAGAGAGGAAAGAGTGAAATAGCASAGTAATTTTCTTATGTGAGAGCTAAGCATGTTAAATATTTCAATATTCACTTTTAAAGCAAATTAGATCAAACAAATCACTGTACTTTTGATCTGTTTCAAAGACTTCAGACATTTTTGTCACAGCATTTTCGCTGTTTCTAGTGTTGTTGATGTCTTGACTTGTAACAGAAACAAAACAACCCTGCAAATATTTCTACGTAGAATACAGAACTGATGACTGTGGCTTTGCTGACACCTTTGCTATGGAACAAACACATTTGCTTTTTAAATAAAACCAACCTAATTAATCCAAGGTATCTCTGCAACAGCATTGCAAGGTTAATATGGGCCTGTATTCACTGAGTGCCCCAGCATGTTCATTGTTCAAGTCTGAAAACATCTATATTGAGTTGGAAGGCTTTTTAAAATTTAACGTTTAATGTTGTTGGGGTGATGCAGGTCAGTGTTCTCAGGGCTGGTAAATGGATTAGATTGCAGCTCACAACATGTAGTGAGTATGTAACTGTGTTCCCACTGTATCTTCCAGCACCTCGTTAGAAATGTTGTGTTGCAAATAGTTTTGGTAACCTACCAGATGATGAAAGATTTGGTGCTGGGTTTCCTTGGGAACTCAGTGAGGACAGTAACTGGGTGTGCATCACTGAATTGGGAGAAGAAGTGTATCCCAATGAAAGCCATGCAAAGCATTGTCTACTTAAACGAGGATCTACTGAGCTGTAGAAATCTGAGGTAAGCAAGTCACAGATAAAAATATGAAACCAAATTATTGTAAATGATGATGGATGGCACAATTTGGCTTATCTGTAATTCTGTCACCAAGAAGCAGGGACAGGCTCCTCATACAAATACTTATGTGTTCCTTTGCTTGCACAAAACTTCTCAATCCACTGCAGACACTGGGCATTTGTGGTCATTCTCCAAAACTTTCAGACTATTCTTCTACAGCTCCAATCCACCAAAGCCCCATGGATTATCCTTAGCAAAACATGGGTTATCCTTAGCAATACACGCTATTCCATACCCAGAGAGGGAGTGGGTGTGTTATTGCCATGTGATCCTTGTGTCCAGCCCTAGAGTAGCCCTGTCCCAAGGGGATGCTTGTGCTAMTATCCAGGCCTGCAAAAGATCAAAATTCTTGGTGAAAAGCTAAAATTCAGCTTGGAGAAACACAGTTTCTAGAATATTTTAAGGTGGAAGTAGTTAACTGAATTGAGGGGGAAAATTGGAATTGTAGTGAAGATGAAACAAGATTTGCAGTAGCTGACTGAGTTATGTAGCTGGTGCCAGTAGTCTTGGGATAGTACATGGAATCCTTTGCATACTGGCCAGCTGGGGCAGAGCTGCAGTGGGGATGTGCATTGTGGATACTTGGATCAAGCWGAGACTGAATTCGATGTAGCCCTGAGGTTAGCCCTAGAATGAAAGCTCTACCTTAAAGATCACATACGAATTTGGGAGTTGAAATTGATTATTATAATTTGATCTCGCCTTCTGTAGCCTTTGTTTTTTCTCATTTCCCTTGTGCCTTTTGCTTTTAGAGCAGACTCAAAGGAAATAGGTCAAATTCATGCAGTGTTGGTATCCCAGCCAGCTGAAGGGAAGCAATTTAGTAGAACTTGCATCTTGCTAAATCTTGTCAATGTGTTCTGTTCTGGACATGGTAAAAAAACTTAAGAAAGCTAGAAAAAAACCTACTAGCCATATCTTTTGACTCTTACCCTTTGGTTTTTGAACTGAGTTAATGATTAATCTTATTTTTACAAAGGGAATGTTTGTAAATAAGTAGTAAACCCAAAAGAATAATCATGTGGAGAAAGCCTGTTTTTCATGTCAGTCAGTACCAGTTGTAATATTTTTAGTAATGAAATTTCAAAGGATAATCCAAGTCAGTCTTTCAGATCCTCAGTAGCTTTGGTGTTTAGTCTTAAGCCTCAGCTAAAGAAATGGAGAAAACTAGCACAGATTCTTGCAGGAACACTTCAGTTGTATATTGATTTGATCTACAGGAATAATGTCATAAAAATATGTATTACATATATAAAAAATAGATAATTTAATAAAATATATAGCCATAAGGGTGGTCTAATGGTGGGATGAAGGAATGTCTCATAAGTCAACTCAAGTTTGTGACCTATCACATTACTTAATATCTTAAAAAATTTAAAAAGTTCCACAGTCTGGTGTTCTCCATTTTTCAGCCAAGGAATTAATTGAACTGACAAGGTATGAAGAAAGCATTATAAATCATTTTCTAATGAACTTATATGTCTGAAATTTAGACCAAAAGCTGTAGGCACTTTTAATACAAGTTAGGCTTGATGTTATCTTGGCAGTGAATTCACTAATATTCTGCTGCAGCCAGTTCTTTTGAAGTCAGTATTTTTCCTATAGTTTCTCCTATATGTGTAGATCACAAGGATAACTTTGCCATGCCAAACCTTGCTCCTTGTACAGCACATAAAAAATGCAAGGCAGGAGATAAAATCTTTAGCAGAATTGCTGGCTGGTAAAATTTCAACAAGAATCAATTTCCTTCTTTCTGCTAATGGYATTTAATATATATTTACAACAAATATGCAAACTTTGAGGTTTTGTTTCATACACTTTTTTTCCCTCTCAGGAAATTCTTTTTACCTGTAAGACTTAAACATGTTTGGAAATAAAGCATCCCGGGCAGACATGATCAGTGGATTGTTGGTTTGGGTTTTTTGCTCTTCTGTGAATAGCAGGTGTCACAAACTGCCAGCCATACTTGAGTCAGTTGTTGTCAGTTTGACTAACACTGTGTAGTTGTGTAGAAATGTTTGCAGCTACTGAATGAAACCAGCTTATTTTCTTACCATGAAGATTCTGAAGAAAATTTAGAGAGAACTGTTTCACTAGTGAGCTGTTGGCTTTGTGTGGAATTAATTACTGCATTTTGAATATAAATATGGTGCTTTTGTGCCAAAGTCCTTCTAATGCCAACAGTCAAAAATTCCATTTATGATTCAAAAATTATGTTGTTCCACTGCTGATGCCTTTGTATTTGCCTGAAGATATCTTCCTGCTTGAATTTAAGTTGTGGAATGGCAAATTTAAATTCTGCAAGAAAGAAAGAAAGTAGATTTTGTGYTTGTGTCCTTAAACTAGTGTGTTTTATGACGTTATAGCGAAATAAAGTTACACTAAGTGTAGTATTTTATTTGGGATGGAGGAGAATGGAAGGAAATTAATGGAAATATATTAAACATTCAGCAAAAGTATTTAAGGGTATGCTAAATTCTTAGTGAATACTTAATCATGGAATTCCATGTCTGTACAGCTGTATTTGTTTTCMAAAAGCAAGGATTTTTCCTGAATATTTTGTTGTGTCTGTTGAGGCATGAGTTACAGAATCCTGATTTTCCTCCTGAATCTTAATACAGATTTAGAGTTTTAGGAGCATATCCTGCCCAGTTCTTCTCACATTTCCWCTATCTTCCCTCTGTGGAAATGCTYTACCAGTAAAAGGCTGCATGGGGTTGCCTTCCCCATTCTGCCCTGAGTGGCTGAAGAAACACAAGATGAGCCACCCCAGCTACTCCATGAAACCATTAATAGCTTAGAAGCCCCGAGTTCGAATACACTCTCCAAAAAACAATTTAAAGAATAGTCAGAGGGCATCACGAGTATTAATTGAGATGACCATTCATATCTATGACTGCAGAAGATAAAGAGTTATTTTCAGGTACRTGCAGGGGAATAAAATCTCAGTACTATGACATCAGTTTACTCTCAGTAAAGTCAAAAGCATGATGTAACTTCATGGGCAAGAAAAGCCAAGGTCAAAGTACAAAACTTATGCTCAGAGCTTTTCTCTTACCACTTTTATTTTCTTTCCTACCTTAGAAAAGCTTTTAGATCACTGAAACCTATATTTTCCACCCTTTTTGAGATTCCTGAGTTGGCCTTTTTCCATCTAGTTTTGCTGATGTGATGAGAAGTGCTGCTTCTTGTTGGAAATATTTCATTTCTTTTGTGCATAATAATCTTACAGTATCTGTATATACCATTTCTTACTCTTTAACTTTTTGTTCTGTTAGTCTTACTATTCCTTTTTCTTACCCTCTCAGCTCTGGTGAAAAAGCAATTACAAAACCCTGTGCACTTTTTTGTTTTCTAGTTATGCAATTATTTAATCATTGGTAATGAACAATTGTCCAACATTGCCTGGTGGAAAGTGAAATGGTTCATTCACTAACAATATAATAAATCCTTCCTGAGTGAGATGAAGAATATACAGGAAAAAAAGAGTTYCAGTAGTGTTTTGATTTGTTTCTATTGAATTACAATACTGAYACTTTTTTCCTGGCTACCATGCCTTTCAGTAAGAGGGATGTGAATTTATGAGAATTATTACTCATCAAAGAAGTCTCCCAATTACCAGAGCTTTATTCTGATAATTAAGGTCAAACTCATTAAACAAAACAAAATAGAGAAAAGAAAAAAAAATGCAACTGAATACTCTATTGATGARAGTACAAAATTTAGAACTACCAAAATTATTCTATGTCAAACCCACATACAATGTCATGAAAGTCAATCACCTCACRTGATATAGTTTGGGATGAGCAGAACTATTTCTTTATTAAACTCACCGAAAGTCAGTCTCTATCAAAGAGATTTCTGGCTGCTGTGCTGGGTGTCAAGACCAAACCCCAGAAGCGTTTCAGAGCTGGGCATTGGGAGTCTCAGTGGGGTCCCACAGCCACACTGAATGTGGACACTGCTCTTTGGYGAGGGACTTTGGTTTGAGGGCTGGGGCTGGCACTTGTCAAACCTCAAGCTCTCGGGAGAGGAAATTGCGATAAACAATGTAAAGTCAAGCAGAAGACCTGGGTGCTTTGCTGAAATGAATATCAAGAAGAAATGTAGTTAAACAGTTCCTAAATCTACTTTAGGCACTGGTGACCTGCTTTTTTCTCAGATGTTTACTGACCAGGCATGTGCTATGGTCCAAATCCATTTCCCTGCCAACATGAATAAAGCTGCAAAGTCTATTTAAATAGGAAACAACAGTGATATTTCTTTGTTTCAAAACCACAGAGAATTTTAGAAATTGAATTTTTATATTGCTGGCTTCCAAACCAGTTTAGTAGATCTATATTATTATATTTTCAAGTATTTGTATATCATTGATGAAACCAAGGCATTTGCCCTTTTGAAAGATGATCAGGTGTGTGAATCTAGTAACTCAGCCCAAATGTTAGCAGATGTGTATATTGATATTGGTTGGGATGCAAGAACATATCTTTCAGAGAGACAATTTTTCTGTTAATATTAGAGTTCTGATTTTCACATGAAGACATTTAACATATTCCCATAGGTCATATTTGTCCTCCATGTCTATTCATATAAATACAAATCACTTCTTACCCTTTAGGATGATGTCACAAGTGATATTTATTAGCTAACATTCTGAATTGACTTATTTTGGGCATAAGTGGGAGAGAAAATTGCAGTTTTCTGACCTGTGGCTTCATATTTGGAAGAGGTTGAGAATCAGTGGACCAAGTCCCCAAAAGAACTCACACATGGTACCAGACCTCTGCCTCTGCAAGTCCACATTTAAGCAGCTATTTGGATTTAAGCATCTGAGGGTTCCTCTCTGTGCTGAATAAATAGTACCTATTCTGTATTTCATAGCTATATTTATTTTTATTTTCATCAGCCTGTGTATGCTGCACAGCATATCTAAACCCTGTGCTAAGTCCCTAAATATTATTTAACTGTTACATGTTGCAATATCAATCACTACAATGCTATTTACATTTTTCAACATGATTAATTAGTTTATTGAATGGGGAAAAATGATATGTCACCAATTGGGAAATAAGGACTAGGGAGAATAAGGCTGAAACTGTCAATGCTGAGTACGTACAAATAATTTTTTTTTTTGATCCCTGAGGGTTGTATTACATGAGAGGGAGTTTTCACAAAACCATCACTTGGAATCACAAATTAATGAAATCATATAATAGGATGGAAGAGACCTTAAAGATGATCTTCCAAGCCCCATTCTTGAACACTGCTAGGGCTGGGGCATCTGCAACATCTCTGAATGACCTGTTCCASTGCCTCACCTCCCTCACAATTAAGAATTTCTTTCTAACATCTAATCTCAACCTGCCCTCTGCCAGTTCRAAGCCATTTCCCTTGTTCTTTCACTACATGCTCTTGCAAAATGTCCCTCTCCAGCTTTCCTCTAAGCCCCTTTYACATACTGGAAAGTGTTGCTGGGTTTCCCCAGAGCCTCCAGACACAACARCCCCAAGCTCCAACCCTCTGATCTTTGTGCCCTCTGGACTCGCTCCAGCAGTTCCATGGTTTTCTAATGTTGGAGGCCCCTGTTGGACCCAGCACTGGAGGTGGGGTCTCAGGAARCCGGAGCAGAGGGGCAGAATCCCTTTCCTCCCCTGCTGCCCACGCTGCTGTTGATGAAGCCCAGCACACATTTGGCTTTCTGGGCTGTGAGTGCACRTTGCCAGATCACGCTGAGCTTCTCATCCACCCACATCCTTCTCCTCAGGGCTGCTCTCATATTAATTCTTAATTGTTTTTGAGGGCTAACAGGTCTAGCCATAAATATTGCTGCAGTCTGGCAGAACTCAACCATTAAACTCTGTCTCATTTATCACATCTCCTCTTCTATGCCCAGCAAAAATAGTGAATTACCTGTGAATGGTCTGTGTGTGCTGGGAACTGTGAATGTGGCCATGGGCATTAGAAATTTTGGGGGTCTGGCAGTTGAAGACTGTTAAGAAAACTGTGAGCTTTTGCTATTGTTTGGTAAGTGCCTGGCATTGCGGTTTCTCTGTTCTTTTGTTGATATTGATCCTGAATGTATAGCCCACTGATTGCCAGTTAATTATGTCCCATTAATAAATCAATAAACTGCTTCAACTCTGATTTCATTTTGACCATGTGACTTGGCCAATTTTTTCTTGTGACAGCACTGTATGTAAAATTAAGGTAAAGGAAGATAATATATCTAGAAAGTATATGAGTGACTGCTTTATTTAGCACATCAGTTTAGATAATGTGTTTTTTGGCATGATAGCTCAGGCTAGCATGTTTTGACAGCAACATGGGCTTTGCTTCTCTACTGATCCTGTTGTTGTGGGACGTGTGGCTGGCTCCAGTAACTCCCTCAGTGTATTGCCTTCGTAAACCCAATATAAAATAACTGTAGTCTTTATTTTTGTTTATAAATTTTGATCTTTAATCAACAGTATCATCTTTTATAGTATTTCGGCATTTTTTTATCTTGGGCTTCAGCCAAACTTCCATGAAAAGTTCAAGTGCCTCTTTGAGTTGGAAAGYACATCTGGGAATGTGCTATTCTGCTCACTCTGTGCTTATAGCCATAATCACTTTCTGCCACGTCAGTCTAAGCCTAGCTCTGGCAATCACTGTCTAGCCTTTGTCTGAAAGTGGCTAATTAAAARAAATAAAATGATCCTATAGGTATTTTTAGTAACTGGTGATAGACTTTGCACTTCTATCAGATGAATTATTGTGCTCCACAYGCATGGTATCTATCTCTGTATCTAGTTTGCAGATCATATGTTAATAAAATTAAGAAGRTTTTTTTCAGTCAAGGTTATATATAAGGCCAAAGAATGAGGAAGGCATTCAAAAAGCATTCACTCTCTGGATATATATGCTATTTTCAGATACCCAGACTTACAATTACAGAATTAATGGCTATTTTGAACTTTTGCTGCTGTTAGTGGCATTGTGGTTTTATATTTCAGCTACGTAACACTAATTCATGCTGTGGACTTTGTTTCTGCAGTGAGGTGTTATTCAGAGATCCCTCTGAGACAGCATTGCAGAGAGAACTGCTTCATTATATTTGTCAGTCCTGGCTCTAAATGAGTACCTTGAAAATGAATTCCATTCTCCAGTAAGAAAATGCTTTCAGAGATGTAGTTCATAAGGACTGTTCCTGCAGGTGAGCAAAGCTAAAGGCATTGACATGTGTGTTGCTATCTCTAGCTAATGACTTGTAAAGGATGAGAGTATGGAAATTCTAAATTCATTGCTAGTGATAAATGATACCCATTAAATAATTTCAATAAAGTGTTTCAACTTTGTAAAACCTCTCTCAGAAAATACCAGAATAATATCTGGTTGATAAAAGACTCATGTTGGCTCATCTGCAGGCTGTGACTTCAAACTAAACTAATAAACTAGAAGGGCAAGGTTTAGAAGAAGAAGCAGAGTTCAATGCTTGTTAGAAGTATATGTGGAGAAAAAAAAAAKATATTCAGGCCTTGGGATGGTTGTTGAGACAGTTTTCTAGAACAAAATGTTTAGAGTTCAAATATTACTCAGAGGTAAGACAGAACTGTACCAAAGTAGATGCTGTAATTTTGTTTAATGTTTGCATTTTTGCTCATGGTAGCTATCTGCAGGTGATTTTGAAAATTGAGAACAATATATGCAGGTGAAATTCTTGTCAGCAGGGTGCTTTTGTTGCAGCAAACCTTCAGACTTGATTTAATAGCAGTCTGCCCAGTAAATCATCTTCACTCCATACAGYGTAACAGTGGCACGGACTATGTAAAGTCTACTGTGTTAAATTTCACGACCTCGGTCTATTGCTTGTGCATCAGCAGATTAATCTGTAATCAGGAATGCTTAGAAGTTCTTTCTGGTTGGGGTGTTTTTTGACTGTGGTTACTCCTCTTTTCTGATACCACACACTACAAATTCAGCACAACCTTTTATCCTAATAGGCAAAATRATTCAGAGCTTCACAGTTTAGGGAAGCAGAACTGCCCTTCAGTGACACTGGGAATAGATTCAGGCTTGGGGCAGGCTGGTGGGTAGCTGTACAAAAAGGGCTTTCTTCAGCTTGGCAGAAAGCTGGAAGATTGAAGTCAGGCCTGCCCAGTAATTTCTGAAACATTGCACAAAGTTGCAGCCTGTGAACACTTCCATGTGGACTTGGAAGACAGTTCCTGGGGGCTGCACAGAGAAGTCTGTGTGTTGATAGATGCTGTATTCATCTTGGCAGGAGCCATTCAAACTTAGTTATTTGTATAAACTATGAGCATTTTCTATAAAGCCAATAAATGGTTGTTGTAGCTCAACGTGGATGGCATCAGTACCTGGCTTTGGGCTTATGAAATGCATATATGTATTTCCATAGATAACATTTCTCAGAGTTCAACAAACTATTAGAAAGAGCATTAGGGAAGATTTGTATGCTGTGTACATATTTCTGAGACCTGAATTCTGCCCTTGGGGAATTGGCAGTGCTACTGCTCAAAGGAGAAGCTATCAAGGGAAAAAAATATTGAAAATCCAAACATGAGTGAGTAAGAGATGTTTTATTTCCCCTTCCCCCTTCTCCATTTGCAGAAGATTGGAAAATAACTGATATTGCAACTGTAGTGGCTCAAGCCACTGAGAAGAAAAAAGGATCTGAGAAAAAGCAAATAATATTAGTGCTTTGCTTTGTATTATATCTTCATCCTAACCTGCTTGAATTACAGTTGTATCATGGCTCTGCCAATGGCAGGGTTGGGTTTTTTTCCTAGATTAATGTTATTTTTCTTTCAGTTGTCATTACAGGCTATAAAGTGCATATCTTTGCAAATTTTCTATAAGGTGCTTTCAGAACAACTRAAAAKATATTCTTGTAGTGCATGTAATTGCTGCTATTTTGGATTTCTTTACCCTATAACTTGAGTACATTCTAGATCCCATATATGACTATTATATTTAGAGATTTGTTCTCATCATCTTCCTAGAAGATAGAAAAAGAACATGCAAGAGAAGAATAATTTACTCTGCTTTTCATTAGGTGAGAACTTTGAATTTTCATGAAAGTATTTCTCTCCATTTCAAACATAATATCAAAAGGCCTCAGTCCYGCACCTTTGTCATTTGGACACTACAGATAATTTCTCATTCTACATCTTGTGTGCTGAGAACTCATACATCTGTGTAATGAAATGCACAGGCTGTTTTAATGGCAATTACTTGTGGTTTGCAGTATGCAGTCAAAGTTGGTGTCTTCCTGAGGTGCAGCTCTTGCTGTGAGAGGTGTACAATAGATGGATTTTGTGGCAGGACCTTGGCATTTGCTGCCTCATGTAGCAATATTCTTTATTGTCAGCCATTAGTTACAGTTTGCTGCTCACCAATTTGGAATTAGCCAGGGCCTCACTGAAAGCCTTGGTTCAGCCCCTGCAAGAGGGAATCTCTGTGATGCTTTGTTGGTTTTAAAGGCCCTTTGCAGAATTGCAGGATTTTATCAGCACAATCTGATTCAAAGATTTTTGGATGTAAGAAGAAAATTCAGATGTCTGACATGGAATGAAAATAACCAAGAGAAGGAAGTGTGTTTGGGGTAATTTTAAGCACACTTCTTACTGATTTAGTTACTGAATAAGAAACTTTTTCTTTTTTTCCTGGAAGCCTTGTCAGCTCCCACATTAAATAACCCTCCAGTACTCTGCTCCTGCTGCACCTTGTAGATTGAAACCCAGTGTGAATAAATAAATGGCAAGTCAGACAGCATCTGCTTTGATCCAGGGCACTAGAAATAGAGACATGACTTYTAATGCAGGCACAGGCACAGCCCTGGCTGTAAATGCTGTATCAACTCCTGCTGCTTTTTTTCTCCTCCTGCCCCTATTTCACATGAATAAAGTCATGATGGAAATTGCACCACAGCTACATCTTCACTTGGGTGATTTRTCCTCTTTTGGCTGCTACTGAGTAATTCTGGGATGCAGACGGAAAGACCATCACAAATGGATGTCACTAACCTATGTGTAACACCACAAACTCAGAAAAATGTGATGTGTGTTGTAAAATATTACTAAAAATTCACTATTGTGGGCATTAAAGTTATTAGAAGTTAATATAAATATTTAGTTACTATACTCTCTACATTCACAGACTCAGAACCTTTAAAATCTTTGAAAGGACCTCAAATCTATGTTTAAAAATAAACAACTTGAAGGTCTGACATCTTTCATCTACATATGTCAAAATCTCCTTTGGATGGTGGATATCTGCAGTGTCCAGCTTAGCAGACCCACCAAGAAGCTGATTTTGAAAACTTTTGGTCTTTACATACAGCTAGTAGTTGCTGATGCTGAACTGATATTTCCAAAATTGATGTCATTTGGGTGTTAGCCTGCATTATGCTAAAGGTACACAGTATCTCTAGCTATGTTATTATACAGTACATAATGTGTGTTTGTATAGACAATATCACATCACATTAATACCTACCTAAGGTATTGCATGTGAACTTTACTGTGGCAGATGTGTTGGAAAAGTTAAGCCTGCTTATAAGGCTTGCAGAGAAATATTTTTATTCTCAATATATCACAGTGTTACAGGGAGAGCATACAGGATCCAGTGAGTGTGTGGAGCATGGCAGTACCTTTGCTAAGGTATAGAAGATTTCTGGAATAGAAATAACCAGGCAGTATTTCTGAATGCCAAACAACTACACAAGAAACATCCAGAAGGCCAGGCATTAGAAAATCCCTTTTATCTGAGAAAGCAACCTTCACTTCTTTWAAGTCTTAGCTCACTGATGTGAGTTAGTGGTAGCAGAGACAGAGCCAGACCACTGTTGAAAAACAGCTTTAAAGGGCTCTAACTGGAAGAAGATAAAATGCTTATCCTCCAGAGGGCAGGGGAAGGTTTTTTCTTTCTCTTGTTGCCCCTTGCCTTTTTTTTTGTTTTGTAGATATGGAAATTGGGAATAGATGGCATTTGAGGGGAGTGTGTGTGTTGCTTTGCAAGGCACCATATCCTTTGCTTGACTTTACTTGTGATTTGACCTTGAGTCATGACTGATTTTCCAGGATCTTTCCAAGTGCAATGGAATCAAAATTCTCCACAGTGCTGCCATTCCACTTTGCTATCCCTGTGTCAGCAATACTGGGCACATAATGAATTTAGGGTCAAACTGGAAACTTCTTATTAAACTAGACTACACTGGTGACATTGCATTGTGAGTGGTTAGCTGGTGAATAAAGTTTTTATGAGCTTCTGCATTAACATTTTTCTGTCTTGGTATGAGGTCTCAATCCTCACCCTGACTGTCAGTTTTCAGGTCCTGGTCCTTTTCTGCATTTTGGGATCTTAATCTGAGGAGCACACAGAGAAGCACATAAAGTATATTCAATTTCTCATGAAAATAGATTTTTAAATTAATTAGCAGATGGCTTTTCAATTCCTCTGGAGTGCCTGGTTTATCAACTTTGCATTCATGTGAGTGATCCCATTGACTTCAGTGGGAGACTGTATGAAAGGCTGTATGCTCTGGAGCCTTTTGCCAGCAGCTGGCAGGCCTTAGAAGGATATTTCCTTTTCTGCAGATATGAGAATAAAAAGATGTCTTTATCCAAGAGGCAACGTGCTAGAAACCTGCCTAAGCTCAGTGTCAGCCTATTGTTCTGCTGTTAAGAATGGGGCTGCTGACATTAGAGAAGCACAAAAAAGCAGCATAACACTTGTGGGCTCTACCAGCAGTAGACCTGTGAATTAGGGCAGGATGTTGACTCTGATATCTTCCTTTTTTTCCTCCTTAGAAGCCTCAGCCCCCCCTTTGGAAGTGCTGTCTATATGCTATTAGACATGTTAATAGCACTGATTAGCTTTTGATTCTCAGAAAATTAAGGAGGGGGTCAGCAGAGTYGCTGCCCTTTGGACTTCCAGAGGGCTGGCTTTGTCCTGTTTGTGAGAAGAGCTGACAGTGTCCCTTGGAAGACTGTCCTGAAATGCAAAGGGGTCCAGGAAGGAAATCCTAAAGTTGCAGGAGCAGGCCATCCCAGTGTGCCATAAGATGATCTTTGCTGGTGGTAAGGAAGACCAGCCTGGCTGAACAAAGAATTTTTATTGGAAATCAGAAGAAAAAGGGAGAGTTTATGACCTTTTGGAAAAGGGGCAAACAGCTCACATGAGTTTGTGAAAGGCAGGTCCTGCTTGACCAACCTGATGTCCTTCTCTGACAGCGTGACCCACTTAGTGGATGAGGGAAAGGCTGTAGATGTGTCTGCCCCAGACTTCAGCAAAGCCTTTGGCAGTTTCCCACAGCATTCTCCAGCAGAAGCTGACTGCTCTGGAGGGTAGTCTTTGCTGGATAGAAAACTGGCTGGGTGGTCAGGGCAAGGGGGGGAATGGAGTTACACCCAGCTGGTGGCTGGGCACAAGTGTTCTCCCAGGGCTCAGTGCTGTTTAATACTGATATCAATGAGCTGGATCAGGGGGTTGAGTACACACACCCTCAGTAACTTTGCAAATGATACCCTGTTGAGTGGATGTGTTATCTTCTGGAGGGTGGGAAGGTTCTGCAGAGGGGTCTGGACAGGCTGGATTAATGGACTGAAGACAGTTGAATGAAGCTCAGCAAATCAAAATTCTGGGCCCTGCACTTTTATCACAACAATCCCAGGCAGAGCTACAGGCTGGGGACAGAGTGACTGGAAAGTGGCCCTGGGGAAAAGACCTGGGAATGCTGGTTGACAACAGCTGAACATGAGCCAGGTGGTCAAGAGGGACAATGACATCCTGGCTTGTATCAGAAATGGTGTGGCCACCAGGACCAGGGCAGTGATTGTCCCCCTGTTCTCAGCACAGATGAGGCGTTGGGCTTGGCAGTGCTGGGTTACTGGATGGGCTCAATGATCTGAGAGGTTTTTTCCAACCAAAACATGACCCCACCTTACTTTTTGATCCTTAGARATTAGCAATCTCATACATAGAAGTGCTACAGTGAGTGAGAAACTGGAAATAAAAAAGCAGAATGGAGGGAATGACTTCTTTAGAGTCACAATCCTTGTATCCCARTGCCTGCCAAAGTGGCCATCTTTCTCTACCTGTGCTTCAGCAGAGAAGTCTCTGCTCAAACTTACAGAATTGCTCCTCTCTTTCAACATCACAGGCACAATGCTGTCTGTGTCAGAGCCACAGGCAAACTTAAATAGCTGTAGATATATAAAGGAACAAAGTGAAGGAGTCTTTTGAAGCCCAGAAACCACTTTGAATAATTTAGGGGTCTTTYTTCTCATCCTACTGTTTACCTTGGCAGTTTAGATGTACAGAGTCAGTGGCTTAGCTTGTCAGAAAGATGTCAGAGGTTGGGTGACTGGAACAGCTCAAGTTTGGGTTTGTCTGTAGTTCATTATGCACAGTGTTTCCCTCCCCTCATTAGAAATAAGGGTTTTCTGAAGATTTGTAGTATTTATGGATTATGAGCACACTTAATAGAAAGGTTTGGGGTTGTTTTTTTTTTTTTCCTCTTTGTATTTAAATGGTGCTGAGCTCTCAGCAAGTAAGTTTATGACAACAGATTTGCATTTTGCAGTTTCATGCAAATATCTTTTTTCTTGCAAAATACCTTTACTTCCAGTGTGTATTTTTTACTTAAAGTTGATAATCTGTCTTTTACTGAACAAAGTGAGAAAGCTTTTGCAGAAGATGTGCACAGAGGTTTGAAATATTCATGGAAGTCTAAAAATGACTACTGACTTTTGTTTACTATAGATTGCCTTGGCTTTCACAGAGATGAGAATTGGCTTTTAAAGAGAAACCCAAATCCCTCCGAACGCTTCATTTTGGGAAGGAGGGGGAGAACCGACACTCTCTGATGATTTGTTTTCATGAGATGTCTGCATTAGCTCTCAAATTACAGAGCTGATTTGATGGAAAATTGCAAGAGGCTGCTCATTTGTGACTGACCCTGCCATCTAACAAGAAGATAGATCTTAGGCATAATTGGGTTGATGCTGATTTGATCACACACACAAAAAAAAGCTTAAAATAAGTCTTAGATCTGCAGAAGCAAGGCAATGCTCCATCCTTAAATTGCCCCTTTTGTTGGTTGTCACAGGATTTTGCTACACTGGATGACTGCTTATTGGAAATCATATGCCTCCTTCAGTGGATTGAGGATAAAGGGATTTTTATTGATGCTTTTTRCTTCTATATTTTGTATGTGTGTTTGGAGAAAGAAGCATTTGCCCAACATACACAAAGAAATGCCCCACACCTCACACTACATAAATTTGAGTGGAAGCAAGAAACCTGGTGAGATTAGATTCCCTGAAAGCTTCTCACCCACACATTTCACATATCCTTGCGTTAGGAACAGGTGAAATATTAGATTTGGCTAATGAAGGTAACGYGAGTCTTGAATAGTTTATGGGGAATCGATATTAAGAATTTGTTTCATTTTCACGGGAAATCCAAGAAGCGAGCGCACGAACAGGGAGTTGGTCTGGGAAGGAAGCACAGTGCTTATTTCATGGTGCTACACCATGGAAGATAGACCCAGCTATTCCATGCTGCCTCACATACATGGAGGACTGGGAAATCTGTGAGATGTGTTAATTCAGCACCTCTCCCAGGCAGCCTCCTCTGCTCCTGTGGAGCACGGCCAGCCAATTAAGCTGCCTCCCCTCAGCCACCCCGTCTTGCTCGGATGCCCATGTGGATGCAGAGGATTGCAATTTGCAACTGCCTATACAGGTGAAAATTTTATCCAAACATCCTGCTGCTTAAGGACATAGATTTTTTTTGCATCCAGAGTGKTTGGGAAGCTCACTGCTTGTGGTTGTAATGGGCTTGCAGAAACATTTTGCATAAGGCTGAGAGTATTTTGCTCAGAGATTTGATTAGACATGTCTACAAATCAAACTTTCATCTCAACACAAACTGGTATTTTAAACAGGTATTATTCTGAGGCCTTATAGATTGCAATGGAAAATATTTTTAAGGCTCACTCTCACAACATCCTGAATGATGCTGCAAATAAGTTTCAACTCTGTTTTAGCATAGTGGCAGCAAGCATTGCTGTATTTGTGGCAGACTCCTCCCTTTGACAAGGGAGTAAATTTGCATGGCTGAGTTAAGCCCTCTGAAAATAAGGGCTTACAATGAATAAAACACCAATGTACTGTACCCCTTTAATTACCGTAGTTCTAAGACAGCATAGTTATAACATGTAATTAAATTTCATTGTATAAATGGAACATGGGCTGTGGTAGGCACATCTTTCATCTTTTGATGTATAATGACATTCAAAATATTCTCTAGTGCTCAGTTGATAAACAACTTGAAGAGTCAGGGTCTACAGAGTAGCTTGTTTGATTTTAAATTTGTAAGATTGGCACGTGGTCTCTTTTGACGATACTGCATTCTGATGTGATCCATTTATCTAATGTCATTAACAGTACATGCTGAATGTACAATTAAGCTTGAAACTGTCAATGTCAGTGGCTGTTAAAAAAGGGTTGATAAAAATGAGAAGAGGAACCGCTGTTTTGTAATAAGCATCTGTGTTGCTTTTAAGTCAAGAAAAAAAAATCAATGAATTTCAATATATTGCTGTCTTCATTGCCAATGTAATTCAATAAATATGTTAATTCACTTTTCTGAACACTGAAGAGAGTGAGAGCTTTTTGTCATTTATTTTTGTCAGTTCTGTTTTTCTTTTTTTTTTTTGTTTTAGTTAGACTTCCAGCTTAARTCTAGTAATAAAAATGCTATTACATTGAAGTAGAAAGGAAATATTCTATATCTCAGACTTTTAACAAAATGCAGGATTTTTTCTTTATTTGTTTGTTATCTTTGAACTTGCAAGCTAGTAAAAAATGGATGTATTCTTTTATCTTTAACAATTCTCCTCCTGATAGAATAAAATGGGAGCACTTTGAGGTTCAACAAATAAAATTGTCAGTCCACACGCTAATTTCAGTGCAGAAATTTCTTCCTAACCACATTGCTGGTCTTTATCATGAAACATGATAGATTGACTTCATATACTTAATGCTATTTAGGAATTTACATGTTCTGTAGTTTCATGAATCACTACTGAAGTGTTTCTTTAAGAACTCTTTGACATAATACCATTATCTGGTAGTGAATTACATAAACTGATATGAGAAATACCTGTATTTATATCTCTCTACAAGCATGCCCTTGTTTTGTAATAGTTACATCTGTTTTCTGAAGAAATTATTAACATATTGCTAAGCGCAGCCATATAGGAGAGGCTCAGAAATCACGTTCACTCTTGTAGTATCCTTTGTAGTGGTGGTTTCCTGAAAAACCAATAGCTGTGCAAGAATTGGAAWGGAGATATCAACTTGTGAGTGTGCAAAGCTGTGAGCGCCTCTTGCCGTCAGCTCATTGCTGTATTTTGGAAAAGACTGAGAGGTTTCTGCTGATTGAGTAAGAAAGAGCCTGTGTTTGAAGCACAAAATCTCCTCAGGGCATCTATGGATTAGGCTTCTCTTTTAGCATGTGAAATCTGTTGAAAGAATCATTGGTAGCCTATCAGACCTCTTCTGATTCTTCCCAGTGCTTTCCTGTTTAATCCTCTAAATATTAGTCAAGAAATGTACTATCAGAATTAAGATGTATGTACTATTATATATATATATATATATATATATATGTATTTATTCTGTTGTGTAGTTAATAGCTGAGGTTGTGTGGACCACATGTCAATAAAATATCCATCTGGAAGCAAACAAGGCCTGATTCCAAACAAGGCCTTGTAAGTGGACAGGAGATGTACAAAGCTGCAGTTCCTACAATTGCCCGTTCATATTCCAGGTGACAATACAGCAACAGATTTGTCAGCTGAACTGCTTTCATCCCAGTGAAGGCTGTCAAAGGAGACAATACCATGTTTCTATTAAATTATTTGCTTTTTTTAAAATGGTTGACATTAACTGAGATGACTAAACACTGGCAAAACCAGAAATTACTCCAAGTAAAGGAAAACCCATATAAGGGACTTGATGCTGTATAATCTCCATTCCACTTTGCAGGATGGTGGTTCTGGCAGCAGATGTTGTAGAGACAGCAGCACAGGAGGAGCAGAGTTAGTTGTGCTTGTGTTTGAGGGCAAACACAAGCTGGGGAATCACATCTGAGCTAAAATGGAACACAATAATATAATTCTACCCAAGATGAATCATAGCAACGACCTGAAAAACTTTGCTTTGCTTTGTCCTCTCTCTTGTTTTTGGAGGAGAACTAAGTTTCTAGACAGGAAATGGAGGCAATGGCATCAACTGGAAGTCAGCAGAGCATTGGTTGGTCTATGTAAGAAACTTTTATTTAAATTTCAGAGTACAAAGTCTATTGAAGGAGTTGTATAAGGTGAATACAATGTCTTAATAGAATATGTCAATGGGAAGTATTAATGAGAGAAGTACTTGGACTGAGCTTTGTAAAAGAATTTCAGAAGAATTGATTTTCTAAAAGATCTCTTTATATTCTTACTATTGACTTTAGGGCCAATATTAATATGGTATTGTCTGAAACAGTGCTTCTTTCTTGATAGAAAAGAATATTACAATKAAAAGAATGTGCACCTATGAGAAGTAGAATGATAAACTGATATGAATAGTACAGAATGAAAGTTGATACAACCAGGGACTAAAAATTTGACTATTATTAGAACATTCCCAGTTGGAAATGATGGGAGAGAGGGGCTTGTATGTAATTTTCATTTATTTACTACAATGTTATTATGAAAGACCATGAACATTTTTAGAATGCATCTATCTGGGACATGGAGGAAGAGAGAAACAAGTAACAATGTGCATAACATTAACAAGGTGTCCCCTGTAATTCCCATATGGACACTTTCTTTTAAATGTATTGAAGAAAATTTAGTTGAAGCTGGAGGATGGGAAAACAAAGGCTGTTGATAAGGTTAGAGAGTGAAGTCTCTAATCAATGAGGAAGCTGGAGAAGGGCATCCTAGTTAGCCTTGCACATTACACCTTCAGAGATGATGCCAGATAGGCAGGTGATACAGGGGGATGTAGCTGATACCTGTCAGTCTGTGGCTGTTAAAGGACSAAGGAGACAAAAGGTTTGTTTAAGGCCAGCATTAGCATGAGAGCTAATGATTCATGAGCAGGTTCAGAGCCAGACTTGGAGCATTCTTCCAAGACATCTGGAGCCACCTTCCAGATAGGAACTTTGAGAAGGTGAAGCTTGCTATATTTTTATATCAGAGGAAATGTGTTATATGCAACACAGGGGAAACTCCTTTCACTTTTCTCATCCTATGCTTGGCTGTAAACTTAGTTGCTAAGCTGCCTGTTATGCAAAACTGCACTTCTGTTAATGCTGTCAGGTACTTGTGAGAGGCTTATATRTTTCAAGGAAAGCATTCTGGAGAGAATCAATATCCACTGCTGTTTATGCTGTCTTCCTAAAAATACCTGGCCATAGGGGCTACAGAAATGCCTGGGACTCACTGTGTAACCCTACATCTGAGCAGCACAGAGTGATCCATGTCCAGGCAAAGGCAGCCAGAGGTGCACTGACTCCTGCAGGTGTGCCTTGAAATGCTGGAGCCCATGAACTGTCCAGTTATTTTTGGTGTAAGGCAGTAGGTCAAATATTAATCTACTGTGGAATGAAACAAGAAAAAARAATTTAGAGAGTTCGGTAAGCTGTTACTGAATACTATTGTCCTAGAAATCATGGTTTTTTGAAAGGTTCTGTTTGCACTTGATTCCACTGTAGTGAACAAGTGAAAATAATACTGAATAGTAACATCTCCTAAGAGGTTGCTAATTTGTTATTTTTTTAATTTGAGATTTGGTAAAATAATAACAAGTTTAAATTCTTTGTGTTTAGACATGTAATTTGAGATTTTTTTTCTTATATTGAATAKAGACTCTGAATGTATTAGGTTTCTTTTTTGTAATACAGGTTTTAATTTCTTTTTCTGATTTACCAGTTACTTCAGGATTTCTCTTTGTATTCATTTTGAAATAAGCACCTTTGCCCTTCTCCCTCATACCCACCATGTTTGACAGATGCTGTTTGTAACCATTCATGAGCTGACTTGAAGATGTTATTCAGATTCCTTCTTGAAATGCTCCTCTGTGGAGCATACAAAGCGTGCTCTGGGAACTGGGCTGTGTTTAGTGTTACTTGCCATTCTCCCTAGTATTGCCAAGCTCTTACTTCATGTTTCTGTGTCTGAATGCCATAAATTCTCCTTGAGGGAGAGTATTTTAGATTGTTATTTTATTTCATACGGGTATATAATATGTAAATTACATATTTATGTTATAAATGTATGTTATATATCTATATATATAGAGAGAGGGAGAGAGACACACATACAGTTATGTGTCAATATATAGAGATGTTGGGGTTTTTTGGTTGTATATTTGTATTTTAAACATATTCCCTGAACAATTATTGAGGATGCTAGGCACTACAATGATACCAATAATTAAAACTAATGATGTAAAAGGCATGTTTTAAGACTTGTGGATCTTACAGCACATGTTCTTATCCTTTGTGATTCTTGGTGGTATTTGATATATACCTGCTACCTTCACAAACAGTCCTTTACACAAATTTTTGACTTTGCATATAGTATTATCCTCCCATAGCTTCTKCTTTGTTTTGAATTATTTCAGGTCTGGCTTCAGCCACCATATTGTGACATTTTCCCATTCCCTCAAATGGGGTGCCCAAAATKTAATGTCTCATGTTAAAGAAAGCTATCAAGCTCATATTTTTAGCTGTTGTTGTCTTCTGTAACAGATAATAATTTTTTACCATTATTTGAAAGCAATATGATTATTTGAAGGAATATCCTCATGTTCTGTATTTCGTGTTCACTTATAGTATCAAATGCTCAGACCAATGYATCCTGTTAAGAATAAACACTTGATACTTCAGTGCATCCAACTGTTTCAGCTGTAGCACACATTTCTCCCTTAAGAGATTTATAAATTAACTGTTAGAAATTGACCATAGTAGAAAACAAAGAAAACTAGTTCAAGTTTTCTRAGAGTAAGACTTGAAAATGTATTTCAAACCCCTTAAATATCTATATTTAAGAATATCCTGCTTAATGCTAGGAAATTAACAGTCATTTTATTCATTTGAAATAGAAATGCCTTCAACCTTTTAGGGAAAGCAAGAGCAAATTACAGCCAAATTTTCATTTCACAAGTCATCTTCATCCAGGATAAGCCAGGGCCCCAAGGTCAATTCTTCAATTTGGTATCCTATTTCCATAATGTTATTCTGCAGTGTACTTTCATTATTACTGGAGCACTGCTCGCTTTCCTATTAGTTTTATAAATGGCTATGTTAATGCCTTTTTGCAGACAAAACCATCTTTTGTTAATATCCCAGTGGATTTCCTAAGGATTAAAATATAGTTTTAAGCAGCCATTGGTTCTATTTATATTTTGTTCATTGATGATTAGCCCTTGTCACCTACCCAAAAGTGGCATTGTTCGAACAGAGATCGAAGCAGTTTTTAAGAAGATATGAGTGATTGGCTTGACTGACAGAAGAAAAATAATTAGAAGGTGAAAATTCTAGGAATCTTTTTCAAATTTAGTAATATCTAAGGCAATGCAAAAAAAGAGGTGTGGGGAAAATCTATTCTGGCCAGGGAGTAGCCTTTTGTTAGTACAAGGAATTCTGCCGATAAAATTGTTTTCTTTGTCTTTTCTGTGCTGTTAGTGGTGAGAAGATACCAGTGCAGCTCAGCTGGGGTGCCMTTCTTACCCCTAAAATCTTGCCAGTTTGGTTTTAGATAATTAAATATTTACTTCTGCAGTTATAATAAATACATACCTTATGTAATATCTAGGACAAAAATGGATGGAATATCTCTGCAGTGTTCAATAGTCTATAACCTTGATAGGAGGATTTGTTTTACTGTGCTTAAGTTCTCCTCATACCTTAGAGTGGAAAATAGCATTTYTTGGGAGCCATATTGATGAAATTTGATTTTTTTCTGGTGTGTCTTTTGTTGGGGAATAAATGATTTATGTACATAAAATGAAATATTTTCARGAAAGAGGATAATGAAAGAAGCTATTGACTGATTACCTTGATTTTCCATACTCTACATATCTTGTGAACACTGTACAAGCATTTCATTAGAYATACAACAAAATGCTGTTCATAGTAGCAGAGTATTCTGTTCTGCTGTGGAGCTTAGAMTAGGATATTTCAGTTGGAAGGGACCTACAGGATCATCCAGTCCAACTCTCTGACCACTTCAGGGCTGATCAGAAGTAAAACCAAGAAAGTTTTTAAGGGCATTGTCCAAGTGCCTCTCAGACACTGACAGGCCTGGAGCATCAACCATCTCTTTAGGGAGCCTGTTCCAGTGCTTGGCCGCCCTCTCAGCAAAGAAATGATTCCTAATTTCCACTCTAACCCTCCCTGGCACAGTTTTGAACCATTCCCAGACATCCCTTCACTAGATCTCAGGGAAACAAGCTCAGCACATCCCTTTCCTATTCCCCTCATCAGGAAGCTTTAGAGAACAACAAGGTCACCCTTTGGGGTGACCCAAAGCCCTTCCCTGCTCTTCATCAGAAACACCTTCCAGCCCTTTTACCAGCCTTGTTGTCCTCCTTTGGATGCATTCAAGGACCTTCACATCCTTAAGTTGTGGGGCCCAGAACCACACACAGCACTCCAGGTATAATTGTCTGTTTTGAGAAGCTGGTTGTGCTGTGTTAGGTCCAGGTTAATATGTTTATGAAGTGGATTTTTGTAACAGAAGGTGTGTCTTAGCAGGAGTTTGATCTTCCTGAGAACAGCTATCCAAACAGCTGTGTTTAATTTCTGAAATTGGACTGATAAATGTTCCATACCTGATCTGCTTCATCTGGAACAAAACCAGTGGGATCAGTACCTTCAAGATGGAGCAGTCCTCTGGCTTCTTTCAGCAGAGCTCCAACTTGTCTTTAATCAGACTTTTTATAAAAGAGAAACCATTCTGAATGTTTTTTTTCCATTCATCCTGATATATYTGTAGGTCTTGGAGACATACAGTTTAATACTTGGTTGTGGAACTCAAGCCCATCTGACATATTGTCTCTGAGGAAGTTATTTTAGTTGAAATTTTCAAACTTGAATGCTTAAATATGAGTATATGTGACAACTTAATAGCAGCCTTCTGAGTGTGGTTTGTTGTTGTGTCAGTGTCAGCTTGGAGAAGCACATACTTCAAAAAAGAAAAGAGCATTTTCACTTTAATACATAATAATAATTCATATTTTCAAGGTATTTTATACTCGGATTTGGAGAAAAGTTCAGAGGTCCTTGAAGTGGTGGATACTTGAACTAGCATTCCACACTGTGCAGATGGAAACCAATTCAGATCCTGAGCATACATGCATAATCTCAGAAAGGCTTTTTAACACATACGGAGGAGAAAATTATTGTGGCCAAATTGCTTCTAGATTTCCTCTGCATGCATTTAGCTATGTCAGTGCCCCTGATTTTTGGGCTTACCCCTGTCCTGTTCCTGTTCRTGTGAGCATCTGCTTTGGACATCTGCTCCAGGTTCACCTGACCTCACTTCAGGCCCTCTGCTGAGTGTGAGCTAAGAACTGACAGGCTGTCCACAGCCARTGTGGAGAGGCACTTATGCAGAGTGTTATTCATCCTTCCTAAAAGCAGAAATTGCTTCCAAATGTATTCCACTCTCTTTCTCTCTTGGAGAGTCTCCTCTTGGAGACTTTCCCTGTGCTGTTCTTAATTTCTTCTAAAAATCTCCATAGGTCTTRTGGCTTCCAGGGTATATGTGCTGCCTATTAGTTAAGATACTTTATATTAAAAACTGTCAAAGAAATGAAAGCAATTTCGTATGGTTCCTGAATTAATGACAGTCTGCTTGCACATTGGTTGCTTTCTGTTGGCATCTGGGTCCTAGTACAGACTGCCATTCTTAATCATATTTTAATTTTCAAATAAATTGCTTTCATTATCCTTTCATTTACAATACCATGTGTGCATTACTGCTCATTAATGTTTGTCATCTACTTTGCTGAGACTGGGTTTTTAAATAGCCATGGTTGCAATGCAGTAATTAAAGATGATCCATGTTGGTTTTGTAGAAATTATTCTGAAGCCTTCTTACACACAAAAAAGAAAAAAAAAGAAACACAAACCCAGAGTGCTGTTAAAATCAATTCCTTAAATGTAGGGAGGCAGCTCAGCACAAGGCGTTGCCTGTGGGTAAGAAGAGGACACTTCTAATGCTTCTGTTTGAATGATGGCTGCTGATAGATCTGTGTGAAAACTGTACATCTCTGTAATTACTGTTGGGTTTGAGTACAATATTTCACACTTGAGATGAAGTAAGTTTTTCCTCCAGTTATTTTGCAAAATTATTTATTTCACTCTCTGATTAGTAGTATTGGTTTCTATACAGCCAATTCCTTCCTCTTTTTTTCTGCTTCAGATACCAAAATTATGAAGGGATAGAAACAGCACAACAGGGATTCTAAAATTATGGTTTTGGAATAGAAGCTCTACCACACAGAAGTCAAAACAATAGCAGTAATCTCTGTCCTGGTTTTGGCCTACTCATCTTCTATGGGTAGAATATGGAAATGCTTCCCATATCTGCATGTGCAGTTAGTATTTACTTGCCTGTGACACAACCTGTGAGACTGATTTTATGCACACACAAAATTGTGAATCTCCATGTCTGTGCTTATCTGATATTTTTATTCCTTTGCTCCTTAAGTGTCTGTGCTCAGCTTTTAAGACCTGGCCCTTAGGGATCCTTATGTGAACATTCAAATGGAATGTCACTACTGATATGGCGCAGGAGTAAGGCAACAATTATACATTATTCAAAGAAATTTAAATGGATTTTTGAGATAGGATGCTCTTTATGAACTGCCAGAGAATTAGTAGTTTTTCTGGTAGTAGTATTTTAAAAAGTAAGTTCAGGATGTATCCATCCTTGCATGACAGCACTTGGCCCCAAGATGGGACCCCTTCTTGGTAGGGCTTGAAACTCGAGTCTTGCAATCACCTGCAGAATTTTATGCGTGGCACTCTGTGGTCATGGCTGAAGAGGCCTCTCCTCTGTCAGGGTCCATTTGCTTCTGAGCTAAAGAGTTGAAACACACCCTGCTTCTTTCAGTCTGTATCATAATTTGCTTCCAATGAAGCTTGTCAGCTCCCCATGACCAAGGTCTTCACAGTCACTCCCTAYCTCAGTGCAAAAAGCAAAAGTGTGAAGAAGCAAAATTAACAATGTGCCCATTTTTCCCCTATGGTTTATATATCTTCATGGAAGTATTGYGAAGCAAAACTATTTGAAAACATATTTTGGTGTTTTCACACCAAAAATTAAGCGTAAATAAAACCAAAYTATTTAAACAGCAGTAATTTCAAATATATTCAATTAATGATACAGCAATAGATTCAAGTTTATGATTTTACTTATTTGACTGATAGAAGAAAACCCAGTACCTCTCTACTTGAATCTTCTCTATATGATTGTTGTCAAGCAAGTTGAAATAGATGTAACACCTCCTCTTAGTGTTCATTTGCTAAAAAGCCAAACTGGGTGCAAAGTGATAGAAGCACCTCAGCTAAGGCTGAATCCATGAAGGTTTTTTTGTTTTTTTTTTTGGTTTGTTCTTTTGTTGTGGTTAATCCAGCCATCTCATGCTTTTATTCATATCAAGGTATTTATCWCTTCAATTTATTGACTTAGATTTTAATTTAGCCAAATCAGCTACAGCATGTGATTACTTGGTATCTTTGGAGTAAATCTATCACAAATACACTCCTAAATTACTTGTCCAATCTTGTATTCAAGGTTTGGTAAAATTTGTCAGACTTAAAAAGACTTCTTTATAAAAATTAAGCCATTTACAATGAAAAGAAATGCTGCCTTTGTTTGTTCTTAGAAARAATACTTTTACTTTTTTGAAAATTGTCTGTTCTCATTAATAATAAAAAATGGAAGGAAATGAAGTAGAGAAGTTGATAAGCCTACACCAGATAACCTAAGGACATTGTCTAGATAAAACTGCAGTTTTACTAGTATGAGTGTGGTGAGCTTTGGGAGGAAATTTCAGAAGTCACTGAAAGGACAACAATTATACCTTTGTGGAATGAATTCATCTATCCCAGACAATGTAAGAGCCCAGGGTCCCATCCCACTGTACCATAACCACACAAAGCACTTCAGCCCAAGCATGGGCAGTACTTTGAAATCACATCTGCAAAGGAAACTTCAGTGCCAAAAAAATTTGTGTTTCTACCCCAGTACATCTTCATCCCACAGGCTCTGTGTTACAGCAAAGCTTTAACATTTCCTGAAGGGTGTGGTATGATCCTAGAAGCAAGTGCTTGTAATTTTTTGCGTTTTTTTTCCTAGAACTGTGAAAAAACAAGAGAGCTGTGCTAGTCTGAAGCTTCAGTAAAGACAACTGCTTAAGCAAGTAGTTATGTTTAAGCATAAAAATGTTCCCAGTAGCCCSTGGGAGGCTTGCAATAAATGGAAATTTAGGCAGATATTGAATAGTAACTTGGTGCATMGGAGCTTGTACAGAGAGACTGGGTAACTTGACATCCTCCAGAAGTACTTGCAGCCTTAAGTGCTTATGAATATTTGTCTTAAGTCTATACCTAAACTTTATGTGAAAAGTAGAGAATTCCATGACTGTAAAATTTGTTCCAGGATATTTCTTTCAGTTTCTGGACATCTATAAATATGAGGGCTCATTGCCCACTGGATATGTAGCCTTGAGGATGGTTAGTCATTTATTGGGGTAGAAAAAACGTAAACACATTTATTTTCTAATTTTGGACGTACTTCATTAGGTGATTCATTCTGATGCCGTGAATGTGTCTAAGCATCTTCTTTTACTTTTTTTACCACTTTTTCCTGTGGTGGATAATGATATTCTGTATATGCTGATTATAAGATGCAAATACAATGACAGTTACAATTCATYATGAATCTAGATGGCCCCAGATTTAAATTTTAGTTACTAGATACTCAGGAAAGGTTATTATAATAAAAATTCATAATCAGAAGAGATGCAATAAGGCCTTTTTATTCCTTTTCAAGTACATGAAGAGTATCAATAGTAAGCCTGAGAMTCAAAATCTGTGCAGAAATGGAGAGGAGAGAAGAGCGGTGATACTCTGAAAGAAATGTTGTTGGTTTTGCATGGATTTTCTTATTCTGGTCACTGTTATCAAGGTTTGAGGAACATCCCTGCTTCTATGAGAGGAAGTACCCCAAAGCATTGAAGTTGCTGCAGTAGCTTTAGAAAAAGCAGTCAACACTTGCTTTTCAGTAATGTAATAGGGGATCTACACAACCCTTGTCTTACTGTAAAAGAGGTATCAGTGATGTCAGTGAATTGCTGAGGACCTGCCAACAATGTTAAAAAAGTAATCTTATTTATGTAGGTATATTTTTCTGTTTGTTTTGTGATATTAAAATAAGCAGAGCAGAAAATGATAGATGATTTTTTTTCCAAGTAACAGTCACTGTCCAGATAAGGTGAGGGCTAAAAGACTTCTCTTCTTCATACCACATAATATGCCATTTTCATTTTGTGCTGCTTATAACCCTGAGTGTCACAGCTTTCTATTCTAGTCTGAATAGTCAATGAAACATTATGAAGCTGATAAGAAAAGCTGGTCCCCGTTCCTTGGCAACGGCTGTTAAGCAGAGCTGAGTGCTGTTGATTGAGGAGATTAGCTGCCAGAGATAAACCTCCTCTTTTTGCTGCCCTGCTGCTTATCTTTCCACCCATAACAAGTTGCACCAAATATGACAGCAGTCAGTGGTTTGGGCAGAATATGAACTTTGCAGCAAATGAAATTTGTGCAAAACACTTTGGGTGCTGACGTTAAAATCTTGAATTTATTGAAATTTTGCAGGTTGTTTTATGGACTGTAGTTCCTTGGCTTAGGAATGAACATTTTTTTTAAAGGGTGGTGCTCCAGATGTGAGAGAAATGGGATGTCCTGTTGCTACACTGAACATTCATAAACACTGAAGGTAGTAGCAAATACTAGTAACAGTTTTCTCTTGCTGCTCTTCTCAGTGACATTCAAAGAGTACATGAGCCATAAAGTAACATTACTGCAGCTACTAGGCATGCAGAAGTTGGATTAAAAAATAAAAATTGACAATTTTGGTTGATGTCTTTAGAGAAAATGCTGCTGTATATTAAACAAAAACATTGGATACATCAAATCTGCTTCTGTCTGTACATGACTTGGAAATCTCTCTGTTTTCAGTATATCCACATTACATTTCATGACAGAAACCTTGTTGCTGACTGGAAAATTAGTCCTGAAATATGACTAGGGAGAGAAGCTGGTGACTTTTTCCTTCCTCAAGATTTGCATTTCTGTTTCCTTTCCCATTTTAAAAATATTGGCTTATCCCTTTGCTTTCATAAGTGAGTCTGCAGTTCTGTTGTGTTTCTGACCTTGGGGAGGTCTCTGGTTGTGCCCACACCACCACCCTGGATCTGCTGGCCCTTTGCAGACCTCTCTGTTGGCCAGACCAGGAGCATAGGCTGGGCTGGTTGTTGGATAAGAGGGGAATGGCAAAGCACTGGCAAAAGAGTGAAACTCTTGAGTTGACATGCTTAAGAAAAAGGATCTGTATGCAGAGATCTGGGTGAATGCTTGTCCATCTAATAAATGTCCTGAGTTCAGCAGTATCATTTAAAAGTGTGTGATTCTTGTAAATAATGCAGCAGAAGCTTCAGAATAGTAGATTTTGGGTAGAGGCATTTTCCTTCAGGTAGGATTGCAACCCCTTTCTGTTAGATCTATCAAAGCATTCCAAAAAACAGTGATGGCTTCTGCTGGAAGAACATTCTGCAGGAATGGAGGAAGCAACAACAGGGTTAATATATTCTGTGTGGGTTTGTTACTCAAATCAAGAATCTGGCACCTCATAAGCAATATAGTATCAGGAAGACATTTAGAAAGATACAGTTTGATGCTCAACAGTTAAGTATTATTTCACTGGGTTATTTTGCTGATTCTAAAGTCCTGGCTTTCAAGTTTTTTATTTTGTATCTTTGATGAATGTTTTTTTCATCCTTTTGTAGCATGAATATTTTGTTCAAAATTATTTTTATTTATTCTATCTTCTTTTAAGTATATGTGCTGAGTGTACAACTTCTGTACTTAACCCTTCAGTTGCAGGATATTCTCAGGGTGTGAGCAGCTTAAATCCAGCCCCCAAAGTCCAGGTAAACAATGGGTTTTCATTATATACAGTATTTTAAAAAGCCAATTGCAACTTACAAGTATGCACAAATGTATTTTGTGTGAGTTGTATGTATTCTGTGAGTAAAATAGGAAGCAATTTGGGGTTGCACATATCACATATATTGAGGGGTCTCTGTACACATTGCAGAAGCAAAATAAGTCATGCTTTTCAGATCCCTTCTTATCATAATTTAAGATATTTCTGGTCTTACAAGTTATTTTGAATAGTAGCACACAAAACTGAGCAGAATTTCTGAAACTGCTCCCAGCCCTGTTCCCAATCCCTGTTCCTGTATCCTTCCATCTGTCTGCAGGCTTACTTAGGGAGACTAAAGATCATCTGCTGTGCTGGAGACTTCTGTGCTGGAAAAGGCATTTCACCACAGGGCTTTTTCTAGCCCATAAATAATCTCCTTTGCCTCTCTCCATGTCCTTTCCAAAATTTATCATTCGTCTTCAGATTTGGACTGCAGAACTCTGCATTCCCATGCTGACTTTACCAATGCTGCTCACCGGACAATGTCACCTCCTGGTTCCCACTTATTCCTGTTATATGTTCCACATATCCCCAAAGCTTCTTTGTGCTTTTGCTTTTTGTCTCAGGCTGAGCCCTGGGGTTTGGCCCAGGCAAGGAGGACTGGAACACGTGCTGCCCTTCACCTGCTGCCATCACCAAAGCTGCAGGCAGGGCTCTGGGTCTGTCCCACAGCTGGGGAAAGCTGTGTCAGGACCTCAAATTAGTTGTAACAGAAATAACTTTTCTGGATGCAGCTTCTGATAGGTGGTCTGAGGTGTGTAGCATCATATTTAGCTATTTCAAAGCACAGTTTTCTTGAAAACTGTCAGAATTTTCCTGTTCTTCAAACTGTTCTGTTGAAATGTGGGCATCCTGATGTCAAAGTTTGAGTGAGGTTCTTGGCTGCTCCAGGTGCCTAAGGTGCCAGAGGCAGCTTGATGTGCTGTAGGTGTAGTTCAGACTTGAGCAAGGTGTAGAGATTTCTGAGAGAGCTCCAGAGTTTTAATCAGGCCCCAGGGTGCAGCACTCTGAAGTTATCCTTGTTTATAAGGATTTGTCCTCCCCTCCCCCAAAGGATCACATTTAATTTTTCTGCTGATGTTTTCAGGTTCACATAACATAATTTTCCATATTTTTAAAAAATATTTTGTAGCTAGGGAAAAAAGATGGAGATCTTTGTTAATATAATTCCATCCACGTCTGAAGTCAGTTCCATTTAGGAATAAATTCAGTAACTCAGCTTACAAAAGAAATCTGCTGTCTCAATAAATATTGTCCTGCAAAGATCTAGAAAGCTTCTAGTTTGGCAAAGGACAGAAATAAACCCAGTTTGCTCTATTAGACACTGCAGCTGGTGAATATGAATGGAATGGCCATTAGTCATGTTTTCACGAGAGCAGAGTCTCCTGCAAATACATAATAACTAACTCTTAAAATACAAACTCTTGGCACTTAGGACAAGTTAAAACTTTCACTACTTTGTTTTTAATACAAAATTAAAATTAATGCAGAAGTGCATTTTGCCGAACATATTTCCTTGCAGAGTTATTTTTTCCCTGGGAATACAGATGCAAGAGCAGCTACAGTCTGATCACATAGTGAAGACATTGCCAGCACCAAAGTGGTTCTTGGCACCAACCAAAAATGTAATGGGGATCCTTGAAGTGACTGAAGTACATCTCAGTGATACTTGGAAAATTAGTGTACATAAATAAGCATTAGTATATTTGCATCTCATTGATTCCATAAATAAATTCTTAGTCCCTCCAGTAACCCCTGTTCATAAATGCATATTGGGTAAATTAAAAAAAAAAAATTGTTCATTTTCAATTGTTCACCATTCCTTGTTGCTCTGGCTTAATTTTAAACAGTGCAAGCAATAGCAGTGCCATTACTCTTCCAGGAGGGAGCTGAACAGCTCCAGAATAGTTTCTCCCTGCTTGAAACTTGTTCTGATTCAGAATGTTCATTTTTGTCTTTTCACTCCATTTCTCCCAATAATGTCATAAATAATTAATCAAGCAGGTTGCATAAACGTTGAATGTTTCTTGTAAAGGATCAGGTAGTTCAATGCTTAAGGCTCTCTGTGACYGCCTCCTTGCTTTCATTTTTCCCTGAACTTCTCTAGTTTATTCATATCTTTCTGATAATGATGTGGTCAGAATTTGATGCAGAATTCTGTCTTTTTTTTTTCCTAGGAAAAAAGGCTTTTTCTAAATGGAGAAGGGCACATGGCTTAGATTTCTCAGTATTGAGATAACAGTGTATGGTAAACCTGCATGTTAATCTTGCAGTCCAGTGACTTAACATGTTAAAKGAAAAGATAGCTTTATTGTAAGCCTACTAACACTTGATTTATACTTGAATTTAAAGTATTTACYTTCTTGGAGGAGGATTTATATGTTTAAATAATTCCTCTCTTTTCTCTTTACTGCCAGTATCGACCAGAAAGGGAGTTACTGCACAGAGGATTTTGTTTGCAAGCTCTTTTTTCTTAGAAGCATCACAGCTAATACTGAAGGCATAGTTTTGCTTAGAAAAGCCCTCTCAACAATTGGAATTTCTTGAGCTTTTTTCTTCAAAGGTTTTCTGGATTTGTCTCTGATCAGAATTAGAGGCAGATGGTTCCTGTGGTTTACAGACTGCAGTGGTTATCTGGACGTGGAAGATGTTGATTCAGMCACCATTTTCTGATCCTTTATTATCCTCATCACAGAGCCAAACCATAACTTTCATGCCATGTAGTTACCTAAGCTGCGGAAAGTTCAAGTGTGGTTCTCTAAGAAGTACCAAGCTATTGAAGCATTATTCAGCTTGARCATTGGCTCTAGCAGCAGAATGTTAAGACTTGCTTTCTTTTCATCTCTACTTTTTCCTTTCCCTAAAGTCCATCCTGCCCTCTCCTCCCAAGGCATGGCCTTCATTTCAATGTTTGCAAGGCCTAAGTATGACCTGTTAAGCTTCATTTCTGTGCCCTGAATCACATCAAGTAGGCTTTGAAATCTGGACCTCTCATTCTCTTAGCTGAATAACTCAGGGGCTTTTTGGAAGCAGGCAGCACTTCCTTCATGGCAAGCCTGCTCTGCTCTTGCTTTGTTAGCCTGGAAACCAGTTTTTCACAGGCCTTTCCTTCCCTCCTTTTGCTGTACTGACGATTTTTTAGTTACTTTAAAATTTACATATTTCTGTTGTAACTTAGAGGTTTAAGTGTGTGTAATGCTTTAGGACTGTATAATCCAGCTCTTAAATAAGCAGGTTAACACAGAAATAGTTACTGAAATTAAATTTCTCTTCTGTTGAAGATTATATATTTTTTCTCCTTTTTTTTTTTTTTTAAGGAAGAACTGAGTCCTCCAGAACTTAAGGTCAGAATTACTCCCTGAGACAAGGGGACCCTAATGCCCAGAGGAGCAATTCATGCCTCAGAATGGTTTGGAGCTTTGAAATCCCAACCCTATCACAGTATTTACACAACAGCTMAGTAATGCTCCTGTTAATGTTAGCTTTATCTTTCAATATGAGCACTTTCATAACCACTAACWTCCTTCCCAATTCTTTTAATCAGCAGAAATATTCAGGCGTTTCAGGTTTGGGGAATTTTTCAAAGTAGACCAGCTCTCCACCTTTTTCCCTAAATATCTGGGTCCAGAGAGGTGAGAAGAGGCATTCAATCTTGTTCGAGTTCTTTTATAGGACTATGTGGTGATCTTGATTGCAGCAGAAATTTTTAAAGTTGCCTTTGCCTTCCAAGCAGCAGTTTATTCTGTTGCTGAAGAGTGGATTTACTGGACTCTTAGTTATCCACTGCACGACAATTTTTTGTAGAATAAAAAAAATCATGTTTAGACTGTCCTACTTTATTGTTTTCTGATTTTTATGGTGTTTCTATTATATTTGCAAAATAAATCTACAAAAATATGCTGTGTTTTCSTTGAAGTTGAGGATTTGCTTTTATTGCATAATGTTTTGCGCCTCACACAGTAGCAAAATCAGGATGCCACCACATACTCTTGTTAAACAGTCTCAATGCACTTTCCTTACTTGTCTTTAATATGCTTYATTTCTTGAAACAAATATGGTAGCCTTTTGTTTTAAAACAAAATCTCTTGATTTTAAATAGCTGCCTTAAAGTCTTCCACCTGCCTGTCAGGGGAAGAACAGCGTGGGTGGAGGGTGGCTGGAGGTGCTTGGTTCTGTACTGGGATGGAGCTGGATGGATCTGGAAGCAGGGAATTCAGGGGGTGAGCAAACTGTGGTCCAGGACTGATCCCTGTCCACTAGATGCCACTATTACTGCTCCTAAACGAGAACAGCCAAGGGCCACTGAGGAAAACAACCAGGGACTACGGAGATAAGCAAAATAAAATAACTAAAAGGTTTTAAAAGTTGAGCAGGGGGAGGTTGCCCCTTGGAAGGCTGCTCCCCCCTGATTGCAAACAGCAGCTTTTCTGTTCAACCACTGCAGGATTTGCTGTTGGAGGCACTGGACTCACATTTCCAAAACATTGTATGAGAAATGACACTGCAGAAGCCACTGCTGCTCTATCTGTATTAGCTCTACCTTACTTGCAACATGAATGTTAAAGTAGAAATATAAGTTATGAAAARATCTTTTTAATAGATGTAATATTAAAAACATGTTGTTTGCTGAAGACTTTACTTGTAAATGTTGAATGTGGATTTGTGGACTATATCTTTTGAAATAAGCTTCCTGGCATACAACTTAATGTCCTCTTCAAGGAACAGTAACATTACATTTTTTTCTTTTTAATTTTTGAAAAGGGATTTTGAAAAGGAWCTCCATACTATGGGAACAGCAGGGAGAGAAGAATAAAATACTGTAACAATCTCCTTCATACTTCCTAAACATTTAACATCTGTGACCTTGAAGTTCAGTGTCTTGAGACTTTTGAGATGCAAATATTATGCTTGCCATTGGAAAAGGATTTAATCTCTCCAGTAGGCAATTCAGGCTCTTACTGTGGGTGGTAACACTGACCTTTTTATTAGTCCTGGACCTTACAGCACCTTAAACTCTAGCTGGGGGAAGGAGTTGAAGTGATGTCCATATTCAGTGAGAAGAAAGGATTCTTTTCTTACAGAAGGGTAAGTTGCTGGAGAATGATGCCCATTGAAAACGTTATAGTAGGTTCTCTTGTTAACTGCAAGAGCACAARTGATGCAAGCCAAGGTGGCAGAAGTTGCCATTTGACACACACCACTGGGTCTGTGGACTTTCTTTTTTACAGGAASCAAGCATAATGACTGCAGTATGGGGCAAAACTTGAATTTTATACAGAGCTTTACTTTAATTTGTTAACAATTGTCAGGTAATTAGTGTGAGGAAGCTGAGGTGACTCCTGACACTGTCTGGAGAGCTGCTCCTTTCTGCTGCTGCAGGAGTTTGAAGAGCAGAAGAACCAGGTGCTTCAAAGCATCTGCTTGAAGGCTCCTTTGCAAAGGTCAYTTGTCAGTGCCATGTGAAAGTTTCACTGCATGCAGATCTAAATAATTAATTACTGCACAGCACAATCTTTTAATTTACATATATCAAGCTTTCAGCTTCCTGCAGAAAAACTCCAGTATCTCTATCAGTCTCCACACCTTTGCTCAGTAGCAAAACACACTCTACAAGAATTTTTTGCTGGTATTATTCAAAACTGAGCAATGTCTTGGGTACAGCTTAGTTTCAGTCACCAGATTAGCCACATTTAGTGGTTCCAGGATGGGATATGTTTCTTGCAAAGGACAGCATTTTTTTTACATGATTTTTTTTGAGATATGACTGCCTATAAAGAACTTCATGAATCAGCTRCCCAATTTCCAAAGATTTTTTAGTACCTCTTAAGCACTTGATACCCATCTCCTTTACAAAGTCAACAAACTGGTGCAATGAACTCTTCAAAACTGTTTCAAACTTTAGTTTTTTGTGGTCTCTTTTTACATAATTCAGGACCTGGATGTCAATCATGAATGTAACCTRGTACTTCCTCAGTAGGTAATGGAGATCATAAATGTGCACTAATTCAGGACAAATGGCCAATAATAATGAATAATAATCAGTGTTTCCCATTTTCTTTTAAAACTCTCTCAATGATCAGCCTTCCAGAATCTGTGTTTTGACTTGCTCATGGTTTAATCTATCAGTTGTAATTTTTTAACTGGAAGTTGATAAATATTCAGTATAAATATGTTTACCATGCTCCGGGAAGTTGTCTTTAATAAAAGACATCTGACACTATTCGAGATCTTATTGGGCACCTGAGTTACAGTAAATTTGTGTCCTTTAATCTTAGCATCTAACTCTTTAGTATGTAAATATTTGTCAAAATTCAAGATTTTAAACAAATCTTGTAAAAATTTATGTTTGTGTTTCTTCTCAAATATTAAGCCTATCAGTAAAAGAGCCAATTGGACAAAGAAGCATTTCACTGTTTCTTTGGGTGTATTATTCTTCTGGTTTATTCTCTTCTTTGGAAACAGATCTAGCAGCTCTCTAAGAGCCAACATGAGCATGCTGTTAATGCAGATTTTTCCTGGTCTAAGTATAACTGTTAAGATATTATTATGAAAAATTCTACTTTTTGCTGACAGCAAGTGATAACACCTTAATAACAAACACGTGTCCCTACTGCTCAGTGTCACCCTTCCCTCATTCTGGGCTGGTGTAAAGTGCAGGTGTCCTTTGTGTGTTACTTCCCTCTCCTAACAGAACTTCAGTGGGAGTTCAGTATGAGCACACTCTCAGCAGCTATAGGCATACAGAGCATGTCTTATTAAAACATCACTCACTCTTTGAGTTTTCTCTGCCCTGATACATCTTCTGGAAAATCTGGGAGCTTTTCCACTCTCCTTTTTGCTTTATGCCCAGCTTTGGACATTCCTCTCACTGTTTGAGGCCAGCTGGCTGCACAGCAGGGTCCAGAAGGATGCACCATGTACTGACTTTCTGTAAATCCCACAGTGGCTGAGATAGTTCATGGTAGACTAAGCTGGACGTTTTAAATATTAGCTGTAATTTAATTTAATCTGTTTTTCAAGTGAAAATGAGCTTTGTGCTGGATCTAAGCCATTTCYGACACCACATCTACTGTTTAGGTTTCTTGAAAGTAAAAGAGGGGCACTTTTGACAATTTTTCTTGGTAAAATGGCTCTCCCTTGCCTTTTCTTCCCCTGCAATCTRTGTCACTGAAAGCAAGTTTATCTAAAAGATACCCTGAAAATTGAATGCCCAACCTCAATTTAATTTTTTTTAGGTCTTATATCTTGCCACAGAAACCTTATTAATTAAAAAAAAATATTTAAAAAGACAAAACACACCCAAAACCAAACAAACCAGCCCCAGCCAAAAAAAGAAAGCCCCAAACAAACAGAAAAATCTGGGAAAATTCCTACTTTTTTAGAAAAAGCAGCTGAACTATGAAATGTATTATTTGCACGACTCCAGTCCAACTGTAATCCCCGGCACAAAGATCCTCTGTATTTTAGAGCTGGTATTTGCCAACCACTCCTTGGGGCATTCTGCTCTCACTCCCCTCTCCTTGTGCTGCATTTAGCAGAGCCCAGTGCTATTTGTGGTTGCAGCCCCTCCAAAGCTTATTATGCCCATATTTCAAGTACAAAAGCCAAAGTAACTTGCAGTTTCTCCCTAAGCTGTCCCAGTGTTTTTGGATAGATTGTATAATGCAGCTCAGKCTCATGTGCTAATTGTTAATTTTAGAATTTAAATGGGTTTTGTTCTATTCAAAGGAAGTAGGCTGAAGGTTTCTGAAAACTCTGAGTTTAGGAAAACGGTTTGGTCTCTTTTAGAGTTTGTTAGTTTTTGCATCCATGGAGAAATCCCTAAATGATACTTAATGCAAAAATCTTTCATTTTTACTGAATGTGTATGCTTTTCTGGACTCTAAAATAAGATTGAATTATTTTTAAGGTACATTATCTCTAAAAAGTGCATGGAATATTATTTGTTTATGTAAACATAGATTTTGTACTAATTGTTTGTAGCCAGTAATGGTGGTATTCCAAAATACAGTTGGCTGTGTCAGGTTATGTCTCATTTTGAACAATCTTGTTCCTAAACACTGAGATGTTCTTCTGTTCCTTTCTGAATCAAAACCCTATTCCTGCTATCCATCCATTTACAAGTTGACTGATATTTATATACTTTGCTTATTTTCAACTGCAGCAGGTTTTTAAACAGAGATGAATATTTTAATCTGCTGTTAGGCTGCTTTTCACATTACATGTCAGAAAACCAACCCTATCTGTCTATGTGGTTTCCAAATTAAACCTAGTTTCCAATAGTAAAATTAGATTCAGATGTAGGGTTTTAATTTGAATTAACTTAATTTGACAGTTGTAAGTGACAGGAGGATTGGAGAGGAGAAGAAAGAAAAAGTTGGCTGATTTCAATGAGGTATTTGTGTTTAACAGTGAGGGCTAATAATGCCCTTTTTCTGCATCCTGGTTTGGTTTATTTTCTTTTATGCCATTATTTGTGTTTAGTGAACAGCTGGGCCAGTAGTTCCCATTTGTAGTCTTTTAGCTCTGTAAAGTAGCACAGAAAGTAATGGACATTTGCAAATTAATGCTTACCCTTATTTTCTGCTCATCTGATGCAGTTCTCCTTTTGGAGCATAGATGTAGTATCAGAGAAGTAATTACTGTGTTAAAACTAGGATTGCAGTAGAATATTTTGCTAATTAAACTTGTTGCATTTAAATTGCTTCCTTTGGATCACTATATAGAAGAGAACTATTTTGAACAATAAATGAAACCACTTTCTTTCTCAGAGACCCAGAATTGCAGATGGTCAGATTGTATGTGAAGCACCTAGACTCTGAATTAGGCTTTTGTATGAAAGGGAGAAAGGTAATTTGAATGTTTGAACTCCCTGTTCCTCCCACACATACACAGGAAGCTTGCCTCAAAATGAACAATTCTCTAAATAAAGACTAATAAGAAGCTAAATTAATTAGAAGGTGTGATTTGAAAAGACATTGATGAGAAGAGTCTGTCATTTCAGACAAATGGAATGGAGCTAAATAAATTAGGCCACATTAATATCTCATTGTTCTGTGAGGAGCTTTCTTTTATTGCATTCATTAGAGGGTACTTCTTGAAATGAGCCTTTACTAGCCATTATGGATTCAGTTCTCATTTACCAATGCCTAACACACAGCTCCCACATTAAAAATGTTTCAGCAAATCCACATAGTTTCTGCAAGTTAATATTTATATTTCTGGATGCTGCCCTTCTTATCCACATCATAGTTGGCATTGAACATTAAGATTTTCTCTCACTGAATTGTCAGTAAAGGAGTCTTACATCTAAAGATTTAGGAAGCAGAAGTCTGAAAATACTTCACAAAATAAACTGTATGCCTGTCTCATACAATAGGATATTCCTCCAACTAATATTATTTCCAGTATTTATTTATTTTGATGGAAAATATTCTGTCTCATGACTTCAGTGGTCCTTTGATAGCTTTTTAAAGTGTCTTTTAAAAGGTTCCTTCAGTATATAATTAGGATACATTGGAAATGCGCATCTCATCACGCCCTTCTTCCTCTCAGAAAACCAAACGTGTCTTTTTCCTTTTCTTTTTTCTSTTTCCTGCAGATGGAATATTTGGGAGATGTCAGCAAGTGCCAGTAATAGACATCTATAARTATGACATTTCAGCCCCTGTTCTGCAGCACCTGAGGATCATCCTGGAGCAGCTCTCACACAGAGGTACAGTCAGAACTCTAGACTGGGGTTAGATGCRCTGGGGGTTACAATTATTCGTGCTCCCTCTGAGGTGATGTCTCCAGAAGTTTTTGAACACATTTGTGTTTCAGCCCTGCTGGTGCAGACTTTATWAAAGTCAAAAGCCTTTGGATTGACTGAATCTGCCAGGAGGAGCTGGGGAAGCAATTCCAGGAGAGGTGTTTCCTCCCTGTGTTGYACATGTCTGTGACTGACACTGCACTAGAAAATGTTAGCATCCATGAATGCTGGTGTCACATAAATAAATCAGCAGGAAAGAAAAAAGTTTGCCTTCTGCACTGCAGCATGTTTAGGGTGCATGGGCAGAAAACACAGAACTTCCAGATAGCTGAAAACAGTTCTGAACTTTCTAATAAATTCAGATAAAATACTGCTCTGATTTCATTGCCAGCTGCAGCTGGTCTGTTTCTTTTAATTTTTGTTCACCTTTCCAATGTTAATCCCTCTGCTCTTTCTAAAGCCAGAAAGGATTTTCTAGCTTTTGAATGGCATAACTTGAACTAACAAATCAAAACTTGAATAAAGTGAAAGCAAGTRAGGTGAACAAACCTTTCAGATACTAATGTATGAATTAAACACCTCTTGTAGACAGTCACTGGACCAAGATATTCTTGCAATCCAAATTTTTCCAGGAATATTGTTGGAATGTTTAGCTTTGCAATTGCATCATCTGTGTGGGTGTTTGTACCTAAATATTTTCCAGTTACAATCTCAATGACAAGTAGTAATATTGCATTACCATGATGCTAGTTTAATTATGAGAAAAAATTGGTTTCTCAGAAGTTTGGAACCCTGCTTAGAGACTGAACTTCTAGTTGGGACAATCATTTAGAGCATTTAAAAATTTTCCAGGGATTTATTTGCTTTTCAGCAGCCCATCCAAATGAGACAAACTCAGCAAAACTTGATTGTAGTAGCTCCTGCCTGATTAACAGTTCCATGTGAATAGTACTTGTGGCTCTTTCACTTGTCATTTTCTAAAGGCTAAGTAATGCAACCAAAGTTATGAAAATACTCTGTTGTCAGGGCAACATTTTGTGAGTGAAAAAATATATCTGGGCTCTGTTTGAATATAGTGAGGGAGGAGGAGAGGACACATTCATCTCATTAGGTCACCTAAATGAATACCTGAAGTGATGATGCACACATGGACAGGCAGCAGTTATTTACATCACTTGAATACAGGTCAGGTGTCCTATGTAAAGCTTCTCCTATGAGGAGGTCAGAGAGTTACAGAAGACTGATGTCCTTGTGAAGGGAACATTCGGGGGGATGGGATACCCCAGGCCATCTCAAAGGGTGCTCACCTGCCTCCATCTCCCTCCTCACCATAAGATTTTGGTTAGTTAAATTGAATTGATGTGGCCTCTCTTTTTATGTGCTCCTCTGATCAATAAACTCACCCTTCCTAGGACTTTTGTTATCCACAACCCACCTTCCTGCATTTAACTGTTTTGCTGCAGGAAGCCATGGTATACTTCTTTTAAGGGAACTTGCACATTGAAATTTGGTCTTGTCTCATAGTTTCTTATAGCAAGAAAATGACAAGGAAAACACAGATTGAAACCATGGTGGAAATAAAGGACTTTTGCTTTTATCTGCTTTACTACTTACATTCAGAGATGCATACACAAATGTGTGAATTCGAACTGATACAAAACTTTTGCAAGTTGTTTTTGTGGTCTCTAGGTATCCCAGTGAAGGGAATCTTAAATATGTCTGTGAAACATAAGAGAATGCTGGAATGCTCTTGCTCAAATAATGGATGTAATAAGATAACATTTTCTTTTTACTCTTAGTAACTTACAAATTTTGTTTAGCAGAGAAAGAAATACGGAAGGAGCAGAATCGATACTATCAAATTGATGGATTASTGACATAGGGTTGCTCAGACAAAACTCTGCTGCTTACTGGTGCTGTCAGATGTAAAACATCCAGCCCTCACGTCGTGTTTTCTGGCTGTGATGGTCACTCTGACAGTTAATGCTGTTCTCCTGCGCATGGTGCGCAAAATGGAATAAGCATTTCTGCAGAAAAGCTAGACAAAACATTGTCAGGACTGCACTAATATTTCAGGCAACTACCAGAAAGGGGTTAATTTTTTCAGAGGTCTTATTTCCTTTATTTGTGTGATACCCCATTCTTGTCATCTCCAAAAGACTTCTGTCTAGCTCAGCTTGGTGGTGCTCACCTTCCCTGGAATGGGTAGGAGGCAGCATCTATTCTCTACTTTCTGTAAACAGCAGGGCAGTATTCCCATGAAAGACTGTACAGTTGGTGTTGTGATTAGTAAAAATTTTAGTAATGCCTATGTTGAACGCTTTCTATTTTTATTAGATGTATATACAGTTAAGGATTAAATACTCTGAGGGTAATTAACTTGAGTGGTCTTCTAGGTTCTTATTTATTTAATTTTCTAATGTGACTTGGTTTGTCTATTTCATTATATATATACACACACACACATATATATATATATACTTATATACATATAGATATATATATGTACATCTTCCTGAAGTATTYTTGCAGAATTACTAAGATCTTCCTTTTCGTCCCCAACCCTGAAAATAGTCTGTTGGCATCCATTTCCATAGGATTTAAAAAAAAATACAACAACAGAAGACCCTGTAAAATGTACATTCTTTTTCATCCTTCTTTGCTGATTGCTTGTAACTAAGTGGTGCCTATGTTTGAATCATGGCCCAAATGGAAGAGTGTGGTGAGATGTATAAAACAAAGGACAATGTGATGTGAATAGCAAATAGAATTTGTGACTCTGCCAACTCAAAATGTTTACTACAATGGGAAAGAATAAGACAGAGGCTTAGATGAGTGACACACCTGATGATAATCTATTTAATAAAGGACTTTGACTAAAATTGAATTCAGGTTTCATAATAATACAGATTTTATGTCTTCTTTACACATTGAGTCTATCTTTGTCTACACTATTGACTGGCTCGATTGATGATAGAAATGAATGCCTTGCAATATTAGACAGTTCCCTACAAAGAAATGATCTGTTAGCATTCAAATACCCTGGCTCATGTCATTTTCACTCACACTGTCCTTGAGTCCTTCAAACCCTCATGAAGATTTTCTGAAGGTTCAGTGTTTATAAATGGGTCTGTCCATATGGGAAAAACCCTTCTCACTGTTGCTGAAGTGTGACAAATCACTTTCTGGAGCTGATGGTACTTTATATTATAATCCAGAATAATTTATGAGGAATTGAAACATATTTCATTGTCTGATAAACAGGACAGTCAAAAGGATGCCATGTAGATGGGTCTGAATCATTTGAAAAGGGAAGTGAAGGAAGTATCAGTGTAGAAGGGTGAATGAGTAGTGCCTGAAGGAAAGGGAGATATTTATCCCTGTGGTTGGTCTTCTGCATCCTCTTGTCCAGCTTGGAAGATATTTTGTGGAGTATACAAGAATGATGAATCATGTGTGCATTTCCTGGTTTGAGCTAAAATGTCGAAAATACTTTTTCCTATTTTTTTTTTACTTAAGTGCATTAAATTTATTAAATTTTATTTTTGTTTTTTTCTTGTCCCTACAATAGTGACATTTATATTGTAAAGGCAAAGTATTCACTAAAATAAAATTCTCATCAAGGTTGTGGAAACAGTTCCACATGGATTGTTGCCCTGTAAATCAGAGCCATCAAAAGATGAGATAGGAGAGCTAAGCATGGGACATCATGACTCAAACATGAAGCATGAAAGACCACCATTACCAATAATAAATGAGAACAGTAGTATTTTTCAACTTTCATGCTCCAAAAGGCATTTATGTGTGTTTCATGGGATTAGAAACAGTACCAGGGGTTAGAAATAGCACCATGAWAAGGTGGTACCAACTCTGTGAGTGTGAGCTGCCACAGCAGTGGGCATCCCCTGAGGGAGGAGCTCGGAGGTGGAGGCTGAAGGATAGACTTCCTTAAAAACATCAGGACAAGAGGACTTGCTCAGGGTCACAACAAGTGCCCAGCTGACTTGGGATTCTGCCTCTGAGAGAGAGCATTGCATGTTTAGGGAAAAAAAAGGAATAAGATCCCAAGTCCAGAGAAGTGTTTTGTGCATTTGAACCTTCTCCGCGCCATGTCCTGTGGTTCTCCTGAGCTGGAAGTTGTGGTTTTGTGCTCACTCCCTGCTCTGTGGACATTGTTTCCAGCRCAGCTTGACAGGTTGCTGTGTATTRGAAACAAAGTGTGTTGGACTAATAATCAGTATTTCAGCTTCTGTTTTCTTATTTACTGAAAATGTAATTGAATTACATCTATTTTCACTTCTCTGCAGGAAATGTGTAGAGTTACTGAAAAACAGATCAGTTATGTATATTCTTTTTTTATTTTTATGTGAGCTGGAGTCGTTCCTAAATAATTCCTCAGCATGCTTGCTGTCACTTAATTTTTGCAATAAAACCTTGTTCAAAATGATAGTTTAAAAGAAAGCAGTTTATTTCTTTCTGGTGTGAAGAAAGTCCTGCTTAAGATATTCAGATATCAATAGTAATATTAAGAGAACCAAAAAGAGTAGGATGTTCTTTTAAATTCATGTGGCTTAAGTGAGCAAGAAATTCTGGAGAGATTATGGACTGTGGAAATAGGCAACGTATTACACACTATTTGAAAAAAATAGTGTTTTTCCCTCTTGTTTGCTTTCTTTGCAATGCAGGAAGCTCTTGACAGGGAGAAAAAATTATCTGTCTTAAATTAATTCTAACCAGTTAAGTGTAAGGTGATTAATATAACTTTGCTAGAAATAATTTTATACTCTTACAGCAAATTTGTTTAAAAAATTGAAATGATTTACAATCGGTTGACTTGAAAATTGAAATGAATGTGACCTGTCACATATAGTTTGTGAATTACAAAAGGGTTGCTAAATATTTTTTTTCACTCAGGATCATTYTTCAAGAATAAGTATAATTTTTTACTGCAAGAAAGGTAAGAGTTGAAAGTAAGTCTATAAGCTTTTGAAATGAACATAAAAGGAATGGTGCAGTTCTTGCACATATTTGTGAGGTGATTATCACATCATTATGGAGGAATACAGAAACCTGAAACCCTSAGAGGTAGGAGAAAGCAGGTTTTTCTTTAAATTGAAATATTGATATAAATGAAGGCAAACTCTTCTTTGGCAGAGAGCAGTGTGTTTACATCTAATTTCCTGGGCATCAGCCTGCTCCAGACATCTGTCTACGGAGCAAATTCTTCTCCTAGATGGCTGCTGAAGCCAGGAATTGGAGCATAACTCCCATGATGAGCTACACCAGAGGAACTCAGCTGGGACTGGACATATTTACCTTCTCCTGGTATCACTGTCACACTGCCTTCACTTTTTGGCTCAATGGACAAAAACCTGCTGAAGAKGTTGCAAAAAAATTCCTGCCTTTTTTAAGGGCTGAAGCACCACTGATATTTTTCAGTCTTCAAAGACATAAATGGAAGTTCAGAAAATAATGAGTTTCTGAAAAAGCAAGTAGATTTATTTACAGAGCAGCAGATCCTGTTTTGGACACCCATGTGTTACACAGCACAGAATCAAACAAAACAGATTTTATTTTTTTTTTCTATTTGGTTCTTTGTATGGCTGCTCTGCTTACCAGACATAATCTGACATGGCMCTGACTTGTCAGATACCATATAATATAATTGTGAAAAATGATCTTTTCAGGAAATTGGTATTTATGAAGAATGCATTGGAATTATGAAAATGATTATAGGAGTGAAACAGATTCCATATATCCTGGGAAAGATATTAAAAATTACAGAGGAAAGCTTYTTGCAATGCACCTTGTGCTTTAACTGCATCCACAACATCATTGTGTAAAGCTTTTTGATTTTGTGTAATTTTATTTTTTCTTTTTTTGGGAAGACATATATGCCATTGTGAGAGTACCACATTCTCTTGTTTAAATAGAATGACCAATCAGAGCCTTTACTTGTTCTTTTGATAAACAAATACATTAACTAATTTGTTTGGTACAAAGCAGAAARGGTCTGCATGCCTCCCTTGTGTCATGTTTACACCAACTAGCAGTGACAATTATATCAAATTCTTTGTGGCCAGGTAATTTCTTCCAAAGGAAACTCAGAAATTAGTGATAATATAATGCAAATATCTAAGGCTGCTGAATGATTCCTGCTTTGCTTACTTTGTTTAGATCTGTGTGGCACCTCATGGATTTTAACCTTTGCAATAACGTTTTTTCTTTTCCATGTCTGTGCTGGCTCTTTTGCAAATTGTTCTCTTTMTGATCTTTGAAAACTGAGGACTGTCTTTGTTTCTTTCTCCTGTGGAAGAAGCTGCAGATGCCTCTTTTTCCTTTTGGACTTCCCTGAGCAAGCTCAGCAGGCATCCTCCGGATGGCTCTCAGCATTGGATTGAGCAGCAGCTCAACTGCTGAAAGTCTTTGTATTTGGGACGTTCATGAATGTGTTCCCCTGTTAATAACGTCACAGGGAGTTCTGAATTTCATTCTTAATCTCTTAGATAGTTTTAAAAAATTAACCCCTTCCACAGGACCATTGGGTTTGAAGTGTATAATATGTTTTTAAAACACACTTGAAAATGCATCAATCAAATTGCAGTTCGTTATCAGTTACTCCCACACTTGGAATGCCAGCAAGTTTCAATTCAAGCATGAGATTACTTCTTTAGGTGCTATATTCTCTAATAACACCACTTTTGGAAACTGTGAATAACAATATAGCATATCCAGACTAATTATGCCATTTTCCACCATTAATCTGTAATTAGAGCCTATTTACATATTCAAAATATAACTATTTTTTTTATCATCTCACTACCAGTGCTTTTTTTTTCACTTGTTTRTAACTAGGAAATGTTTTCCTTTTCTATTTCTATATTCATTGCATGTCCTTATCTGCTGTTCTAATCTCTAGCTAYATGGCCTCCTGTTCTTTTAAGATGTCAGCTCTTAATGACAGTATTTGACATATTTTTTAGTTTTTTAATAGGTACTCTAAATTCTGAAACTTTTAGGCTTATTTATTGACGTCATTATTTAATTTATTAATATATAACTTCAGTGGGTAGATTTTGTCCCTCACACAACCATTATAAGATTGAGGCTTTACTTTGTTTTAGTAACGAATGAAAATTCCCATAAAAGTTCTTTTTTCCCCTTCTCTGTAGAAAAATTAAGTATATATACTTATAAAATATGTATACACATAAAGTATGTTGGTGGCTTTTTATTTTCCTCCTAAGGTGTTTTCATTCTTTACCTTATGGCTATGGCAGAGTGCTTCTGACAAACACAGCAGTCTCCTGAAAAGGCTGAGTAATGTTAAATTTCTTTTTAAATTCTGCATTTTCTTTTTTTCATGCTGATTCTTAGTATGTAGTCACTACATTTCAGGCTTCTTCTTCTGGTTTTTTTTTCCCTATACATGGATAGACAAAGCAGTTCATGATAATAAAATTGTAGTATCCCTCCACTATTCCATTGCTCAGTTTTTCTTTTAAGCTTCTCCCAGCCTTAAAATGGCAAAAAAAGGAGTTTCCCCACATTTTTAGTCTTTTTTCTATTGTTGTCTGGTTTCTAATTAAACACTGCATGGACYTGCACTACATTTTTTGCTAAATAATTTCCAGTCTTTTAGGAAGGTATTGAATGTTCTTCCTGCTTGACTTAGCATATGTCATGCATATATTAAATTACATTTTGTTCTTTGCCCCACTTTGAGGTTTGTGAGGTTTTCCTCACATGCTGTATTCTCACATTTCTTTAACATGGTAAGATAATTGATTTTCTTTTCCTTATTTTATCTGTGAGCTACTCAACAATGCAAAACCTCTGACTGGGAGAGAAAGTGTAAGGCTCCTGAGTCTGTGATGTTTCAGAAACTTAACTTTTTTGTTCCTTTAATTGTTATGTGGCTCTTTTGAAGACCTTAAATTCCTGCCTGAGCATCCTCTAGTTCTTTGACACATTCCTAGAAAGCTGTGTTGAGTCTTTAGATGTCCCTTCATCCCTTCTTCAGTAGAGAGAGTAATGAAATGAAAAGACTTCGGCATTCCAGCTCAGCTTTTTCTAATTGCTGATGAGCTTCATTCAAGTCTTTCCAGGTAAATTCTTACTGAACTGTGTTCACTTCTGATAATGCTATAGTTACTGACACCCATTACAGTGTTAAACATTGAGCTTTTCATTGATTTTATAGTTATTAGGTTTTAGCAGGCATCCATAGTCACATTTAAGATGCTGGAAGGATTTAATACCAGCCAATACTGCAAAATAGTGTAAAACCTAATTCAAAATTCTACATGGTCAAAAGGTCAGTTATTTTGTTCACTCACATACCTTTTCTCTTTACAATTCTCCATCATAAAGATCTGTTCTCTGTGAAATTCCAAGGTTCCCATTTGATCTACAATGTAAAAGGCAAGTTCTAAAAGTTTGGACAATTGCCCTTTAAATGATAATATTTAGAGTCTTCAAATGTATTTGATACTCAGCACCCATAAATTTCTAACCTGATAGACTGATTATATTTATCAGCATTTCAGAAAAAGCTCTCTATGTATCCTAACTGTAAAGAGTATCAATATGCACTGAAAATATTTGATAATGTCAGCTCTATGTGAGTAAGGCCAGGCTGCTTTTTCTAGAAAAAGAAATAGAGATAAAAAATTCAATAAATTAAAAATCATTCACTTTAAGGCTCCATTAAATATTTGTGGGTAGTAAATACTTTTACAGAAGTGAAAAATGAATTTCAAACAATTTCTGAATAGAAGAAGGATTAAACTCTCCACCGAATTAAACCATAATAAATAAGTCAATCAGCCCTACATAGGAAAGAAAATAGATTATTTTATGTTTTGGGTTATGATGGCTCTGACATCATCAACAATCTTCATTGAAAACTGCAAGACTGGGCATTAACATTTTTGCATATATATGGGAGAGACTATGATACAATATTCTTCCCTTTTCTTTCATCAAAGTGAACTTTGTTCTGACATTGCCTGCAGACTTGAGCAGAGGGCAGTCAATGCTCAGGAATCAAGACACTAAATTTAAGTTTAAAATTAAAATGTTCATCAACATGGAAAACTTCTAGCTACCCGTCTTATTAACTGTGAGGTAATTCCACCAGTCAATAAATGAAAATGGAATGTGGTCCTCAGTGGTAGTTACTTAAACTGTGAGAATTTTCTTTTAGCTAAGAATAACCTTAGAAAGAGTGGGTACCAACTTTGATTCAGAAATGAGAAAAATACTCTTGAACCCATCTTGTAACTCTGCTTTTTCTCCCTTGTGGGCAGTGCAAAACCTGTCTCCTTTTAAATTTTAATTAAAACTTAGATTAGTTATGATCATCTAATCTTTCCTTTGCTCTGCAGTGTCTGATCACTGTGTATAAGTATCCAGAGTTTAATCTGCTTCTGGTCCTCCCAGATTTGGCAGTCTAATTAAGTGCTCAACTTTAGCACTTAGTATCTAAGCAATCCCACTTCATGTTTTGATAAGATTTTAGATTAAATTGGTCACTTACCTGTTCTGCTGAAATACTCCTGAATAATTTTATTGTTTCATCTTTACTACTGCATTCATCTTCTTTAGGAACCAACAGATTTCCTTCCTGCATTATGCTAAAAACCTATTTGAAGGCTCAGCCTACCATTGACAGTAAAGCATTACTGGCATTGTTCTGGGGGGGGTCTTAAAGACATTCCTTTAGTGTGAAAATTAATATATAAAAATATGTCAACATACAAACATTGGTTCTGAGGCTCATAGTTCATTGTGAAATCCACTCTATTTTTCTCACCAGGTTATGGTGACTGAAGGAGGGTTGCAGATGTCTCTTTGTGCTTTCTTGCACATGACTTTGCCCTTCTCTTTGTTGGCCTGGTCTTTACTTTTCTTCTGTAATCCTTCATCTCATTCCAGGTTCCTTGTGACTAATTGTTTTCCTTTGAGCTTTGGGAAGACATGACATTCATGTCTTGTTCTTAGGCCAGCAGCTAAGTGTCACAGAAAGCTGTAGCACAACAGTTAAGGAGGTAGAGCTTGTTCCTTGTGCCAGCTTGCTCAATGTGTGGACAGGTGATCCACATTCTGGTAATTGCAGCTGATGTTAAAGGGATGGAGATGTTAATTTCAATTGCTCTTAGCAGCTCTGTTGAAGCAGGCTTACATTTGCTCCGTGGGGGCCAGCTTGACTCAATATAAATAGCTAAGGAGTTGTAGATTTACAAAACTGTTAAACTTCCACCTTTTCACTTCCCATCACGTCCCATTCCATCTTCCCTGGCACATCCCATCCCATTCTCAGTGCCAGTGACTTTCAAGGTGGTTCTGGAAGCACTTTGCCACCCTGGCTTGRCCCTGCAGCTGCTGAGCCCACCCTGTGAGCTCCCATGGTGTGGACAGCCCCAGCTCACACACAGAGGCCTCTGCAGCCTCTCTCTCCTGGGATCTTTATAAACAGTAGAGAAACAAGCACTTCTAGGGTGCCTAAAAGGGAGTAAATTCAGAAAATTGTAGGATGAARTGAATCATATCTTTGATTTCACTGATGATATTGCTTTAGCTGTCCATTGACTAGGGAGCCCCTGGCTGATTACCTCTGKCTTTCATTTATTCACCTAAATTTGGTCCTTTGTGTCTCACTGAGTGCAGTATTTAAGTTCAGCCATATTCCAGGCCCTGTGGAGAGGTGTTTAGAGGAATTCCCTTCTACTCTAAGGGTAAGTAGCTTCTGGGTACAGCTTCAGTAGTTCTATTCAGACTGAACAGAACCTGAGAAACAATTTCAAATTCCCACTGCCAGGGTCACTGAAAAAGAAAAAAAACCACAGCTTTGCTGCAGTTTGCTCTGGCCTTCCTCTTGCAACATTTTAATTATTTTTCTGGAATCCTCTGGGCACTCATCAGTTATCCATGTAGCAGCATAAACTAATCAGCACTCAAATTCTGACCTTTGTTGAATAGCAGGGGCTCAGGCAATTTCTAATCCTGCTGTGTTATTTTGGCATGAACTTCTTYGTTCAACTTATGCTAGAATAGATCCTGTTTTTTTCTTGAACTTCAGTTGGACAGATCATGGTACAGGTCCTTGCCTGACARCTGATGGTATGAACTCATCTTCACTGAAAGAAGTTCTGCTTTTAGCCTTGAGAACATTCTTGTGATCCTATAATTTCACTTATTTTTTTGTATCTCACCCCTTTTTTTTTTTTTAAACTAGGGACAAGGTATCTTTTTGCATGTCTTTCATATTTTAGTGACTAAGTTGTGTAATATTATTTTTTGTGGGGAGAAAAAGCTATTTTATCTTTATAATTTTCACTTAAATGCTGTAGAAGCAGATCTGTTGAAATAGTCAAACTGCAGTATTTTCCCTCTTAAAAAGAAAGTGGCTCTGAAATGTCTTTATTTAGTACTCTTTCATTAATTTAAAAATATAGCACCTATCTCTGTTTCTATGTTAGTCGTTCTTTGCTAAGGCTATGGAAAGCATCAATTTTTATAATAAACCCTGCAATTTTAGATGCTTTCACCTCCCTGCTGTTTCACTGAGCAAGATGCAGCTGAGGGTGGATGATGCTAAGAAGGAAATGACATTGACTTTCTACTTTTGTCATACAAGAGTATTTTAAGATGTTCCTCTTTATTKTAATTTTTCTTTTTCAAGGACTCAGGGAAAAACAGAGAAAAATACTCAGAAGTTCAAGTTGAGGGTGCTGGAATCAAAACATGCCTGAAGAAAAGTCCTTATTTTCTGGCTGATCTGTGCCAGGACATTGGAAGGACTGGGTGAACTGCCTGTTCCAAACTGAGTTTTGCAACACTATGACCACCTAGGGTTTGAGGGAATGAAGGGCCAGAATTGAGTCTCTTGGTTTCCTTCCTGGATGACTGAGCAATTGGCCAACAAGCTCTTCATTTAATATGTAACTTCTTGAAGTAGTGTGACAATTTTTTTTCCTGGAAAGCACAGTATTATTAAGTCAATATGGCCTTTTGCTATTGTACTTCCAATGACTAGTGGTGTAGACACTGTTGGCATCAAGAACAAAGTAGAAATTTATTTTTCACAGGTATTATTTTATCAATTTTTACAGGTTTGTTTTTTTTTTTTATAATTTCCCTTTCAAAATTTTCTCTTGCATAAATAATTTCCCAAATGTATCTACTAGATGTTCTGGCTAGCTGGCTCTGTGTCCTCTGAAAATGCACTTAGGTAAGTCAATAAGAGGCTTTTACAGGTAATTTTAGATTTGAGAATCAGGCGTGATATCAGAAACCTGCTGAAACTTTTTGAGTCAGAGCATTTATAACCTTTTGTGGGAGTTTCCAAAACATCCATCGCTGCATAGATGCTACAACTTCAGTGGTGCAGTGAAGAGCGAGCAGCAGGTGGAGCATGCGTATTGATTTTGTCACTGCAGGCCTTTGAATCCCACAAAGCAGAATTTCAACAAATGCAGGAGCCCTGAGAGTAGTGTCACCAGTTCTGAGATGAAGAAAAAATACCTTGAGGCTGTTATACGTCTTATGAATTGTAGTGTGGACTTAGCATTTCCATCCTGGTGGTACTTGCTGTGTTACTTTATACTCTGAACAATGAACCTTATATTTTACATGTGCTCTTTCAGTTTGTGTAGGCTTCATCAGGTGTCTTTGTCTTTTTATGAGAGAAAAATTACTCATCTGGAATTGAATCACAGATATATACAGAATAATCAACAATCAGTCTCTTTACCTGCTTTGCTGGAGTGCTGATTAATGGWTTTAAGTTCAGTATTTCTAGATTTAGTTCTCATATTAAGCATGGTCTGTTGTTGCACAAGTGATATTTACATTCTTTACAACTTATGAAATGCCTACTGGAGCTCCTATAAATATGAGATTTAAGGAACTTTAGATCAAATTACAGTACATCCTTCATTTCCAGGCTGCAGAATCGCTCAGCTTTGTTTTATTGAGTTACTTAGGCAATAAAAAGTCAATCATTGCAGAGTGTGTGTATGTTTGTAGGCTGCTGTGTGTTGGGAGGAAGATTCATTTGATCAGTGGGTTTGCTGTAGCTGGGCCATGCACAGGGGGAGAGCTACACGTGTTCATTCCATGAGGGTTGGTCTCACACAACACCAGGTAAGGTTACATGGCTCTTTGTGCCAGGAATTAGCCTGCAGGTCATAGTGAAAATTATATTCTCAACCTCAGCAATCATTTTCATTAACCTCTGTATCTATTTGCATTGTTTACAAGTTAAAGATGAAGGGTCTTTAAACATTTGGCCATTTCCTTCAACTGTCCATCGTTGCATCCAGCATTTCTAATATTGAGCATTGTGAACTTGACCTGCAGTAGGATTCTTCAAACGGAGTCCTTGAGTTACTTGAATGTTTAATTTCTGTTAGGCTTCCCTTCTGTTTGGGCTCAGAAAGAATCCAACTTGTTTTTATGTCTTGGAAAAGCTGGAAAAAGACTTTGTCAGATGATACCTGGAAGATGTAAAAAGCACAGTCCCATCATGTAGCTGGCTTCTTTTTGCTGCAGATGAGTCTGAAATAAGCTTTTATTGACATTACCCCAGGGCAACAAAACACCATTAGGTTTTTGTAAACAAATGTACMCATGTAAACAAATATTTACATCTGTCCTGCCCTTTCCTGTTAAGCCATCAGATCTGCTAACAAATTTCTGCAGACTGAAATGAAAGGTCCAGAAGCAATTGTCTGGTTTAGCCAGCTAAAAAGTCTGGAAGAGTGTAAAAACCCATTGCTCTGGGCTGGTAAATGATGAAGTGCAGTGTTAGCTCACGCAGGTGATTCATCCAGCTGAACATCTTCCTCTGACAGTGATTGGTAGCAGGTGCTTTGTGGTAGATTTCAGAAATGTAAGACACCAAGCAAATGTAAGCTTTTCCCTTGTATCACTTCTGAAACTCAGATTTTTTTTGAGGACTTCACAATTCTTGTATTTTACTAAGGAAAAACTACTTATAATACATAGAAGCAACTGAAAGCTGCTGCCAGTAAAGTAAAGAAACCACAATGTGATGAAATAGGAGGAAAGATGAGAAATAATTACATCTTGTCAGCACAGGGTTCCCTTACAAGTGCTTAATAGAGCAGTGATAGTCAGTCTCCAAAATTCAGTCTCTGAATATTAGTGACATTTTTTTGGAATACTGTCTTTCCTCAAGGAAAATACCCTTATTCATATAGATTCTTGAGTCCTCTTGAGAAAATGACTTGGCACAATTTTGGGATGGCTTTTGTGTTTTCSATTAAAATAAATTCTAAAATAGTTCATAGTTTCCTCTTTTGGCCAGGGCTCCCAGAGTTTGTTGTGAGCAACCTCTTGGCACTTCTCAAAGGAGCCTCAATTATTCTAAAGTAGAGTGACAGCTGGAAAAAGTTCTGCATTTCCAAGGACAAACTGCACAAGTGCCAGAGTCCAGGGAGAGCYACTCCTCCACCTTCTACACCAGAGGACACTTTCTCCTTAATTGTAATTACTTCAGGATGATGTAAATGAAACCTGGATCTAGTATTTTTATCCTAATATGGGGTTTTTTATGCCTATCAGGAGTAAAGATTGGTTTTCCTAATAAATTAAACTAACTGTTTTCTGGAAGGTTTGTAAGTGGTGATACACACAGTAGGAGCATGTTTGATAGGAGACTTGCTTTAGGTTTGCACAGTAATAGACCATTGGGCCACTGTCCAAGCATCACTTTTTGGGATATCACATAGCTATATCTACTGTATCTTCTGGATCCTTCCTTTAGCTGTGTCACCACTGATTCTCATTATGAATTTTTCATACATCCTATGTTTGTGCTTTAAATGGAAAAGGAAAACACCAGCACCCTCTGGATTGGGCAGGGAAATAGATGAACTGATTTCACTGAAATGATGATGATGATGKGGAAAAGTACAGGAAAGTTAAGAGCAGAATGGAATCTGCCATGGACCAGTTCCAAATCCTGTTTTGGCAGCCCAAGATTAACTGTGATCCAGCTGTGGAAAGGACCCAATTATTTGCCCCTTAATCTTTTGCTAACTAAGTTCTTGGAAGCTGCATTCCATCTGCCTTGAAATCTGTGTCTTGGCTTATTTTTYGCTAAGAAACTCTACAGCCTCTAAGGATGGACAGCTTTGGGATTCAGAGTGACTGTGCCATATGATACATCATTTGAATGTTAGAAAAGCTGTTTCTTTATGAACACTATACTTAGTAGATAATCTAATAGGTCCATTTACCCTTTAATTTCTTACATTGCTGTTAATTAGTATCAAATTCTGGCTGCWTTGAAACACTGCTGTTGGCCCCGTTTTCCATTGCTGCCTCTGAGATTGAGCTTCATTTTTAATGTTCTGTAGTGAATTTTCATTACTGTAGGGGAAAAAAAAGTATTTTTTTTTCTACACTAAAAATGGGATTGTTTTCTCATTTTCTATATTTTTTTTTAATTATAAAATCAATGACAAGGCTGGTGTTTAGGATTAATTTTTGGGAGCATTTGGTAGCAGAAAAGCAGGGTTGTGAACCTGCCAAAAAAAGTGTGCCATTGTACTCCAGATGCTGTCCTACAGTGGTTTAGCAGGATCTAGGTTAACTGTGTCTCCCTTACCTAAATCCTCTCTGTGGCCATTTCTAAGGGGTGTTATTTTGGACAAGATGCCTTTTTAAGGCATTTGGTTGCCCACTACCTCACTATAAAGCTGGCTATTTATAGTAAACATAAATTGGTAACAAGTGCTTTTCTCAAAGTGTTTTCATCAGTTTTTTGCCCAATGAATCTTTGAAGAGCCCACATAGGAGCAAGACTTGCTGGGRGTGTGCTGTGCCTCCCTTCTGCTTGGAGAAGTGACAGAGAAGGTGGAATCAATTCATTTGATGCTGTCCACAGCTGAGCAGGCACATCTGGATGGGAGACACTTTGTGCTGARGAGTGTTAAGGGTCTCTCTCCCTTATTCACAGAGATGTCAAAAATGTTCCAGGATCTCATAAAAACATGTTGCCAGGCAAATAATGCAGAACTGAATTAGTTTTACTATTTTGCTTCTGTGTTCCTGTTGAAGAAGTAGGTTCATCTAAATGAGGCAGCATAAACATGAAGCAGAGTGTTTGGACTTAATGTTACAATTTATGAAAAAAACCTTAACTGTCAAAGACTTAAAAGGTTCAGCATCTGCTGTATCATATATTGCCAGCCTCTGTGGAGGAATCAGGGCAGCATATCCAGAAAAGCAGCAGTAAGATAAAAGCACAAGTGAAGGTAGAATCTTTGCTTTGTATTTAGAAAGTTTGCACTGAAGGCTCACAGATAATTGAGTGTATTTATCCCAATTTCAAGACTTTCCACCATTTAAATTTTTTTGGTTGGTTGGTTGCTTTTTTGGTTGGCTTTTTTTTTTTTTTTTTTTTTTTTTTTTTTGTTTATTTTTTTGGTTGGTTTGGTTTTTTTGGTTGTTTTTGTTGTTTTTTTATATTACAGTGAAATCTGAGCACCTTTTAATTTTCAGTATTTGTGTTCTCTATCTCTGGTAGATAAAGGATTAATGTTATCCTCATTTCACAGATGGGACATGGAAGGACTAAAGGGTCAGGTTCACAGAGATATGTAAATATTTATATTTCCGTTGATTTTAGTAGCAAGTCTCCTACCTACATAAGATGCTTAAATATGTTTTTGGTCACGGACCTTGGTGATTAGCTGACATTTTACAGGAAATCAGTAGTGACACAAGGATCTGAACCYTTTAGTGTTCTTTGAGTTCATCTTTTTTTGCTGTGTGCTTGCTGAGATTATGTGAAGTCTAAGCCTTCCATTCTCACCAAGCTGGTTTTAGCATAATGGGACAGAGGTAGAGAAAGCTGCTTTGATAGCTGTTTGCCTTGGGCATTATRAAACAGAATTGACTTTAAAAAGGCATTTACAAGTGACCTAGTGCTTTCTGGGAGATGGGCACTTCTGTTGGATCAAAAGCTAGAGGAGATACAGCTTCAGGACAGAACTAAAATCTCTCTGTACTGCTGAAAGAATCAGTATCAGAAGAACTGCAGGGAGGGGGAGGGGGTGAGGGGAAAGCAGAGTARGTAAAAGTGATAATTTCTGAATATTTATAACCTCTTTTGTGCTGTCCCACAATTGAAAACAAAGGAGGTGGAGCTTGTGTTCRTAATTAAACTCCAATTCTCCAGGTCAGAGGGTAAGGTGACCTGCCTGCACTATCTGCTTTTCAGGCCAACATATGGTGTGATTGATATTGGCTCTAGAGGGGTCCTCATACAGCTGGAATGCTGGGGATGTGAATGTGATATCAGTTCTCTAGGGAGAGCTGTAAATTTAACATTGGGGGATAAAGTGAATATAGTATCAATAAAAAAGATATTGCTGCTATTTTTGTCACCTGTGCACTGACACTCACGGCATTGGCAATAACATGCAGGTCAAAACACCTTCCAAAATGTGATGAAGAACTTACTSTGATCTTCAGTTTCACCACTGGGGAGCACAGATCTGATTTGAAAATAAATCAGTAAGGTCTCTTTCTACCACTTTGATGTAAGAGCTGTTKATAAGGCAACAAAAGTTACTTGAATTAATTCTGGAGAGTAATGTAAATACYAAAGTGTAGGATAACGGGATAATTGTATTGATTGTTACAGTAAGGGTMTTTTCTTCTCCTGCATGAAAAAAAAATTGACTTTGATGTGTATAAAAAGGAAGAGTGAAGGAAAGACTGTTTAGAAAACAATGTAGAAAAACAGTGGGAAAAATTATAGAAAAAAGCTGCCTGCCATCAAATGTTAAGACCTCTGATTTCAAGAAGGTAGTACATGATGCAGGCTTACTGATTTAAATTGAAGTTGGATTGGTCCTAAGAACAGCTTTTTTGTTGCCCTTCTCATCTTGAGGTATAAGATTATAATTACTTATTTGGCATCTATATTTTTATAGGTCTTTAATTCCTGTGGTGAACACAGTTGTGAAAAGCAAAGCAGATTATTTTTGGTTTCAATTAGGCACATTGTTATTATTTTTTAATCAAAAATGATAAGTGAAATATTAATACATTCMAAAAAATAGAATTTTAATTCTTTTAACCAAATTCTGCACTATTTTCATAGTGTTAGGAGCTCCTCTGGCAGACTTTGTGTTGTTTGCTACAGAATAGGCTCAGTGTAGGCAGATTCTGGAGAACCTGCAACTTCAGAGACAACAGCCAGACCCTAAAGAGCATCAGGACACTCTGGAACAAYGTGGGTCAGCACATGGACAGTAATTTTGCTATGGCAGGAGCCCTACAGGGATGAGGAAAGGGTGGTGTGTCTTTGCATGCACAGTTCATTCTGTCAGGACTTGAACATACAGCTTTAGGCAAGAATTTTACATACCTCAAGTCTGCTACATACAAAGGCATTTTCCTCAGTTCAATCAGTTCTGTACTTTCCAAGTGATTGGTGATAGGAAATCAGTAGGTTATACCTGGGGTTTCTGGCTGATTTTTCCTTCCATCAAAAGTCCAGAAAACRGAGAACTTATCTGGGGATTTTAATGGTGGAAATTCAATACTGCAGCCTCATTACCATTCTGTTATGGATTCCTCTCATCCGATATCTTGATATTAYCACTTAGAGCAGTAAAATGGTTTCAATTTATTAAACTAAGTGTTTAGTTGGAGAAAATCAAAAGTGCATGCTAATGTCACTGTATTGACAACCCTTCATCCTCGCTGTGGAGCTGCCTGTATTTATGTTACCATTCCACGTGAGCTTCTGAAACGTTGGAGGCTGAAGCCATAGTGAAGACATTTCTGTCAGATCTCTGCTGCTTAATTAGGCAATGTTGCTTTCAACAGTCCTGCTCAATGGTTGTACCCCTGAAATACCAGGCTTTTCCAGGGACCTGTGCACATTGTGACTCGTGTAACACGGTCTCCAGCCTGAGTATTTGTGAAAATTCAGTGTCTAGATATTCAGAATTATTTTAAAAGTCTTTTCAGTTTGAAAACTGGCAGTATAGAGAGTTTTGATTTGCCTGKTTTTGAAACATGTTTGCACATGTTTTCTAGAAATAAAATATATATGTTGCTAACTAATTGGCTGAGGCTTGATTGACAGACCAAAATATTTTTAATTGCAAATCCTAAATCCAATTTAAATCTCATTTCATCTGTTCTAAAGAAGCTTGACTGATTAAAGACATTTAATTTCACTGCTATGCAATGGATATGATTTTAGTGCCACCTTTTTTTAACTGRCTTTTCAATGCCAGCAGTGCAAGTGGTGACCGTAGACCTGGAGAAAGACAGGATYATACAACCTGAGTAAAAAACTGTGTATTACCCACAAATAGAAAAGATTAAAGAATTAAACAGATTGGTCCTTGTCTCCTTTAAAAATACACTTTGAAACTAACTCAAAAGAAGTTATCATGAAGCATGACTGTCAACATCTATCAGAAGAACAAATGAATGCAACTCTTTTATTCCTGGGTTAACAGGCTTAGATTTACTACAGGTGATCTGGATTTCCTTATTGTCATATAATTYGGGCAGTATGAAGGAAGTTATAGTTAAAACCTCTTTGGTGAGGTATGCTTTAGAGAAAGGGGTAATATGATTATTGTAGTAGCTGAGATACATGATAAAAACYAGCCAAGTTTCTGACATGTCAGCCTTTCCTCTAAAATAAATAGGGAAGGGGAACAGGCACAGGAGTTGGAGTGATGTGCCCCTAGGTGGGGACATACTGTCAAGGCATTGAAGGAACTGTGCATTCCTATTTCCCCTGCACTGATTGTTTTGTGGTGAGGTTTTAGCCACCAATGTTGACAGTCTGGCAGAAATCATGGGAATCTTTCTGGGGAAGAARGAATATTTCTGTTTAAGTGTTGGGGGAAAAAAAAAAACCCTAACAATTTTCTTTACATGGAGTTGTGTACATGGAATAAAAATGCAAGTTGCAAATGATCAGATAAATGCACTGGTTCATCTAAATCTSTGTACTTTGATTGTTCAGGGAGGTGAGAAAACTCCTATTCCTTGTTGTTTTATCYAAGCCTGTATCTCATTTCTGACCGTGTCAGGATAAGATATTTGAAGGGGACTTTGGAGGTTTTGTGGATTCTATAATTTGGGCATTTCTCCTTTCTGTGGCAACTGTCTCTGAAAAAGTGCTGCAGGGCAGGTGCCTCCTACTTTRCAAAGGAAGTCTCTTGTTACTGTTTGATAGAACCTTGAATACCTTTGTATTTACTCAAACAAATGCCCTTTGTTAGTCCCCTACCAGAATCATCGAGTCAGGTATCATTGAATTCCTCTCAATTATTTATTTACCTGATGTGATTTTGCTGTTTGKTTGTTTTTAAATGTAGCATTACAAGGAGAACCATTGCCTGCCCATTGCATTCATTCAGCTCAGTGGTTCATKAAGTTTTGAATTTTGCCAAAAAGCCAAGGTCTGAAATACCTTCAGTGTATACATTTGRTGGCTGGCTCAAGGAGAGCTCCCAAGCGAATACAGGGGGTTTCCTTGATGGGTTTGGCTGGRTGATACAGATATTTTGAAACCAGCTACAAGATGCAGGGGAGCATCTGAAAGACAACATTTTAGAAGAATGAGAAGGGTAAATAAAGGTGAGAAATACAGATTCTGGTGTAGGACCTGTGGTGAATTGCAGAATGGGACAACTGCAGGAGAAAGCAGCAGAGCATACTTGGAGGGAGTCGGTATCTCCATGGAGGTGGAATATCAACCCTAAGGAAGAGGGGCTCCAGCTTTTTTTCTGTCTCTTTAGCCATTCTCATTGTCTGATGTCAAATCTGTTCCTTGTTTGGTTTTGGATAAGCAGGCCAGCACTGCTCTGAGTTTTTAGTGGGGGCATTCAGATATTCCAGTATTTTAGGACWAGTAACAGCCTTCCTGTGCTCCTGTGCCCATAGTTGTGCATAGTGAAGCTTTTCATTTATTTCCYCCAAAAAGAAGATAATTAGATTTGTTCCCAGCAAAGTATTGCTATAGGTTATTTTGTCCAATGTGTACAAATTTCCATTTTTCAGCAGTTAACTTTGTTTTCTCAGATTCCCACATGTTATCAAGAAGATGATTTTTCACAATGTTGTGAGATTTTCTTTAATTTCAAGGTATATACCAACCTGTGAAGATGGCCATACCACCTGTCACAACTCCTTTATGGACCAATATTAAATAATCCAAAGACTCTAAAGGATCTTTTATGTAAGCAAGAGAACTGAAATGGGATCAAAACTTATATAATTGTAAATGCAGGATGAAAATGGAATTYTTCTTACTGCTGTTTTTAAGTTAAATATCAACATATTCCATAACACAAGTGTTTATTGGTAGCAAGTGAAAAATTTATTGATGGAAATGTTTAAAATAAATAGCAAAGAGGAAACACTTGCATGTGACTAAATGTGATTAGAATACATTTGGCCAATCATTTCTTTCAGTCCAAGGAAAAAGTGAGGCACAAAGCATGTGGCAGGCACAACTGAGGGGCGCATCCCTCCCTCACCAGAGCTGCCCAGTTCCCCATTTACTGCCTCTGCTAAAATCATCCTGCACCAGGAGACTCCTGGACATGGATGTTGGTAGGAGTTTCCCGACCTGTACCACTGCAGCAAGATCCAGGGCAGCTGCAGGAGAGGTGAATTTAACCCCTATTCATACGGCTCCTTTCTCACTAAATGAAGATATTCTTTGAGAAATAGAATGCATTTGACACTGTATTTACCATTCATGTCTACTGTGAACAGAATTATTTTATAGACAGACACATTGTTCTCTCACATATTAATTTTTTTAAATGCATTTCACTTCTGCTGACAAGCTATTAAAATTCAACATTTAAATGTCACACTATGGCATGTAATTTTCTGTCATGAAAACAACTATGGATTTATTTTCTGGTGAGATTCTCATTAGGTATTGAGCAATATGCCAAAACCAGAAGTGTCATCATTTCATAAAGGGGGGGAAAGGAGAAATCCCCAAATGGTATGGAATATTAAAAATCACCTGTCCTGATAGGAAGAGATTCAATGGCTCTGCTTGCTATTTTTWTCAATTTGGAAAAGGAAATATAATTATTCTGGTGGGTTAGAGTTTTGATATAATTCTGAATAGGTCAGACCAATCAAAATGCAGGAGTTAATTATTGAAGCTGAGTTCAGTCAACTCYTGAATGGAGACCACCAGTGATAAACTGAAGATGATGTACAAAGCAGTTGTCTTGCTGCTGTTCCATTTTATCTTTTTTCTTCTTTCTGTGTCTATTTAACATTAAATCCATAATCCAGCATGGCTCTAAAGAGGAATGTGCTGTTTCAGACACAAATTTCACTGCAGAACATAATGCCTTGATCCCCTCTGGATTTTAAAGATGATAGACACCTTTTGCAAGAAGCAGCACATAAATKTCAGTGACTGTCACAAACTTAATTTGGACAATTTTTTTTTACCAAATTCTTCCCACACCCATGTAAAATCCATTATATTTATTTAATCGTTGCCCTTATCAGCTGTTCAGGTTTGTTTTATGCTATCAGACAAGCACTGTATTCCAGCCCTCAGAGGGCAACATATTTATCTCAGCTGAAGAAAAAAGCATGCTATAATTTTCCAGTGCTTTCATACTAAAATTTGTTGGTAACAGTGATAAAAATTATTTTATGCTTAATACTGCTTGATTTAGTAATATTTTGGAGGTCCAGCTAACAGCTTATTTTTCATTCCCACATTATCCATAGAAATTGCTTTATTCCTTTCATTTTTGTAACACTAAAATATATCTAAAGTGAAACCAAATGGCATATTTGTTATTTCAAAATATATTCACTGAAAACTCTCTTACATTATGTACAATAACATATTCAATACCAAAGAATGTGATTGCTTTCTTAGATAAATGTTATATTATCCTCCAGGCTTCTGTAAACTTCCCCCRTAAGTGATTTTTCTTTTTTTTTCYTCTTMTGTTTTTCATTTTTACTGAARCTCTAACAGTATGCAGAGCTTCGATGTGACTGCACAACAGATTTTCATGTGAAAAGTACTGTGAAAGATTTTTAGTAACTTTTTTTTTTTACTGTCAGGTTACCTGTCTTTCAAACAGCCCTTTTAGAAATTCTGTTAAAATGTGTGTGTCTGGTGTCAAGAGCATCAGATCCAGGCAGGGATGGGCAAGTGCTCAAAATGACCTGTCATTGCCAATGGGAAGTGGGAAAGAGCATTGTGCTGCTCTGAAAGAAACCTATCTGTGCTAAAGTCTGTATAAGTTCCTGTATGGAAAAACTGGAGGGAAACCATGTCTATAAAATTTTTAAATKAATTGAAACTGTGAATTTTATTTGAATATAGAATAATTTTTAGAATTAAAATTAAATAAAATTAATACTATTGCCATGGTTATTACAGAATGGTCCCAACATGGATTTTGCTTTTAAAGTCCTTTAATATTCTGTTACAGAAACAAATCTCAAACAAAGAATAAAACCTGTCTTGTCTAAGGAGAGGTGCTGCATTATACAGTTTCTGGTTTTAGGTGGGGCCCAGGGATTTGGGACTGAGGGCASTGGCCTGGTTATTGCAGGCAAAGAGGCAATTGTGGAGCTCTACAAAGAAGTTATAATTGTTAGCGGAGTTAATGAACAAAGCTTCTTCCCAAGGCCTCATTGGTGGCTTTTGTAAAAAAATCCTGTTGCAGTTCTAGCAAAGGTTTTGTTCTTTGAGAAGAAACAAGTCCAAGTCTGGTATTGGCAGAACAGAGATATGTCAAGGGGAGAGATTGCCATACTCTGCTTTTAACTAGGAAAGGGAAATATGATAAAATGAGAGCTGCAAAACACCTGATCCCCTTCACCTGATCTCAGTTTAGGCTTAATTGGCACGCTCGCCTGCACAAGATTTGGAAGAACAAGGTGAGGAGCAGCAGGCAGCTGTATGAAATCTCACTGTGATTGCAGTAAGGCTGCAAGGCTGATGGGATGAGCTCAGAGCACTCTAAATGAAGTCTTTATTCTCCTCTTCCATCTCATACCTGATTTTTCTTCCTCTTACTGTTACAGAGAGGAGTACACCAATATTTTATTAACAGGTCATCAGGTTCATCTTTTAATGTGCTCAGCCACTTCAAGTGAGTGAATCTAGGTTGATATTTTAATGTTTAAATAATTAGTTAAAATGTCCAAGATGYTTTTGTCTTTGTTAGAGAAGTGGAGTATGCTTTTATGTCTTTGCATCCTGGTTATCCTGAACAATAGATAGGACTGGATGGGGTTCAGTAAAACTTTGTCAGCATAGTGCTGTTCCTGGGTTCATTAGCCCTGCTAAGTTCTGCAGTGCTTTGTTTTCTACACRTTGTAGCTTTGACAGTGCCAGCTTTAGTATCTCTTTGTGGTAGTGCATTTATTGAGTAGATATGCTATTTATGGTCAATTTTAAACTCTCTTGGTGTTATGAATGTTAAGTCTTTGCCTTAAATTTCTATCTGATTTTTCAGGTTATCAGCTTTCTGCTTATCATGTTTTTTTTTATTTCCTGGAGCTTTGCTTACTTCTAGTAATTTCATTGTATTGATCATTAGAAGTAGAGAGGGTTGAGTGTTATTGCTTAAATAGATTTCTAAATAAGGCTTACACCTATTGACTTCCTGTTCTAAACTACCTTACAATGGGAAAGCTTTCTCCAGTTTGCTGGTTTTCTTCTCTTTTCACAGAGGAAATATTTTGAGTTTATTGCTAATTTACCATGGGAATCTAACCTCTTATGGTAAAATTTAGTCTGTATACAATGAACCCAGGCCAGTGTCTTCAAATGCACCRTATGCTTATTTTGTCTGGTATTTCTCCAAGGAATTTTTTTTTTGTTTTGTGTGATAGTGAGTTTACACACAAGAGATTTATTTGCCTTTTATTTCCTAGCAGTTTTTAGGCTTTAAAATTTGTCATCCAGTTCCAGATGGACTGTCAAAGGTATAAAAACCTCCCTACCTAAATCTTTGCAGCTGGTTTTGGTAGAGAAGCTGGTGCATGGACAAACCCAGGACTGAATGATGAACAGTTGAATTCCCTGTTTTCAAATTTAGTGAATCAGTGCTTTGGTTGAAGTACACAGTCTTCTTCTCTATCTCTAGTAAGTAGATAATTCAARGTCTAGATGCCCTCTAAACCAACTTTTTTTGGCATTCCAGCTATAAATAATTGGGCTATCATTGGGTGCTTCCCCATGGATGCCCTTTAAATGGGAAATGAGGGGGAAATCAGTCTTCCTGTGCACAAGCAGGAATTTTGCCTAGTAGATTTAGGAGAAATTAAACTGAGAGGAAAAGATAAAGATGGGGGTTTTTTGTTTTTATTTTTTAAAGAGTGATGAAAAAGAAGTTTTGCCAGTGATAGATTTCTTCTGTCTATGTCTCCAAGGATTATAATGTTATTGCTATCTAATTGATCCAAGCCTTTGCCCTGCCCATGGTGGTTGGGAAGTGCTCACCAGGGAGAGGCTGTGGTTAAACTCACAGTCCTTTTACTTTTTTACAGCATTCTGCATCCCAAAACACAACCTTTTTGCTCCCATTTACATGGCATAGACTGATAGTTAGTGCTGTCTAAATGCTGCAAATGAGCTCCTTGCTACACTAGCATTCTCTAGGAGTCATAAATTATATTCCCAGGCCTAAAGCTGTTTACTGCATCCATCATCAATACCRCTAAATGGTAGTTCATCTAATCTGCCTTAAGGGACACAAGTGAATTTTGTGGAAGTAGTCTCAGATAAATGATTGTACAACATACATTATTTCTCCACMGTTATTTATAAATACATAAGAAAAAAAATGTATTGTGGGAAAAATGATTGGCCTCACAAAAAGAGTAACAAATGAACATTGTCATGGATGCAGTGACACACTTCACTTGTAGGACAAGTAGCATGATGTTTATTGATATAAACCAGTGATTTAACAAAGTTTGATAGTAAATGCTACAGTGGCTTAACAACATTCAATGGCAAAGCACACTTGATTATTTACTGCAAAGAGAGGACAGGGTCAGAGACAACTCCCAGGAAGATCCTACCCCTGAGTAAGGAGGCTTATAAAGAACTCCCTTCTAAACTGCTTTCTGAGGAGGGTTGGTGTGGCTGGTCCAAGACTTAGTCACAGGCTTGGTTAATTGTTTATTCTAAAGGATTATATGTGCACATTAACCCTTTATATCACTTAGCTAAGACTCCAAAGTCTCAGCACTCTTATTTCCACGTCACTTACGGAGTACCTGGTGTGATGAGCATTCTGTTTCAATGTGTAGCCTTGAGAGGGGTCCCTACTCAAGGACAAATCCTGGCATGGAGGCCACTGCTGTGCAGGGCTCAGTGGGCCCTGGGCTGTCCCTGTGTGTGGTTTAAGATGATTGATTTACAGTCATATTCTCATTCTGGATGTATTTCAGCTGGCATGTGCTCAACTAGCCCTCAGCTGTCAAAATGTTTGGCCTTCAGCTATTTTGGTTTTTTCTGTCTTCCCAGAATCCAGCCCAAGCCAGATGCAGCCAGCATGGTAGCCACTGATGTCTGTTGCTTAAGCAGGAAAGGAAGGGGAGGGGAAGGACCACACCACCRCAACATTATATCACCTGTAAAACATCCCATTCATTCCATCAGGCACTGCCAGCATGGATGTCGTGTTCATATGCTTGTGTAGTAATGTTTTTGACTGCATGAACACATTTAAATTTTTACTATTTTACACTCTTAATTTCCTCACCTGAAAAGTTAGGGGTGATTAAGATGACTGGGGCTGAGCAAGAGCTTGTTTCTGCAAGGCACAGGRTAACTCCAGTCTGAGCAGAGAACAWCAACTCCCAGCAGAAACTGCTTGTCATATTGCAGGAGGGAGCTGCTGTGCCTGAAACTGAATTATAGAAATCTGTGTCAGAGAAGAAAGCTCTCTTCTCTCATGGGCATGGCAATAAAGTAAATATATCTAAACAAGTTCTTTGAAACATTCCACAGACTTTTCTGCAAGATGATGCATTGTTAGATGAAAGAACAGCTCAATGCCAGTTTTGTTTGGGTTTTTTTGTTTCAAAGAATTACTAGCAAGATCAAATCTAAAACCAAATTTCTTTCAGTACAGGAAAGCATGATGGATCATTTTTTGGCTTATTTTCTATTTTCAGACCTCGTTCTTTCATTTTTAGTGCCATTCCAGTCAGCCAAGTGTGCATATAAAAGTAATGGTGGGATTTGGCTTTCTCTTGAAATGTCAATTAGGGTACTGAAATTCTTTTCAGGAAAGAAAAAGGAGTAATCTTAGAACTGCAAACCAAGAAAACATTGTTCCAAAAGGAATTGACATTCTGTGAAATGGGGATGAGGTAAAAGCTGAGAATAGGAATTATTTTCTAAGAAAAATGTGTATGTGGTTTATTTTTATAAACTTTAATGTGWGAGTCTGATAGAGATTTATCTTCACATTGGTCATTGTTTAAAATTGTCTTTGAAAGTACTTTCCCTCAAACTTATTGTGCAACTGTCATATTTAAGTAACCTTTGAGATGCACTGGAAAGGAAGTTATAATTCCATTATGTTGTCTGTTTTCTTAAATTTTGAGTAATGTGGAAAAATGTGCCACTTGTCTATCCTAACTTTGAATAAATGAAATCAGCAATGTCATTGTAGCAGTATTGAGCCTGAGCAAATTGCAGGACAATGGATTTAGGGTAGAACTAATCAAATATTGGAAATTTTCATCTCTGAGAAATCCTCACATCTCAAAGACATTGTCTTGGGGGATATGGATTGATGCTTGGGGGGAAACTTTGATAATTGTGACATAGATTGCATAGAAGTCATTATTTTAGARCTCTCAGAGGCTTGAGAAGCACCATCCTCTTGGAGGTCCTCAGAGTTTCAGCTCCTGGCAATTGAAGAATTGCCAGGATATCCTGTCTTTCAGCTGACAGGCTGGAGCTCCCAGGACTCCTTACACAGCTTTTCTTCCTGGGTGAAAGGGTAGCTGAGCAGGTTGCTGTCAGGTATTTTCCAGAATGTTTTCTAAACAGAATCTCTGTGTCTGTAAACTTCTAGGCTAATACAACATTCAAATCATGCTTCCTTTTGAGTAGTCACTGTTACCTGTTCAAAACCAACAGCAGTACAATAAAGCTCTGTGCTTTACTTTTCCAACATTTTTTCTCAGTACATGGAATTGTCTCATTAGGCAYCTTGCAGACCTAAGGCTGAAATATCCTTCAGCAGAGCTGAGGAATCACCCCAGGTATGTATACCTCTCTGATAGAAGATCATTGCTTCAAATGAGATGGAAAGAAGAGATTGTTGATTGTTGGAGTGGAGAGAGAAAGCATTTGGGTGAGGGAGCATTAAACTCTAAATTGCATTAATATTGGTTAAACTATTTTGTCTGGCAATTGACCAAAACTGATAACATCCTGTATGGCTTGGGGATGTCATTAGAAAGAATGCTCTAGTAATGGCCAGTGATCATCTGGTGATCGCCCTTGTGATTTTCAGGTAAATTTGATGCAGTGCAGTTAAATTTTCAGTGACCTGAGTGTGGGCCATGTCCCAGGGGCTATTTGCATAATCTGAGTTACTCTTACATGGCAGTATCTGACAGCACTAATGTTGGTGCTGTGAACCACTGGGGTTCCTCTCAGCTGTCTTTTAGCAGGAGGAATGTCTTCCTGTGACAATTTTCAGATTTCTCCCTGCAATTTAGCACTTTAGCCTCATTTCTGGCAGTGTTCAAGGATGGGGCTTTGGGCAACCTGGTTTAGAGGAAGGTGTCCCTGCTTACAGCAGGGGATTGGAACTAGATGGTGTTTAAGGCCCTTTCCAGACCAAACCATTCTATGATCTTATGGTGATTTTTTCACCAGTAAAAAGATTTCACAATCCCCATTGAAGCAACAGTGATTCCAGAGTGCGGTTTCAGAATCTAAGATACTTAAAAAGAATTGAAAAATCAGCTCTTGTTTTATAGTGATTCTTACCAGTCTGATCAACTTTCCTACTGAGATGGAGAAGATAATCATAACCTTGCAAAAAAAAAAAATGTGTTTACTAGATGATGAAGGAAGCAGGAGCCCCTTTTCTGTCAGTGGTTTACCTGCTGATGTAAATAGTGTTAATTTTGGCATGAAGATAGGACCCCCTTGTGTCAAATGTGGTACAGATACAGAATGAGAGATTTCTCCCCCATTGACTGAATCTAAGAAGACTTTGTAACAACTCATGGGAGGCATCATAATAGTTATGTTCCAAAACCCAGMTACTCAGTGGTGCTGTCAGACACACTGAGCAGGTCACCAGCACTTGTTCAGTGAACAGCAGYGTCCCTCCTGTTAGTCTCTCTTTGGAATCTCAGTCAGACATTTCATAAAAAAGCCCCAACATTGATGACAATCATGGTTTTGTACTTTTGCAGGGTTATGTTCCTAGCTAATGATAGGATGTTCTTTTGATTCCCCAAAGGATAATTGTCATGGAGTTCAAGTTGTCAAAACATGTTATTAGGATTGTTGGAAGAAGACTATAAAACTTTAAATAATTCTTAGGTGGTGCTGGCAATGATAGATACATAAAGACACCTGTTTTAGTGTAGAAGGGAGAGGTGATGAAGGTTAAAAGGGAGAGGACACTTGAGTAAAGGTGTTTGCTATATTCTCCTTTCTAAGGATTCTGGGAATCATCTTAGCACAGAGCGACCTCTGATCTTGGAGCTCCTCTCAGCTGTTGCTGTGTGCTAATGGTGCCTTCAGTGCACTGGAGAGCCAGGCTGGACTGCTGAGACAGASTTGGAGGGGATGACTGGGTTTGGGTCAACATTAATGAAAACATAGGAGGATAAAACTTCTTACCTTCAAATGGGACTTGGAGAGAAACACTGCTTTTAAATTGTTCAGTAGAAAAAATTAGGGTTATGGTGGGTTGAATCACTGTGAGTTTATAATTTATGTGAATAATGTGGATTGCTTTGTCCTCTGAGTGTGCAGCAGAGGTTGGATAGTTTTAAAATCCACCGTGGTATCAGTGGATTCTTCAAGTACTGCTGCATGCTTGAGTTTCAGTCAAATGTTGGTAATTGTTACAGCTTCTYTCTTGATTATCAGCAGTTTTCTTCTGTTGTCATTCAAAGTTTCATTTCTGAATGAAYTTCTTTGTAGCCCTTTTACCAATCAATACTTCAGGGTCTGAAAAAAGGGAAGAGCAACTGAACATAGTGCCAGCACCCAGATGGTTTTTTGTGTACAGAGGGCGTGAACMCCAGGTCTTGCTCCATGATCCATGTGATGGAATCTTCCTTAGTGCTCCTCAACTCTCTTCTTGCTACGAGCTGGAGAGTTGGAGGTGAGAAGTTGGTGACAAACATGCTGAGCTACCACATGCTGCCCAGCATCTMATTGAAGGAAAAGAAAGCCAAAAAGGCTTTGACCCCAAACTACAGGATACATTGTCAGGCCTAACACATTTTTCTGTTCTGCATCGTTGGGATCATTTCCTACTGAGATAGATACAGCCAGAGAAAAGAAAGAATGTTTTCAAGTAGTTTACACTGCTCTTATTGTTTCTCCTGTGCACTGGGGTGACTGCTTAGAGGAAATTGTTGATAAGTTGAGAAACTTTCACTGGTCTCTTGCTAGGACATGAAAGTCTCAGTTCCCCTGATCTCTGGTTCAGGGCAGTCAGAAGAATAATGCAATAATRCAGGACTATTGAAAGGTCATGGAGGGTGACAACTTCAGGAAAGTAAGTGAACAGGACTCTACAGTAGATTTCATAGTGATAAATCCTTACAGGATATGAAGTTTACTGTGTACATTCTCTACAATTACGTAAAGGCCATATGATTCACTCTGCAGGATAAATACTACTAATCAAGAGAAAATCTGAACTACTTAGCACAGAAATGTCATTGAGAATCAGGAATATGAAAAAGTAAACCAGGATCTGACACCATGGTTTGGAGCCAGATGGCTCCTCTGAACAGAATCATGCCATGAGCAGAGGATTGGGGTCTGAGAACAGCCCCCACTCCCTTGCACACCTGTKGGAAGGAACCTACAAGAGGGGATGAGGAGAAGAAAATAAAATTTCCTTTGACAGGAGAACTCGGGTGGGCATTTTGGGCTGAAGGCTTTGGAAAGAAAAAGGAACGGAAGGTTATTTCTTGGGAAATGCTCATATAACTGGAATTTAAATGAGAGCCTCATACAGAACTGATATCCCAAGCAACCAAATTAAAAGCAATCTGTGTGTTAAAGAAGTTGAGAATATAAACAGGGAGGAGGGAGAGATAAGATATTTCAAACATTTTAACAATTACCCTGAAAGTAGATTAGAGTGGAATCCAAAGAGAAATCTTTTATCCTCTGTGGAACGGTATGAGTAATTCTTGTTTTCATTATAAGTTTTCATTTTTTTAATGATGTTACATTTGCATTTTTTCTCCCTAAAAGATAAGAGTTGATTAACAGTGCAGTGAGTTTTCCTTCTGTGTTTCCAAAGTTGGTTTGAGAAGTTTTGTGGACTTGTCTCCTCTCTTCAGCTCCATTTGGCTGGTTCACAGACCAGATGCCAYGGTCAGATTGAACAACAGGGAGAGGGAGATAAAGTGCTGAAGGTAATTCTGTGTCCTTATGTTTGTGCCAGCTGATTATATACATCTTCCTTTCACTGTGGTGTAGCTTAGAAAAGCCTCTGAGCTGTCCCTGTTTGTGTTCAAGAGATAGCATCTCCTGAAGAGTCTTAACACAGAAGAGAAATGGTCAAAGTCTCTTGGGTAGTTTTGCATCAGATTAAATGAACTGTCCAGTCTGTGTTTTTATTATGTTTTTAACCCAACATTAATTCACTAGGGTAGGAAATAAGAAGGAACCAAGCAGTTTTAATCTCCTCCTTGCTTTCTTTCCACCTTTTTGACCCAATAGAARCTATTTGGAGCTTGAGAAAAGGCTAGATAACCTTGCTTGCAGCATTAGAAAATATATCAGCAAGTTGGTGTTAACATTATGTACTTTGCTGTCCCTTTAGAATTTAGGTTCAAGTGGAAAAAAAAAAGTTGGAAAAAGACATATGGCTTATGGGGACAGGTTTACTCTCTAGTGAAAAGCAAAGTTATTAAATGAGCAGTGCCTGCCAATGGCAGAAAAGTTGGCAGGGATGCCTTGGCACTGTAGTTTTTATTTATTATTTAAAAGGCCTCATGCAGGGCTTCTGAATATGGCCTTAAAATTCAAGGCAGTGTRTGAACATAGAGGGTCAATGCACAAATTATGAGCTGTGTTACAAGCAGGAAGAGATTACAAAATGCAGCAGGAATGATATTACGAAAAATCCTCTCTGGAAAAATCAGTAGATATAGTAATGACAAGATCTTACCTTAATAGATTAGAAAAAGATTTCCTGAAGATTAAAACTAGGTAAAAGGAAAGAATTCCTTGTCTGAAGTCAAAGCAGAGAAGATTCTGTAATATTCCCTGGTAGTTACTATACAAATTTTATCTATTAGCAGAAAAAATAACCAAACAGGCAATGGAAATCTTTTTTATTTTGTTAGGAGCAGTTGTTAAAAATCCATAATTATGAATTTTGGCACAGTTTTAAGAATTGTAGATTGGTAAAGAAATTAATCACATTTTCAAAATAGAACCTAGCCGTTAGTGCAAAGGAATCCCAACATACACAACAGCAGGTACTTGAGTTAAGAATCTGGCTTATTTTAATAAGAGTGGGATGTAGGTATTCATCCCAGGCAGCTGTTATTTCCTAAGATTGAAAAAATTTTCACACTGATGCAGTCATGTAATAATTGAATTTTTGCATCTCTGGATAAGCCAATGGAACAAAASCAAACATTCTTTAAAAATAATTTGGTTATTTAATAGGGATATACCCTCTACAAAATGCATTGTATAACATGTTTGATTTTCTTAATATAATGAATCACTGAAACTACCATGGAAACTTCCTGGAAAGCATTTTCCAGGCAGGCAATAGGCACAAGTAAAACCATGTGGGGGTAACTTTGCATGAGAAGGTTGTAACTGGTGATGCACACAGAGTCTCTCAGGGGTTTGGGTSTGCAGGACTGCACTGCACATTGAGTGCTGCTGATCCAAAGCCAGCCCTGGAGGCTCCTGCAGCTGGAGTCACCCTGTGACAGCAGGGCCCAGGAGCAGAGGTGATTAAGGACAGCAATCTGAATATGACCCTCATGCTCTGAAACTGTTGTACTTTGTCTTTTTCTTCRATTTGTTGCCAATACTCAGGCCTATATTTTCCCCCTTCTATTCATTTGACCTTTTTTTTACCTAAAAGGAGCTATTTCCTGGTGGTTTTGCACTTTGTGAGATATTTATTTTATCATATTTTCATGCTCAAAGTTTTCTAGGAAAGAAAAGAGATTTTTAGCCCTGAGCATCTGTGTAAAAATAASATGATCATATGGTTTCTAATTTGCTTTTAAGACACTGGAAAGGATTGGCTTTGTACAGGGGAAGCTTCAGCTCTTTTGCAAATCCAGAGCCTTCACTTTCAGTGGAACGAAATATATCAACATTGGAAGAAGCCAAGTCCTATTTAAAGCTGAAAGCCTCCTAGATGGGACAAAACCCCTGCATTTTTAAAGGGAGAAAGAGGAGGGAGAAAACCATTCATGAGAAGTATAAAATGTAATTTTGTTTTAAAGCTCACTAAAAGCTATATAGGTCATGAAGACAATCAGTCTTTTATTCTTTGAAATAATTCACATTACAGCCCTATGTATTACCACCCTTATCACAGAAAAGCCTTTAGATGTGTGTTGGCAGATAATTACAAATTGATTTCTGGACCCTCATTTTGACAATGGTTTTGAAAACCTTTTCTTTTTTTCTTTTCTTTTTCTTTTTCTTTTTTTTCTTTCTTTTTAAAAGCCTTTTATGATTTCTCCTGCCTCATAGTGGAGAAGTACTGTCATGATGAGCTGGCCAAGTGTATGAACCATTTWTAAAAAAGAGCCACAGAGTACAAGACCCAAAATATTCTGGAAATGAACTGTGAAGTGCTGCAGGTAACTGCAGTGTACTTAATTTATGTCTATCTTCATCTTTCATCCCACTTGAACTTGAAATAATTTAAAAAATAGATGGTAATTTAACAAATGATTAACCTAAAATTTTACAACCTGCAGGTTGCTCCTTTCACCGCATACCAAATCCAGTGCCCTTGTTTTTTCAGCACTTATGACTGTCAAGAAGTCTTCAGAAATGAAAGTGCTTAACTCTGTACTGCTCTATTTACCTTTAAGGGYCAGTCTGTCTCTGAAGATGCCATGCAGTGATTTACCAATGTCATAGGCTGAAAGTTTAGTTTACAGTCTGAGACCTGTCCTAGAGGTAGCGGCCAAGTTTAGCATGATAATCCCTGCCTTGAGGAGGGTACAGTTAAAAACTCAGCCTGTTACAGCTGAGAAACACATTTAGGTAAAGTTGATGAGTGGGAAGGGAGAAGATGAGTAACAAGAATAACTGGATATCTTGGTCTAGATGTGCTGTGTGCACAATCTGCAGTCGTCGGTGACAGCGAGCGCAGTAATCACTACTCACCACCTGCTTAGCTGTGCTATTTTTAAAGTATCACTGAATGACAGCAGTAGTGGGGCTTTTTTAATTGTTTATTATTCCAGAGATTTAAATAGAGTTATCTCAGCATTTGGGATACATCTAAAGGATTTACAGCACTAAGAATATCCTAGGCATGCAGGTACGTGGAGTAGCCTGTACGACATGCAGTAAACACTGACATAGAGTAACTAGAGGCTAAATTGAAATTTTTTAGTTTTGCAGACTTTATTGATTTGGTTTTGAGTTGTTTTCCTTTCTAACTCAGCCTTATGTATTATTAAAATGTTTGCAGAACATCAAGCATGATACCATTTTTCTTTGGTTTATTTTTCTTTCAGGGGGGAAAAAAGTGTCTTTCAGATATGTGGGAATGGTGGCCATTAACTTTAGCTAATAACCCACTTGCATGCCTTTGAAGTATAATTTTTTTTTATACAACTCCCAGAAGGATGTGATTTGTAAACAGTATTAAGAAAAGCATATGAAGTGCCACTGTCTTCAGTAATCTGTAACTCTCAAGGGAGGATGCATTTTGATCACACTTCTTGTTGAGCTTGAACCTAAACACTACAAAATTTAATTTTCTTTTTCTGTTGTTTACTTTTTCCTATGTATTTATAAGTCATTTATTCTATTAACAATTTCACCTTCCTTTTAACTTTCAACATTTTTGTTTTTATTTGAGTGAGGAAAACTCTTCACTTTAAAACAAAATAGAAAACTAAAATTCTTTAAAATGACMACTGGAATACGTTAAGGTATATGAAATAAAAATAATAGCCTTTATATTATTCAATTTTTTTGTATAATTACAATAACTCTTGAAAGCAGGTTCTGAGCAGGTTGAGAGGTGCTTTTTATTTCTCAGGAGCAGATCTTTAGCTGAAATTAATTACTGGAGTTCCTTTTATTTCAAAGGGCATTGAACAATTTGCACAGCTTGGAATCTGTCTCCTGGTTTTCTCTGTTTTTCAAGAATATCTCTCACTTCTGTCTGTGCTGTATATATTTGTRTTTGTATGAATAAGCTGTCCTTATTATTTCTAGACAAGAAACCTTAGGATTCTTTTGGATTATCACTAATTTGTCTCCATGAGGATGCTGCTGTCCTGTTACAACATAAACTGCTGCTGTAAACGTGCTTGCAAGAGGCAGGAATTTATGTCTGTATTTAAAATCAGGGAGAAAAATTGGATAATAATTTAGGAATGAGGGACAAGGAATAGGAATGTTTTCATTCCTTACCCTTCAAATGCGATCAGGAAAGAGATGTGACGTGGCGTTTTTGTGTAATTAAGGAATACAATTTGAAGTGAAAAGGATTCCTGTTTTCTGAATTCATCTCTGTGTGTTCTGCTGTGGACAGGTATCAGTAGGAGGGGTTGCATGAGCTGCCTAACCCTGCTCAAGCCTCCCCATCCCTGAGACAGAGGAGAGGGAGCAGCACAGCTCAGGCTGTGCACGCTCCTGTTCCTTTGGAGCAGTTCCTACGCTCTGGTAATGCAAATGCAAAGACTCATTTCTTCCCCTCTAAAGCCAATGCTCAGACAATATTGCAGAACAAACCTTTCCTTACACAAAGGTTATTTTCTCTCTGGAGCATTCTCTTTTTTACTGAAAGGCATTGTAGACTAGAAATTCTCWGAGAGTTCATGACACCCTGAGAGCCTTCTTTTCAGAGACAAGCTGTATAATAATAATGTGGTGACAGAAAAATCGAGGAGAGGTGGCTYTCTCTGATAGAGAATTTGCCTTTAATTCTACCCTGAAGAGATTGCAATGGAGCACCAACCTTTGTTCTTACTGTAGTGCTTCACTGCTACACCAACCATTTGTTAAATGGGAAGTAATTGAGGTTGAAAAAGGATTGAATGAATAAAGCTTTTGGCAGGGAAGGGGAGGAGGCAAGGTATGGGTTAAAGGTTATTCCTTGCAGAAATTTCATAAAATGAGAGGTAATGCAGCTTTTGAGCTAAAATTGTTTGTGCCTCTGGAGGGGGAAGAGAGGGAAGAGAGCAGGCTGGGGGGAGGGAGACATAACCTGCAGAAGCACAATGGGAATAAAAGCCAGCATCAAATATTCAGCTTTGTGGCATCTTACTGATTATACTACAAATTTTACCCAGAGATGTGCTGCCTTGGCCACCTCTCTAGGTTAGCAGAGAGCAAAGGAGGAGGAAGTGAGGAGTCAGGAGAGTAACATGAATACTCCTTAGAAGATTTTTCTCTCCAAGAAATATTTTAGTATTGCTKTAAATTGAATTTGTTACACTGAGAGGAATGAATGGGCTTCATGTTGCAGTGCTTTCCTGAATCCTGCAGTTCTAGTAATCTGAAAAATAGTAAATATTTTGACTTCTTTTCCTGTTATGAACTCATATCTGTTTTCAGATTTCTTCTGTCACAGTGACACAGCGTTTTTCTCTCTGTTTTTTTCCCCTCCTCAAAATAAAAAGCCTGTTATGAAATGTATTTCCATCTACTATGCCTACCATTCTGTATTGCAGTTATTTGAAATTCTTTGTTGATTCTTGTATTTGTGGTCCCAATGAGTATAAACATTTACATTCTTTTTTTTTTTTTTTGTACAGAATTATTTTGTGTTCTTATGCCCATTGAATTATGAAAAAGACAAGACTTTTTTTCTGGAAAAGATTTTTTTCTGCCTGATTTTAAGGACAGTTTTTGATTAAAAAGTTATATTTTCATACACACCCTTTACATTTTTACATAATTAGACCTTTCATTTCCTATGCCTTGAAAAGATAAGCTTTGCATATTTTTTAAAATATTTTTTAGATTTTTTTACTCTTTATTTGGATAGAATGATGCTTTCCACTCCCAAAATAATAATGAGACCTAAATAAGATTATTGTAGTGRAATTCCCTAGGGATAGATGCTGGCTCAATTCTTATCCACAATTTTGTCAATAAATTGGAGATATACATATTCTAGCTGCCAGTAAAGAAACTTCCAGATGATTAATAGACTGTTGGAATGGTGAATAGTAATTGAGAATTCTACCAGAGAATTTAGAATTATTGCACTGTTGCCAACTTGGGCCATTCAAAAAGAAAAAAAAAAGAAAAAAGGAGAATGGAGCTGGAATTGCAATGAGGATATCTGTTCTGTTGAGAAAAGTGTCAAACCAGGCCAGCAGCTCACTGGGGCAAAGAAGGCTGATGTGGGTCATGGATACACAGATTAAAACAGTGGTTTAGGGAGAGGAAAGTGATTTCTGTCTATATATTGTGATAGGCAGCTACTGGAATATACTTTTGGTTTTATGTCCAAATTTGTTTAAATTATGTTGACAAACTGAAGAAGGTAGAAAAAAATGGGCAAGAAAAATAGTTTTGAGAGAATGCTTCTAGTGAGGAATTTAGAGCTCCATCTGTTCTGCCCTTCTCAAGGAAAGAGAGGCAATTTGTTTACAGCTCAGAAGGGCCTTAATGTGTTGAAAATATTGGTTACCTCTATAATCTAGTAGAGAAAGACAAGATTTGGCTGAAGTAGGCTGCAAGCTGAATCCAGATAAATTCAAATGGGAAAGTAGAAACAAACAAACAAAAAACAAAAGTAGCCTTAATCACAGAATAATACTTCATGAAAAATGAAAGTCAAGATGCTTTTTTTTTTTAATGAGGCAGTATCATTATTGCCAAACAGGGGAAATAAACAGTGCAAAGGATTATTCTACATTGAGAGAATATAATCACCAGTAAATTTTGWGACTATATAGGCTCTGATTTTGAGTCTCACATTAATAAATCATAATACCAGACTAGCAGCCACCAGCATTGATAAATGATTGTTTTGTACAGGCAGTGTGGCAACAACTGGTGTGAACAGCTTACCCTCTACAACTGGAGCTTTGCTGGTCTCTTAAGCAGGATATGGCCTTTGAATAAGACCATTTGGGGGAGTTTGGGTAGGCTTTTATTGTCCTGGAACGGTGCCTGTGTCCTTACAACAGGGCCAGAGCTCCAGCACGTGCCCAACATTGCAGCTTCCTGCAGGCGAGCTGGCCAGTGATGGGCACTGCAGCACCCACAGGGTGCTGAGCTGGATTTCACTGGTGCAACTTCGGCTGCCACTTTAACAGACACATTTTCTTCCTGTGTGGTGTTCAGGAGTCCCTGCATCACCTCACAGTGCAGGGTCTGAATGTGCACCTTTGCACAAATCCAGTTCTGTGCCCACTTGAAAATGCTCTGTGCAGGGGCTCTGGCAGCCAGAGCCTCTCAGTGCTTCCTGCTGCTTCTGGAAGGCTGGACTCAGAGAAATGAGKGTTATCATTCACAGCTGAAATAACTTTTAAAATTGGGGCTAACAGAGAGATACAAAAAGTGTTAATCCTGTAAATAATGTGTTACAATTAGAAATCATCRTTAATTAAAGACATTCACTGACAGAATGAGGTATTTTCTCTGTGGCACATCCAGGCATTCTCTTTACTTACATTTTTATTACTTGCAATTACAATTTATTACTTTCCATAAAAATGATATTTTTCAGGCATACTAAGCTAAGTGAATGATTCAGTAATTTAAACTGAGTATTTGTTATCTTTGAGGACCATGAAATAAATCGCACATTGTTGAATTTAAAATGCCAGTCTCATGGATAAATCAGTCCCTGGGGGAGCCATGAGCAGCACTGTCACAAAGAGAGAAGGGGAGAGTTTGCAGGGTACAGATATTTACTTCTTTCATATTTATGGCCTGATAGTCAAAGAGGCTGAGCATTTGAAGATTCAGCTGAAGTGAATTGAGTTGAAGGTGCTTCCCAAAAATCTAATCTTCATATATATGTTCACAGTTGACTGGAGGGAAAGAAAAGTTAAAGCAGAGAAATATAGGCAGGAAAGAGACTTGGGCATGAGAGGAATCTGACTTGTATGAAGTTAAATATGGGCTGCTCTTTCATGTCTTGAGAGACCAGAGAGATTCCCTTTTTGTCTGAGTGGAAAACTTCATGCAGGTTTTTAAGAGAAATGGTCTGCTGTTTTGGACCAAAGTCAGTGCTAGGGACATGAGTGGGCAGCCCTCTTTGTGTGACTTTTCCTCCTTATGCCAGGGATCTAGATATTCCAGCACCTTGGGGGTGGCAGGCACTCTATAAATGTAGGACATTGTGTTATTAGCAGCACTGTCACTTCAACTACTCRTTTGCAAAGAGTGCCCTGCATTGCCAACCACTTTGCTGGTGGTTCTGGGAGGTGAGTTAAATGGAGTGCATGTAGCACATGGAGTAGTTTTGCTGCATTCAGTGGAAACTGGATCAGTTCCTGTGTAATTCCTGCAAATTAATTTTGCCGTCATCRCTTTTTTTCCTCAAACTCTTGTATTAACCCAGAACATTACAAGTCAGATAGTTTGTTGTTTTGATTCATGTAAAACCCAACAATCATATGCCATGGGGGCAAACATGAAGATGATTTAGCATAATTGTGCACAAGCTGTTAATTTCTGCTGATCTAAACACTTGTGCAAGCACAGGGATATTGTCAATCTCTGTGTGGTTTCTCAGTTCAGAATCCCACATTAAGGATTTTTACATTGATTTTCAAGGAAAAGGGGAAAGCTGAGGCTTTTGGCAAGAACTAGGAATGTATCAAAACTAATAACTGATGAATATGAAAACCAGCCTTGTGTCTCTACCTTTGTCTAGAAGAGGAGGAGAGAAGATTTTTATCATGTGGGGATACTGTCATCTCYTTTGTTGAAAAGAGAATAAATATCCAGGGTAAATTATTTTTTAAAAAATTACTTCAGCTTTATCTAAAAAATGTACATTATTCCCTTTTCAAATTAGGCATTTCTGTTATGCATGGCACCTCCTGCCATTCAATACCTTAATTGAAACTGCAATAATTGATGCCACCTTTACAGATTTATTTCCYGTAGAAATAGTTTACACAGAGTCACAGATTCAGAAGATAAGAAAAGCATTCTGGTCATGGGCTTCTCTCCTTGAGTCACTGTGATGATAGAAGTGATTTCCTGTTGAGCAGGGAGCCCAGGACCACAATTGCACGTGCACGAAGCTTCTGATTTACAGGTGTGCTTAGCACCCTGAACTCCAGTTTAAKTCACTGGGAGCTTTAGCACCAATAAATTAAAGTCAACTATGTGTTTGCACATATTTTATATACTGTGTGGCAGGTTCTGATTACTTTCATTGTCAGCTAAACTCAAGCCTACATTCCCCCCTCCCTTACCAAGTAGTTTTTGGTGTTTCTCGTGCTTGTATAAATTATTAGAAAAACCCCACAGCACCAATTCCCTTTCCCTCAGAGCTCCTGCTCTTCTTATTCTGTAGGTGTTTTAGCCTTTGCTTTAATGCAAACTGTATCATAGGGCACAGAACRTTGCTGGCAGTGGTTCAGCAGTGTTTATCAAGGATGCATCTGGCTTAGCCAAGTGGCACAGGTTTACTGTGTTGTGACCAAGCTCAGAAATTGCTTAGAGAGTAATGTYTGTTTGCCACAGTGCAGATCTTGGAGGCACAGAAAATTCTTGAGACATCAGTGTTCATGATAATTAGGTTAAACAGTGTGTGTGAGGCAATCAAGTGGTCATATGCATGAGTGAGCTGAGATACAGAAGATATTATATTATTAACCACTGCAATATCCCCGTCCGAATCAGAAAAATTCTGGGGCAGGTAACAAGCAGGAGCTGCACASCAGAGGTGTCATTACCCAGTATTGTATCATATTTCCTGTGTGTTATACACAGTAGTTGTAAATATTAAAAATAATATTATAAAAACTTCCTGAGACTGCAAATCAAGCATTCAGAAGGTAGAAAAATTCTGGCATTTCCTACACTGCCTTAATTCAGCATCTCTCTGCTTATGTGTTACAGTGTATTGTCTGATTACAGGATCACMTACAATTTTTTTCCACATAATCCCTGCATCATTTAGTGCAGGAGGAGACCTATTCTTTGGATCACCTGGGATCTGAAATAGCTCCATTTGCAAGCTKATAGTTTAAACTCCTAGCAACCCAGACATGCCTACATAACCAGCAAGCTTATCTAAGGTCTTCTGTCTCAGGGAATAAATTAACCCCTTCAATCCCAATAGCTGAGAAAGAAGAAGAAAAATCAAGTGGGACATGATTTTTATTTAAAAGCACTGCAGTCTTTTATTGTTTTTTTATAATTTGAAGTGTCATTAATCTCTTAAATATTTAATAGCAGAAGGGTGTGAGCAAGAAGGAGTAAKCTGTCATAAATATATTGCTGCCTATTTGTTTCTTCCTTTGAAAATGGCAATTTTTATTTTTTGTTATGAAAAGAAATAGTTACATATTGAATGTGGACTGTTGCATGGAATACAGGAGCACAACTGCCTTTCTAGCAATGTGTTAAATCAAAGTGGGTATATTCCTGAATTGAGATTTTTAATAGGAAATTTAAGTGGTTTTGAAACCCTGCTTACTGTGAACGCTGGAGGGAAGGAATGTGTTACTGTGTCTACTTCTGAGCTGTATTTTGAGAGTCTGCATGAGTCGTCAAAGGTGCCTGTGTGAGATGTGACCTTTTCAGATCGTATTTATTATGTCTTCCCAAATACACACTGTAGCTGTACAGTGCCTGTCAACATTACATTTAGTGAAACTGGTTCTCTGAAGTGAAGAGTTCTTTTTTGATACTTAAATACTCCCCATCTGAAGCTGGTCCTGAAAAAGGTAAAATCACCATGAAGAAAATTGTAAGGAGAGAAAGAAATATGTTTAAACCTCTTTTCCCTCTTTCTATTTCAAAATCCTTCCTCCTGTTATYTCCCTCTTCTCAATGTGATCTATTCTTTGTTTTACTTTGTTCTTCTGAGGGCTTTTCAAATAAATGAAGTGCAAATATCTGATCTCCAATAAAACACAGTGCATTTATATTACGTTGTATATAGACCATGTTGGGCACTCTTCTCCCTCCCAGAAGTGTCTCAGCTACAGCACCGGGCTGTTGCCACCTGTGTTGGTCATGGAAGAAGGTATTGAGACATATTCAACCTTTCCAACACTTTTTGTATCTCCTTCTGACATGCAAAGCTCTGATTATAGCCCCTAAGCTCACTGGGGCTGATGTCTACATCAGGGATCAGAGCCACGACAGGAAATAACAAAATATATATTAAACCTCTTGAAAACATGGAAAGTATTCTGTTGTCTAACTCAAGCCACCTGATCAATATGCCACTGTCTCTGCATCATGGGAGGAGACCCTTGTGACCTACGTTGGTTTGGTGAAACTCGTCTCAAAGCTGAAGTGGCATTCTCCACTCCCTCTGCAATTTAAAAAATAACCATTAAGTGTAAATACAGGATATGGCATTCTGGGCAGTGAGTAGTTAGTATTGAATTGGTTTTGATTCTGAACAGGAATATTTTGGAAAACAGCCTGTAACAAATATTCAGTAAGTGTGAAAACTTTGTTTATCTGAACACCTGAAAGGGTCACATCAGACAGTCCAATTTGTGTCATTGCACTTTCTCAAATCTTGCAGTTAGGTCAGGCTATCAAAATCTTCAACAACTGTGCAGTTGGTCATTACAGTAATGTGTCCTTCCTAAATCCCCACTGTAAGAAGAGTTGTCCTGKGTGGGCTGGATCTCATCTTGTCTTGAGCAACCTCATCTATCTTCCTGCTTTGCACTGCTGCAGACAGGCTGGAACAGCTCTGAGCATAACTGGACTCTGACCAAGGCCTTTGGGCAATCCTATAATGTTTCCAATAAATCAAAATAAACTGGCCAGCTGCTCTTTCATGTCCCCTCAGTGCGCTGTATGTCTTGTTTGAAATGGGAGAAAGTCTTTTATGGATGGAGTGTTTTGGCAGGAAAACAAAAAAAGCCTCCAGAGCCCTCAGGTAGCAAGCCTGGGTGATGGGAAAGCAGCTGGCAGGGATAAAGCTTGTGGATGGCTGGGGCARGAAGGAATGATAGAAGAGCACAAGGTCTTGTTCCTGTGATTGCAGAGCACATCTTCTTCAGTATGGGGCCAACAGGGGGACCAGGGCTAACCTAACTTATTTTAAGGAAGCCTTTTTTACTCCCCACAAACAGTSCTGGTGAATGGGGAGAGCAGTTTACTGGCTAAGATGTACCGCTGGCTTGACTTTGGTATTTTTATTTATTTTCTATTCTTCCATGTAAGAGTGATAATTGACCACCTGAAACATCCTTCACAGCTCTCATGGGTGTACTTCAAGTGGGATGTTGGTGTAGATAAGTAAACAGCAGCATCTGTGCCTTAAGTGCTCTGTGGGCCCCACTGTTGTTTGCTTTGCATGGGCTCCAGGCTCTTGTGGCTCTATATGATGGAAACTGGATTACTCTTATATTCTCATGTGTGAATCAGCAGATAGCCCTATTCTTTGTCTCTCATCCAGCAACTGAAAAAAAAACCCCATAAGGTTGAAGGTAAACATTCCCAAACTTATCTTTCTTTTTTTTTTTTTTTTTTGGTGTGTGTTCTGAATTTCTACAAAAAATTTCTGCAGGTCTAACAGCTATATAATGTATAAATCATTATAAACAAGGCATGAAAGGAACTTCACTGTTTATACTATAACTTGCCTGCCCTTTAGCAGTGATGAAAACTGAAAATACCAGTGCATCTTGAATTCAAAGGAGGAAAAAAAAATAGATGAGAGATCATAAARGGGTAACGCAGTTCAGCTAGACTCAGCGTTTGGAATATTAAGCAGATTTGACCCATGCTGAGAAGAGTCTGAAGAGCAAATTCTTCTCAGCACCATCTCTTATGTCAGGACCCTGATTAACAAAGACATTTAAATAATGTCACTGCACTTCATACAATTTGAGCCTATTTTCTCTTTTGTATAGCTTGTGAACGTAATCTTTTTTTTACTTGCCATATTTGACCTCTGTGTCCTAATAGTGGCAGGCAATGATACTTTGAATTATTATGCTGAATATAAATGTAAGCTTCAAAACTAACAAAGCTTTTGTTCCTTCCCTGATGAAAGCACAATTTTGCAGTTGCTTTAAATATTATAGCTCTAAGTCTGCTGTTGCTGCTTCTACTGAGGATTTCTCAGTGAATTCATTAGAGGTGTCTGTTTTCATAGCCTGGCTTGTACAAATAAGAAGAAGGGATTTGCAAGTTCAGGGTGTATCTTGCTGTGCTTAAGCTGCAGCAGTGTTACATGTGCTGAATCTGGTTTTATGTTTCTAGTAAGGAATAATGCAAGCTGAACTCAGAATTCCATCATTAGGGGCTTTAGGTCTCTAAGGCTAAAACAAAGGCCAAGTTTTGATATTTGTTAMTTCACCTGTGTGAATCAGTATTTCCTATAGGACACACTAAATTTTGAAGGAACAATTCTAGAAACATAAAGGTAAGRAAAAGGCACATGTGTTTTCCAGGCTTGTGAAAATAATTTCAAGGGTCAGTGGCTTTGAGTTGGAATTAACAACATGGTAGCAGAAAGTATGAAGAGGAAAAGGCAACTGCATTTCCTTTTTTTTTTGTGTGTGTGTAATGCAGAGAACTGATGTTCAAAGAATGCTGCTAATGAAATAATCTTTCTAGAAATAAGGGCTTTTTCTCTTCATTACACAGATTTCTTGGTTTCATTTTTCCAGCTCTCCTAATAACATCTGTTTCTAGATGAAGAAAGGATAGAGAGAAAGGAATGGACAAAACCTGTCTATTTCAAATTGTATCTAGAGATTTAGGACGCAACAAACTTCTGATGATAATTTCAGCTTTCAAGTGGTTTTCTAGATTTCTCTTTTGGAATAATAGAAATGAAACTGCTTTTCATTTGATGAAAATATCTGAAAATGGAAGTGATTTTAGGGAGAAAAATCTTCCCTTACTGAGAGTCTAACTCAGAGTTTGCCCCAAGCCTCTGTGCTGTGTTTCGAGGTAGCCTGAGCTGTAGGGAATGACTGCCAACTGCCCAGATGGAAACTCTAAATCAGGGAGCAGGCAAATGTGGGATTGCCTCTGTAAAAAACCATCATTTTTCAGTTGTTTTGCACATTAGGAACCCGTCACACTTCGTTGCTGTCATACAACTCTAAACATTTTTTAGGGACATACAGGAAGCACTGTGAAGAATATGAGATGATTAAACACATTCTTATGTAATAAGAAATTGTATCAGATTTAGATTTCATTGCAATCCATACCACGAACAGGTTGTGTTTCTTCCCTCTCATTTTATTCTATCCCTTTATTAATTGTACTTAGGAAACATTAAATATTTCCCCAAATTATTCCAGGTCAAGGTTGTCAGATACAGTTGTATGGAGTCAATGCCACAGACTGAGAAGGAGCTTAGGGAGAATAATTTCCTTCTTCCAACAGGTTCTCATTTCCCTGTCACATAGCCAAAGAGAGCTGATGAAAGGGCAGCTTTCCAGCATCTTGACACCTGGCTTTCAGTAATTTTCAAAGAGGGAGCTGGAATATTTCTTTTTATCAGTTGAGATATTTTCAGGGGTGTTGGATGAGATGAGAGTCTTTGCATTACACATTTGAAAACTTTGTGTAATGTGTGATACTTTTGCCAATATTTAGTGGCTGCCATGTAATCCATCTCTCCTGTGAAGATCCAAAATATCCTGCTGTTGTTGCACTAAGACAACTATTTAACAAAGCATACAGGAATTAGAGAAAAAGAAGTGGTGTGTGCTTAAGCAATTTTTATAAGCTTTACAAATCACTGTGTGCAGACATAAATGGAAGTTGAAATTGTAAAAGCAATGGGTTTATCTTTTATTTAGAGTAAAACAGTGCATTAAGGTAATAATCACATTTTCTGAAGTCTCATGTAGCCCAAGAAACCTTTTCATATCTACTACAAGATACCATCCCCAGGGATGTTACTGAATAGGGTAAAATTGCCGACAGGTTGTTTATCCTTTTTTTTTATTTTTGGTGGAGGGTGGGGTCTTGAGGGGGAATGTGCCTTGTTGAACTCAGAAATGAAAAGTAGCAAAGTATCTTGTAATCTTTTTGTCCTTCATTTTCCTGGGTGCATGCTTGAGAAGTCATTTTTGCTCATCACCATCTAGGCTGTGGGTTTTTTGTTTCCTATTGAACTACTCCCATTTCAAAGCCAGTTCTCCATTCTGAAGCAATTAGAAGCCTGACAGTCACCAAAAGATGGAGACTATTTTTTTAAAACTCKGATGGCTTCTACCAATAAACAGAAAGTCTTGATTTGAGCCAATCTTTTTTTCCATTTCACTTTGTATTTTATCAATTAATATTGCCCCAAGAGCTCATGTGTCATTGCAGTGTCACTTCTGTGACAAGCTCTGCCAATTATTTTCTGTTTAATTAACACATTCAGCACCATTTGGCAGTGAAACAAATGTAGGTTTTGCTAAAAAGAAAAGAGATGCTGGTTCTGGCTAGTGAGGGAGGTGCCCTGAAGATAGCTGTGGGTCAAGACAGGAGAATCACATATCCAGTTTCTCCCCAGAAGAAAATATTCTTATGAAAGGAGGGAGACTCTGTGTGGCTGGAGGGTATAAGGTGCAGTGGGGATTATAACTCGGAAGGAGAGCGACTTTTCTCTGCTGGATCTCCATGGATTCTCTTTATCTGGTCTCTTTCCTTGCCCTGTGCTGACAGCATTTCTCCTCAGGCAAATTCCCCTAACTCTGAGAAATCCACCGTGGGCAAAAAAGATGATATAGTTGCAGCTCTTCCCCAGAAACATGTCATTAGCCTAAGCCAGCTGACATGCTCTTGAAGAGCACTATTTGCTGTCTAATTCAGAGCCCTAACTAGAGTACCCCATACCCTGTTAAACTGTTGCTGGTAGAAAACCAGRTGGAAAACGAGGATGCTGCAGTGCTTTCCTTGGAAAAGCATTTGAGCTGTGCCATGTCAGGCATGACAGTGAATCTGGACTGTGCTGCTAACAGAGCAGCTCCACTCTTTGGAGATGGGCTTCCCACTGACACTGAGCAGACTGTTCCACAATTCTCTGGCAGCATGCAAGGAGTTAGAGGACATAGAACATTTTCTTACTGTGCTGCTCARTTTTTGCATTTTGTTTGCTCTTGGAAGTTGGAGATATAGTTTAAAAAATCAGAATTATCATTCATAAAATGAAGGATACATACTTAGGAAACACAAGTGTGCAGCACATAGCATTTGCCTGATGCTATGCCAGGATAATTTCTACATTTTTTGAGAATTAGATATTACAAGTCTATATTTTGCTTTTCAGTTTATACATACTTATTGCAAGAGGTGGCTAATGAGGTACTAAAGCCACATCCAAATGAGCTGGTTGCTTTTGGGTAGTGTATGGATGACCACTGCAAAATATTCCAATGCAGAATGGAAAGGAGGCAATGGGCTTTAAGTAGTGCATTTCACAGAGCTTACAGTGAAAACCTTAAAAAGCTACAGAAAAGCTTTCCTGTTTGTCTTGAACTTTTGTATTTAGAGTAACTTCCCATTCCTTTCCTCTTGTGCATTTCATGTGCATTTATGTTGCGTGTGTTTCTGGACAGGTTTTTAGAATTTGGACTCAGATCCAAACACATGAATTCTTCAAGGGCAAAGGCAGCATCACTTGTCATTGATTCTGCCAAGCATTTAAGAAGAAGTGACATTTACCAGCTTGTTTTGAAGATTTATAAATGCAATATAGATTTGGCAGGAATATCTGCTTCAATAAATGTTGTGCTGTAGCATGTAAGCATGGGCTTAACCACCAGTGGATTCACAAGCACTGCGTCATCCAAGTAAAAATAAATATTCAATAAACAATTTATTAAGAATGTGAGCTCACTTCTGCTTCATTCCACTTGGAAAGGCTTGAAATCTGTTGCCTACATAGTGTTATTAAGGAAACAATGAAATGAAGACAAATTAATTGTGGGATTGTAAAAACTATGTCAGGGAAACTTTCCCTGGCCAACAAAAATGATGCAAAGTATAGAAGGGACATATCCAGGTTATATAATTGAGGGTGATTTGTTTAATAGCTAGGGATAACTGAATCCTAAACACCTGACTTCTGTTTTATGAAAAATGCCTTGCATTCTTCAATGTCATTTGAAGAGCTTGCTCTAAAAGTAAACAGGATTTACAACCATTGTGATCATGAATTGGACTAACAGATCTGTTGATATGGCATTAATGTGAATGATAACGGCAATAATAAAAAAAAAATTACTTTCTGCTTCCTATTCCTGTTATGAATGTAAGGCCATAATGTGGGGAGAGTGGGAAAGAGTCTAGTTTAACTTTTTCAGTACAATATTTGCACAAGTTCCCATACAGGAGTATTTCCTTGCACCCATTCATCCAAYCACTTGTGGCAAAGGCCCACACCATCCAAGGCTGCACCAAAACTGGGGCAGGACCTGTTCTGGGCAACACTTCCAGCTAAACCTCTGTACTGATGGAGATAAAGTGGTTTTGGAGTGTGTTCATCCACACAGCATAACCTGCTCAGTCTCTGGGAGAGCCTTGGGAAATAAATGGCCCTGCTGCTGTGCCAGGTGCTGCTGGGAGAATCCCAGGTGACTTCTGGGTGTGCAGGAGAGGAGCTCCAGGAACAGGGACAGCTGGGGAGTGCATCATGTCTTGCAGTGGTGGTACCTGCACAGTTATGTGGTATGGCTGCACAATCTTATTTAGTCTCGTTGTAATGGGGATCACAGAAAAAAAACCCCACAAAAAACCAACAAACAAACAGAAAACAAACAAGCAAAAAAACCCCCAAACCAAAACATKACATCTACGAAGTATATTAACATCACAGTCAGCTGAACAGATTTTTTTTTTTTTTACTAAATACAGAATAGATGTGAAAGAGACTTGTCTTTTTTTCTGACATATCCATCTGAATAAGACTATCTTTGCTGTAATCTTGGAAATCTTGACCAATTCTAATGTACTTTCAAGCAAGCAGGTTGATCAAAAATTATCTGAGTAACATTGGATATATTTGGTTTCTAAAAATATCATAGATTTAAGGGCATAGCTTGGTACTGCATAGAGCAAAATGAATAAACCTGACTCACTGCTAAATATAATGTAAAGTACAAAAGCTCAGTCTTATCTGGCTGTCAAGACAGACATGCTCAGTTCATATGTTTGAACCTTTGGCATTTGGCTGAGAAGTAATTGAGAGAAGGAAATACTTTCTTTAATGTCATGTGATGCATGTAAATTAATATCTACGAATACAGTTTATCTTTATATATAGACAGAAAATAAATGTTGAGTAGGAATAGCAAATTAGCAATAAATCATCGAATTTGCAATGCCCTGTGTTTCTCTTTTATTTGTCATARTAAATTAAACAAGTAATTTCAGCAAATAGTCCTGAAGTGTAAAAATAAACTGATCATTTCTTTAGATAAAGTATTTTTTTCCTTTTTGAAACTGCTAACACTGTGTGAAATTCACTCATTGCTCTTTCCTTTCTAAGATTTGTGCCTTTTGGGGCCATGATAGCAAACATTTTGTAGGTAGATTGCTTTACTGAACTACAGATTTGGACAGCTGAACCACAAGCATTTTGGAGTTAGAAGAGGGCAGTTCTTTTTTATTTTATTCTGATGTTTAGAACAACCATAGAGGAGTGTATGGAGCTCTTGGACACTTCAGCTCTTGGTTGCATTTACAGTGAGGGTTGCTTATAATTTCTCTACTAAGAAACCTGGTCAGTGACACAGAGATCTTAATTTAAATAACRAAATACTTATAAAAATTGTGCAATATTCTGGCTTTTTAACTTTATGTCTTTTGTTGTGAATTAGCTTAAACTGCTCTCAGAGCAATCAGATGGATTGCAGCAGGTTTCATCTATCAAGACTGTTATAATATGGGGGGAGCAGTGCTGTTAATTAAAGCTACATTACATTTTCCACTATTATTTATATGTCTATTGGAGTAGTTTATAGATGAATAGAATAATCAATGTTCCTTTCTTATTGCATTTTGTGCCTCTCTTAAAAGGAATTAATATGCAGGTTTTGTTTTCTTAACATGGGAGGAAAATGCRTGTGACATTTAACCAGGATACCCTGAGGACGTGGAAAATAAGGCACATGACTGTTCCACCACATCAAAAGTATGGTAATAGGTAGCAGTCGATTATCTAGAAATAGATCATTATTTCTTAAAGCTGGGAGCCACTGATCAGAAGACTTATCCTCTGTAACAATACTAACAGTGAGACATAAGAGCTACATCACCAGTGTTTTTGTAATGCTCTAACATCATTGCTGCTTCACTTCAGTGTKGCTTTAAAGCAGGTTTGCTGCTTTTTACAGCATTCAGAGCTGCTGATGAACAAATTTCTAGAATAAATGGTGGTTTTGAAAATAYATTAAATTCCTTGATATTAGTTACAAGTCCTTAAATAGTAAAAATGCATTGAAGTTCAGAAAAATCCAAGTACCTGCCACTTACTTCGTGCCACATTGCAGTAGCTCCTGCTGAATTCTGGTTTTGCCACTGTTCCTTGTTTATGCCTGCCCAGTTCTACCATAGTCAAATGTCTCATGAAATGCAGTACCACTTTAGCCCCTGAAATTGTGTTTTGTTATATCTGTGATGCAGGTAGAGAAATGAGCCACAGAGCTGGTGTTGCTTTACAAGGGCAAGGGCAGATCCAAGAGAAGGCACAAGTGCTTCTGGTTCCCCCCCTGGGGCTCCCCACTCTGGGGCTCAGTCTGCAGGTCCAGCCTACACCTCAAACCATGGCTTGTGCCCAGAGAAAGTTCTCTGAGCTCATAGTGAGCACAGGGGGAATAGCAGGTCTGTGTAATTAATGCCACCTTAGTGGCATGAAATTAGCAGAGCTTTTAGTTTGGAATATTGGGATATTACCTGAGCACTGAACTCACAAAGAAAAAATTTCTCCCAGGACTGATAGGAATTTCATGTCCCTCTGTATGTTTTATTTCAGTGTTGTGTCACTGTTTCTCTTTTGGAGGCATTTTGTTAATGTCAGAGYTTCCAGTAAATTACATTTAAACCAAGCCACTCTTTAGAGTTATGAGCAAAAAACCTGATGAATCTTTTTGAATGGAGTCATGTGTTATGAATAGATGGTAACAAAAACTGTCCTCATAAAGACTTAGATTTTAGGGGTTTTAAGTTCATATCTGATGAGATTGTGCCAGTTCTTCTAGTGCAAATATTTTAATTCATTGATAGTCTTTTTGAAAAAAACTTTTTTAGTAGCATTGTGGTATACTGTGGTAAAACTGAGTCCCAGCTTTATCATGGCATATTTTAAGTGTTCAGAGAGATCAAACCCAGAAAGCAGTAAAGAAACAATAGTGTGTGCAGCTGACAAAGCATCAGTGGGAATCCATGAATCAGCACTATATGAATTGTCTAAAAATGTTGTTAAAGCTTACTGAGGTATTAACTGCATGAAAGAAGGGAGGGAAAATGAACACCATGTTGGAATTCATGTCAGTCAGAGATTCCCTCATAAAATCCTTTTCATTGTTGGCTAAAATAATCAAATTATAGAATTTTTACCCATAGACAGCAGCTTAATGTATGGGCAGACACTTTACCTTGGCTTACAAGTGGTACAGAAATTTTTAATTGGAATTGAGTTGTAAATCAGAGCTCTGAGATGCAAAGACTAAAAACGCTTTAATTAAAAACTTATCTGTCATTCAGTGTACAGTAATTGCACCCTCCGTTGCAGCTGGTTAGAGGATCAATACCCAAAAATTGTATGTGCACAAGAAAATAAAAAAGAAAATAATTCAAATACTCCTCTGGCTGAAAATGCCTTTCAGGGTTGCACAATTTCAGTGTGTGTATTTTCTCYASACAGGGTGAATTCAAAATGAAACCTGAGGAGCTCTAATCAGATTTTGGGGAGCAGCATGACCTGCAGATTGTTCATCTTTGCTGCAGGCAAACTGACTTGGCTAGCTCAGTTCCCTGGAAAACTCTGAGCTTTCAGCCACCAAGATCCTTACAAAGTTCCTAAGGAAACCCTCTCTTCTGCAAATGCTGGGCTTTTATTAATMATAATAGCAACAATAACAATTATTGTTATTGTTATTGCTGCAGAAAGAAACTCTGCAAATGYATGCAATATATGGCCTCTCCCAGGAGCAATTTACAGTCTCAGAGAAATGGCTTAAAAGTGGAAAAGGGAAGATATGGTTCTGCACAAACTGTGTAGAGTTTCTTCCACTCCTTTAGTATAAACAAATTATCTTTTACCTGCTTTAATTTGTGTTTGTCATAATGCAGCAGAGAGTGTGAGGAGCAGCAGACCTAAGGCCCTCCCTAGGGCAAAGGTTTCAGGAATGTTGAGTTTCCTGGTGGGATAGRCTGGCAGTGTCCTGGGGAAGCCTTTGCTCTGGGTCATTGTAACCCTCCCTCTGTGCTGCTGGTGCATTGTCTGTACTTTGGTCAGAGGGAATTCTGTTCAGAACCAAAGGYAGGGGTGCCCTGGCAGCTGCAGCTCTCCCTGTCCAGCCTGGGGTGGCACCCCTGGTATTGGCTCTGTGCGTGCAGCTGAGAGCTCTGCTCTGACAGCCCAAAATTGATTTTTCACAAACATCAAAGAGAGTCCAACAGTTACATAAAACGGGGCTGAGAACCACTGTGTGGAGCTGAAAGAACAGTTCTGCTCATAAGCATTTAAAAATACATGAAGAACTGTAGGTCTGAGATGAATTTGYCAGAGTAAGTGTAACCTGTATATCCACTTAATTTTCTGTACTGATTTAAGTGCCAGTACATTTTCAACCAATTTTACCTTGTTACAGGTGATGTTTTAATTCCCAGACTGAAGACACTTCAAAAGTCCTTTCCCAGGAACTATATTTTTTSTGACAATAAGGCTGTCATCCTACTTGATAGCATGAAATGAATTGCATAAAATAAAATGAGAAGGAAAACCTGCTGGTTTTAAATGCATTGATAACTACTATTTGGACAAAATCTCTATTCTTAGCATTGTACAGTGTAGCATTACAACCAATTTATGCATACTTAAAGAGATTCTGAGTTTGAGAAAAACTTTGAGTTTGAATGAAAGTGTAGAGTGCTGTWAGACATCTTGGAAGGAAATAATAAGATGGAAAGAGAAAGGAACAGAAAAATGAAAGTAATATTGACAGAAAAAAAGTATCATCACTTCTTACTCTAAAAGGAGATTGCAGAGGATTAACGCATTAAAGAGTTGTTTTGCAGTGTCAAACTAACATCAGACCTTTTTGTCTTWAATTTGGAATAGTTACAGACATCTTGGTGTGAGTGCCAGCTACTGCATTTGGGTTCAAAGCTCGGTGAAACAAGCAAAGTAATCTCATCTTTATTTTAGTGTCACTATTTTGAGTGCATGTGAATATTTCCCATGTTCATGAAAACTCCTTGGGCTGACAGCACAGAGGAAATGTCTGTGCATAGTCCAGGGATAGAAGGAAATGGGGTGCACCTTTTCTCACCATGTAATTAGAACTGATTGTTTTTTGTGTCACAGCCTAGGCAGGACATAAGAATATTCAAGTCAAAGATGGGATTGGCCATGAGTTAAATTAAAGTTGAACATTAATATAAAGTTGTAACAATGCAAGATAACCTCCCTTCCTAGAAAGCATATCTGTGTATGCTTTTGGGTTGAGGGTCAATATTTGTGGGAAGGTTTATATGACATGGTGAATATCATGGGATTCATCTCAAGGATTTGGGAATCATGTATCCATTCTGTTGTAATCTTTGGAAAGTAACCTGCTCTGTGTGGAAGTCTGGAGATATATTTTGCATTATCATATTAGTCTTTTATTGCTATSAGCTCCAGTGGCAGGAAAGTCTTACGTAACACTTAGAAACTTTCTCTTGTAGAAACCCAATTATTTGTAGCTCTCTGCAAGAGCTGAAAAAAAGGTAAGGAAACATTACATACTGAGTCCTGTGAGAGCATTTTATAATCTCCTTGGCAAATGAAGCACTCATTTGGCTTTTTCAAATAATAGAAAAATTTCAAAAACTGAAGAGAAAAGCCTTCCCTCTACCTTCTGGGAGAGTTGCTTAGAGTAAATTAAAATCAGGACTGTAAGCAGATCATGGTTGTAATTTAATTCTATGGAGATTATCACTTTTATGTATAATAAAACAATATATGAAAAATTGAAGCTGTAATCCTTAGGCAGCCCTTTCATCTGTTCATTCAAACAGAAGCTCTTTGCCTGTAAGTGAATTGCTGCTGAGTGCAGCAAATGAAATTCTTCCATATTAGAAAAGTCTCATTAGAAACTCCAAAAGAAGACAAAAAAGGTCACCAATGCAAACCTGGTACCTGGCAGTGGAAAAGAGAATGAAACAAAAAAATCTTTGGAGGACTTTCAGGAGAGATGACCACAGCTCCAGCTGAGAGTGACTGGACAAGAGTTCTGATAACTGCTTATAACCTCCAGTCATTTCTTCAAATAAATTCTGAACCAGATTTGCTTGTCATCTAGAAGGCAAACACAAAGTTAGACCAGAGCAAAACCATTCAATTAAAATAAGTTTTTCTGGAAGTATAATACAAAGTGCTTTGATAGACTTTCTTCCAGTTTTATAGAAAATGTCTTAGTAAAAATTTTCACTAAAAATGAATATTCCAATACAAAGAAATGGGGAAATTAAAAGGTTGTGGTGTAAGAGCTGGGTTTAACTTCTCTATTTCTATTTTTGCCATTAATTTTTCATTTCAAGTTGTAATAAAATATTGCTTTTGGGTGAAGTTTTATTTTAGGAGCAAACACCAGGATTTTATCTTTTGGCTGGGATCTTAGGTAGGAAATACAGCAATAGCAATTGAAATACTTAATTTTGTTGTACACAGCAACCTCAGCATTAAATCTGCAATTTTGACTTAGGCAGAGCAGAAATAGGTGAACATTATTGGGTATGTCCTTGAGCTCTGAAAAGGGAGGTGYGGAATGAGAACAGAGCAGCTCCTCTGGAGAATGTGGAAAGGCAGCCTGCAGGAAGGCTGCTGTCTATATGTTACCCTGACCTGTCTGTTGTGAAAATAGGGAAGAAAGCAAATCATTCCCAATTCTGCAGACGTTCTGACAGCTAAAGTAGGCACTAACAATTTGCAACACATGGCATGGGGGATGAAAGTCTCTGAGCTCTACAGCTGAGAGTTTCCTGGCTGAAATGAAGTAGCAGTTGAAGGTAGCTTAGAGGAAACAAAAATTTTTAATCTACCATATAGGGACAAAATGCCTAACATTACCAAAAACTGGAGAAAAATAATGTCACAACTCAGAAATAGTGCATATCCTGTCTTTAATATGGAATATTTCTGAGGGTTTTGGGCGTTTATAAAGTGGAATTTCCTGACAAAGAAGAATCAAGTTTCTGTATATAGGTTTTTGCAAATTTAGAATAATCTCCTGTCATTGTCAATGAATTTGGTATGTAAAAATAATTTTGTTGATAGTATATTGATGAAGAACTAATAATTTTAGATTTTGATTGGTACAAGAGATGGAGGAGTCAGACAAAGGTTCTGCTGGACTTTTCTGCAGAGCCCTATTCAGCATCAGCCATGCTGGTCAGGAAAAGAGTCAGGAGCAGCAGCAGGAAGATTGGAACACYCAAATCTCAGGGCATTGAGAAGTGTTGTTTCTTTAAAGGACTTATATTGAGTTCTTCTGATTTAACTCCTCCAAACTGTTAAAAAAACATTTTCTAAAAAATTAAACATTGGGCTGACACCAATGAAAATGGTGTGGGGAATGTAGGGAAAACTTGTACTAATGGCTGTTTTTCGTGATGTGAAAAATGCGTATTTTATGATTGGCTTTTCTCAAATATTAAAATGAATATTCTATGTGTTGTGTTAGAAAGTTATGCTGCATTAATTCCCTTAAGTAATGTGTTAAATATAGTTTTTGGTTATAACAAAATGTTGTAATAKAAACTTTGCTAYGTAGGATAATTTTTTTAAAGAAAGGACTCGCACTGAGATAGCAGTCACAGGACACCTAAATCTTTCAGAGAAATAGAATTTATTGCCCTATTATCAGRAGAAACAAACTTCTTCCCACCTYGCTCAGGATTGGAGMTGCCGTCAGGATTAAGAGGAAGAGYTGAKGATGACCAGACAGAATCCTGTATTTGAATGCGATTTATGCATCATGYATGAGGTGTATGAATATGCAACAGGTTATTGTTTTTAAGAGTTAATCCTCTTTTAACGTKTGTCCTTTTTYGGGCTTATGCTGCCCAAAAAAAGGTACCCAGACATCCGTAACTCTTTGTTTCTATTGTCTCATATTGTCCTAATTCAATTTGTCCAAATTATTATTATTCTCTAATTGTATTACTATTTTTATAACCATTTTATTACTATTAARCCTTTAAAATTTTAAAAACAGGTGATTGGCRTTTTTCACAGTGGGGTCTCACTACTATCAATGACCTTCAACTGAGAGTAGTTTTGTGTCCGCTGCTGTTGTCACGGTGTTTGCGTCATTCCGGTGTCCGCCAGACTCCTTCTCTTCCCTTGACATTGTCCCTCTGTGGGAATTTGGGCTGGGAGAGCAGGGCCTGGGCTCTGCAGCCACGGGGGGGATGGATAATCAGGGGCTGGGCGTCCCCCGCGCCGCTCCCCAGCAGTGACATGGAAGTAACGCGCGCACAAGGGCTCCGCTGTGATCCTGCTCAGCCGCTGGACACAAATCGCAATAATTGGGTGGCCAGGCCGGGGCTGTGACGGCACAGGGACAAAGGACAAAGGGAACAGGAAATTGCCATACGGCGTCATATGCTCCTTCTCGACCCTAATTCTGATTGCAGCTGTCAGCCTGGCATTATGGCTCTTGAATGYGCTGTTTTATTCGGCTCAGTGTGTGGGAGATGTTTTTTTGAAACTGAAACAATGCTGGAAAATGATTGGCATGAGGTTAACTTTAGGCAGGCTGCAGTTCCTGAGATTGTTGCATAAGAGACAGAAATATTGAATTACTGGCAAAGGGGATTTTTGAATTAGTTGAAAYTTGTGTTTTTCATCCTTGTCTTGTCCTAACACTGAAGTGAGTTAAAAGTGCTGGAGRTACAGCTGAGAGGGCATATTCCCTTAACTCTAGTTCTTTCTAGCTCTATAACAAGTAGTCTGTTTTTCTTTCATCTATTTACTCTTTTTTAGTGCCATAGTTACATTTTTTACAGCATTAAGGATGATAGTGCATCTATACTGGTTTGAAATGCATTAGGAAAAGATGTTAAAATAGTGCAGCAGTAAAAAAAAAATACATTGAAGATAACAACAGACATACCATTCTCTTGACTAGTGAGAACAGGCATCACAATGGTTTTGTATGCCCTTTTACTGAAAATACTGGGGTTTGTAGGCATAAAACTCCGTATTTCTCAGGATTCAGAGATTAATTTCTTATCTGTATGCAGGTACCATGGATGAATTCTTCTTGCTTTGATTTGAAAAAAGTTCTTCAGAATAATTAAATGTATTTTTCTTCAAAGTTTATGTTATTTATTGTGTATTCTTTAGCCTTTAATAGGGTTGGTATTGGCTTTGACAGTAAAASTGTAGTAATTTTGGACTCATGGTTCATGAATTAGTAGTTTTAAGGCTATGCTAATGATTTTACTATATATGTATTCTAGCTGAACTTTCTATATTGCACATTCTCCTAAAATTGGAAGTTATCTTAGTTTTTCCTCCTTCATGAGATTATAAAACAAACAGAAATGTGTAGTGCTAGACAACAGAGAAGTAAAGTTGAACATATATATATATACATACATATATAAATAAGTATGGAATATATCTCAACTTTGTTTTAGAAATCATTTTAATTACACTACATCAAAGTAATCATAGGTGCATGGTGACTCATTTATGTGTGTTCACATAAAAACATGTTCTGAGCAGCCTTAGATTTAGATTTTTGAAACTATTTGAATCCATCTTTTTACATGGCATCTTTGAAAAGGTGATATTTGCATTTGAAAAGGATGAATCAGAAATAAAACCAGATTAGAGAGAGACAGATATTCTTTCCCCTCCCGAGTGTCTGGAGTCATTTACTGTAGCCATTAACATCTAATATGGCTTGAGGTGAAGTGTTTCCTCAAAAAACTTCAGTAACATTTTTATTTAAAGAAAGGAGAAAGGAGGATCACAAGTGGAATGCTAGAAAGATTTATTTGTTTGTTAAAGCCTTCATGCATACTTGCATTGGTTCAGATTTTTTATTATTATTATTTTCACTAATGAAAAAAAAGTTTGGGATGCAGCCAACTTAACTCTTGCCCAAATGGGGCCTTTCTTTATTCCCCCTGCCAAATCTTGTCTAAATCCAAAACAGCATAGTTTTAATGCTTCTTAGCCCTCTCGAAGCATATACTGAACTTATTTAAATATCTCCTCTCTAGGGTGAAAATTTGATACGTATTGAGGTAATTTTTACTTCTGCAYGCTCAGAATTGTGTCCTTTGGCAGAGTGGTGAAATGTCCTTTTTAGGCTTCCTTTTAAATTCTAGAATTTAGTAAATAGATAAATAATTCTGCTTCAGTGCAGTGGAAAAATCTGAAGAGCCCAATGGATAAAGCACCCATCCCAGGTAGTGAGGTGGCCAAGTTCTGAGTTCTGCTGAGGCTGAGGATGCTTTATCTTCATCCTAAGCATCTGCCTACACCAAAAAACCTCATGTTGACTCCAGATGGTGGTGAAGTTTCTAATTTGTACACGGGATAGGGACTGAACCAGAAATCCTCCTTCCAAATTCTAGCAACTTCCTTTCCTGTTTCTACCAACCAGATCTGACTGCCTACATCCGGTGCTAGAGAGGATTTTTCTTTAGGTGGTTTCTTACAGGAAGAGATTATCACGATAACCACATCTGGAACTTCTATCAATATTCATGGAGAGATTTTGTGGTATTGGGCTGCACAGGGCATAACAGCAGAAATTCTCTTCAGTTGTGTGATATYTAGTTATTAGCTGTTTACAGAGAATTGCAGCGGCAAATTCTAGGCTCTAAAGTGTTATTGTAACAAAGTAAAAAAGTTGTAACATGTTACAAATCAGGTAACAATTATGTTTGGGATTRTTTCATCATTTCAAGTGTAATTACTGGGAGGTTGGAAGTGCATGTRCTTAACGAGTACTCACTGTAATTTGCACATAGTTGTGCTCACCCCTTGCTGAAAAGTTCTTTGTTGCAACATTTAAATATAACTTAATTTGACCTCTACGTGTTTTATACTAAAACTTGCAGTACTTGCTCCTCAGTGTTTGAAACCTTATTGTTTCATGGGGAAAACAGAGGGTGTAGTGGCTGTGAATGGGAAGGACATGAAGCAACCTTTCAACAGAYACCAGCTAGTGGGATAATTTCCATAGCTGTCCAAAATAACACCTTTTTATTTATTAAAACTGGTTTGCAACTAGCTAAGATTCTGCTAAGAAAAAAGCTTAAAAAATGTTCTTGCATGATTTACTGTCTTTCTTCCATTGCAAAGAAGTTTCATTAGCAAAATTTCATTAACAGAATTTCATACAGAAGAGAAAAAATTGTAGTTCACTCGTGGGTTCCCACTGAGGGAGGCTTATTTTTTTCTTTTTTTTTAATGTTGTTTGTATAGGACACATTTTTGCCAAACTTCCAAGTTGTTAAATAGTGATTATTTTTCACTCTGTTTTTGTTTGTTTGTTTCATTATTTATCAGGTTTTACCTGGCAAGATGATTACACCCAGCATGTTATTGGTCAGGAACTCTCAACCATTCGCAAAATCCACAGCAGACGCCCTGGTGTATTTGCATCTGAAGGATCTGACACAGGAAGGTAAGTCTTCTTCTTGGGTTTTGTAGTCTTTTTCTTAGGTTTTGGAAAGGTTTGCAAATGATAAGAAAGAGGCTGGCCCAGAAGCAGAATTTTAAAAATTTTTAAAAAGCCACTATCTACATGGTAAAGGCGTCAACTGATGTTCAGGGGACAGAATGAATTAAAACCCTGGATCTTGTTCTTCTGTTTATCATCAAGTTAAGGAAATATACTTTCAATTGTTAATTAAGATGTTAGTATTCAAGACAACAGGATTTCATTCAATTTATGCACTGTCTAGTGTCAGTTCAGCCATCCCTACCTATGWCTGGCTTAAAAAGGCAAACTTATAGCAGCTCAACTACAGGAGATATTTTATTCTGGACTAAGCATTGAATGACATTCTGAGTGACTAATTGTATTTTCAAAGTCAAATTCTCCCAAAACATACCTATAATTGATTTGAAGTCTGCAGATTCCTAGTGGTAGTTGCAAAATTTCTTCAGGAAGGAGATATTCCTGCARCTTCCCATGACAGAAAATAATGCTGGGACATGGCTTGAAAGGTATTGAGGGTTGACTTTGCAGTAATTGGTTGCAGGACACATCGGTAATTTTGTTGAGTGATATGGTTGAACCTGCAATTATATCATCTTCATATACAGTTACACAAATACCTGTAACTGTATACACATATACAGTTACACAATACACAAATACTCTTTTACCTGGTCTGTTTTGCCCTATAGGCTTTTAAGTGCAACCCAACCACACAAACACCAGAATGAAGTTTTAAGAACAATTGAAAATGGGAAATTTTGCTTTCTCTTATATGATTTTAAGAAATACATTCTCAAAAGAAGTGAAWTTGAAAGAAAGGGCTTTTTGTTAAGAAAACCTACATCATAATGGGATAAATTTGAGCTTCTAGCCTTGATGGGCAAAATATTGAATGTTGGAATTCAGATCTTCATACACTGCAGTGGTTTGCATATACTGCAGAACTATTTCTTTTCTAGATTGCTTTTTTTCTGGAAATAAAATGCTGTGTAATTGATACTTTCCATTGTCTTCAACTGCATTTGCCTCACTTTGTTTTGATTTAATTCAGAGACATTGACCCTGTATTTCACATATTTGCTGATTCAAAAGCATTTCTTAAAATCACAGCACCATTCAGAAGTGCAGTAAGGTAGAAACTTAATGTCTAAAGAAGATATTGATCTAAAGATTACCATARAGGTGATAACAACATGTGGTTGAATCCATAAACATGTTTTCACTGCTTAGATACACAAAATGTCAGTATTGAATGGATTACTCTCAGTAGATGGTATCAGAAGTGATCTTCAATATCTTCTGGGGATTTTTTTTTTAAGAGAGTACCTAAATTTTTTATTCATGAGAGTAAGACCAAATAGGCCAGATTTTCATGATATCAAGGCCATATTCTGCAGTGTTCCCGATTTGTAGTTATATAAAAATAAAAAATACAAGAAGACATAAAAAATTATTTAAGGTTTAGATTGAAACCAAATGCTCACTTTTAGGAATTCCTGGTTGTAACAAGTTTTTGATGTTTTACATTTTTAACTATAACTATGTGTTAGAAAAAACTGCAACATTTTGTATATTGATACTTCAAGAACATCAGAATTTCAAATGTGTTCACGTAAAGCAGTTCCTATTGTGGATAGATTTTCTGCAGTCACCAAGCTGTGCTTCTGAAAGCATTATCTTATGTGCCAACAGTTTAAAGCACTAATTGATTTTYCTGGTTGTCCATTTGCAATGTGTTTTGTAGGTCAGAGAACAGTAGGAAATCTGGTGTCTTGTAGATTCTGATCAAGTGTGTTATATGTTCAGTGTGCTCAGTGTGCTTGCTAAAATCTTATCAGATAATAATTAAATAATTTAAAAAGCAACTTAGAGTAGGTATCTAATTATCAAAGAAACATTATGTCAGGAAGACCTTTTATTAAGGATAACGTGTGTAATAAGACAATATGAAGTCATACTAATGAGTCATTAATCCCCACAGAGCTGGTGAGAGCAAGAAAATAGACTCAGACACTTGAAAGGTAAATTGACTTAGGCTAAATTAGTGCATATAAAATCTGATGAAACAGAAGACATGGATTTCATCTCAAAAAAAAAAAAAACTAAAACTGGGAGTTTGATTTCAAGATGAAAGTTCTTTCTTTGTTGGCTAACTGGAGTGTACGTGGTATTTCCTGGGTCCTTATTAAATTTCAAAAMACCCTCTCTTGAAAGAGGGCTCAAGATAAAGGAAAAAAGTCCACTCTGCACAGAGGGAATAAATGTCAGTTGTGTTCATTGGTGCAATTAGGCAAAACCGCAAACGTTTCCAGCAAACTTCAATGTATGAAATGGGGTATAGTATTATTTCTGTAATAAAACCATCATTAAGGCAGTAATAAGATACTCTCAGCATTTAAAAGGGAGGAATTTATTCTAAAATATGTGGTTTCTATTAATTGGGAACATTCCAGAAATAGCAGAGGTGCAGTGATTTAGATATTTCCACAAAAAAAGCTTCTGAAATGCTAGAGTTTGTAGGAAATACATAATTATTTCTGTATATAAATAATTATATGTGGTATTATCTTTATACTCTTAAGTTCATTGCATGCAAAGTCATCTTCCAGAGCAAGTGAAAACTGAAAATACTTCCAAATAAGTGCACAAAAAGAACTCATCTGACAGTCATTTCTCCTACTCTCCAAGGGCTTTTATATATTTGTCTTTCATCCATTTTGCAGTGTGACTTTGTCATATTAAAAAGAAATATTTTAATTTAGTTGCAATAATTGGTCAGTCAATGCATTTTCATTCCTGAGTTAACAAGGTGATATAGTGGTGAACTTGAAAAATTTARAAAAATCTTTCAGATGTATTCATAGTATCTTATTAAAGTTGTCATAAAATGAAACCTAAAGCTTTGTAGTCTTTTACATTTTTGCTGCTTAAATATTTACAGCATAAAATATTGCATCTAATGTGGAATGTAAATATGAGTACAATYATTGTCTCCATATGAAAAATGAGAAATCTTAGATCCCAGATTTTACTTCTACCACCAGTGACAGTGACTATATATTGTAAATAATGGTTTGAAAGGCCAACCTAAATCCTGTCCTTTGTCTGTGCATTCAGTTCCCATCAGCTCCAGTGGAAATCCTTGGGGCAGAATTGTCTGGGTATTTTTTTATTTTCCCTTCCTTTTAAAATTCATGAGGAAAGCAGAAGATAGGTGCTGGAAATAATCAGTGAATGAAAGGTGAATGTTGGCAACTGGGATCCTTCCTATGAAGAGAGCCTGTTTGGGTTAGTTCATCTCTGCTGAAGCAGAAAGCACAGTGCCCAGGTTTTTCTGAAACTGCAGAATAGTTTGGGTCTGGCTTTAAGCTGAAAAGAAGGTGGACAGTTKTACCTGCATGTCCACACTCCATCAGAAGGCAGAATTTAGAGCTCTGGAATAAGAAAAAAAAAGCAAACAGAATGAGAAGGAAGCAAGACTGATGGTAAATTATATCAGGTTTGCTGTAGTGCYCTGTGCATTAACCCTTCTYYTTCCTASAGTTTGTGTCCCTGATGGGAACCTGCTGTTATACACTGGGGAGAAATGGAGGATTTTTCTGGTGTTTCAAAGTGAGCAAACCTGTGAGCACTGTTGGTTGCAGTGCYACCACAGTAAATTAGATTATTAATTACATTTATTAGTGTTAAATTAGTAGGGACACACATTTGGTACAACTGTGAGCATGGAAGGAAGTCTGTTAATTTTTGATTAAAGTAATATAATTAAACTCCAGCTTTGGAACATGATATAATGGTGCTTTCTCAGGCTRTGCCTCTACATTAGTGCCAAGATGTGGGCTGGTAGAATAAAATTTTATTTACAGTGGCACAGAGATGTTGAAAGTCAAATTCATTCACTGAGCTGTAAAGCTCTTCCACCTGGAATTCTTCCTCACTGGAGAAGTGTGTGGGCATGTGAGTAGGAAATGGTGACACCAAAAGGTGATTTCCCTCAAGCAGCTTCACTCACAGGGAAGGAAGAGGGCAGGGAACTTTCTCTCTGCTTTCTTGCACAAGGAATGAAATAGTTACTGATGCTGACATTTAAATTATCATCACCATTTATGTGTTGTTGAGATAGATGAGGACAGCTGGTAATAATTCAGATTCATTGCACACAGCAYTTTGAATCCCATATAAACACCTCCACACTGCCATCATTTAATCTCATTTCTAGCTTTTCTTTGCAAATGTCACCAAAATCTGTCTAAACCACTCAGGAAACACCRCTATTCTGTGAATCCCAGGCACATGAGAAGATCAGAAGAGATATTTGTTCCATCTCATTATTCCCTTTTCAAGCTTTTCACTGGAGTTTACTTGCTCCATTATTTCTGCATATCCAGTAGTCTTTCTTCTATTCTTTACATTGGTGCAGGGCCAAATTGGCACTGAATCTCACCATCATTCAGCAAATTTTTTAAATCTTAGAACCATCTCATATTTCTTTGGGGTGCAATCKAATCATGTGCATTTTCTTTTTACAGGCATTTTCTTTGTTTTTGAATATAGCTTTGCCTTGATGTGACATTTTATTTGATTTACTCTAGAATAATTAACTTTGATGCATGAAATAAATTGTTAWTAGTGCATGGTTTTTTGACTGCTTTTGCTGAAACATTCAATTKTCTATACTTTTCTGGTTGCTAAGCTTTTGAGTGACTTTCCTGTYATGTATTGAACTACAGTGGCTTGCAGTGCCTTTTTAGTTGGCTACTTTGTACATTGGACAGGCTGGTAACTTTCTTTTCCTTGCTTTTGCTGTGCAGGACCTTGGGACAGAATGAAGATAATGAAAGAAATTATGATGTGGAAAATAACGTGAACTTGGCCAAGTCTCTTCAGCAATACCTTAAATATCTCAGAATTCTCTCSCAGTCTGCATCTAAAGATTTTTATCCAAGGAAGACAAGTGACAAAGCTTCTGTCAAGGTAGTATTTTTAATGTGGTTCTTACATTCTGTGATTTTGGATTCCTTTTTATCTGAGTTCTCATTTTTTAAAATTTCCCCTCTGACTAAGACCAGACATTGTTTTTTACTGCCTCCTCCAATTGATTATCATAAGTGCACTAAGTTTTCTCAAAATTAATCACCTTCAGCAGTGTAAATTCTTCAGCTCATCAAATCTGGAGCATTTTACCCTAATTAGGGATGGATTGCATGGGATGAAGAAGGAAGAGTGGGATAAAGCTGGTAACATTTTGACTGGTAGATCTGAAACTCAGCATCTGAACTACTCTCCAAAAACCTGGCTGAACTACAATGTGAGTTCTTGCTGGTGTTTGTGCTGCTTAGGATGCAATTCATATAATCTTTGAGCAGATTTTAATAATGGGTCTGGTAAATTGTGCCTCAACATTTCCTACTTCTTATTGATCATAAGGAAAGCCTACTGTGACCAGTTAAGGTTCATATGTATACTTTGTAAATGTACAGATAGCTGGCAAGATAAATCACAACCATTTAATCTTGAGTATTGACTRTGGCAAAAACTACAAACATGCCTATTTGGGAACTAAAGCAATTTTTCCCCTTCCTAGAGAAAATCTGTCTGACTCTAAGATGCAACTTGATAAATTTATTAAAATTATTGCCCAAAGGAGTTCCATGCAACAGACCCTTATGGCCCTGTATCTTTTGCTCAAAAAGCAAAGAGTTCAMTCTTTGACTTTAAAGAACTAGGCTGCTGTTACAGAAATCCTTTACAAGAAAGTGTCTGTCCTATTTCAATGCATACAATATAAATGCAAAATGTGCCAAAAGATATACTGAAGTTTTAGGAGAAGTATCAAGTGAAGGGACTACAGTGCAAAGCCAAACTGCTTTAGTTTAGTTCCAGGAATAACTCAGGGGCACCAAATCTGCAACAACAACTCCTGGCAACAGCACCAGTTGTAGCAGCCATTTAGTCATGGTTGTTATTCTTGTGAGAAGCACAACTTCCCAGATTCTTACTGAMTTATTATATACACTACTTGTGATTTATGGCCCATAAATCTTATCTGGGGCAAGAGGAGCTTTCAGGCAGCTCTGAGGAGGGACCAGGGACCACCTTGGTGCTGCTTTTCCTCCCCTCTCTCCTCCTGGGTGCTGGCTGCAGTGAGGATGCTCTGTTTTGAATCMCTGGCTCTCAACAAAAACTTGCTCAAGAAGTATTTCAGTGGGTCTGGTGTTGTCATGCAAGTTCATAAATAATCCATATGGCTGAGACCTTCTGTGGGGAAGCCTGCTGTGATAACACCACCCACCAACCTTATCGAGTGTTGCCATGGAGATGGGTACTCTGAAGCCTGGGGGAGTGGGATAAAGAGGAGAAAATCTGGAAGTGAAGCACGTATAGGAGCAAACTGTACACTTCTATTTACTAAGGAGCATTTGAAACAACAGACATTGAGTCAGATGCGTTACCTATAATTGAAAGACAAAAAAAGAAGAAAAAAAAAAAGGAAAATTATTTTAAAAACTAGTGATCAGCTATGAATTTTAACTGATCCTGGAGATGTTTCCCTATCCTAAGCAAATAAAATGCAACTGCTCTTCTTGAAAAAGCAAGAGGGACATAGTATCTTTATCTTGATTCATTGTTTTGTTAGTGAAATAGCATTTAAACAAGAGACAAAACCAGAATTTTTCCTGCTCCAAGAAGCAGAAAAAAAACTCATAAAATTTAAAAATTGGAAAAGAGAAGGTRGAAAAGTAACTGAATGAGCTACGTTGGATATGGTTGTACCACTTGAAATTGGAGACAGCTACCTTGTGCACTTTAATTGCAAGCTTCAACAAAATATTGGTACCTTATTTTTGTACTGAATATGTAGATTACAAACCCACATTAAATAATTGTAGCAAGATCTGATCTTTTAAACTTTCTTGTCCTTTTCTAATTAAAATAAGCACAAGACAGAGATACTTTACCCTACCTAGAACTGCACCTTTTGGGCTTTGCCCTTCTTAAAAATAATTTTCTTTCAAGTATATATTTACCTCTGTCACTTCATTCCTGCTGTTGGGGAGCAGGAGATGTAACACTGCTTTGGTTGCTTTGATACCTTACATGCTGTGAAGTGCAGCTGAATCTTGCAGAAATTTAGTGCTTCTTGACAGATTTCCTGTGTGGATTCAGGATCCAAGCCTGACACCAGMGGTCTCTGGCCAAATGTAAAACAAAGGAAGGTAAAAGATAAAGAGGTTTTAAAATATTCCGTATACTCTGAAAGTGTTATTTTGTATCTTCACATTAATATATTTTACAAACTTTCAGTCTTCAGTTGCCCTACTGTCTTCCACTAGTATTATCAGAATAAAACTACAGAGCTTCAAAATTGCTGAATAGACACCACACACACAGTTATGCAGAAAGCTGTAAAATAAAACATCACAAAACTTAAAGCAGGTAACTCTTTTCCTATTTCCCTTGCTCAAACAACTGTCAGCTTGAGGCTTGGTACAACAGTGACAGAAATAGCACCAGTAAACTTAAATCATGTGATTAACCAAAATTCCTATGGTGTCTACCATTTACTGCAAGAGCTTCTTGGGTGATTTTTGAAGCACTTGAAGTTCATCACTAACTCAGAATTATTTCTCAGTATACAGGCACTATGTACTGCAGGCTGTAATCTAGGCAGTGGACAGTCACTCTGCCAGGAAAGAAATAGTAGCAAATCAGAAGTTTGGTGTCTATTTCCAGAGGGTTAAAGTTGTAAAGAGCATTCACTTTAGTTCAGCTGAAAAGAGTTGTTCAGGAAATGGGCACTTGGTGGCATTTGTTACTTAAGCATTAGCTAGTGGGATTTTGTGGTTGGTTTTCTTTGGTCTTCCCCACACACACTTTATGAAAGGGCTTTACRAAAGTTTTACCATTCACAAAATGCTGAGTTATCAGTCTTTGTGATTCCTTTCTACCAAACCTGGATGCAGTATGGAAAATAACAAATAGCCAGGTACATATTTTAATGAGAATTGKTTTTTCTTAGCTACAGAGGCAAGAAATGCAGAGGCTTCAAATCATGTGTGGATTGCCCTGCCCTTCCCCACTGCAGCTGGAACAAACTCCTCTTGTATCAAAGCACCCAAAGCCCTGACAAACCCACTGCACTGTTGGCATTCYGACAGAAGCTGAGGCTCAGGGTTTTGTTGGATTTGGAAGAGTGCACATGGCTGGTATTGCTAAAGCTCAGAGGTTGTAAAGGAGAACTTGSTGCCTTTGCTGCTGGTCTGTGTGCCTGAATTTGAATAGTTATGGGAGATTTTAATTGTGCTGCTTTCATCTGACTGAGAAAAATTTTTACTCATCACAGAAAGAGAATTTATTTGAAACCTGACCCAAATGTACTTCCTGCTGGACAGGCTGTAGGAATTAGGAAGTTGCYATCACACCTGTGCTGTGGCTGTATTTCTTGTTGCAGAAATCTCATGAAGATTTAATGAATTTTCAGGCTTGAAGATTCATGGAATTGCTTTTTCTCCTTCCTCCTGATTTAGCCTCTGAGGGCTTTAGATAGGTTTGGTCCTACCTGCTGCTAAGATCTTTGTCAGACCAGTGTGACATTCAGATCCTTGTGGGTAGGATGGGGGAGAAAGAAAATTATGTCAGATACATTAGGGAATTTAATGAATTTTTTGTTGTTACTGTTTCTTTGTGTTTTAGTTACATTCATTTTCATGGTAAACTTCTTCTGTAGATATTGTGATTACAGAAATCTCCATATCTTAGGTATTTTTATACATTTTAAAGCAAAGATTTCTGGGGAAAAACTCCCAGAATCTTTACATCAAAGAAAGGGGCTRATAAAGTTAMAGGCCTTTTTAGAATSATGAGGGGAAAAAGAAACAGGTAAAGTGATGGGTTAGTGCCAGAGAGTTGTGGCTCAGTGCAATGGTGCTGAAAGGGGAGAAGCTACAAGTAAAAATCATGTCAATTATATGAACTAAAAATTCATATATTTGCTGGCCTAAAAAAATAAATTCTTTGAATCTTTGTAATTGATCACCAAAAGAWCTAAGATGTGTGATAATTATTTAAAAGAATTATTATTAATTTTAGAAAATCTGAGGGCTCAAAGATGTACTTTGAGCTTATTTGCAAATAATTAACTAGTAAGAAATTACTTAGTCATTGCACATTTTAACCTTGAAATTGAATTCAAAAAAGCAGCACCTTTATTTATCTAATGCTGATTTAAATACAAGACTGAATGAAGTTCATCAGAACTTTGACAAAAAGTCAAAAAACTTCCTGCAGTGTATACATGTAAACTCTATTTATAATAAGGTAAAATTTAATTTTTCATAGATAAGGGATGATGAGTAAAAAATGTAATTCAGCTGYGCTTGAACACTTTCATAAAATATATTTCTGAAATAATTGATAAAGTAATGTCTCCTTGAAGCTACTGAATTGCCTCTCTGTTGGCATACTTCTGCAATGATATCTGAACATTTCCCAAGCWTTGGTGTATTCATTTACCTGCAGCCGTTACAAAGTATAGAAGGGTTAATGCCCCTGCTTCACAGACAGATTTTCCGAGGTCATGCAATAATTTTTTGGTAAAGCATAGACTAAAAGCAAAGCCTCAGATCCCAGAAAAGTATTTCATCTTTTTATTTCTCCTCTTTGTGGCTCTTCATGGCAAAATAGAAACATCACATCCTCCTAAAAAAGCCAAAAACCACTCATACACAAAAAAACCCAAACTAACCAAYGAGAAACMCCACAAAATCCAAAACCAAASCAAAACAACYCCAAAACCCAACAAACAAACYCSAATAAGCACTGGAGCAGAAATCATTTGACCATATAAATATGTCTGTGTTGGTGCACACCAGCCTAAACTCATTCCATGATCARTGGAGGGAAAAAGTTTTCAAGTTGTGATTCATCTGTTTTAATTGAAGTTTATAAAATGAGATACTGCAAATTCCATCCTCTTGGCCATTCTGCAGGAATCTGGTGTGGATTGCAGAATCTGAATTTTTGATCCTGATATGCAGGATCTGAATTTTTTTCTGGAAGGACAGGTACCCAGACATTTAAAGCTCAGATAAAATCACGGCTACAAAGCCTAGTAAAACTTGCAGTCATATTGTGTGTGGCATAAATGCACAGTCTGGTGATCTAATGTGACTTGTRATTTATTTTTTAARCAAATAATTTAGCAAGAGAGCATTCTAGTGCTAGTATCATGTTCAAGTCATCCAACACATACTTTTACCTACAACCCATCAGTTTATGCAGAATATGATGACAGAGTTTCAACATCTAACATAGAAACCACCATTTCCCTTATCACACAGGTACCTCGAAAGGATTAATTATTTTTTCAATTATTAGAAGATGCAAGTRCCATAGAACTGTTATTATAAATGATCTGTGTCAAGTCTGGAGTCTTATTTAAAAGGGCAGTTAATTAATTTCTAGTAATTCCCAGATGAAACATAGATTGATATTTTTAAAATCTCAAATACTGACTGGATAATAAGATTTAGTTCTTTTTCAGATCCTTCCCTTCAAAATCAACTCTTTTTTTTTCCAAATAYCATGTGTTTGGAGTTTATTTCTGTAATTTTTCCTGCAAGTTTCCTCTTTGTCTTGCAAATATTTACTCCCTGTACTTCAGTACATTGCAATCAGTAAATAGAAGATGATAGAGCTGATATAAATTTTAAAGTGCATTCTATTTTTTTTCCATTATAATTATCAAATAAGAGGGTAGAGCTCACAGAAATTTAAACTTACTTTATCTACCTCAGAACAACAATTTCTTTATTTTTAGTGTGGGAAAAACCTCAACTGACCTCAAGCAGTTGTCTAGCAAATGGAAAGTTGCTTTCAATGGGGTCGTAAAACAACATTGTGGACATCAATCCTGCAGATCTCTATTCACTTGCATTTCTTAGGATAAAAGTATTTTCCAGATTCACGTGTTGGAGTTATAAATATATTGAATTGGTGTTAATGTGCTCAACTTTTGGCAGATGAAGATCATCATGTTTCTATGAAAATCATCTTTAGATAATGAGATAGTTCAATATACCAGCATATGCCTACAGAAAATGTGTTTAAACATCATTCACTGAAACCTTGAGTAACAGACTTGTTGGCATAKGAGCAAAATGTTCTCAGGCAAGGGAAGCTGATACACCCTGGTAGATCTGTCAGCACCAGGCTGCACAATTTCTACCMTCACTGTGGCTTCACTGTCACTCTTTGGTTCCTTCTGGTGGTGTCAGGGAGCTCCTGAATGCAGTGGCCTGGCAGAGGTAAAGGTGCCCCAAGTCTTGTGTCCCCAWGTCCAGGCAGTGGCCAAGTGGAGCAGGTACTGCCAGGAGGCACCACAGGACACAAGGTACAGAACAGAGCTTCCCACCCAGGAGAATTATTAGAAATGGAGTTTGTTGAGAAGACAGGACAGACATGAGACATGGTGAGACAGGTGTATTGGTCAGCTGGCTACATGCTGCCATTCCAGACTATTCCTTTTTCCTMAACATCCCATAGTGTGCCTTGGACAATGACAAGATGGCGCCCAGAAGGAGTCTCACATCTCTTAAGGAGTCCCACACCCCTGCAGATGTTAACCCCTCTCAGGGTGATCCAGAGAGCTTTTTCCATCAAGCATCTGGTGGGTGCCACTCCTGGACATGATGGCTGATGGCTCACTGTGATGGCCTGGATGGAGCCAGGGCAGGGGCCCCTTGCCATCAATCAGGTTGTTGGGGGTCATCCACCCTTTCTTTTTCCCAGGTGTTTTATCCTTTACCTGTGGAGACAAGCCATGTATCCCAGTGTGTAAAACTGACCTTTTTTGTTCATAATGAGCCAATCATGAATGTTGAGGAAAGACCACCCAGAACTCCTTCTACACCCAAGGAAACATTTTGACCCATAGGATGGAGATGTGTCAGAAAGAAGGAGAAAAAACAGCAGTTATTCATGRAAACTGAAGGCAGTTTTCTTGATGATAAAAATTATCCCTGTAGGAGACTCTATTGTAGATAGTTGAAGGATAGGCAAGTGGATATGATCATTCCAAAGGAGATCAAGAATGGCTGGGAACATCTGAAACTAAAAAGTGGTTTTATTATGTAGTAACTTATACACAAAAGAAGCCAGTGTATTGTCATTTCTTTTCTTTTCTTTTTTTTTTCCATTTTTCTTTTTTTCCATTTTTTTTGTTTAAGAGTAGAAGCCAAATCTCAAATTCTGAAATCAACTGAAATTAAAGCAGTAGAGATTATTGAATGCTGTAGAGTCAGATTCTGGACAGTCCTGTTGCACTGTGGTTTCACAAGAGGGATTAGGAAATAAAGTAATTGTTTCCATCAAAGCAGACTCTGAAGGCTCCTTTTGCTTGATCAAGCTTTTGTACTCTCTGAAGTACAGGATGTTAATTAACAATCTCTGCCACCTTCTCTGTTGTAGTTCTTAAAAGGTTTCAAAGCTACTGTATTTTTCAGAAAGAAAATAGAAGATAGTTACAGATTATTATCAATGAAATAGTAGGTCAAGTAGAGATGACTGTAGTGTTTCCTTAAAGCTGTGAATTTGTGGAAAGGCCATGGCCTGATGCTGTCCCATCACTGGTTTGGCCTCTTTTTCCAGTTTCTGGATTCTGCATTATTTTTCCAAATTACTGGGGTTTGTGCATGGTATAATATTATAGTTAATGAAAAAGTCACTAGCAGCTGGAAGAAAWAGCCTTTGCTTCATTATTACTCAGACAATTGAAAATGTTCATTGGCTGTAGTTATTATTTTCAGATAAAGCTACCGCTGGATTTGGCGCAGAGTATGTAAGGTCATGTCTACAGCACACAGAGCTTGTCAAGGGAGTTCCTCCCTTTCAGCTTGAACCTGGCTGGAAGCCTGCTGAGATATCCTGACAGGACAGCACTGTGTGGGCACAGCAGCTCACCAGCTGCAAGAATTAAGGCTTTGTTGTCACAGGACTTGCTGCTTTAGCTGTGATGCTCTGGGGACAGAGCTGTGCTGCTTGCTCAGCCTTACCCCGGGGACTTCCATGCTCTGTCCACTCCATGACTCCCATTTGGCCCTCAGGTTTCATAGTTGGGTGGATTTCTGTCAATTTAAAGGTGAATTGAGCAGTACAAATCCCCAGGCTACCCTTTGATTCAGCAATCAGGCAGTGCCCCTTGTGCTGGTGTTTATTTTCAGGATTCACATGAGTACAGGTAGCTCCCATGTGAGCGAGTTTGCATGAGGCAAGTCTGTGTGAGTCACAGAGCATCTAGATTGTGTCTGGCACAAAAAGCTGAACTTCTTTCAATCCACACAGTGAGTTAAGGTCTGAGGTAATTTCATTTCTGGTAGTCTTTGGAAAATGTTATTTTATCCCACCATAAAGATGGGCCTTCCAGTGTTTGTTGTGGTTTTATCTTCTAATTTCAGAGATCATAATGTCAATATCTCAAATAGGCACAGTAAATGAAGAGTTGTAGGTGGAATCATGCTTCAACCAAATTTAGGTGGTAGCAAACATGGGTTAATATCTGCAAATGCATCAAACAAAAACAGAAATTAAATTGAGGGCAGAAGATTTCTTCGTGATGCATTTCAAAAGGATTTTTGTTAGCTCTATATGCCTTCTAGATTTAGCAAATGTATGAGCAAGAAAGGAAGTATTTTGTTATAAATTTGATTCCATTCTTTCTGCACATGGGCAAAACCTTCAAGTCAATCTGCCCTTTAGTGGATAAATTGAAGAGCATTATGTTTTATGTATCTAATCCTGCACCACTCTTTTAATTTGTATTTTTTTAAATAAAACATGTTGTTCATAGACTTTTGCATACTGTGTCTGCAGAGTGTAATTTATTGTGCCCTTCTGTGAATTTTCATGCAGAAAATGTCAGGTACTTACATACCTAAACCATACAAGACATTGCCCTAACAATTCCATCTTCAGAAAAATTAGTGTGTGTGGATTTTCTGTAATGTGTGAATTATTGAGATAGCTTATTTGAAAGGTGGTGAAGGAGAGGGAAATCCTGTGCAGATGGAGAAATAAGATTTTTTTTTTAACTGAAGGGTTTATCAATTCAGAATACTTTTCAAAGGCTTTGTATCAGTGACATGAGATAATTGAACAGTATTTTACCTATTTAAAAAATGAAATGTTCCTCATAGTAACCAGGGCTTGTATTTCAACCCTACTCAGTATAAGCCATCTATAAGGTAACTAGTGCATTCTTTATTCTTGTACATTTCACTTAATRTTTGTTTGGGGTGGGGTTTTTTGTTCTATTACTGGCAGTACTTCATATCATGTGTAAGCAATCCAGAAATGTATTTTCTTTCAAAAAATTCCAACTYTGTGTTTCCCTCTGCTTTTCCATAATGTCAGAAGATTCTCCAAAGGCACCAACATGGAAATTTACATTCTTTTCACTAACMATGGACTATGCCATTTAACTTTGACATTAATCAAACTAGCAATCTCCATGTTCAGGAGTGGGTTTTGCAAAACCCACTTCAAATARGATAATCACAGTGCTCTGCAATTGTTATTAATAACTTGAGATGTAAATTGTCTGTGGATTCTAAATTACATATTACTGATATTTTTGTTCTATATTTTTCTGTAAAAATTAGATGTTTTTTTCCCATACCACTTAGGCAAACCCATAGTTTAGGATTGTGTTTACCTGTGCTGCAATTTTACTTGGATTTCATCTTGCATGTCACATGTACTTCTGGTGTTTTGTTTGAGATGGGAGCAGCAAGGAAGGGCATTTTTTTCTCCTGCATGTGGGAGATTGCCATACAGCTGTGAGACCCCTTTAATTAAAGTCAGAATAAACTACATCAGAAGRGCTGCTGTCTCAGTGAAGACAGCGGAGCTATCAGTGCTCTGCTTTAATTAGAACTGTTAATATTTCATCCCTTACTGCCCAAAGTGTGACTGTCAAGCTGCTGAGAGGCTGCCCCTTCCTGACAGGGGTGCAGCTCTGAGCCCAGGATGGGCACACACTGAAATCCAATTTGTGCATGGTCGCTTGGTGGGTTGGTGGTCTTTTCTTTGTTGATGTGCTCCTAGTCTGCAAGAACAGCAAATCACTGATCTGTTCRTGCTAAAGGGTACTTGGACTTGTTAAATAGCTCATCAAAAGCCAGCCCACATCTCCTAACCCTAATCTTTCACATAGTTTGGGAGTGTCCAGCAGTTTCTTCCCCTCTAACMCTTACTAGTAAAGCTTAAGAGGCAAAATAGAGAGCTGGATATGGAACATAGATCCAAATTGGGGTGCAGTTACCAAGTTGGATTGAATGATTTATCTTTCCATGGCTCAATGGGGAATGTCCTCTTCCCTCTGTTGCATTTCTCCCTTTCCCAGCTCCCTGTTCTTTCTTCCCTTGAGCCCAGGAGGTCCTCTGGATGGCTGCAAGGCAGAGAGAACAGGAGTGGGGAAGGCAGATGGCAGCTTATGTGAATTCTCAGTGAACTGCTCGGGGTGTCCTGGGCTGCTTTGTGTCATCCTCTGCAGCTTTCCTCACTCTGGAGTGAGTATCATTAGAGAGTTAATTACCCCAGGCAAAGACCCGTTCAAATAGGGAGATAAATGCATCTGACTGGAAGTTTTTCGCATTCATGCTTTGCTGTTAAGCATGTAAACAGTGTTCAACTTGCATTTTGACAACTGACTCCCCCTTGGAGCTGATCAGAGCAATGCCTACCCTGCAGCTGGAGCACTGAACCAGAGCTGCACTGCTGCTGTTTGATACAGTTCCCAGGGGACACTGAAATATTTCATACACAAAGCTGCTTGATCTCTAGCTCTGTATTTTTTGACACTGCTTCATTGCAGCCCAATTTCTTGGCTTTCAAAAAGCACATTTCTATGTTAAGGACCAACTTCAGAAATCCAAAGCCTTGCCTTAGTAGGTCACAAGCCAAAGTGGCCAAAGTGCCTTTTGTCTCTGTAATACAATTGCCTATACCATAATTCTATTTAAATCATGATATGGAACTGTGGAATGAACCTCTTCAATCATTTCTTAAGGGGAAGAAAACCCTCTTGGAAAGAAATGAGTATGAGCATGTATTGTAAAATCCACTGGCTGTCACCAGAAAAAATAAAATTGTTCAGATGGAAAGCAAMATTATTGTCCAGAAATTAGGACCTAGATAAAATCTAAAAGTGATTCTTCATCTCTACAGGAGTTTATCAATCTTACTTATTTTGATTTTACAAAGTACATTAGCAAATACATAAATAATGATTTTTCTGTCTGAATCCTTCTAATTGCTGTCCTCTGGAGTGTACAGTGTCTTCACTCCCTCTGTATTTTGCAGCTCCCTCTGTCCTAAATCATTGTGTCATCAATGCACAGGGACACCAGTAATTCACAGTAATTTATAGCAGTRAGAGCTGCAATAGTCCCTGTCCTAAGGTTGCCACATTGTGATGGAGTTTGTGTGACAGTTTAACCAAGAAAGCAGAGCTGAAAAGCAGGAGCCATCCTGCAGCACACAGACAGGATGGGAYGTAACCTCAGCAAGTGTCCTCAGGGAATCATAAACAAAGAATCTTCCTGGAATTATTCTGGATGTAAGTAAACATCTCAGTTCAAAGTTSTATTTAGCAAGAACTGAAGAAAAATGATTTTTAAAATTATTTAGGAGGATGGAACTGGTTTGCTTAAAAATGAAAAGGCCTGCCTTCAGGTTGTGATCATGGCAAAAATGTCTCTAGGATTAAGTGATCGTAAAAAGAATGTCCATCTGGTGTTTCCATGAGACTAGAAAGTGAAAATAGAAAACTGTACTGCAAACCCACCTTTCCACTTTTTATTCCCCAGAACTTTTTCAGTAAAAATGTGGTTTGAGCTTGATTGAAATGTTTTTAACATTGTTGTTTAATTTGCTGTGGTGTTTTCCCTGAAAATAATAATTTAATTAMAAAACAATTTAAACATTGTTTATACTTCATTTTCCACAGTGTCATATGATATATTTAAGAGAGATTTAGTTTAGTGGAAAATATTTCATTTAAAACAGAACAAAGTACTTAATATATTCAAAAAAAATGCTTTCCTTACTTGATGTTCCTTTAAAAATCACATTTTTAATTTGATATGCTAGTTTTTGGTAAGTAATCTGAAAAACAGTAATTCTCACAGGTTAAGTAAAAACTAAAGGGAAAGTAGATTTATTAAATTTCCTTTGTCTGTCTGAATACAAACAGTTCACACATAGTCAACACTGAGTTATGTTATTCTCTCTCTAATCTCTTGCTCTTGCTTTYTAATAATTTGATGAACTGAATTTTTGCGCATTAAGTAGTAGTGCCTCTTTGAGGCACACAGAACAGTTTGAGGTTTGCACTYTACATTTGCATGACAAGTTCCAATTATTGTTTTCCTGGCTGGTAAAGCACTGGGGGTTCTACCTCAGATCCCAGCACACGATAATCACAAAGCAATTCTGACCCCTTTCCTCTTGCCCATCTTCTGCTCTCTCTCTAGAGCTACACCTACAATGACCCTACGAGGTACCACAGGAGGCAGAACCCCAAAGACCCATCCCCTGCATCCAGATGGCAGCAGGAACTCCCTGAGGGTGCCCGTGGCAGGACGCTCCGCCAGCGCCAGCCGGACAGGCTCCCGCCGGAGCCGCCAGTGGGCCAGAGGAGCCTGATGGCCGCGCTGCACTCCTACATCACCCAGAACCTGTCTGCACACAGCAGTGAGAACAGCCCTCCCAGCAGGACTAAAGGCTCGCAGGTGTATGCTGGGAGCTTGTACTCTACACAGGGCAGTCCTTTTGATGGAACTTTTGCCAAAGGGAAAGCGGAAGATTTCAAAATGAGGAAGCTGCTCCAGCCGAGGCCTGGGCCTGGAGCGCTGAGGCCGACCCCTGAGATGCTGAGCCACAAATCTGCTTCCCAGGATGATCCAAAGGACCCTCTGAGCATCGTGGATGGTAAAGTTGATGTTTACTTATTTTTTGTCRCAGACATATTTTATGAAAAATCCTTTCATTAGGATCTTTTCTCCTGAGAAGCTGAGAAGCTTCGGCTTCGCCATGTTTTGCTGCTTTGGAATGTGATTTGGAGAATTGTTCACCCAGCATGTGAAATTGTTTTTACTTGATGACCAATGACASCCACYTKTATCGAGGTGTGAGCAGTCACAAGATTTTATCATYATTCCATTTCTTTCCTTGCTAGCCTTCTGATGAATTCCTTTCTTCTATTCTTTTAGTATAGTTTTAGTATATAATTTTAAAAAATATAATATTTATCATAAAATAATAAATCAGCCTTCTGAAACATGGAGTCAAGATTCTCATCTCCTCCCTCATCCTGGGTCCCCTGTAAACACCACCACAATTTTTTTGCTTACCTGAAGTTTCCCTCATGTTTACTGAAATTTTTTTGAGAAAAAGAAAATAAAATTAGACATTTGATATATCTCCTAGTATTGGCATATATATATCTGCCACAAGACAGTAATAATGTTCACCATTCCAGCTACTCTTTCCCTGCAAACATCTACCCACATCCTTCAGCCCACCTTCCATATGCGTGCAGAAATATATGGCACTTAGTAAGACATAGCATTTATGTAATTTATTACATTTTCAAAGCATTTTACAAACAACGCRTAATTATGAGTATATCTTTGCTCTCAAATCTGTTTTTATGCATTCATCCCACACTATATATACAGATGATACAGAAATGCCTGGTTTTGTTCCACGTCTCTTTATTTAACTAGAAATTCAAGGACCATGGGTAAAATTCAAAGTTAAACACAGAAATTAACAGTGAGGTGAATTCTGGTGCAGAACACAGAGAAGGGAGGAGTCTGTCAGTTCCATGGATGGTGAACAAGGAGGTGGGGTTGCATCTAGTTTTGTCTCGACATTCTGTAACAAAGAAGCCATTTTCTAGATTTTCATATTTTTTTGATAATGCTGTTTGACAGTGATTGGATCACARTTTTTTCTGTACATGATAATTCAACAAATATTTAAATTAAAATGGAGGGTAACATCCCCATGCTCTGCTGCACTCAAAGCACTGCTTTATAAGATGAGTCTTGGGGATCATGTAGACTTTATAATTCTGATTCATTTTGCYGTTTCTTTAAACTTATCTAACTATCAATGTTGTTCCAGTGGCTCAGAATGCCTGAAAAATGAAAGAGTTGATCCCCAGCCATTGTCAAGCACTTGTATCTGTTACACTGCAGWCAGCACTACCCCAATGGATTTTGGTGATATGTAAGAGAGGTTTCCTTTGAATCCCTCTTTATCATCCATAAAGTGCAGTGTTTTTTGATTTGGTTTTTTTTTTTTGTTTGTTTTTTTAATAATATCCTCCAAAACCAGAACACACACAAACACACAGAAATGTCAGAGTTTCAGCAGAGGAAAGATAATGCTTGCAGTCTAAAGGATGCTCARAAGTGAAAGCATTCTTGGTATGGTGCCCAGAGATAATAGGTTTCAAGGAATGAACTATAATGTAAAATCAAATCCAGGTGGCACTGTAAGTCTCGCACAGGTTAGACAATTTTGTTGCTAGACTCAAAACAAACTAGGCACATGCTGGTTTCATTATCCTCCAGCTGTTCCACTTCACCTTTCCTGGTAGGAGCCAACTGGGAAAAAAATGCTTAACACTTACAGGGAATAACATGTTTCACAATTCATTGGGTTGTACTACTTTGACTTCTCATACATAATATGCCCTATAGGAACTTCTGCCATTGCATTTGCTTTTAAGTGTTGCATAGACAAGGCATTATTAATTGTTTGAGTAGGAAATAATGTGGTTTCCTTTGTATTTTTGAGCCACTTAATAACCTCAACAAGAAAGTGGCGAAGACAGACCCTGGCATATTCATTGCTTAAAATGCTGTCCATTGGAATGAAGGTGGTTTGGATTCAGGTTTCCCAGGCTGACCACAAAACCTCTTTCTGCTTTTAACCTTTCTCCAATCTCTCTTGTGTTTATGGATTATTGTAGGCTTGTGGGTTTTTTTTTCTCTTGCACTCTGTGAACTACAGAACTGTAAAAAAAACTGGAAGGATGGGGTGCTCAGTTCTCTGATCCATCTGATAGAGGATTAGACACAGGCACTGGACTGGGAGAACAATCCAGAAGGTACTGCGCAGATTAGTACTGAGAATTGCTGCAAAACAGTGGCAGGTATATTCTCTAACAAGGCACCCTGAGGGAGAAATACAAAAGAAGGAAATGTGGAGTTATTTTTCTATCAGATTTGGAAGTTGTTACCTCTAGGAGCAGCATGATGTGCGTGGGCACTGCCTTTGTGTCACTGTGCAACACTGGAATTGTTAATCTCTCCTCTGCACCAGCCATATTTAGAATTTGGCTCAGTTTTGTGTGGTTTGTTCTAGTCTACTGATTTTTTATATGTTAAATATTACAGAATACGTCTCTCTGTTCCTTCGAAAAGGTCACAGAATTAGTAATTCAGATGTCTTAAAAAATAGCAAACTTCCACGTTTATTGAACAAAAATATTTTTCATACATCCTCTCTCTGGCAAAGCTGGGATCACCATTCCATATGGTGCTCAGCTGCTGAGGCAGCTAACATGTGGTCAGCAGGGTGATGGGGTTGAGGAAGACAGTGGAATTTCTAACKAAGTCACTGCTCCCATACCATGTGGTTGTCAGGCAAGCTGGCTTTGACTCTTGTGCCAGCAGAATATGAAGCATCATTTATATGCTKTACAATAAAGAGCTGTTTTCCCTGCATAAGGTGGTATTGTTACCTAGTAGGGAATTCTACTGGTGGAGCTGATATTAAAAATTACATCTTCTAGGACATATATGCTTTTACTGCCATTATGGTTCCAGGGTAACTATAAAAGGCAGTTTGCATTCATCAGTTGCAAAGCTGGAGCTAAGGGAGAAATCTGGTTTGCAGTTTGCAAGCCTTGTGAAACATGACTGAGCATTGCTGAGTCTACTTAGGAGGGAGTCAGTGGGAGGCTATAAAAGCTGTGCTCAGGTAAATGCATGTTCAAGTACATGTGCTGCTTAAGTGCTGTGCCATTGCAGTATCCATCTGCTTTTTGGTCTTTCTCCAACAATATTTTCTGATTTTAATAAATACATCATGTTACTCAAAGGTGTTTGTAAACAGATGCAATGATATTTATCTGTTTATCAATGTTATCCAGTAATTTACAAATTATTGCAAACATGGACAAGTGCCATAACAAAAAGTGTAAATATCCATATTTACCATGGACAAGGATTAATACCATATCAGTACCCATGTGAATTTAGCAAGACTCTTTTTGCAGACCTGCATTTCACCAGGTTGTTTCACACACTTTGGTGACTGTCCCTMCTAAGGTACTAAAAACATGATGTTCCTCATACTTACTGGCTTTGGTTATTTATTGCCTTTGGTCCTTGATATTTTAAGTCACATTGTAGTTGTTCAGTAAAAGTAGATATGSATATAATGCCGAAGTTTTACTCATGTCAATGCAGTATTTAGGAGTCTGTTTGATGAACTGTGCCCAGGTGGCAATGCCCAGGCCAGGAATGCCAGTATTAGAGGAGCAGGACACTCCTCTACATAATATTGAGGTTTTAGTGAGCCAGAAGAACCTGAGCCTGTCAGTATTATCTGGAATAGGGCCTGTGGGCATTTTATTTTGGTGTTATTCCTTGCCTTGTTCCTTCATTTCCATTTGTTTGAGATTAAGACTGCTTTTTTTGTTGACAATGGATAGTAAAGATGAGTCTGAAGATAGACTGGAGAGATAAGACTGGGCTAAGAATATAGGTAAAGAGAAAAAGTTAGTTTGGAAAAAATGGAATGGAAATGACAAGGCTACATTGCCTGCATGTTGTTGAGTAGCTCAGTAGTTGATCTTGACAGCTGGCTGTGAATCAAATGAAATAAACAAAAATCTAGTTATGTTACATTAATATAACTCTTTTAATTATATATATCCTGAAATATAATTCTCTTTTAAGATTTGTCTTCAAATGATATTTTATTTGTAAAATTTTAGTTTTGATTAGGATCTGACATATRTTCTGTCTTTTCATTGCTGACTTAATTAGCTCAGCTGCAATAATTTAGGCTTTTCTGTCAAGATATTGTCCAATAGTTCTATGAAAGATAAGATCAGAAATTATACCTAAGCAGACACCAGGCTCCTGTGGTAATGCAAAAGCACTCCTTTCTTCCTACAGCTTAGTTTTCTGCATTGCTGCTCTGTGTAACATCCTCCACCTCTCTGCCAAGTAGCTCTAGTGCTTCTTGAAAAAGTGTCTTGAACTCAGGTTGATGAAGTGTATTTAAAAAATTTTTTTGCAGTTTGGATTAATTTGCTCTTGTAAATTTCCTTCCTAAACTAAAGCATTTGGTCACTATGCTTTTACTAAGTTATTAAATTCATAATAGGGGATGGATACAATAAAATAGAAGGAGACTTTTCAAAGTTTTCTCTGAAATATTGCTAAGCTTCCATCAAACTTCACCATTAATTTTGCTGCCTCCACATATCTTGGCCCAGAGAGTTTGGCACAGATTGAGTTTACATCTTTGATTCACATTTCTGAGCACTTGCTTTCCTGTACAAAGCTCTCTGCTATTCCAGTATGGCACCAAAATCTTTGTCAGCTGTCAGTTTGAAGTAACATCAAAGATATAACCTGTCTTTTTTTATCGATAGTCACAATTACATGTACTTATGAGTATGATTTTTAAAGGRAATCTAAAAAGTTAACATTTTACAAGATTAGCTTGTATTTTAGATTACTGAATTTTATAAAATTAATTAGTAGAATTTTGTAATAACATCATGGTGGAATATTAGAAAGATGTTTTCCTTTCTACCTGGAAAAKAAAGTACATCAAATAAAGGCATTCCCTGTGTGTCAACACCATCTCAGACTCACATTAAATCCATTGTTTAAGCTCTTTTGCTTTTTGTGGACTAATTAGTTAAGGGAAAAGGGCATTATTTGTTTTGGTGAATTTTGGGTCAGGTCAGGGGAAATTAGTCTTTGCCTTGAGATGGAATTGGGAATCTGATGGTGAGATGCTGATGGTGAGCTCTTCAGTTAAGGGGTTCAAAAAATGACAGATGTGTCCTAGGTCTTGGCCTCTTATTCCCAAAGAAAAATAATCCTTGATGCTTGTCTCCCTGCAAAATCACAGATGTTCCACTGCCTCTTCCCTGAAGCAGAAGTCTGTTGACTACTTTAACTTCTTTTCTAGTCTCTATGTACTTATTCGTTCTTTGCTGTGAGGAAAAAGAAAAATCCTTATTTTTAGCCTTTCTTATGACATTGTTTTTCCCTGTTTGCCTACTTTTAAATTCACTTTTACGTGAGCCTGAAAGCTGACAGGATGATCCCAAAGTCCTGCTTACAGATGATGAAGATGTCCAACCACTGGGCTTGATATGGATGATGTTACTATTGAGAAAAAAGGTTGGATGGCACCTTCAAACTGCTTATATGTAAATTCATACATTCAACAGAGATTTAAAAGCAGCCCTTATTTTCCTCTTCCTACACAATACTATGTGAGAGATTTTTCTTACTTGCATTCATATGCATAAATATGTTAAATTTCTTATCAACATGAATAAGCAAAACAGAGAGGCATGATTGGAAATAGTTTTGGTGTGCTACAGTAAGCACTATATTAGGCTGAATTTTTCAGAGTTCTRCAGACTGATAGTGGAGATGCAATAAATGCAGTCAGAAGAGTGCCTTCCCTGGGGAGATGTTATGCTCCATCTTCTGACTCACCTTTAATACCCATTGTCCTTGAATTTCCTTATCTTCAAAACTTTTATCACATCAAAGGTGTTTTGCTGTTTGGTTTTGTTGTTTTTTTTCTCAATGTGACTGGTAAAATATTCATAGCTGGCAAACCAAAATAAATTCTATATATCTCTATATCATCTATTTCTACATCTATCACCTATATATGTAAATATGTATTTGAAAAAAGTATACATGTTCCAAGAGAAATTAATAAAATTTATAAATTTTGTCCTTGACATACCCATGTATATAATGTACATTTATTTATATCCCCTTCTAATTGATGAGGAGCTTTTTGATTGAAAGACAAAATATCTGACTCATTTTTTCCAGAACTCTGTATAGCTTATATAAATATACTTATCTTGTGAAAGTAAATCACCAAAGAGAACTGATCTCTAGGAAACAGTAATGTTGTTTGTACTGTTTTGCAGCTAAAAAAAAAGAAATTAGGCTACTTTAACACTTGCTTGTGGTATTTTGAGTCAATTTAGACTAGGAAAGAATGCTCTTCTTATAAAGAAAAAGTGATAATTTCATACCCTCTCTCTGGGAGAACTTTCTGGGTTATAGTARCATACATCCCCCTGTCCTGGCACAGATTCACCTGGTCATAAACTTTAACATCCATTAAGAATCCTGTGTTTTCTGTAAGGAATGCAGCACCTTCCTTTAAAAAGCAGACACTCTCCATGAAGACAAAGCTATCTAAATTTTTTAGGAAAAATTAAAGATATAAGCACATGTGTTTCGTGTATGCAGCTAAATGTGCTTATGTTGTTTTCTGGTCCAGAGGCACTGATTAAAAATGTATTGAAGGACCTGGAGAAACACCAAGTGAATGTGGAGAATCTCAGCTCAACAGAACTGGATGAAATCGCCGATACTATCGCCACTGCAATCCAAAGTGCTGACATTCAGGAAGAAACAGAAAAAAATGCTGGAAAAACTAAAGAAGACAAAACAGAAGCACAAATGAAGAAAGGAGATGCTCAAGGAAGGGCAGAGCTTCAGACTGGATCAATAGAAAACAGTGTTAATATACCAGGTATTTATATTAGAAGTTAGTACAGCTTCCCTGATTTTCCTCTATTGCTTCACCTTAGTGGTAGACTTCTAAGAATCAGTTTTAAAGAAGGTGTGAGGGAAAGTTTCTGTATTTCCCAAAAGGCTGTGGAATTTTAGATTGTTGTTTTCTTTTTACAGCAGGTTCTTCATTTACCAAAAAAAAAAAATCTGTTTATGAACACTCAGTCTTCAAGCTTCACGAACAAGATAAWCCTACACACCCAATTATATTGAAATAAGAATTGCTTTATGCTGTGTGGTCTAATTTCCTATTCTTGAAAATGAGATGTTTAAACAAAATGATAATGGAAATTATTATATTACCAGATGTATTTCAAAATATGCAGAGAAAAAGATATGTTTTACAGATAATAAATTTTTAACATGCCACAGTTATTTGCAGAGGAAAATCTGTGACAAGTTACAGGTACAAACCCACTCGTTCCCTTTCCCTCTTAGGGAATAAGAAGAGTTATTATGGTTATTTGTTTCTGTCTGCACACATATTTTCATGGTGATACAGATTCAGGAGCCACAATARTTGCCATTAATGAGGGAATACCACAGTGGTACATAAGTTGCTGCTCATCCATTTTCTATTTTAGAAATGTTATAATATCTAGCATGCCAGAAATGTACACTGTAAGTCATAAAAAAATATTTTCACTGTTTTCATGGTGATAYACTGAAATCCTTACTAGTTCGGGATATTCTGGTTATTCTGATTGCCAAATTTTGTTGTAAATTAAAAGGAGCAAACTTGAGGATTTATCTTGAATCATGCTGAGAAAGATGAATGACATTCAGTTCATAAAGCAAAAACTAGTGCTATTTGACTGACGTTAAGGATATGACTGAATATTATCACTGTAGTTAAACTGCAGCATGATTTTGGTGAATGATGTCTTTTGAAGTATGTAATTTTCTTCCACCAAAATAGGTATGAGGGAAATAAATGTTTCCTTTTCCTTCACCATAAATGTCCATTCGGCAAGCTAGAGCCATTTTATTCTGTTTTTTTTCTCAGATATTGGTAAACTGATATGATGATTTGACACTTAATTAGCAAAATAACAYTATTACATTGGCTCTTGAAGTACTCTGTCTATTGATCTCGCATTAATTTGCTATCAAAGTGGGGTTAGAATAACAATAACAAATTATACAGTGCTCCTTACTCTGCCCTTTCAGCTTTGATGTCTCAATGTTTAAATCACTTAAAAAGACCTATGAGAAAAAGCAGCCTATGAGAAGTCTTTGTTTTGTATATGACGTTTGCTCTTCATAACTATATATTTGTGCTTTTCATATCCTACAGAGCATGGAGTGCACGAAGCCAGTGTGAGAAGTGATAAAGAGGTAGAGTATCAATATTTTAACAAAACAAGTGTTCCATCTCAGAATATCAGGTTTCTGTGCAGTGAAACCTGGTATATTTCACACTTCTGAAATACAGAATTCATAATAGATTCACAAAGTTCAGAAAAATTCAGGCTTTTCCTCAAAGCCATAGATTTTGAGCAGTGAGGTGTTCTTGAAAATGCTTTTCCCCCCTGTCCTTTGGCTCTTAGTTCTGGGGAACATCAGGTATTTCAAAAGCTCTAGGCATTACATCTCGTACCCAAGCTAGTAAYATCAAAATTAGCATTTTAATCCAGATAACTTTTACAATATTCCTCCTGAGTCATTCTTTCAGAAAAAYAACACACAATAATACAGYGCAGTATTTTCTCTGTGGTTTCGTTTTGATCTGAAAATAACACATATAGGACTCCAAACATCACACATGCAGCTAGTTTGGAAAGAAAGACCTAATGCTTTCAGGTCATGCCACTAATGAATTTGACATTTAATACTATACTTTCAAAAAGGCAATTTTAGCCCCCTAATGATACACAGTTCATTACAGGATTTGGGATTGTAGAACCATGTAGGCACTTTTACATCCTTTTCCCCTCTGTAGAACAATATTTTATATATATATATATATATATATATACACACAGTCATCCTGATTCCTCTTCTGTAAGAAATTGGGAATTTCTATGGTGAGCTTACAAATCACTGTCCAGCATCATAGAGAAACTGAGGCAGAAATTTCTTTAGCATGTATTGATTCTTTTGACTCCTATGGACTGCTGCCCAATATTTAGCCATTTTTGAGGTATATTAATCTTTCTTTTTCTCAGTTTCATGGAGCAGAAACATTTCAAAGAAATAGTTTTTAAAAATTTTGTGAAACTTCCCCTACTATATACTCTATCAAAAGCTAATACAGCAAGACTCATAAATGGGCAAATCTTSTTGTGTTCACAGTAAAATCTCTGTGGTCCTTCTACCAAGCAAGGGAAACACACATAGACAGAGTGGCAGGAGCTTTAAACACCCACATGAAAATCATCAAGGAATGAAGTGCTGTAGTCACAACAGACTTACAGAGGATCCCATGTATAAATTTCTTAGTGACAGTTTGAATAGGGAATGTTTGAATAGAATTTATTGTGACACARAGCACAAAGTGCCCATTAGCCATCATTTCCTCCCAATGCTTGGCTGCAACAAAATTATGTAATGAAACTAGCTAATGAATTTTTCCAGACACCTGTTTTGACTTTGGCTSATTTGCTTATTGTTGATTTATTAGATAGATTCTGGTTTTCTGTGATCATATTTTTAGCTTGTTGGATCAATCACATACAATTTGTCACCATTTCTAGAGATGAAGAAGGGAAATAGAATTGGTCATATAATATCTGTTCCTTTTCTAGTGTTATATTGTGAAACCCAAGAGTTATGAGTTTCCAGACCCAACGCAGGAATATTGATGGACATTTATATGTTTTCTCCTTTTCATTAACTTACTTGATAACAAAGTTTCATTTTTGTTGATACTTAGACACACAGACACATGGAAACTACTGGAGAAAATATATTGGCATGATTTAATGCTCTTTTATTATTACTGAATAAATAGCATGTTCTAACATAGTCTAGCAGCTTACAGAAATTAAGAAAATGACCATGCAACAGTTGTATGAGTAGACTCTACTATATCAATAGGAGTTTGAAAAATTTATATCCAGATTTGGTGAGTATARCCTTCCTGTGTTTTGTTTAAAACTAATATTATTCTTTTAATACAGGAGAACACTGCAAAACTGATTAGATTCTTGAATGAAAATGCATTAKCTGAAAAGATGAATAAAGACCTTATTCCTGAAGAACCTGCAAAGTCAGAAACTAAGAAATCTGAAGAAGCTGACCTTTCTTCCTCAGAAGAAACAAATGCTGGTGTGGAAAATGTAAAAAGTGAGACTTTCTCAAGGGAGCTGACAACTGCAAAGAATGGTGACTCTGACTCCAAAGACCCAAGCCAGACCAGCTACTGGATTAAGAATACTTTAATGCAGGAAGGAAACTCCTATGAAAAACCTCAGAAAAACACAGGACAAGGCTTACAACTTGAAGTGAAATCTTCTCAGGAGGAAGAATATGGCTATATTGTGACAGTGAAAGAGTAAGTACAACAGCCAATTTGAATGGCATTTTTAACTGGGGAAAAGATAAAGTCATTCCACCTAGTGAAATATGGATGTACAAGAGGAAAATGCCACAGGCCTGATTTTTAATACATCTGAAACTGTTTGGAAGCTGTTCAGTACTTTGATGAAAATACAAGCAAACAGTTCCATTTTCTTACAATTGCCTTTTCTTCCTTGCAGGAGACATTAAATTTGTAGGTCTTTCGCTCAGACCTCTCTCTATCTTCTCATGTTCCAGTGACCTTCCAATATGTTAGTAAGTGTGCTTATGGTTAGGATGAGAGCTTTAAATATTTGACTTCAAAGTAGTCTAAATATCAATGCCTGAGTCATTCTTTCAGAAAAACAACACACAATAATACAGTGCAGTATTTTCTCTGTGGTTTCGTTTTGATCTGAAAATAACACATATAGGAATCCAAGCATCACACATGCAGCTAGTTTGGAAAGAAAGACCTAATCTTTCAGGTCATGCCACTAATGAATTTGACATTTAATACTATACTTTCAAAAAGGCAACTTTAGCCCCCTAATGAGGCACAGTTCATTACAGGATTTGGGATTGTAGAACCATGTAGGCACTTTTACATCCTTTCCCCCTCTGTAGAACAATGTTATATTTGGTTGGTGATCCTGATTGCTCTTCTGTGAGACACTGGGAATTTCTAGGGTGAGCTTACAAATCACTGTCCAGCATTATAGAGAAACTGAGGCAGAAATTTCTTTAGCATGTATTGATTCTTTTGACTGTCTTAAACTTATTRATGGGATTGAAGGCAATAGGATTTTGGAGGATTCTTGTTTTTACTATTCTGTGTTGCATTGAAATGCCTGTGGCTGCACATTAGAAACAGACCAGAAGCTGGTGGAATATCCTTTAACTGCACCTCTTCATTCCTGCCTAGGAATTTCATGTGAAGTAGTACAAGATAGTTTTTCCCCAGCTCAGCACTACTTCTCTACTTCCCCTACCTCTTTTATCTCATATTAATCTGGAAGACTCCTTTATTCCAAAGAGTTTCATGATGACACCATCTCCTGTCGCAGACATCKTTTTATGAAAAATCCTTTCCTTAGAATTTTTCCTCCTCAGAAGCTGAGAGGCCTCAGGAACAAAATRTAAACAATGATTGTCTGCTGCTGTGGAATGCAACAGGTGGATCTGTGATTGGTCTCATAGAGTTGTTGCTAATTAATGGTCAGTCACGGTCAGCTGGCTTGGACTCTCTGTCCGAGACGGAAGATTTTGTTATCATCCCATTCTATTCTTAGCTTAGCTAGCCTTCTGATGAAACCTTTTCTTCTATTCTTTTAGTATAGTTTTAATGTACTATAGCTATCATAAAATAATAAATCAAGCCTTCTGAAACATGGAATCAGATCGTCTCTTCCCTCATCCAAGAACCCCTGTGAACGCCGTCACAATCTCCTTTGACTATCCAAATTTATTTGGCTCATAAATGCAGTAAAGTTTAGAACTGCCAGAGCTCTGGGAAATGRGAGACAAACAATTCTGAATTTCAGTGTTCACAACCTGGAGAATCTTCACTGTATCATCTTACCTGGTTTTCTTCCTAGCTAGTGTCCCACTAATGGGTYTTCCCTGAATTATGTCTGTTATTATTCAATGAAACGTGCTGAAGAAGAKCATTTGTCCAAAGATTCTTGGTTCTTGAGGAGTCCATATACACAAATATAATTTAACTTCTTTACCATTTTTAATAGTTTTTAACTGGCAGGAAGACCAGACCCAGAGAGTGGTGGGGAATGGAGTTACATCCATGGTTATAACTCTGGGCAGACACCAGTGTGCTCCACAGGGCTCAGTACTGAAGCTAGTTCTGTTTAACATCTTTGTTGATGATCTGGATGAARGGATCAAGTGTGTCCTCAGTCAGTCTTCAGGTGGAAACCAAATTAGGAGGGAGTGTTGATCTTCTGGAGGGCAGGAAGGCTCTGCAGAGAGAAAAGCCTCAACTTGCACTAGGGTATGTTCAAATTGCATGTTCAAATTCCAACAGAAAGGGTTGTCAAGCTTTGAAACAAGCTGTCCTGGGAAGTTATTATGGCCAGAGGTATTTAAAAGGCATGTCCTTATGTCACTTAGGGACACAATTTAGTGGTGGACTTGGCAGGGCTGGGTTAACATTTGTACTCAATGATCTTAGAAGTCTTTTCCAACCTAAATAATTCCATGATTCTGCTCAGTGCTATAGCTGACATTTATGGGGAGATCCATTCCCTGTTAGCTTCTGGGGTTTTGCAAGCATGATCCAAGGAGGTATTAGCACTGCTGCACTGAACTCCATGAAATGCTAAGAAGATGCCAGCATTTAATTGTGCYACAAACCAAAGATAAACATTTCCATCTAATACTTGAAGTAAAGATTTGTGATACTTTAAAGACTTGTCAAAATGGCAGTCTGATTGTCAGTGCAAGAACAGTGGGTTACTCCTGCTGTGTTTGTCAAGTGACCTTTCAGATGGTTGCAGCCCTGCAATCCATACCAATCCATATTATCCATCAGTGCTAAGCTTTGGAATGAATTGACACTTTCAGTGTAGAAAATTGCCCAGCAAATCCTCCACTGTGCTGYTTCAGTACTTTGTTATTCTGAGAAGCCAATCAAATTGGTGATTTACTTTGTTTACTCTCTTCTCTTTCAAAAAATGGCTGTTCTACCAGTGGAGTATTTGTGTAACATTTTTTTCTTTCTCAGTATACTTGCTTTGAAATATTTTTATAAATCTTAACTCTAAAATTCCAAAGTARTCTTATTTTTTAAAACTAATCTATGGGATGGTTTTTTCATTTGTGTTCTACTTTTGCCATAGTTTTAARGTATCTCTTTTATAGTTGGGATACATCAGTGTGAGCTCTCTAGTCAGAGAAGTCTTGCCTTTGGACTTTTTCTATTTTCTGAAGTTCTAGTTCTTCACATTTGGGAAACATTTTTTTTGTTTAAAACCATGCCAATTCTCCCATTTGTTTGGCAGTATGTGCTCTATAAAGAGGGCCTAGAGCCCACAATCAAAACATTTACACAGTGTTTAGCTTCCTGAATGTCTCATGAGGAAACCCAAAGCCTGACTTTCCAGAAAATGTAGTTCTTACCACCTCCAGTAAATCTAAATGTAGGCTGCTGCATGCTCAGCAGTTTAAATAGCCAAGCTGGTGTGCAATTTCTCAAATATGAGATTGAGTAGCTAGACTTAAATGCACTGAAAAAAATCCTCATTTGAAAGTTCTTCTCTTTCCACTGCTTATCACAGAGTCTTTCAAGCTTCAAAATCAAGTCATGCTTGTCTGAAGCCATGCTTGGACACCTAATGCAGAGCAACCCATCCTGTTTTGTGATTTATCAGAGRGCTTGTGCTTGAAGTTTTTCATACAAAGACTAGATCACAAACAGCTCATGGCAGCTCTCTCAGCTTGGGAGCCAACTTCTGGCATTGTTGTGTTATGCATTTCCAGGATAGTTCATGTTTTGTCATATGTTAGCTCTCAATTGCAGACTGTCTATGTAAGATTGCATAGGYTGTAAATCTGTTCACACCACATTAACTCACTTGGATCCTGCATGCATGGCTCTGCATTTCATTGGAGGTAGCTGCAGTTCTGCTCAGGTGCTGGGAAGAAATGGGGCTTGAGTTCATAGTGTAAAGTTGCTATGGAATATGATTAGTCTGACCCATTTAACGTGCTGAAGGGTTGGGTTAATTGCAAATGCTTGATGTTATTTCTCCACCTTTACAAATGTGATAAATGATACTGCTTTGCATATAATGATTACTTTCCTCAGGATGGCATTCGGGTTAGGACCCTGAAGCTGGGTTGTGCTGAAGTCTTGGTTTATTCCTCAATTTTTCTGTTTTCCTAGGCATATCATTAAATAATTGTATTTTCATGATCGTCATTATTTTTCCCCTACCAGGTGGAAACATTTTAATTGCATTTAAAAATTAAATTTAAAATAAATAGGAAAAATTAATCACAATATCTACAGCAATGTAACAGGGCTGATATTGTTCTCAGTTACTGGATCTTGATGTTTCTTAGATGCTGAGCATTTATATTCCATGATGCTTTGCAGCTCTTTTTAGAAAATAATAACAGAATGTTCTTGTTTTTTAATACATCTATTAAAAAAGAAAAACTGATATGATCCTCTCTGTATATCTCACTGTCTTTTTTGAAATCATTATTCTACTTACAAGAGCACTTTATTAAGGGAAAGAGATTTGTTCATATTCTTCACTTAATTTCTACAACTGGCTTTAAAAATGAAGAGGAATTGTAAATACACAAAACCCAGAAAATCTGTTGCTACCAAAGTCTGTTAAAATCACCAAAGAACAGCATTGCTGACATTAGAAAAAAATAAAAGGTAAAATTTTTATCTCTGATATTTAACTTACCTTATATAATTCTTCCCTTGTATAAATAAGTTCCATCAATGTCCATAATTGATTTTAAAACCGAAGGTTTTGCTTCTGACAACACAGCTTGACCCTCTATCTGAATAATACATGTAGAAAAATCCTTTCCTTTGAAATTATCCAGTAGGTACAATTTGGTCTTTGTGTCTCAGCACCAAAACCTGTAGAGAGACATAATTCTAGAATTTTCTGTTGCCAACTCTTCATGCATAATTATTTATGGTCCCTAGAGTTTTCTAGACATGAAATCTTTCTTCCATCTATAATTCTCCAGTTTCCTTGTGATTCTTAGAAAGTGACAGAGATCATATACCCCATATTACTGCTTCACTGCCTCAATTTTGATATTATATATTCCCATAGGAAAATGATGCTTCAKGCTTCCTATTCATCCACAAGAAAATAACAGAGAAGCAGTAGTTAATCTGGCTTTGTCACAGGGAGCAATAAATACTGCCTTTTTTTAATGCATGTGTTCAGCTTTGTATATTTTTATTATCTGTTATATGCACAGAGATMTGATAATCTGTTCTACTTCAGCTGCCCTTGGCTTTTGTGCTTTCACAATCTGTTGAAATACATTGTGACAGAACATGATTCTCACCTGCTGATGTAGATAATTTTACAGGAGCAGAGTCCTTCCCAGTGTCCATCTTTCCCTCCTCGAAGGGCTTTGCTTTTGCACATGTTTTCCTCTCATTTCTTTTGGGACCAGCTCTGCATTTTTACCTCTAGATGAACATAGAGAGAAAATTTTCTAATTAATGTACCTGGTGACCAGCCAATCTGCTGCACTAATGACTAATGGCAAGCATTCACTCTGGTGCTGATGCAGGRGGCAGTTTTGGGAGTGTGTCTGGAGCCCTCAGTAGCACCACAAGAACTCCCTCAGATCTGTATTACTCCACTTAGCTGAACAGGAATGGCTGCTGGCCTGGTTTCCCAGGCCAGGCATTCCCAGACACTCTCATTCCTCTTTCTATGCCTCTGTGCTGCTCTAGCATCCTATGTTTGGGTCTTCCATGCCAGGTCTTGGAAGAGCAGCTGGTTCAGRTACTCCACCACCTCTCAGTGAACAGGTTCAGGTCACTCTGCTGACTCCAGGCCAAAGAGCTGCAAATGAAATATGCCCAAACTAAGGATGGGGCTGGGGACTGTGCTTTGTTTTTATAAACAGTGGGAGTCCTTAAAACCCCGAGATGCTGCAAAATCTCACAATAACATATGGTCAGTTCTTCTAGGATATCACAGTGCTTTTTGTGTAATTACCATTCAGGTCATTATGAAAAAGTAATGAATTTTAAACTTTTGAAATGAGTGAGAACAAGAAAGCCAAAGATCAGGATTCCTGGGAATGCAGCATACTGCATCAAAGTGCAATCTATTATCTGACAGTACTTTTTCATCAGTGCTGTTCTGCCCAGTCCTGAGATGTAAAAATGCCATCATTTACATTTCATGCCTTTTTTTTTTTAATTTCTTAATTCACATTTTGTGTACAAAATGTAAATGCTTGACCACTAAAAATTAGAATGAAGTAATTTCATAAATAGAAAATCAGTGTATAAATTTAAGCAGAAGTTCTCTGGGCAGCCTGTGCCAGAGTCCCAGTAAAGAATCTCCTCSTAACATCTAACCTAAACCTATTCTCTTTTAGTTTGAAGCCATTCCCCCTTGTCCTGTCACTACACTTCCAGATGAAGAGCCCCCTCTGATTTCCCTGTAGGTCCCCTTCAGATGCTGCCTCGAGGTTCCCACACAATCTTTCATTCTCCAGGCTGAATAAACCCAAGCTCCTCAGCCTGTCCTCATAGGGGAGGGGCTTTAGTCCCTTTATGAACTARTATTTATTTCTTCAACTCCTTTTTTTGAACACTGTTGGATATTCTTTGTCATTTTGCATTATAAAATGGTCTGGGCTTTATGCTGCCTTGAAGGAAGATGGAAGATATGAAGGGAAAGAATTTAAAAGGCAAAATTAAAATGTGTATCATCATTTGTCCTCAATCTCATTTATTAGTTACTTGTATGAAGAAGTAATTTGATATGAAAGAACAAGTTTACATTTTCAAGGCTTTTTTTTATCAGCGATTCAGGGTGCATGACAAGTGAACCTTGTAGCTGTTTCCAGCATTCAGCTTAAAATGCATTAGGGAGTGCTTTGGTGGGGTCCATTTCAGCCTCAGAAGGGAGGGCAACACAATCATGGCACAGATTATTGCCATTATTCTGCGCTTCTGCAGGCGACAAAGCATCTGTATGAATTTGTTACTATTAACRCAGCTGGAGGTAGTGCATGTTTGAAGTAATGCAAGCACAGGCTGGCACAGTGTCACACTTTGATTATAACTCCAGAGAGTTGGTCCTTCTCAACTTCTCTCTCACTCTCCTGTTTCCAGGATGCTGTTATCTCCTCTGACCTCCGTAGCCCAACCACTGCCATTGATTTTTAGCGAGTGTCATTTGTGTTACAAATTGGTCTGGACTTGAATCTGTCTGTATTAAGAGGTTTAGATTCACACTTACTGATGGTGGGAAAAGAGGGAAAAAAATTACAGAAAGTGGGAATTTGCTGAGCTGTCAAACAGAAGTAAGCTTAAAAAGGTTTTATGGCTAATATAGCCTTTGAGGAAACAAGCATGAAAAAATGAAAGTGCAGCCCAATGCAATAAAATTGCAGTGTCCTTAAAATGATTACAATAACAGTTCTGTGAAGTCAGGCAGCTCTCAAACAATCCAGTGAATAGCTCTGTGCTTGAAAGTTATTTAGTTGTTCTCATGAATTCTGGATAAATGTGAACCTTTACAAAATTAATCATTATTTAACTTAATGTAAGACATAGACTGTGTTCAAACCAAAATGAATCCATGAAATGCATTCTCTCCCAAAGTCTTTACTCTAGATGTGTGTTTCAAGATATATGAAGTTACACTGAAGCATGGACAAAAAACTCAGACAAGGCAGGCTGTTCTAACACCATGGACTTAAAGCATCAGTGCCCAGGACTTTCATTATAGATTATCAGATGAGTTACTCTCAGGGCACTTCCAGACAAGAGAAATAAATACAATTTCAGTGTCTAAATTCTTTTTTAGGCTTGGTAGGCTCAGAAAGAATTTAATGGCAATACTATAAAATTGGTATTAAAAATGTTCCCAGTAGTCCTTGCCATGGCACTTACCTCCTCTATGACCTGCAGCAAACCCCTCTAAGGTCTCCATTTCTTCTCCATTGTACGGATAATATGTATTGTTCTTGTGATGACTGAGACTTCCTTTGTATCTAGAAAAAGAGGAGTAGGAGTTGGAGAAGGCTGGATTTGATAGCTTTATACTGGTGCTTGCCAGCCTGATGAGATTGGCAGARTCATGGCACTGTGTTGCCCAGTCTTTTCCTACAGGCTGTGTGCTACCTGAGGTGGCAGGAGCACTTGCTCCATCCTTGGGGCAGGAGTAGATGACACCCTTCTCCATTTATTCCCTACTCARGCAAATGTGGCATCCTTCCTTTGGATTGTGAGGTGTTTGGCTCAGAAGCTGGCCATTGCCAGGCTTGGCAAATGACTTGCACATCAGAGAACAGTGGTGTTGGTGTACCAAAAAGTCCATGARGCTAATTCCCAGGAGACAAGAGTCAGTGGGAAGAGAGGGGGGAAAATTTCTAGTGGAACCTTGGTAAAGCTGTATCTRTTTGTAGCAGGACCATCAGCAGCCCTCCCATGCCTCAGTTACTACTGAAATTTGCACGCAAGGAGTTTCACATCAATCTYTTTCATATATCAGTAGCTGAGTTTCCCATTATTTTGCTTGTTAAAATATTTACTAATCTTAGCAGAGGAAAAAAAAAAGAGAAAAAAAAACAAAAAAAAATAGGGAAATCCAAAAGAATTAAAAAGAATTAAACTGTGTCCTTAAAATAAAAAGTTTCCCTAGTGTTGTTTACAGCTTCTCTGAGATGGAGAAGTGCTGTGGTCACAGACTTGAGACCACATTGATGATAAGCTGCTATTTTAAGCTACACAATTTAAGTCCTGCCTATTTGTACGGGAGGGCCACTGAGCCTGGGCCTCCAGGAGGCAGCGAAGGGGAACCTCTCTTCTCCTTGGTGGCAGCACCACACATGGAAGACCCTCAGGTCCTCAGCACCTTCTGCTGAGATACATCAGACTCTCCCAGGAGAAAAGCTGCTGTCACAGCAAAACCACAAGTTGTAGCTACCCTTCAAATCAACAGGACATAAATGGAATGCTCTTCACACTGACTTTAAGGAGAGAGTCACAGAGCAAGGGGCAGGGTGTCACTGAGGATTAAGAGCTGGTTATGAGATAGAAGAGAAAGATTTGTCATGAACTGCTACTCCTCAGCGTGTACAGAGATTAGTGGTACCCCATCGGCAAATTGTCTCTGTTAGGAGGAACTATGGAGGATTTAGAAAAATTCCAGATGGATTTAAATACATTGAGGGATTAAGGAGTACAATGGTAGATGAGATTCAGCTGGAATAAGTGTGACAGAATAATAGACATTAACAAAAATAATACTTTGGGAAAAAAAAAGAAAGAAAAAGCAAAGGTATTCTTTAAACTCCTCATAGTCTGTGCTCTGAGGCTGTGGAAAATCTGAAGATTTGTTGTATGTATATACATGAATCCTGCTCTTCATATGGTGGCACATATTTTCAGACTTGAAAATTTGAAAGAAAGCATGCAAATCCTGAAGGCAGTGGCCCATTTCCCAACATTTCTAAAACACAAACTAGTGTAMTACATATTGTAGGGATATAGAATATAAGTCAATAAAGGCAGTATAGAAAGTAATCTTACCCCCCTAAAGAGCTGCAGCTGGGTTAATTATTAAAGATTAGGAGCAGGCCTGAGTTTAACAGGCCGCAGCTGTAGCCAATAAGAAGAGTGTTATAAAAGAGTGGATTGGTGGGAACTGGAGTCAGTTGGCTACTGYGAGAAGAAGGAAGAGTTGGTGCCTAGAGGAGCTGCCTACAAGAAACATCAAGGAGGTATGAAACTCTAGCAATATGAAACCTTTGCAATGTAATGACAATAGAACTCTTGCAATATAATGTCAACAACATATCACTGAGGTCAAGAGTTCAGGCGGAGATTTTTTTTCTAATTTTTAAGTAGATACATAATTGTATTAACTAATTGTTTGTAGAATTATAACCATAATCTTCTTTATTTTCAGAAGGAATACTCTTGCTTCAGGGTATAGGGCAAGAGGAATTCACTTCTGATATCTGTCTATTCTTGGCCTAGGCTACAGTGCACGTGTGACATGGAAAGTGCTTAACTGACACTATTTTTAAATACAAGGTTCATGTGTTTCATGAGGGTCATGTAAGGAAAATGTGGCACTGTTCCTGACCTCTGGAGTCAGAGAATGAATCAGAGTGATTTTTTTTTTAATGTATAATATTCTAATTTATTTGGTCAGGTGTTCCTAGTACTCTGGGGGTAGAATATCTGTATTTTGCTACTTTTTGACTGGGTTTTGGGCAAGTGCCTGAATAATGGCAGTTTCATTAGACACCCTTTCACCATTTAAGTTTTCCCTCAGGGAACTGAGGAAATACTATTTTTTGAAGACTGTTACCGAATAACTCTCTTAATGTCCTTCCATCTTTCTTTCTTCCTTGTTAATGATGTAAATACAACAGTGCCCAAGTAAAGAAAAAAACGAAGGAGCTAATGTTCATTAGAAACTAAAGTTTATTGTTTGTCAAAGCACTGTTTTTCCCAGGATAGATGGATTCTTAGGTGGTCCTTACAGAGGGAGATCCCAGCTGACCACTTCTCCTGCCCTCCCTCAGAATTTTTCTGGTATTATCTTRGACTTTATTTCTTAGCACTTACTTTTGGGCTATCCTGTATTTAGTGCTAGTTTTAGAAAATCGGGCAGTAGCATGTTCAAGGTGGTCTAAAAAAATCTCCAGTCTTGTTCTGGTGGCTGCAGCTGAGAACTGACTCAGGGTCTGGGGTTAGCATGTACTGCTGGTAATGTGTTTCCTTCAGCATGGCTYTTCTCACTCCTTCTTGATCCCAATAGGAGGAACTGGAAATTGCTTTCCTGCTCTTTATCCTTTTCTTCTTGACTGCTTATAGCAGGCAAAGCAGTCATGGCTGGTGTGCCCCAGCCCCTTGCCCATGACAGGCAGTGCCCAGGTCCTGGTGTTCTGGCTCCTCCACTTTTCCTTGCCAAGCAGTGCACTGAGAGGAGAGGTAGGGTGGGAAAGAAACCAAGCCTGATGCTGGCCCATGAAAGTGGGTGGTTAAAAATGCAAAGTCACCTGTTTCAACACTCCCCCTCTTTAATATTTAATATTTTGTATTCATTAGAGCAAGTAATAAGCAAATAGACAGTTCCTAGCACACCTGTAATTMATTTTACAGAAGCTCTGAAATACCTCGATCTCAGAGTCTTGTCACTCAGCCTCAGCCCCATGAAAGACATTCCTGCTCTTTTCCAGGCATGGAGGAAGGATGGCAGCTTGGCTGGAGCTGGCCAGGCTGCCCCTTCCTGCTTCCCACCAGCAGGGATTTTGCCTGCACCAGTCAAAGTCCATACTGCTGCCAAATGGTGTTAGCAGCCAGAGAAAACTGGTCCTCAACATTATTCATCCTAAAGACAGACTCCTTATTTGACTCTCTAATGCATTCCATATGGTATTCCAGACTCATATTAGTGAACTTTGGTTTTTCTTTTTTTAGGTTTAGCTTTTTATCTTCGGTACTAAGGAGACTGTGCTGCRTATTAAGAAAGTGATACCATTATAGACTGTTGCTCTGTCGGTGACAGGAAGCTGATTTGATGTCAATCAAAACAAAGATATTACTGAGAAATGGCCAAGTGGAACTTTCTTAAATAATTATTTTAAACTCTAAAATTAATCTTTCTTAAAATTCAGTATTTAAAAAGACTAGAGAGAAAAATTTACTCTCAGTAATTTTATTGAGTAAAAATTACTCTCAGTTCTCAGATCACTACTAAAAAAAATCTTCAGTGTAAAAAATGTTCCTATTTGTGTCCACTGAGAGAATGATTGTTAAAAAATCTTAAATATAAACACTCAGAATAAATATAGTGGTAGGCAGGACCAACAAAGTTATGTTTTTCAGATCAAAACTCAGATTAGCTTCTATAGTAAAGTACCACCACAAGAAGCCATGGATCTTTGGTGAACTCATCCATGCAGATCTTCTGGTTAGACTATATTTTGCTAACAAGTCAATCTGTGGGTTAAAGAACCAAATGAGCAAGAATCTTAGAATTCTAACCCAACACTTTGGCCTGCAGGGCATAGTCTGTGTGTAGCTCTCATTGTATAATAAAAGTTGATTAYTGATATTAAATTCTTCAACAGATTTCATACATTCAGCTTCTGTTTTCAAGAGCTCTGGATATGTGCCTTGTTACCCATGTGTTTAATATCTTTTCCCTTTAAGGCACATTTCTAGGTGTAAAGCTGAATTGTGGTTATTTCAGAATTTAGAGTGAAAGCCAGACTGACTCATTTAGGTACCAAAGTGCTGGATGATGCTGCACATATTCCCCAAGGATGTTATCCACTTCATTTCACATCACTGAGCTTCTTGAGAGACAGGTGAAGACATACCCACACGGGGAGGTTAGGCACCTTCTTTCCTCCACTGATTAGAAGAGACCTTTGAGGACTCCAGAAGACAGCCCAGACTGCAAAATATCTCCCTTTTTCACTGAGACACGCCAAACAAGTAGGATGTTCAGGGATCCAGCGTGCCTAGTGCTGCTCTGCTGACAGGCACTGGGTCTAGGATCTTCTGTCTGTCTTCTGCTTATTACTGTGGGGCTTGGAAGGTGAAGCAGGAGATGGAAGAGACCTTACTGRAGTTGGTCTGAGTAGTTTTAACTCCCACATGCTGGAAGAGTGCTCTGTTACCAGAAATGTGAGGTAACCTCTCTCCATCATCCTCTTGATGTCCCAGTGGTTTGTCTTTAGGCCTAAAAGCAAGWGAGAAAGATAGATAAATAATGCACAGAAGAGGACTTTAGTCTTGCAGCACTCAGGAGTAAGGACGACTGCTGGTCCAAACTTAGTTTTTYGAGTATGTGTGAATTGAAAGTGGTTTTAAAGACAGCAGAAGTCTGAATAAAACGTCTCCTTCCCAGAAGTCCTAGATGCTGGTTTCAAGCTCTGCTTCATTCTCTGATTTAGATGTGTATTAAATACTATTTAAGCTGAGCTCTAGTGTAGCCAAAGTTTTGAACATTCTCCATGGGAGATAAATGGAGTGTCCATGYCAGTGTGCTCGAGTTTGGACAGCAAAAGAGGCTGGGTGTGAGTGGCATTTACCTGCCCAGAAAATACACTTACTGCTGGGCGGATACTGTAGTTATGCATTCAGGCAACTTTGAGTCTGCAGAGAAATGCCTTGCAATTTTAYTGTAGTGCTCATCACTCTTGAAAATGGGCAAACTGGCCATCATTGCCTCTGTTCTGATCTAARCAAATTTTAGGTGTATTGAACCCTACCTTACTTGAGATTTTACTGGGGATTAGACTGACATTTAGGTTTAAAGAGTGCAATTCCCAATGTCAGGCCCATTTCTGTACTGTATATTATTCTTCATTTTTGCAGAAAATGATTCAATTGAATTAATCTGACAGGGCTGACTGGATGTCCATCACAGTGCTGCATTACAATTGCTAAACAGAGTATTGGAAGGGCACTAGGTACAGTCTGGTAAAGACAATACATAATTTGAATGACTGCACTAAGGGAGCATTTCAGAGTTCAGTAAGTGGGTTTCCAATGGCACCAAGTGCTTGAGAGACTGACATAACCTCAGCATAGCACTGAGCTACATGTTGCTCTCCTTGGGCTGAGAGCAGGCTTGGCAAATACCAGCAATCAAGCCATCTGTATTAACTGCATCAGATTTCTTGCTACCAAAATGGTTCAATTTATGGGATTGTTTTGACAGGCATGTTGGGAAATACAGAACATATAGTTTTCATCATTGTTTACTTCTGTTTTTCCTCTTGTTCCCTTTGACATTGTCCACTGGCTCATATTAGAGTTTGAGCTCCATTTAGCTCAGCATGCAGAGCTGGCCTTGCTGCCAGTGTCCCCACAGAACTCCTCCTGTGCCTTCATTTACATGCTTCCTTTTTGTTCTTTAACCAGAAGGGGAAACTTTGAGCCTTGAATGCATAAATCATTAGGTCCAGGTCAAAAATAGGCCATTATTCAAAATGTTTGTTCTCACTCATCAGATTTGTATTTAATCTTGGGAATTTCTTGAAAACGTGGAATCCATTTGTAACATTGTTCAGAGAATTGGAGCATGAAGTTGAACTGGTTGTGAGATCAGCATCCAATATTCAGCACTGCTTTTCTGTTAAAGTGGTCTAACTGGCCATTCATGAAGCAGGTCTAGTCCTTAAGACTCTATTTGCCCACAGCAGGCCCTTAACAAGAAAACTCACCAGTGAGGCAGAACTTAACTTCCCTGGGATCAGGRTGCTCCAATTATGCTCTAAATCAGCAAGATGTGCTCTAAAATTAGTCAGAGGCCCTGTGCTAACATAGTTTGAAACAAAATTTTTGGTAGGGGAATAAGTGAAGTTTTTAAGTTAATTTTCAGGYGGCATAGTATTTGCTACTACATCTCCTTCATATTTGATAGGGAGTGGTATATAGAGCCAATAGTGTTGGTGCTTCTGCTGTTAGATCCAGAAGGCATGCAAGTCAAATAATATTWTTGTCTTTTATATAACAATACCAGGCAGCTGACAAGGAAATTTGGTGTAATTGCCTTCATTTTATGRACAGTGGAATTGCAGATCAGGAGGATGCCTTGACTGGGGTAACTTGATAGACCTCTCCCAGATGAAGTCCTTTTTTTTTCCTCATTAGTTACTTGTTTAGCTACAGGTGTTCTCTCATTTATTTATAAAACCACTGAAGACAGTGGGATTGTTTAGACAGACTAAAAATAATTAGAAAAAAAAAAAGGCCAGCATTACTATACATTTTTATCTGGAACTGAGGAGAAACTCACTTTATGGGATTATTCCAAGTTGTGCTAACTTCCTGGGAGCAGATTTTAAAAATTASTTCTCATCACTGCATTTTTCTTGTAAATTGAAAAGTTAAATCTTAATAGTCAATAGCAGTGGAAGATTATCATTCTGTGTTAATTTAAATTACCTCTGTAAGTGGATTGTTCCTTAAAATATTTCTGTTTTTAGCTTTCTCACTGGGACGGACCTAGACACTGGAAGATACAAAATCTTATTTTCACCAGACAATCTAATTTTCTGGTATTCAATGTCCAGTACACTTTGTGGAAACACTTTGACAATTACATAAAGTTGGGTTTCCAAATCCACTCCTGAGCATTTAAATGGATTGCACTAATTTTCAGAAGTGCTCAGCTGCTCACATTAAAGTTAAGACATATTTGTTCCTGTGCTTTCATTTCAGATTCATTTCTAAATAAAACAGCTTTATAGGCTAGATCCTGCCTKTTTTGATTTGGTTGTTTGGTTTGGTTTGGGTTTTTGGGGTTTTTTTTTGTGTGTGTTAGACAAAACTCCTGATGAACTTATAGGGAGATAATTGGCTCAGGATTATTTTAGGTCCATCTAGTAGATCTGAATTGGATGATTTTTTTTTACATGATTAAACTGGATACAGAAGTTTTCATGACTATGTCATGACATTAAATCATTAAATTGGAGTCTTGAACTGAGCTGGGGAGTTATTTCATCTGAAGGGATAATGCAGTACTACCATATAATATTGGCTATTTTTAGCAGAGGTATAAGCCATATTCTCCAGGAGGTGTAACAGTGCAAGAGCCCTGCCCTGAATAGTGAGATCAAACAAAAGCAGTAGTGAAATAGTTTGCAGATGRCACTCTGAAAGACTTTGAAACTATATCTATGAATCTATGTATCTTTATAAACCCCAAAGGAAATATTTATATTTCATTCCCCACTTATTTATTCATTGTCATTAKTGTGTCAGTTATTCTACCAATAATATGAGACAGGGATTGGCATCTGAGTGAGCTAGAGTTCTGCTACTGATGCAGTAGGGTCTGAATCTATCAACTAAAAAAATAACAATTAGGGTAGCACTTATAGGTAGAGATGGTATTAGAAGATAAAGCAATGGAAGGAAGTGCATTATACATGAATTTTATATACTGACTCTCTTTTCATCTTCCAAGAGAGCTGGAGATGGAAACTTTAAAAGGACCTCAAAAGAATTATTTTAAACAGTGAGATGTATCACATTTTCTTTTAGCTGCTGTTATTACAGTTACCTTGAAAGAAGGTGCAAAAGAGAAATCTACAGCAAATGGAATGAGACCAAAGGTATGAAACCTGAAGTATGCACTGTCTCAAGATGTCAGCTGGCAACATCTATATCATCTGCAAAAAAGGTGCTCTGCCATCCAGCAGTTGACTCTTCCTAAAGCCAAAATCTAGCCTAAAGATGATCAGAAACCTTCAAGGCAATAAAAAAAGTAGTGATAAAATCAAATCATAGAATCATAGGATATCCTGAGTGGGAAGGGACCCATGAAGGTCACAGAAGTCCAATTCCTGCCCCTGCACAGGACACCCCAAAAATCACACCATGTACCCAAGAATATTTTCCAAACACTTCTTGAACTCTGCTGAGAGTGCTGTGACCTGGGAGCCTGTTCCAGTGGCCATCAAGCAGGGTGTTAAAGGCACTGCAGAAACCATTTGTCTTCCTGGACATAGAGTTAGCCATCCTCAGGAGAGCCTGGAAAATGTAAATAGCATCCATGAGAGGTCCTTTTTGTGCTTTTGTTTTGTTTTTTTTTACCAGCTCATGCTTTGTGTCTCTGAGGCATATCTAAATTGTGATTTCTCTCTTAAGGATTCGCTGTTACTGGTGTTCTGAACTGCCTTATCACACACTCCTGGAAGGAAATGCATTGAGTTGCACCTGCCTTGGCCCTGGAATGCGAGGGGCCACAACCCAGGGACTCSCTCTGTGCTGTATTGCACTGCTTGGGGTGCCAGCAAGGCCCAGCACCAAAGGGGTTCCCAGATCCCCCACTGGGAACTGCACTGACCATCTTGACAKATCAGTTACAGCAGTGTGAACCCTACCCACAACTTTTCTCCGAGTCTTTGGCCTTGATAAAATATTTCTGTTGTCAGGTTTGTCTAAAGAGCCTTCTTTCTACTGTTACAACTTCAGTCTAGAGTGTCTCATTATTTGTTCTTTATCTCAAGACTTCTTTTTGTCTGTCTTTCTTGGTTTGTCTAACACTTCCTGTTGAATTAATTCCATAGTTGTTGAACCCTCACAGTCAATAGACAAAACATATTTCTAAGAAAAGCCCTACTCTCTAAAACAGAAACTGAATTGAGCAGGCTGAACACTAAGCACAGTATGTGAAAGATCACAAATACCATCTTTTCTACAAGTATTGAGTGCTTGCACTGAGGATAAGTGGGAGGGTCATGGATGGGAGAGCAGGTGATGTTTGAAAGACTGCTTTGTGAAATCCTGAAGTCAGATGGGTGATGTGGGTGAACAGTGCTGTTACAAGGTAAGTCAGTCCACTGTGCTGGTGGAAATGGTGTGATTCTCTCCATGTAAACAAAGTTAAAGGCAATCACCATGCAAACCATGCAACAACGAGCAAAATGAAGCACTGAACAAAAGCAAAGCTTTAATTGAGCATGGAAAATCATGGCTGGGCATTTTTAGAGAGAGGTTTTGAATATTCTACTGTCCAACAACACAGCTGTTGTAGAACTGTAATAAACAGTACTAGACTGCATTTTCTAGTGTTGGGAAGTTGGAAAAATTGCATTGGAAAATGTCATGATTGTAATAATTCTTAACGGGAACCCTCAAATGTGACTGTAGGATCAGCAAAGTACTGGTACCATAGAATACTCATCCTGCAGCTTTCCTGTGCTATTATGAATGATAATTGCTTAGCCTATCAAACTGCATCTCTGTTTGTGAACCTTTGTGTTTGAGTTTGACATTGCATGAGAGTTACTAAGACTGCTCTTGGGTGTTCAGGCTTGCAAAACAATGGCCTTCCTGCACCATTTTCTCACCCATTTCCCCTCCAGCATTATTGCTGGTTAGTAGCATTCAAATGCTTTGATTATGCCCCCCATTTACTGCTGCTGCATTGGCTTGTTGCAGCATATCTTGTTTTTGAAGCTGGGGGATGCTTTTGCAGGGCAGTAGGGAGGGGTGAGCTGTAAGTAGGAGGTTGAGGCTCCCTTGCTTAAAAAGCAGCACCAATGGACACAGCAGCCTTTGCCTGCATCAGGCTTGCTATTACAGTAAAAGCCCACTTGCTGACACCAATCATTTCTGTAAAATTTAAGCCAACCTCTTTGGGAGAAAAGATTTAATTAACACATAAACCCCAGAGTAACTATGACAATCTGCTTTCATAGTGATGAGAATAATCACGTTTCTATCCACTGTCAGTCCTTGAAATATAACAGTTTTATGAATAATCTATAGTACTTTTTTTTTTCCTTACACAGTCAATCAGATTCTTTTGTTACTTTCACACAAGAACATTTCTGTCTTAGAAATCTAGAAAATCTCTATATTTATCTGGTGCCTAGAGGGGCTACCTCTGGTTGTGTGACAGGAGGTCTCTTGAGCATTTTGGGCTCGTAGCATGAAGGGAGRCTGAGCAATTCCATGCTAACCAAGATCCACATGAGATATCCCATTATTTAAATAGAGGTACCCTTAGGGCAGTGCATGCAGAAACCAGTGGAAAAAAAAAATCACAACCAAAAAAGAAAACCAACCAAAAACAAAACCCAAAMCCCCAGTGTYCATTGCAGACAATAAATAAAATATTGGCAATGAATTACCATGATATAAAATTAGATAAAAAAGCTTCAACTCTGAGGTAGAAATAGTGACCTTTGAAAAAAGCTTTGAAAAAAATCTTAGTCCAGTTGAAAAGATTGTGTCTAATAGTACATGCTTTTTTGACTCCTTCTTCTCCTACTTATTTTAAATCCTTGAAGGAACAAATACAGAACCTTTTTTCCTGTGGGTTAATCTCAGGAAAGTTGTTTTTGCTTTACTATGGCATAAGTTAGATACGCTTGTAAGGTATAATTTTATTGTCTTTGGGGCTTTAACAATATTGAGAATAAATCTATGATCGCAATTTAGATAGAGAATGTTGTCTCTGTTGTTTTCACTGGACACTCGTATATAATTTCTGCATCTTTTTCTTTCCTAATACTTTTTTATTTGGTTYCATGGTACTGAACAACTAAGCAAGGTAGGTCTGTATATTAGGCATGGAATGCTCTTAATACATCTTTAGAGTTGTATCAGCTCTAATAACCTGAAATTTTTGCAAATATAAATTTTGCATCTGGATAAGTGCTTTTTAAAATGATAGCAGTCATATTGTGTTAGGCTTGATTGCAACCTGTTTTCTAAATTAAAAAATGTAAATGTGGCATTGACAAAGGTTAAAAAGATTTAAAGGGGTCTCTGTCAGCAGTGTATGCACACACCAAGCTAAATCCTATGTATCTAATCAGTGTCCTCTGGACTGTGCRTCTTGCTCCATTGTTTACTTTCAAATCCATAATAATTTTGTATCCTTTCACTGGGCAAAGATTCATTTTAAAATCTAATGAGTTTAAAAATATGCTTTTCACTTGTCCATTTGATACCGAGCCTGCAATTTGACTTTCATTGTTTGTTTCCCTCCTTGTCTCGTCAATCCTTTTCTTTCTTTCTGTCCTTTTACTTTATTACATTTTTTATTGAGGACTGAGATGAACTGGTAGCTGCATCATGGGCCCATTACACATCCTAACAATTCCATTTGCACCTTATTGTTTGTCTTATTGCTGGAAAATTCAGGTGATTCATCATGCYTGAAGAAGCACCTGATCCCAATTCCCTTGATATCACGATCACTATGTGACAGGAATACGGTTAGTGGTGGCTTTCAGACTCAAAGAGGCCAAGGTGATAACTCTTTTGGGACCTTTAGCCTCTCAAGTATTGATGAGTTCCAKTTTTTTAATGCTCTGTTTTCTTGCTCCCTTTCAACAGCCCCCTGAGTGTGGAAAAGGGCTTGGAGTTAATAAAGGAAGTGGCAGATCTCCTGAAGCTGCAGATGAGTGTCTTCGATGATGTCAAGTATGTACATGGGATTTTCTCCTTTTTTTTTATTTTAGTGGATGTCTCATTATTTTCGAATAGTTTGTCTTACAAGGAAATATCTGCTCTTTACTGTCAAAATTAAGGAGAAYGGGCAAGAGGGGAAAAAAATATTGATGATCTTTGTAACATTCCCTACCCATGGGAACAAATTATTTTGACAAAATTAAAAAGAATGAATTTTTTTTCTTTCATAGGGAAAAATAATCTGTTTCAAATACTATACAAATATTACCAACTTTATTTAACAGCTTCTAGGTAAGGAAAGTCTTCTGAAGGGTAATTTTACCCAGCATTGCCAGGGGGAAAAATGACATCAGAGATGGATAAAAACTTGGGTGCCTGACTTTGAGTCTGGCACAAGGTCATGCTTTTTGGTCAGCTATTATTTACCAAGTCACGGGGAGTTCAGCTATGCTGAGCACTGGTTTTCCTCCTATGATTCATACTGATGAATGCTCTGCATGTTAATGTCATGAACTAGGAGGTTATGGTCTGCCATGTCTAGTAAAGAGTTTTAGATTGAGGATTTTCTGAAGGCATTTTGGAAGAAACATGTACTTTACAAAAATCCATCCTCTCTGTATAAAACAGAAGGAGTTTGAGTCAAGGTAACTTAAAAGAAGGGTCAGTTGTGGGAGGGTTTTGTGAAAGGAAGTCACATTTTGGGCACCCAGGAAATAGCTGATGTCTGGGTAGCTGAAGTGCAGCATCTGTCTCAGCCCTGCCTGTGCTGCTATCAACTTCTGTTTGATTTTAATTTGCAGAATGGAATTAATTGTTTAATACTCTTTTTAAAAATCATAGTCTGATAATGCTTTGTCTTTAGTGGAAGTGTTTATTCTTGATTGCAAAAAACAATAAAATTGTACCCCTTCTATAACTRTATTTGGATGGAGAAATGGACTACTGGTGAGAGAATCTTTTCAGAAACCTGGAAAATACCAAGCATATTGGCTTTAGTTATTGAGAAGGAAAATATTGCCATATTTTGTTTGTTTTGATTAATGTCTTTTGGTTGTAATTCATGAATACTGAGTTTTTAAATTGAAAAAAAATATGGTATTCTATTATCTTTCTTGTAAGGAGAATTTGTACCCTTGACTTTGGACACTAGCAGATAAAGTCTACTGCACATTTAAAGGTGAAATCCCATGGAAAATTTCTCTGCTGAATCAGGAAGTTCAGCTTCATTAACTTCATTTATTTACAGTACAAGAACATTTTCATCCACCTTTTTAATTGTTAATATAAAGCCTTTTAGTTATTTTTTATCATTTGATAAGTCACAACACATTGCAGTTGATAGGCTGTCGACTTGTTCTCTAATGGAAAATAACCTTCCAGTGGTATAGCCAGCTGTGATGGACCTTTCTTGTAATGTGCAGAATTAGATGTATATTTTACATCTATTAATCTGCAGTCATATGACTGTACAGAAAATATTTGTATGGTCAGTACCTTAAAAGTGTGGCATGAATTACAGGAAGTCCAAACAGGACTGAGCATTCTTTCTATCCATACAATGTTTTCATCAGTCTTTGCCTTTAAAAAAAACTACAAACCTGTGAAGAGTTATCCTAAATCTCAAATCAGTGAAGAATTCATCTGAAAAAAATTTCTTTATTCAAGAGAATGAGATGCTTTGACTCATAAAGTACTAAAGGAATGTGGAGCTGATCAGTAGGTAAACCAGTAGTAAAAGTTTAGACAAAGGCCTTGCCAARAAAAGAGTTAACGCTTTTTGGATTTGTTGTTTCCTTGCCATTTCACCTCTATCAGTGGAAAACAGTACAAATTTGAATACTCTGGTTAGCTTCTCAGTGGCCTCATGGAGAGGACTTCCAGGAAAAACCAGATGTCATGTCAAAGTCACCACTGACATATGAAGAAATATTTCTCAGGAAATATGCTTCTTACTTGGGCTAAGGCATCATGGGTGATTTATTTTATTTCACAGGCAGCTAAAAGTATCCTTTTTCTTAAAGATTTTTTTTTTTGTAAAAATGGGGAAGTTATGTAGAAAAAAACTATCAGTCAGCCTGGGGAAAGAGGAGTTATAAAAGGGGTGAGAATTTTTCATACTAGCCTTCTTTAACTCTGACTTGAGTATTTGCTTGGTCTGGAATTCTCAATTCTCTCTCTTCTGTCCAAGAATTTACAATGGTTAGAAAGTAACAGTGTAGACTTGGACTTATTAGATCATTGCAAAGATTTCAGAGTAATGACATGTTAATGAGAAGCATAGGGTTAATTTGAGAGTATAGAGAAAGTCAAATAGGAATAGTGCAAGAACCGAGGAGAGAGGGTAAGTGATGAGTTCTTTTAAAGTTCTTTATATTCTCAGTTACCAGTTTATAGTCCTTTTCTCTGAAAAAAAACCCCAAAAAAAAAAACCAAAAAAAAAACAAAACAAAAAAAACCAAAGAGAATGTAAAGGAACTKCTTCACTAATAAATTACTGCTTTTAGTTAGTTTTGTCTGCAAATCTTTCCCTCTTGCCTACATTTTTAGTTTTTCCCTGTGCTTTGATGTTAGGCAAATGAACAATTGCCATGGATAGGAATCCAACACCCTGTATTAACGCTTGATTAACTGGTGCTTGGTAGTAATCAGCTTATTCTATGAAGATAAAATTGTCTTTCACAATCCTACCAACTTTAAGGGTAGACTTCAGTTCACAGGATATCCCCAGGCTTGTCTTCCAGAGCATTCAGTCCATCTCTGCAGCTGATTTGTTGTCAAGTTCACGTTGACATAAACTTTTCTCGCCCTGTGAAGCAGATGAATGGGAATAGGTGTAGGGAATTCATAATTAGAAATATTTCAACATTGAAAATAAGATCCAACATGTTAGTTGTCACTTTTGGATACAGCCTGAATCTTTATGGAAGTAATAGTTATGCTTAATATGTTTTGTTAATGGTTATGTAGCTGTCAAATAAATTCCATTATTTCTTATTACATCGTTAGAGACCATTAAAAGGATATTAGCATGCTGATGTAATTATGCAAGCAGACGTAAAATTACTATAGTTATGATTTTATAATCTAATTATGGGTGTCCAATGCCCCTGGTGATTGATTGTTGGACTGGTATCAGGGATTRAAGTCAGATGGGTACTTCTGTTTAGGAGGGTTTACATCTATTTTCTTTCAAAAAATATGACTTTAAAATCTGCAACATCGATTTTCTTCATGTAATTGAGTTATTCACAACATGAGATTTTATCAAGAAATATCCAAATATAATAAAAATACCAAAATCTCCAAGCTYGACTTTGAAAGTAGTGGAAAGGACACAGAATTAATAGTCAAAGTCATTGATTTGAGTGTAAATGACTTAACTTGTTTCTGATGAGAATACAAATAATTTTTGAATTTGTATTTAATGTTCTCACATTTGGGGTATTTACTGCCAACRTCAGCTCTGACCTTAGGAGAATACGTTTGTATGGAAAGAAAACAGATTATTCTGATTTCATAGTATTTCAGGTTTCATATCCTACCATTCTCAGCCTCCAGTTATGAGTGAGATTTTCAGCTGAATATTAAATTCTCTCTAGACTGATATGATTTTCCCAATTGCCATTGAAGATCTTTTGCTCTAGGTGTCTCTTTTTTTTTCCATTTTTCTGCTTTAGCTTCCCTCACCCATTTATCTTAATGGCAGTTTCCTCATTTTTGCCTTCTAATATACCAAAACTCAGTACTCAAAGAAGTGAACTTTCAGGAGATGTGCTAACTTGACCAGCATTTCCATTTTCATWTACAATTTTTCAGCAGAAAACCTCTAGCAGAGCATTCTTTATTCATTCCATAAAACTACATTAATCTCAATCTGCTGCTGTTGTTTTGAAGTGTAACAATTCACTATATAACCATATAATCTATATATATAATGTTAAGAGTGAGCAGGACACTTAGGCTAAATTTGAAATGCTAATATAAATAGATTTTTTTAAGTTGAAAAGACTGATTTTGATTATCTAATATAACATCCTGGATTGCAAAACCATTTCATTTAACCACTCTTCCCCTATCGTGAATTGTTGCATTTCTATTTTCATCCAAAACTAAGTTAAAAGACCAAATCCCTCACCTTTCAGAGTCTGAATCTCCAACACCCAGGATTCRGGCTGGTTGTTCAGCTTTCTTCTCACAGTGCTCCCTTCTCCCACTGGAACTACAGGTGAATTCAGTGTTTACTTAAATAGTTTATTATATGAAAAATGAAAAATTCAGGTTAACTGAAGCTATACAAGGAAACCATATGAAGACTTCAGCTGATAAATATCTTGCAAATTTTGTAGCAGACACAGCAATGTGATTTCACATTTTGAAAAGAAAATACTATAAATTTGAAGTAATAACTAGTTTCAAAATTTAACTAAGCTTGACTTATTTAGGAGATGAGAATAAACAAAAAATTGACTTTGGACTGAACTCAAGCCATTTTCTTGTTTTGTTTTGATCAGGTGGCCARTCTTTTGAATAACACTAATTATGATAGACTTTTGAAATATTGAATCGCATCTATATGTTTTTCTACAGCCAACTGTTTTATTTCATGAGCAGAAATCCTCAGTTAATGAGTAGCTCTTCAATGTTTCATTTTATTTTCATTGTTCAATGTGTGACTTCACGTTTCATTTATTGCACTTCATTCAAATTCTGCTTCGAGGTCAGAAACCCCATTTCCTTCTGTTTTGGTTTGGATTTCTTTTCCTATAGTGCTCTTTACTACACTATCAAAATACTTAGCAAACATGAATTGATATATTTAACTCATATGAGATTTGGGGTTTTAWTAGGACCATCCAGAGCTGGAGTTATGCATGAAAAGATTAGTRTCAAAGCTTCTACCACTACAAGGTGTCCAGTGTGATGTCTCACTGCAGGGCTTACTCAGCCTCTTCTGAAACAAACTTACCCTGACTGARACAGAATCCCATTGGCTCCAATCTGCTGAGCATTCCATTACCTGAGCATTCAGCAGTCCCAGGAATCAGCTCTCCATTCAGACCATGGTGTTTGGCCTTTAACAGAAATAAATAAATAAATAGATTCCTGAAATTATTTTTCCTCAAATGAACTGAGAATGAGTCTAAGTCTGAAGTGAATGATTCCAGCAGAATTTAAAGTAACAGCAGGACCTTTGAATCTTTATTATTCCATGCTCTATTTGCAACGTACCTCCCGAAGTCTGATAAAGTAGAAATTAAGGTCTTCTCTACTACTTGACCACCATTCATCTTTGGATTTCAAGGATCGTACTGAAAAAAAAAAAAAAAAACACTTTTAAAAGGAAGGCTGCATTTCTGTGTTTGAAGTAAGATAGATTTTTCCTGTTATACAGTAGTGTGTCCATAGATTTTTAACAGCTTTGTGTAAACAGTAATTTTAACAAAAGCTTGAATTTGGAAGGCTTATCATGAGGACAGTTACAAGCACATTCTTTTCATACTTCAAATCTCTTGTTTCCAAGTACTGGGTTAGAGACATTTTGCACCTCTTTTTCMAAGAACAGGCCTTACACAACCAAACCCTGCCTACTATTATCCCTGCTCTTAGGAAGAGCTGGAACGGTTGGGCTGGAATAAATACAATTTGAAAAGCCAGCCAACCATCCCAGTGAAAAGAACCTGAACTGAGGAAGGTATCTGAAAATCAAACCAAGTGGTGAAAGTTTGGAGCAGCTTAAAACACTTCCAAATTGGAAGTGTTGGGCAGGCAGAGGGGTGAGTGGATCTCCCAGCCTCACCTATTATAAACATGTGCATTGGCTGTAGTGTCATAATCATGCACTGTAGGTCTTGTTCATTGTTTGTCATGGTACTTTTATAGCACCTGAAAAATTCAATCAACCAGTTAATCATATTCAGTCATCCAGAACYTAAACACTGAAACAATACTTGGCATTTTCACTCCATTGTGCTGATGGGTTATGACATGTGGCGTGTGTATGCTCTAAATGTGAACAACTCAGGAAATTATTGAGAGGCAGGACAGTGTGAGGGAGGATTATTTAACCACTGAGCAGTGGTAGGACAGGTAGCACAGGGTCTTGTTAGGTTTGCATTTGAAAAGTTCCCTCCATTGTACAGATTCTCCATGATTTGGTGGGATTAATCTTTTCTTGTGTTGTATGTTGAACATCTGTGGATTAACATTTTTGCAAAGTTTTTTTTCCCAGATTGGCASATTCTGGATTCTGTTGTCTGTGTCATTTAGATTTACTGAGAGGAATGTTCTATAACTCATCCTGCTCTCCTTGAGGTGCTGCAAATTAACTAGAAATAGTTTTTTTTTTATTTCGATTGCATTCATTGTCCAGTTATTAAGCAAGATCTGTATTTCAATTTGAACTATACCATGCTTAGTGTCAATAAAAAGGTAGACYTTTCAAGAAAGTTGAGCAGTATTTTTCATCTGCTCTCTGATCTTAAATAGGAAACAAATAACTGTGGTTATTTGACATAATCTTGTTTAAAGTGTTATAAAAGCAYAGCTCAGAAATAATGGAACCCCTTTTATTCAAACTTGACTTCTCCCACAGATTTAATGAGTCTAGGAAACAAATTATGTGAAAAATGTATTGCTGTAAATCATTGCATGCAGGCATTTATAAGAAATTACATTGTGTTTTCTGGTACATATTGTCTTATTTGACAACTAATTTATAATATAAAGATTAATCACTTTTTAGAGGAATGATGATAAGGAAAAAAAAGATGAAAATTTAAACTATGCATTTCCTTACTTAAAAATGAGTTATTCCGCAACCTTAGCATTACATTAGTCTTGTGGCTTTTCCCCCTGAGGTACAATACATTTTGTGTTCTTTTCTTGAATTAATGTGCATATAACCAAGATAATTTTGCCTTCTCCACTCTAACTTTCCTCCTGGAAAAATATAAAAATCCTTAAAGTAACAGGAARGATTTTGGCCTGCAGCATTTTATGAATTCTAGGTTGCAAAGACCATAAAAATCTAAGGAGATTCTTATAAATAGTACGTATGGTGCTTGGCTTTCCATTACAACATTTCATCTCATTAAAACAGAGGATTTGCATCTTYGTAATCAAAAGCAGAATGAATCCACTATTATTGATATATTTCCATGAGCTCCTAGGTCCCTGCTCAAGAGAAGGTTTTTACAGATATGTCAACTTCTGAAGCCTAACCTTTTTTAACTTCATATTTCTCTGCTACTCATATCTCTGTGTGACTGAGGATGCCATCATASTCCTTTTTTAATAAAATCAAAGTTCATAACATTATAGGGCAGGCAGGATATACTCCTTTCTTTCAAGCAAGTCATTGAGTGTGTGCCAATGCATTTGATTTATATAACACTTCACATATTATTAACAGGTAATAATTTCCATTTTGCAGATGGGTAGATTGAAACCCAAGGCAGTTTGCTTCATTTTCCCTAAAATGGCACAGGACTTGATGACAGATATGAGAATAGAAACAGAGAACTGTGATTCTCACTCTTGARCTAAAGCTTTAACCACAAATAGAATTACTAATATTAGAAATGAAAAAAAGGTTTTCATGTAGGAATTTGTCTAAAAGAATAACCTCTTAGAAGAAATATAAAAAGTATTTTATGTCTATGTCTGTCTTGATCCTCCTGCCCTTGGCAGCCTGATTTCCTGGAAGTACAAACACACTTTTTTTCCCCTCATTTTGTGACCTGGATGGTTGGACTGCATGAGCATTACAGACCTGCTGACCCAGCCGAAAAAGATAAAGGATTCTTTTGCATTTTTGTTACAACCTAGCTAGTAAATATTGCATAAACAGGTCAATAAGTTGAATTGCAACCTGCCTGTGGAAGGGTTTGTATGGTTTAAGAGCCATAAAGACAGAGCAAATATGCATCTGTAGATGCAATTGAAAATGCCCAATAAATTCTACCTGCAGTGCCTCCTCTGCCAAGGAAATATCTCTGCCTCACAGCTGGCAGAGGAGCCTCAAGAAAAAAAATCTTCTCATTGGTGTTCCCAGAGCTAAGGAAGAAGCCCACAGGTCCTTATGAGGACAAGCAGGGGAGCTCTGGTTGTACCACTCAGAATTTGGTGGCCTTTTGAACTAAGACTGCAGCAAAGTTTGGGGGTTTTTTTGTCTTGGTTGTGCTGCCTAATACTGAYGCAAGACATTTGTGTCCTACACGGATCCTATCAAAGCTCTGAACATTCTGAACCTCTWCCTCTGTAACAGCCCTAACATGCGAGTCACGCTCCTCATTAAGGATTGAAAGTCGCTTGTGCAAGCAGAGCAAAAGGTGACTGTCATCCCAGCAGAGAAATTTTATATGTGCTTTCAGCCAGTTCCATTAACAACACAGGTGTGTACAGGGTGAGYAGGGCTGAGGCCAGTAAAATGCATTGAAGGCTTACTGGGTGAATATAAAATTGTCTGTTGTTTGTAGATACAAAGGCATAAAGAAGGAGAATGGAAATATAAATAGAATGTTTTTTTTCTTTTTCATTACATAAATTTTATACTTTAGCTTAATCCTTGGGGAGTGGAAGAAAAATCACTGTACATGTAAGAAGCTTTTTGAGACCATTGTTCCACCCTCATAGGGTCCAAACAGGTTTTTTTTTTTACCRTAAGAAATTATAGCACTTGTAGGGTTTGTTCTTTTAAATACTGTAATTAAGAACCTTATTTGCATGGCAGGCAAAGCTGGCAACTTTCATGTACTCAGTGTGGTGAAAATGTCAAGTTTCATGGCTTGTGACAGATTAATAGAAAAATTATTTTAAAACTCTGCAAATTATTCATAGATATTGAGTAATCATCAAAAGTTGCATTTTGTGAAGAATAAAAATAGGGCAAACTGAGTGTAGCATCAATCTCTAAATTAAGCGTTGTCTCTTTTTTAAATCATTTAAATTGTAGGCTTAGCAAAATAATCTTCACCTCAGATGAAGCAAGTTGTAAAATCTTTAAAATACTCTTTCATCATCTTTTGCAATGTAAATTAGGATCAGTGTACTTAGCACAATTTTGATGCATATAGATTAAATGATTAATACAAAATTAATGATTAATATAAAAAAGTTAAAGCTCCATCTTTTAGTATCAGAGACCCACCAGACATGGATTGCTGTTATTGGAAAGTGTCCCTTCCTGGGCCAGTCATCCCTTTCCTGTGATTTCAGTCTGGAAATTATTCTAATGACAGTAGTGTGTCAGGCATTTCATTATTTGAGCACCTTGTTGTGGCCTCTTCTCTGYTCCTGAAATGCTGCTCTGTGCACTCACTCCTCAGTGCTTATCATGTCAGGGGGAGAAAAGAGGGCACAACAAGGTGTCCAAGACTTAGACACCAAATAATTCATACCTGATAATTYACCATAATTCATACCTGATTAACGAAGAATGTAACTTGCAGAAGTAAACCTGGGCTGCTACCATCAAATCCAGACCTAAGTTTTGTTCCCATGTAGCTGCATTTGTGAGATGTGATTGCTCTGAAACTGTCAACCTTTCTAATATTTGTGGTCTACCTTTGTGGTTCTGCCTCCCAGCTGCCYGGTGAAAACCCATGTAATGAAATTCAAGTGGTGATAGGAAATCAGGCACTCCCTGGTGAGCACTGCCATTAGTGTCTTTCCCTTAGCAGGGATTTCGCTTTTCCATCTTTAGTTCCTGGACCCTGTCAGACCAGGTGGAATCCAGTACAAGAAGTCTTTAACTTTCTCTCTCTATGCTGTGTTTAGTGCAGAACACTTCMGAGAATGGTGCAAACTGTTCCTGCTAAGTGTATATGAAGGATATAATTATTAATAGATAATAYATTACTTGCTGTATTGCAGGGTGTTCTGGAACACTGTGCATCATTCTGCACTTTAGGGAGCATGTTGAGAGTTTCGTGAGAAGGGCTCAAAAAACTCATTTTGCTAAAACAGAAAAAGATTTTTTTAATTGATCACTGGCTGTGCATACATACCTGTCAATAGGAATGTGAGAAGACATACAGCTCCACATTGATATTTCTGCAGTCCAGGTGCAAAGTGAAGCAAATCTTTGAACAGTAAAGATATTAAAGAGTGAGAGATGTGTGTCTTTTTAGTATTAAGTCTGAGTGATGATCAATAATTCTCTACTCAACAGTTCAGGGATGTTATTTTGTAGCAGGTCAGCACAACACATCCTTTGCAAGCTTTCTTGAATCTTTGAAGCTCAGTCGGGTACCTGCTTGTGTAATTTAAATAGAGTATGATACAATGCTTCACAAAATAAATTCTGGTCAACAGTTCTGGTCAAAAATGTTGGTAAAATTTGAATAAAGTGGTCAACTGATTTACAGCTAGTCTGAGTATCAGAAGGAGAAAAAAATAGCCACTGTACATCTSTTAATCCATTCATATATTGTGTGTCAATGTCCAGCTGAAATTTTTTGCCTTTGCTTTCCTCTGTAATTCATGCTGTAAAAACGTAATGTAGTACAAAAATGCCTCTGCTAATTATGTGCTTTTCCCCATTGATTTGATTTGACATAGCTATGTTTATATACCTCTAAATATAATATATAAAACATTTACAGCAACATGAGCATCTTAATTTTTCCAAATTTGAGGTGAAAAGGAGGTTTCAGTGCAATTTAAACAATGGACATAAGCTTCAAATTCCTAAACACAGAAGGCATGGAAATGTGTACACATTGCAAGTCATTAGTTCAAGCCCACCAAACGTTTCCTGAGACAATTACCTTTACTGCTATAAAATTTGCTTTGCATAGTCCTCTGGAGCGTTACTAATTGCTTTTCTTAACCTCCAGAGATTAAAGGATTTTGAAATGAACATATAGACAAGTGGTGAYTTTAATTTCAAATCTGAGCTTTATTAAGGCAAGCCCTGTTTTATTAAATAGGGTCATTAAGAGAATGTTTCATGTTGGAAATAGCCAATCCTAATCTCCTCATCTTCCTCCAGTCTTGAGAAATTGCACTCTGCCTGAATCTTAAAAATGAGATGCCACCTCAAATCATTTCCATCTGGCATCAGCTCTATGTCYCATCTTCAAGAGTGCACAGAGCCATGTTGGCACTTGTTTCTGAGATCCTTTTCCACTAGGGGGTATGATAGACTGTGAGTGCACCTCTCAGTGCCTGCACGGTGTGATCCTGCAGCGCTGGAGGACGCGCACACGAGGGAGGGAACAGGCGTGCAAAGCCTGGCACATAATTTATGGAGATTTAAATCCTGTCATTCATAAATATAATTATAACCCACGGCTTGAAAGTGATATGGACCTTGCCATATTGATCACGCTCCAGCTCTGTTTATTCACATCCTTCATTTGTTGACAGGGAAAATAGAAGAAGAATGCTGTTAGTCGTAAAACAATTAACAAAAGGAAATACTTCTATTTTACACAAAGAATATTCTTTGTTTCTGTGTGTGCTGYGCACCCTCCCACCTTCAGATGGGAAATATAAACCCAAGGGGAGGGGATTTTATTAAATCAGCAATCAACCTTCAAGTCATTTTGGTATAAACACTGTAATTATTTCATCTCTAGTAAACAGAATAAAAGACAACAGCACATAAGGGTGACAATTTGCAATATGCTTAGAATGTCTTTGTTAAAAAAAAMCCCTTATTATGACTGAAGGCAACATTATTGTAAGTAAAAAAAAAAGGCAAAAGTCGTGACAGACAACGGGGGGGTAATTAGTTGGTAAAGTTCAAATAATAAATTTAGCAGGTCATTGCAACAGACATTACATTTTGTGTGGGGTGAAGTCGCTATTTATCATCCWTGAAGCCAGAGCTGCTTACCTGTATAAAAAGAAAAAAAATTGTAAGTATATGGAAAAAGTGATAAGTGCAATTACATTGTATRGTCCAGATAACTTCTAAAATTCACAATCTTCACTTACTTGAGTACAAGCTCATYTGTGTTAGAAAAAGATTGCTACAGATTTACCTGGGGGTAATTGTAGTAGGATGCACCTCAGGGCAGGGAYAGACAAAAACTCCTGTCTGACATTTTTAACCCCAGTTGCAGCAGATGTCAGATGTGGGTGAGGTTTCAGCCTGGTCAATGGTTTTTGTGTGACTTTTCTCCTGCCCAGCTGGGTGAGTGCTGGCTGGGTAGGRTACCAGTAGAAGTGATGCCTCTGCTCCCCCAGCACCTCCCTGGTCTGTGGGAATGGTTTGTTAGCAATTCATCAGCTTATAACCAAATGTGTGCACTTCAGTGAGCCCCTGTATTCGAGCAGTTTGAAGACAATTGCCATTAATGTTAGCCAGGTTTCAGAGGGTCTGACACAGTCTCGTCTACCCAACTCGAATTTCCTATCAGAGTTGTATTTTATACATCTTGAAACCTTTTTTCAGACTGGTTGACCTCTTGTTAAAAAGTCTTTTAAAAATATTTTGCAGTCATATAATTACTGGTTTTGTTTAAATGTTCTCATCCAACACATAATGAACAGTGAGGAATTCCCTAAAGGGCATCTTTTGTTATTGAAATGTTTATTTATTGAGTGCTTTTGCCAGAAGCCCCCATGAGAAAAATCTCATTTTATGAGCTCCTGAAGCAGTCAGTTCCCAAAACATCAAGCAGAAATGCAATTTTGACCAAGTAATCTCAAGGTCTTTTGTTTGCTTTTAAATAAACAGAATGCCAATGTGCAAAAAGTTGTGACAAAAGCTGCTTTGTTTTCTGTATTTTGCAAATATTCCTAGTGAAGCCAGGCTGATTTGGTGCTCAGATGAGTTCTAGCATACGAGAATTCAATTGCTAGAGTAGAGGAAAACAATGTCCCACAGAGCAACATATGAGTGGGTSTTTCAAATGATTCTGAGATTTATTCTTTCCTGCAAAAGAATGGTCTTAACTCAGTAGCATCCCACTTGCATGAGGAATTTTTTTCCTCGCTCTGTTTTTGTTCTTGTTTTCCCTGAGCAGTGAGGAGGAATGACAGTCCTTGTGGCAACACTGATGTGGGCACGACTCAGATCTTCCTGTGTTCCTGGATTATCCAGGTGGAGTCAGTAGAGAATAGTGGGATGGTTGCTGACAGGCTTCACTCCCTGGAAATCCCTGTCTCTCACTGCCTGGGCTGGGTCACTGAAATGATCCAGTTTTAATCTGTGATTTTACTGATGCCGGGAAGTGCAAGGCTGCTGGGAGTGGGGCAGGGCAGGACAAGTGGGAGGAAGTGGGAAGTGGCTGAGAGGGAAGAGTAAAAATTTCAGGTGAGGGAAGGAGGACAGGAAACTTTTTGTGTTCGCTGAAAGAGCGGAAGTATAATTACATTGTAGTGTAAATTTTATGTTGGTTCTAGGTTCTCAGCTATAATGGACCATGCATTGAAGATTTGGGGGGAATATCTGAAATTGGTTTTTCTTTTCCTCCTATCTTGGTGATGCAAGAGCTGCATACGGGGGTAATGCTGCTTTTTTTAAAAGCAGACTGCTAATGGCACTGTAAATATCTGAGCACCTGAGAGGAATCAGCATTTCTCKTAGGTTGGCAGCATAGAAAGAAGGACAGTGCAAGATTTCTTAGAGTCAGTGTTTGATATCCTAAAACAGGTGCATTTTATAGTTGATTATCTCAGGGTTAGTGACAGAACAGTCTGGATTTTTGTACAACAGTTATCTCAAATAAAAAGTACTTTGCAATTGTTGAGTATTTTAATCAATAATATTAATATGATGTTGACAAATATTTTATACTTGCCTGGCATTATTAAAAGTGTTTCTTGACCATTAGTGACCAGGCTTTTACAGTGTCCTTTAACAATAAAATCTRTTTTCTTTTTCTCCCCTCCCCCCAAGAGTACTTCAAGAAAAATGATTGATTAATGGGAGTCTCTGTTAACTCCAGAATAAAATGTGTGCAGTGCATGCTTTGCTAGTAAAAGATGAAAGGATATTTCTTATTCTTATTCTTACTCTGATCCCCTTTGTAACCTCAAAGCAAAGTCTTATATTTAAGAAAGAGTTTTTACTATGTGAAATGGAAAAGGTTTAAAGGTATTTCTGTCTAGGATATATGTGATCCAATTAAGYACACTTCATTAAGTGCTCTCCATTCTATGATTGTAGAAGATGAACATGTTACTAAAAGAATAACTTAATACTTCAAGCCCTGCAACAAAATATTTTTCAATTTATTTCTTTTATGCAAAAATTTTTCAGATTTCATTCTCAACTAAGCCACTGCCATAGGAAGTCAAAAGCTGTTACATGTACAGTTCCAGCCCATGCACTTCACCTTTTAAGCAGGGTTGCTCTTCATAGTATAAATATAATTTTTTCTTTGGTAATATGAGTTGAAAAACTTAGGAACTTGCATAATAAATATTATGTAAGTAAATTTTATAAAATAGAGCCAATTTTTGTTTTTCTTCAGACCCTATGCTCTTCTCCTCTGTAAATTCTTGCATTATAATTGGTATAGTCTCTTGTTCCCCAGAGTTTTTTCTTCAATAATACATTCACTATATTTTTATGTGTATTTTTCTTATGTGTTTTGTAGATAAGTATTTAAGGATAGTTTTAAGGACATGAACCTGAAATTTCTTCTTTCCTTTCATCAAATGTACATGTAGGATGTTTATTGGGATGGATGGAGAATGAATGCAACATTGAAAATATAGATTAATTTTTCCTTAAAATTACACACAGAAATTTTTTGGTGAAGCTCTGAGTACATTGCCATTCTACATCTAACTAATCAGTTCCTTCCTCTGTAAATATCTTATGGATTTTAGTGCCATAAAAGATCATCAGGCTACATGCAGAAAGGTCTTCACAGAGTCAAATGGTTTCCTCTCAAAAGTTGTTATCCCTTCTGTTGTTAAATGATAAATACTTTGTGGTATTTTTCTGGTCAAAGCCAGCTATTGGATCAGATATATCCAGAATCTCTTCTCCACACATATTCTTGCAGAATATGATTAAGATAAATATTCTGAGTTTTTATATTGTCCCTCTGACTTGCAGTTGTGACAACAGGAACTGTAGTTGCGTTGATACTGGGAATATAAATGTGAAAGTACATGTAATCTTCTTTGGATGCTGAATTCCAGTGATGAGCTATGCTGTACTTCACTGAATAGCAATTTCAGTGCCTCCATTTTKCCATTTTCATAATAAGAATAGTATTTACAGAAGTATTCTGAAGTTTAGTTAATGTCATTGAAATTCTTTCAGACGGGCACAAAATACACACAGGAAACCACAAGAGGTATAAAAATGTATGCAAATGTAGCTAATGAAGCAAAAGGAAGAGGGCTAAATGGTGTCTTAATAGGTTCTCTTTAAAAACCTATTTTGATAAGGGATATTATGCCATGTCTCTTGATTATGAATCTTACATTTTTTTAATAATCTYTTTCAGCGTGCTGGGACCAGCTGTGACCTTCCGAGTGCGCTCAAACCTCCAAAATATTTCAACTGCAGATGTTGCCAAAGAAGCAGGTAAGTCCTTATCCTCTCCCAAACTATGACCACCCACATGTCTGTTTAGCAGTCAGTCACGCTGCAAACAACACAGATACATCCTGTCCTCCCAGAAGGCTGACATTTAAAGGGGGAGAGAGTTGAGAGGTGAGTGGCACATGAAAAATTGAAGTTTAACRTCTTTAAGTCCATTAAAACTGTTTGAGACTTCCTCGTTTGTCAAGAAAACTAAGTAGAGGTTTGTCATCAAGTTCCAGAGTGGTGAAAATCTCTTTAGTGTTGTCAAAAGCTCAKAAAAACACATTAGTCATTTGTAAAAGATGATCACTTTTTTGATACTTTTTTTCAGGGAACAAGAATGTTATTACACCTTAGCCTTAATTTCTGGAAAAAAAATTATAGAAATATGCCTTTTTTGTTGTGCTGTTTCAGCTCTTTCAATGACAAGTTAATCTTGGAAGTAAAGGTTGCATTTCTAGAATTAAGCTGCTTCTGAGTAAGTACCACTGTTCTAAGGACTCCTGTTGGCTCCTTTTCAGCTTGGCTGTTAACTGTATTAAGGAGTAGTTTACTGCAAAAAAACAATTTTTGCAAGGTATCTGAATTGATGAGTGATTTGTTTCCAAATTACTCAATTGATAGGCTTTAAAAATCACAAGTAAACAAGTTGCAATATTGCTTGAAAACAGAAAGAAGAAAAGTTCATGTAAATAAACACTAAGAGTTCCAATCTGTTYATTAACTTCTACTTTTGCTTCACCATGGATGAATTCAGTTACAGAAAGAACTGGGGKAGCTCCTAGGCCAGAACTTTCCTTTGCAGAACGCTTTGCACTGAAGAAGGGTCTTGTTAACTGGTGATTAAAGAGTAGTAAGGTCAAAAACCCCTAGATTGTCAGAACTACAAATTTACAATAAGCACTGAATTATGTGACTCATGAATGGGTATGATTTTTTTTACTGGGAAAAATTAATATGGCTTTTTTATAACAATGATCTTCCCTGTCTTGTAAACTTGTTGAATCTCTCTGAAAGGATCAAGAAATATGATGCTGTTGGTAGAGCCTGCCTGGATTGCCAGGGGCTTTTGACAAGGTCTTCCCAGAAGTTAAGGAAATGAATTGTTTCTTAGAATGTGGAGTATGGAACAGAAAAATGGTGAATCACTAATTGGTTAGGAGGCAAGAAACAGAGATTGGGAAAAAAAGTATTAGTTTTCTAAAAGGCTGAGATAGTGAAATAAAAAGGTGGAAGGAYCTCTGCTCAGAGTGTAACATTCAACATAGTTATAAGTGAATTAGAAAAGAGAGTGAGCAGGATGGTGAGAAATCCTGGTAATACTGAATTATTCACAGTATTAAAGGTGAAAGTTGATCTTAGAAATGTAGAATAAAGCTGARTGAGTGGACTCAAAATGGCAGATGAATTTCATTGTAAATTACTGTAAAAATTTCATACGGAGGAAAAATAGCTTTGCATRCAAGGTCTACATAGTTATGTAGTTAGTGTAGTAATGGGTAATTTGATGAAAATGACAGTTCAGTCTCCATTATCAGTTGAACGAGGAAAAGTTTTTTAAGGATTATTTCGAATGGAATAGAAAACAGAATAATATCATTTGTTCTTTCTTAAATATGTCCTTTGCCTTTATTTAAATACCACATATAGTACTGCTGCTCAGACCTCTGATGGATTTGAAATTCTGGTTGAAATGGAAATATTCAGGGAAAGACAGCAGGCATGACTATAAGTATGGAATGTCTTCCATATAACCAGTGATGCAGTAAGAAAGGAAACTTTATTTTGGAATAAAAAAAAAAAGTATGGTATGAGAAAGGTCTGTCAGCTCTTGAGTTGCACGGTGAATATGGACAGGACTGTATAATTGCTTTTGCAGTGCAAGAAGAGATGAAACTGGCAGAAAGCAGGTTTAAAATAAATCAGAATGCAGTTTATAGTTTTTCCAGTTGTGGATAATAAGGCTTACATGTATTCAAAAATTTACACATAAGGAAATTAATGGAATTGACATCCACTGAAATTTTGCAAGGCTGTGGAAACATTATCAAGTCCAGGAGGTTCCTGATGTGCCTTGGCCTGTTCCTAGCAAACTACTCTGACAAGTGAAAAATGCTGTAACTTGTTTATATCAGTAAAACTCAAGATATAACATTCTGGTTTTGCTTACCACTGGAATCAAAGTAGTTGTTTGCAACTTCTTTAACTTAAATGCTGCCRAAAAAGTGGGGAGGTTCTGAGGACWAAGTAATGCCACCCCAGAGAAAGTGCAACAAAGTGGTGAAGGATCTGGAACATAAACCCTGTGAGGAGTGGATGAGAGAGCTGGAGGTGTTAACCTGGAGAAAAGGAGGCTCAGGGGAGAYCTCATCACTCCTTACAACAGCCTGAAAGGAGGCTGTAGCCAGGTGRGGGTTGGTCTCTTCTCCCAGGCAACCAGTGACAGGACAAAGGGAAATGGCCTCAAGCTGTCTCAAAGGAGGTTCAGGTTGGATATTAGGAAAAATGTCACTGAAAGGATGGTTGAGCACTGGAACAGGCTGTCCAGGGAAGTGATGGAGTCACCATCCCTGGAAGTGTTCAAAACCAARCAGACTTGGCCCTTTGGGAAATGGTTCAGTGGGCRTGGTGGTATTTGGTTAAGGTTGGACTTGATGGTCTTGGAGGTCTTATCCAACCATAATGTTCTATGATTCTAAGAATTTCTGCATATTCACCAATTTAAATTCATATTTTACACAGAAATTTTATCAACTCTTTTTACATTAATATCCCAAGCATTTTTGGCTTCTGTTTGCTTAGTGAATTAAAACTTTCAGGTTTTGATGGCTGCAGAAAGAGGTTTATAGGAGTTTTACATAAGTTCCTCTTGGTATTTCAGTATGGCCATACTATTGTCATAACTAAACCTTGTGTTTGTCTTTTACATAAAAAAAAAGAGCTCACAATTCTACCATCCCTCAAATATTTTAAATTTAAAAAATATCTTATTTTTCCTTTCTAACTCATGAAGTTGCAGTGCTTGTCAATGTATTCACTAATCAGTTCATTTATTTTAAGCAAACGTTTTACTTCCAGATCTCTAAGCCAAAAATAAATTCTCTTAAAAAATCAACAGCAATATATACTTACATAAGAAGTTTTTTCAGGCTCTAGTTGTAATTATAAATATTTAAAGTCAACAGTGTCTTGRAGAAAAGCATTCCAAGTACTTAATTTACCAAGAGAAGCCAAAGGAGAACAAATCAATGCATACTTCCAAGATAGGCACAGGTAAATGCATAATTCCWTGCTGTACTGCTATTAGGGAACTTGACATCCCTCCAGGAGCTTGGAAAGCAGATCTTGTTTACAGAAAATGAACAGRCCAAATGGACAGAAGAATTTCACAGTCTGTCGCATCCTTAGAAATGAWAAGAATTTGGAAATTGAGGTAATCWGATGCCATAATAAATATARGAATGTAAATMATTCRGATTTGAAAAAAGGAATCTATTTGTGCAGGTGTTAYGTACATGCAAGTCTCACTGATAGCCACAAGAACAGTTTCTGTGCAGCAGTTTGGTCTCATGTAGCATATATTCATGTAGCATATATTTTTGTAACTAAAATGGATACACTTCATATTTTCCTTGCACTATTTAAGGCTTAAATATAGGGAACTATATTTAAAGTTTTCCATCMTCCTCTGTAGAGTTTGAAAAATGTGCAGGTTAGAGAAGACATGAGACTAKTTAGCAACTATGCAGGGAGGTGAAGGACTTAAAATATCCACTAAAACCCAGAGATTTGGAAGTATGATAATAAAAATGGTTGTCTCTGTTGTCTTGGAGTTTGAGGTTTATTCTTCTTGGTGCACACATGACCTGTCTTGAGGCAAAATAAGCTCTCTAAAATCCTTTAGAGACATTCTTGCTGATGAAACTTTTTTMCCAGTAATTCACAGTTCCAAGTCTGTGTAAATGTTTTGATTACTTTTGGTTGGGTTTCTTTCAGTTTCTAGGGCTATATAATTATATGGAGAAGCTGACACCAGAGTAATTTAAAATTGTGAATAGYTTGTTTTCTCACATTAACAATACCTTTATTTGTTCTAGAGCAGGACATCCAAGATTTTGCCAGCTTCACACTCTTTGACCTTCAAATGATAGAATACATCTTTCATCAAGTAGCTGTCCTCTGGCCTATTTCTGTTTAATAAGTCAGGTTCAGTGGTGCAATGTAATTTAATGTTTTGAAGAAATAAACTTTCCCAAGACATAAGTTACCTGCTCTAGGAGTAATTACAGTTGGCATGACATTATTTAGACAAACAAATGTATATTTCTTTTCTCTTCAGTTTAAAGGTCAGGAGAAACGTAGCAGAGAACAATTATCAGTAAGATAACTGTAAATAAAAGTGTAATATATTTGATATAGAAATGAGGAATKAAATTATACGTAGTCCAGAATCCTACCATTTAGGCAAGGACATTGAAAATTAGAAAAGTGGAAACTTCTCAAGTTTCCAAGCAAAGAATTTTGGCATCAGGKGCCTGTAATGGTCATATATATTCTGAGCACATGAAAAAGAGATGTAGGAGAGAAGTTTTGGGCACAGATGCTCAGCACTGCTGAAATGCCTTTTAGAGTTACAGTCATGCTTACATTTCTTTTTGTATTGTATTGAAGTGCAACATTTTAGGTGTTTAGGTGAAGACTGAAAAGCAAAGGGCTGTGGGCGTAGTGTAGGCATRGTAGTGATGGGGACAGACAGAACAATTAAAGGCCGTGCACAACCAGATATAGGGAATTAACAGGTCTTGTGTGCAGGTTCCTGTGCCTTAGATAACTTGTGATACACACCACTATAGAAGGTCAGAAATTTATATAATGTATATATAGGAGCAGAAAAGTTATCAATTTTAGTTTCCATAACTTCTAACTAAACCATTGGTTTGGATGGTTTTGTGATTAGCTTTCTTTTTTTTTTCTTTTGGGGTGGGGCCTTTTTTTGCTTGCCCTGTTGGTGAAATTCACATTTTCACAGAGCATATGGTCTGAAGGAGACTATTATCCTGACTTAGAGAATAGGTTGTTAAATCATATGAACTTCTTGTCTAAAAATCATTTCTCTTTGAGTGATTTATTTCTGAAAATAAAATATCACAAAATTAATTCTGCTGAAACACAAAAATGCAAAACATAATGTATTGTTATTCAAATTTTACTGTATTATGCAATACAGCAAGCTGATTTGAATAAAAACACTGCCTCAAAGTTATTTGAATRTATTAAAAAAACATATAGAATTTCTCAGCAGTTTCAAATGACTGCAAATGATTAAATCTGCARTCTTACAGATTTTGAGATTTAACATCCACAAATTTTGGTCATGTCCCAGCTGARCTGAAATTTCCATGACAAAAAATTCAATGTCGAAAAGTTCTATTGTGTCTGTGAATATTTTTGTTGAAGTTRGCAGCTCTAAACAGACAAAACACCATCCTTAGCTTTTAGCATTAAACAGTCCTTTTGACTTAAATGAATACTTCAAACCCCTTAGAGTTAACTTACCCTGTGTAGTGTTTCCAGCTGCTGGTGTCTGATTGGTTTGGATATGGTCCAAGATATCATATRGTCCAAAGTGGTCCAAGATATCATAGTTCAACTCTTAATTAGGATGACTAAATGGCAGAGCTCTTTGTGAGCCTGCATCCGSTTGGTGAAGAAAGTATTTATGCCTTATTCTGCCTCCAGTGTACTGCTTCTCTTGCTGACATCATGAAATTTGACAGTATTTTTTTGTGCTGGTTTGCTAATAACATCCACCTTGTTTTTCACAGTATCTGTCAGTGCAGGAGATATGAATTCTGTGTCATCAAAAGGAGGAAATTTCAATTTCAAAAAGCAAAATCACTGTAGCCAGCCTTGGTTTTCTTGTTGACTCTTGGCGTAAGCTTTGCAAGTCTTGTGAGAAGTCTCAGCAAGACCGACCTCTTGCTTCAGGCACCAACATGTCCATGCTGGCAGAGTGTCTTTTCTTTTTCTACTCCACAGCTGTGAGCAGTGATGGTTGTTTTGAAAGTATTCATTGGTCAGTCACTGTCAGATCACAATTCAGCTGTGATGCAGTAAACAGAACAAGTTTAAAATCTTCAGGTGAATTCCTTCCCTCTATCTAGATTTTTGTGGACTGTGCAAWAAGATATCTTGCTCTCTGAGATGGTAACAAAGAATGTGTCTGTGAATAATTTGAAGTTCGTCTTTGAAGAGAATTGACAGCTTCTGTGTCAGTAACTTTGAACAACGTAGCCAGGAGGCTGTGAGGTTCATCTGATTTCACTTGCCGTGTCTGTGGTTTAAGTAGGATTACAATTCTTTGGTCTATAATGTGAAACGTAAAGATTTGACAGGTCTTTTTCTGTTCCTACCTCTTTTCAGTCTTGTGGTGTAAATCCTGATTTCTTCTACTCAAGCCTCCTTAGTTCACATTGTCCTTTTTCACCTCCTGAGCCCTCTGTAGTGGATCGATTTCCTTTCACCTACTGCATCATCAAATCTGTCTGAATTATTTTCCTCAAATCCATCCGTTGCTGAATAAAGGATGTCATTATGGTTTTGAAGATTATTCAGAAACTGAACTGTCTCCTGCAGTACCAAATGTCTCAACCAGTGATTAATGAGTTTTCAAGATGGCATTTCTTTCCCACCTTGTTCTTCTATTGAAAAATAGAACAAGTGAGAAGCACTACGTGCAGAAAATGTATCTTAATCCTGAAGAATAACAAGTTCCTTAATTTATGACTCTTCTCCATGGACTTCCTTCTAATTATGATATTCATTTCTGTGATTAGTAGGGGTAGAATTCATTTGAACATACACCCCTCTCCTCTAAGAATAACTGTGAGGCATCTAATTTTAGAGAGAAATATTTCTTGTCTTTAAAACCACTTTCTGTTTTAATAGAAAATTGCAGAACTTCCTCCTGTTCAACTTATAAAGTCATGTCGTCTATTCCAGCATAAACCCTTAAACCCAGCTGCTTATTGGGAATTGTAAAGCTACTTAATAGTTTTGTAGAACTGGGGAGGAAAACAAAAAGAACTAATTAGCATTATGTASTTAATAGTCCCTAATTTAAAGCAATGATAGTTTATGCYGTTGCATTCTCATGCCTCTTATTTAGACCCATTAATAGAAAACTGTCAATTAAACTAAAATAAGGAGAAACACACCATTGGTGTAGAGTAGATATTAGAATATTGTGGAATACAGTAATTAATACCTGAGCAACACAGGTTTAGTGGAAATAGCAGAAGGGAAGCTTAGATTGAAACTCATGCATTTCTGTTACGTATTTTTTTTCTGAAATTTATAAGCAGGCCTATGGAGACTGGTAAAAATAAGTCTTCCATTTTAGTAATTTATATCATGGTTTAGAGGTTAATGGAGATTTCCAGGCTGAATTTTTTAAAGAGCCCTCTGGTAATATATSTGAATGCATTTTAATAGTGGAAATAGAATTCACCTAAATCTGTTGCAACTGTCGAAACTTTAGGCATTTATTMAAAAATAGTTGCCTAGATTGCCTCTACATTCAAAGAGAAAAGATAGATTATATGAAGTGATATTTATCATAGGTGGGTAAAAGTTTGAGAGAGAAATCATCACTAATGTCCACAGAATCACTGAGACATCGTTGATGATAGAGCTGCCATACAYAGATCCTGCATGTAAATCTGGGGAGACTGGTGGAAGTCAGGATGGTAGAATTTAGTACACTGGAAAGCTTCTTTCTTTAATTGCTGCTTGGTAACAAACTCAAAGATATATTTTTTTCTATTGRTAGATTTCTTAAAGTCTTCTGGTGCAAATCCTGATTCCTCTGCATAAGTCTCCTTTATTCACATTGTCCTTTGCTAGCATATTTAAAGCTCTTTAAGGATTCAAAATTAATTTAAGAGCAAGTAAAAATACAAACATTAAAATTTTGATAAATATTACCATGTGTGATACTATTAAATAACCAAATTCCTGCAGCTGGCTTCTTCACACCTACAGAGCTGATAATCCAGGATGAAACTGCCCTATAGTTGGAGTGCAAAGTGGKTTTTTTTCAAGCCAAAGAAATCTCCCAATACATTTTTGACTATGGTACTGGAAAGTCTTTTTCTATTTAAACTTGCTACAGATTTCCATGCACAGATGTTTGAAACTGACCCGTACATTTTAGGTGTAGGACAATTTTCAGTTGGTGCAAATCAACAAATAGTTGCTCTAAAATTCATGGCACAGAGAATGTGTGACTGAAACAAAACACTTTTAATTTTTGTATAGCAGCAGTACTGGGGGTCCCACTGTGTACATAACATCAAAAAGTCCCCACACTAAAATATTTGAGAACTAATTTTATTTCTGACTTAAAACAAGCAGAAATCCCCAACCSCAAGACAATTGCTTAATGTTGTATTTCACCRTATTATTTAGCCAAACTGCTTCTATTTTACATTTTTATGATAAACAGCACATTTCCCAGGAAAATTGCAATATATATGCATTAGGACATATACAGAAATAATAAATACATTCCAGACACCTCTAAATGTTACAGTCCTTTAATAAAGTTTTATGCATTTTTGTGCAGTACACATAAGATGCTATCTTTGTTTATAGCAGATCCAAAGCATAGTACAACAAATTATTTAGGAATTCAACAGTTAGGAGAAATCTGGTAMTACAAGATCATGCATTGATCTTTGAATACATTGAAAGGCAGCAGCTTTTATATAAAGAATAATTTGGCTATGTAATATTTTTTGATGATTATGTAACTTTATAGGTAAGTAAAGAAGGGAACTGAAGATACTCTGATTTAGGTCAGATAGCATTGCAAYCTCATCTTTACCCTGAAAAGAACAGTCAGTACCTTTTTTGCCCCCATTAGACAGATTGATTATAACTTCTCAAAATGTGGAACAACAAGATTAACCTAACGATTTTAAACTGKGCATGCAAATAAACACTAGGCACCATGTGGAACAGGGATAATGTGGAACAGATAGTGTTCTATTTCGGTTGGTACAAACAGGAAAATAGACTTTATCTGATGTAACTAWATATCCTATTTTTAATATATGARATTGGATGATTAGCAGTCTTGTGATTTTAGCTGATAGTTTTCCTATCAGCCAAAGAATAAAAATTGTGAGTGAGAGCAGCGCTACTTCAGGAGTCTATGAAAAATAGTTGTTATTTAAAGCACAAGAGAAAAAACAGAAAATCAATATACTCATCTGAGAATCAGGCTGTTTTCCCTTTTACCTGAAGTAAAGTAATAACATGAAAAGGCCCTTCTCCAGAAGTGTGGTGTTTTGGTACAGAGTGTAAGGACAGCTGCCCTGAACCTGGGAGCAATTTGTTCTCTTGCTAAAACACGATTTACAGGTTGACATCTTGGGAAGGAGGCACAAATGTGACCCTGGATGAAGGGGCAGGTGGGGGTTTCTGGCTGAAAAAGGCTTAGTTGGAAGGTCCAGGGGATTCACAGATCATCTGTCTTGAAAATAGGCTCTTGCATGACCTTCTGCTGCTGATAGCTCATGGAGGGATGTATCTGAGAGGGGAAGTAATGAGCTCTTGATAGTGGGACTAGGAATTATTTGAGAGCTTTGGGAGAGTTTTTGAAGATAAAGRGAAGTTTTTTTGGCAGTGCTCTCAAGGGCACACTTGGCAGCAGTGTGTGTTAACATTGCCTTCATTTTGAGCAGTCTTTCTCCTGCRGACTGACGGCTCCTTCGGCAGCTGCTGCTCCTGCCTGATACTGTGCACAGTTGTTGGGGACTGTGGGGACTACAAGGCAAGGGACTTGATTTGCATGAATTGTTTGTTTTCTGGACTATCTATGGTCAAAGAAGGTGTTTTTTTTTTTTTCTCCTTGAGTTTTCCTGAGCTTCACATATCCATTCTGACATGCAAGATAAGATTGAGTCGAATTTRTTACATTTGATCTTGTTCTTATCTGGAGATGATGTTTTCCATTGTCTGACAAAAGTAGTTTTCAGGATTTAGAGATAATTGACCATTGTACTAATCTGCAAATACGTAAATCTTTCTAGAATTACCTAGTCCTCTGGAAAATGTTAAATCCTTTTGTTATGTTTAAAAGATATTTTCTGTAACTTTGAACTTTAAGAGACACTGTATGAATTTGTTGGTTGAAGTCAGAAGACATCTCTAGATTTAATCTAGCCATAGATTTTTCAAGTACTACCTGTAAATTCTCTGCAGCTCAGTTTTCTTAATTCTAAATCTGAAATGTGAACAGTAAAATTCTTGTTATGAAAAAAATAAGCTATAATGTAKAAGTTAATTCAGAGGATAGGCAGTACCGTCAACATAGGATAATTATGATCATTTTTCTCTGTGTTACTTCTGCTGCTTTTAAATACATTTTTTCCTGGTTGCATTAGTGCAACAAAATCAGGATGACAGCAGTCATAAAATGGTTTTGGTTGAAAGATCCATCTAGTAGGTTATTTAGACTGTCCCCCAGAATTATGATGGGATTGGCTGGCAGGAGATCATATAGCAAATATTTGATAGTCTGTTGAAAAAAAAAAAGACCAAAAAAAAGACAGATGAGAAAAAAATATGTATGCCAAAATCCAGAGGGTGCCTCTTGGCAAAGTTTTATAGACATTTTAGATCAGTAACAAGAAAAGGTAGGTAGCTACACCCTATTACTCCTTCCTAAACAGCCAGGTAATTACTTTTGGCATTTTGACAAGTGTTTGCTGGAGTGAAGGTCAAAGCTGTCAGCAGAGAAGATCTATGCTAATCTGCTCAGCTGGAGAAGTCTCAGGTAGCTAATGTTTTGTAATTAGAAGTTGTGGAAACCAGTTTTCACTGTAGTTTTGCACTGAGAATAAGTGAACTAATAAAACAGAGTAAATTCATTTATCAGAGTTCACAAAAATTAGCTAAATGGGTGCTTAGGAGTAAACATCCAATATGAAATTGGAGAAATATGGGAAATCTGTGGTACAGAGTAAATGCATTTACTTTACTTTTGCATTTATTAGTATGCATTTATATGTGGTAACATATATATATATGTATGTGGTATTATTATATATATGTTTGTGTGTGAATACACATATATTTATCAGACATGTTTATTACACATGTGTGTATCTGGCTATACAGATACACAGATAAATAATTATAATAYTTTTAATTTACATTGAAAAATATTAATAAAAAGGACAGGAAAGGATGCACTTATTCTACTTTAAAAAGGTACTGKAAATAAAAAAAATTGCTAGAAATTTCAAATACACGAATGCAAAACTTCAGTTCAATGCATGCAAAATATTCCCATTTTCTTGTGGACATTTTCACTTCATCCAGCACTACTCTGTGAGTGGATTCGTTTAATTGAGAGGGGTTTTAAACTGCTAAGGTACTTTAGCAAGGTATGAGAAAATATGAAAGAAAAAAAACCCRAACAAAKAATTGTATTAATACAATTATGTAAACAATGGGGATTTTTATAATGTGTCATTTGTTTTATAATGTTAATTGTCTTTTCCTGTTGTTATATTCATGTCTTTATCAGACTAAACTAAAAATTATTGTTCTCACTTATCTTTGTGTTCCTTGTGCTTCTGAAAGTGTCTGTATTGTGTGTGTATATATATATATATGTGTGTATAGATGTATATAGACATATATGGGACAGAAACAGGGAAGGTTTCAGTGGAGTTCAAGGTGTTCAGCTGTGCTSCTGAACTTCAGACAGCCCCTCGGGTCGGCAGTGATTTCACACACAATTAAGTGTTCGTTCCCTCTGATTTTGCTTCATGAACTAAAATACCCAATATAGGTATTTGGTGACCATGAAATTCTTACTGTACATGGAGAAAGAATGCAGACCATCAAAAAGTAATGGTTTGGGACTGATTAGTGTGTACTGTGGAAATGGAGGTAAGGATTTGATGGCCAAATCTTAGACCTAAACCAAATGAGAGGTTTTATAGGAAATGGTTTAACCTTTTTTCAACTGTTACATTGTTTCAGGGAATCCACAACACGACTGATTTTGTAAAGAGATCAGAAAATGCTTCCTTTTTTTCCTCCCCATCCTTCCTTCTCTGCATGGATTTTGTGTATTATATTATTCTTTCTGATATTTCTTGCCTTGGTATTTTTCCTCTTCATGGGAATCCCCATGTATTCATTCTCTTTATTCATTTAACAACTTGAGGGTATATCCTGCACCCATGTGCAGCAATTTAGCTGTGAATCTCACATTAACATTAATGGGAAATGTGCAGCTAAAATCAACCACACTGGGTCTAGTTACTACCCTTGGCTGTAAAATGGATTTGCACAGGAAATCATTTCCACTTGAGAACTGGGAAGTCAGAGAGGTTATTACGTTAYTTTATATTAAATTAAGAGTATTTTAGCATTATTTTTTAATGTGTTTCAGATTGAGAAATCTACCTGATATAGAACCTGTTATTTTATGTTCAACTTAATGTTTTCAAAGATAAGTCACTTTTTAGGAAAGTAAATTTTCACTTGGCAGCTCCAAATACTCTGCTTTCTTTAAAATTTATTAAAATATGTTAGTAACTATTATTTGTTGGTAAGTTAATATCTTTTTAACTTTATTTTGAAGAATCATATGCCCCCCTCAGATTGTCTGATGTAAACATGGATGGATTCAAACATTTGCAATGGTTTTCTCAGTCCYTCTGCAATTCTGCTTTTTTGTCTGGTTCCTTTTCCTCTGATTCTATCCAAGGCTCTTTTTCCTGTTGGCAGCAAAGCTCTCATAGAATAACTAAATATCTGAAATCAGTACTGGGGACAAAWAAGAGCTGGAAGCTGGAAAATGTGGTAAGGCTAGAAAAGCAGGTTTGGGTAGATGTTTGCCTAAGTGACTGTATGGATAAGGAAGCTGATTCTCTTCTCTGATGATTAAAGTGGTGATGAGGCAGTGTTTGGATGTTTATTACATATTTCTCTATATATTGCTTCTGTTTCTGTGGTACTCTTTGCCAGTCTGAATAAGTGCATCCATCTTTCGCTTAGTATTGGTTTCTTGCTGTGTTAGATGTAGGTAAGGAGCATCAGAGTGTTTAAGAGCTCTAATTTGGTTAAACTGTTAAACTGATATCCATTATTAACTGATATCTCTTATGCAGCTAACAACCAAAAATGTTCCAGTTGGCAGATATTTATGTGTAGAGGCGTATGTACCAAAATGAATTATAACTTGCCCTTAAGAGTTTTAAACAAACTTAGTGGAATATTGCCATACAGTTAAATAAATCTTAGCTTTAGACAGAAGGCAGTTARCATCTAAGAATCCTCATTCCAAAACGCCTTTACATCTCAGATTTCTTCACTGAGAAAAAGCAGAAATGGAAGCTGTCATGACAGAATGGTCAGTAACACAGCAGAGAGTCACAGCATATTTTCACTGCCCCATGGGTACCTTAAAGTTCAGACCCCCTTAGGAATAGGCTTCAATGTGGCTTTTAGTGTGCGTCTAGTAATGCACCATCCATCACTGGTGCCACTGATGAGCATCCTTCATGCTCCTAGTGCCTGTTCTGGATAAAAACTTGCAAGTCACACTTGTTCATTAAACCACTGTTATTGGTTTTATGAACAGTGGTATCATARGAGGTAAAACTGAGTTTGGGGTAGATCCCTGCAGGAATATGAAATCTATTGCTGGTCAAGCCCTACCTTCTCCCAGGCACTTATGTGGGAGAGACTCTGTTGATGCTTAAATGCTGAAGTTAGATAGCACATTTATACCCTTTATATTTAAAGATACTCTGGATTCTTTTGACACCTTTATCACATWAAAGAGAGAATTCCTAGAAGTCTGTGTACATATTTTTTTAAAAAGGTAAAACCAGTTGTGTTTGATTTCCATACTCTACCTTTTGAGCACTGCTGAAGATATGATACATGACTAAATGAACCAGATGCAGCCATTCATATAGAAACCAACTCCAGGGCAAAATCACTTTTTACAGATTTTAAATGGACTCTGTCTTTCTCTGTGTTGAGACACAGAAATCTTTCTTGAACTCTTTTTTTTCWCATCTGAAACTTCAGTTGTAGGAGTGATTTCCACTCTTCACCATTCTGTTCAGGAACTGTTGTACCTGATGAAAAATGCATTTGAGTGCATCTTCTGTTTGTGAAGATCTTCAGGAGTTCTTGAACGTGTTCCAAAATGTGCAGATGGGTTCTGCCCTTGTGCAAGGGAGGTGGAAGTCACAAGTCTCCAGCAGTGTGCCAGGGAGCCCAAGCTACTGCAGTGACTTTGTCAGAATCAGTTTTGGAGGCTGGTATTTATCATGGTAAATCAAAATGTTTATGATTTGTGGTGAAATAATCATTTTCAATCCTGAAAGATGTCCAGATTAATGAAATATAGCTATACAGAACCTCTAACACTAAATGTGATAGGACACAGAGGAAGGTTGTGCCCCCTTAAAATATCTTCCATCTTTTATTTCCAGGAGTCTTTAAACTTTCAAAATGCTATATATCTGTGGAGCTGACATTTATCTTTTCTCCAGAAGATTCTGGAAAGATTGTTAGAACAAAAATTCCCTTCAATGTTTTAGATTTCTAATGAATCCTGAGTGATGATTACCACATTTAGACATGACACTTATTTTGATTGTTAGCTAAATTCTTCTGACAGGATTTTTGTATATAGAAAGGAGAGAGTTCCTTTAAATTTATATGTTATAAACTTTTACAAATTTTCGTAAGTATGCTTGTCTAGTTCATCTTTTATCCTAACCCTGGCATATTTCTTTTGGAAACACTGCATGTAAAAACATGACATTGTAATTTCCTTTTTCATAAATATTATTATTTTAGTTTATGAACATTCTTTGCTACTTTCCAAAATCTGCTTGATTTTTAATTTTTTTAGGGCATAATTTCCCACATTTTAATAGAAGATATTTCCTTTTATCTGTAATTAAATCCATAACTTGTTATTCTCAGAAGGTTATTATGGATTGTGACTTGACTGTTACAAAAAATGACTTAAAGAGGCTCCTAATATCAATTTAGTGTAAGGATTTAATTTATTATTCATTAATTTTGTATTCATTGTAATAGCAGTAATCATTATGAACTCATTGGGTAGGTATGAGAGTGTCAGGCACACTATATTTCCATAGAAATTCAGTTCATTAGTCATCTTTAGCAAAACATAAAATACCATTCATGCGTTATTGCTGTCACTTGTTTCTCTTTATAATTATATGCCAGTTATTTTACATAAATATCTTCATATGTGTAAGTGGTACTAGAATTTAAAAGTTTCAATACATGCATAAACTCCTTTCTCTGTCCTTATGGCAACATAAATTTTAGTGGTTTAAATCAAGATAGCTTCACTCAAATTATGACAGTATACAGGCTAATTTCACATTTTATTTTAAAGAAAACACTTTCAAATATTGTCAGTTTACATTGGCAGAATGTGTTGATTTTTTAATTCATACACTTCTACTTTTTAAAAAAAGCTTTCAGTTTAGCAATGCAGAAWTCTATTTTTTATTTCAAACAAATTCATAGGTTCATCAGACATTTTTAATTTCCTATTTTAAAATAGTAATTAATTTTTTCTCTTCATTGCCATTGTATATTTTGAAGTGTTCAGAATAGAATTGTAATTTTTTTTCCCATAAATACCTCAGGTGGATCATTTGTAACTGTCCCATATTTCTGAGACTGCATCCTTTCATTGGTAAATGATTCTGCTCATGTTAAAAATGAGTTGACTGAATGCCTTGGAAAAAAACCAAGTGTGTTTAGCATCATGCTAACTAATTACAGTGGCTACCTTGCAGCTCAGTGTTGAATTGGACTTGTCCTTCTGAGCACAGACCCAATCAGTCATGGTCAGTATTGTGTCAGCTAACTCAATTCTTTGTAATCAAATTTAAATGTAAGAGTGGATTTCGTCTCCTCTAGCTCAGGTGTCTTTTGTTTGAGCTGCTTTAAGTATAAGCCAGTCAACCTTGGCTCCTGTTACAATCAGTGCAGTGTAATAAGTGCTTCCAGAGGCTAATACATTTCATCCCATGAGAGGTGTCTGTCTCATCTGGAACTCCTCTATCTCATCTATCTCATACATGTCTATCACACTTATGATTGGTGTCTAAGACAGGTCAAGTGTATACCATCCCCCTGAGGATCCTGTTGTTCTCCATTGACTACAACAGGAGTCTTGCTTAGATTTCGGACTAAACAACATCTCCCAGTGAAAGCAAATCCCTCGGATCTCTGTCAAGCAACATTAGAGCACATTTCTGAATTAATATGGCCATGGAAATCTTTTGCTAAGGGAAGGGCAGCACTTTTTTGGAGCAAGGAATTTCCACCTTCTGTTGTGCAAAGAGAATGGGCTGTACCTCACTAAACCCAGCATGGTCCCATAGCATTCTGGGCACTGAGCAATAATTTGGCTGCCAGAAGGTCTTTCAGAAAAGTGGTGTTTTCTCATGGCCCTCAGTCACCTTTGGCCACCCCATACTGATATCTTAGGTGCTTGGGTCACCTCAAAGGGCGTGTGCTGCTGTGTTTAGTCAACAGAATAAATAAGTGGGGGAAAAGGGCAAAGGGTAATATTTTGTTGCCACYGGCTTTTAAAAGTTTATTCTACTTCAGTGCACATCTAGCTTCAGCTAAAGCAAACTCYGTTCACTTTAAAAAAATTAAGTGTGGCACTTAATAACCCCCTTACAGAAATGACTGTAGCAGTTTCAGTTCTGCGGCAGTCGTTGCCTTTGACTCCTTTCCAAACAGGCTGCCATTTTTTGGCAAGTGAATTTTGTGATGGAAGCAATGTCACCAGTTTGCACATCAATGTGTGGGAACAGCAGGTCTTTTTGAAAAATGTTTTCTGGTAGGTTGCAACTGATATTTAAATTGATTTCTTTAAAGGCTACCTTAGTTTTGATATAAACTGTCACTTATTCTTACCTTTCTCTCCCAACCTGTTTTCCTTCCACCTCTACGGAAGTGCTTTGCATTATTGTGGCCTGGAGCATCTCTGAGTGTTCTTCTAGGAGCCTCTGATTCTACAAAATTATCCAATATAGATAAATATTGGATAATTTTGCTGCAMAAACTGCATATGTATAAGCAAATCTCTTGTGGGAACTCAGCACATCACTCCGGATGTCCAGAGTTGCCAAAAACCCTCTTGGGGGGCTCAGAGGACCTGGAATGTTGCCAGAAGTGCCTGGTGGCTTGACTTTGATCCATCTAGGGATTTGCCACCTGTGTATGAGGACATGAGAGGCACTCAGGTTTGAATGGTGTGGGAATGATGTATTTACAAGGTGAATATATAGATTTTAGGTTTTGGTAGAGGGGAGTTATGGAGAAGATGGAGGGATCAGGGCGTGTCTTGTCCTTCTTTCTTCTTCTTGTCAWCCATTTTCTGTGGTGATGTTGGCACTTGGGGATTGGTTTGACACAGAGGTGCACAGTTCAATATAGGTGATTGGTATTGGGAAATAAAGGTAAATGTGTTATMCATAATTTGTAMKACATAAAGACAAGATGGCCTCGGGGGCGGTCAGAGTGCCTTTGGCTGCCTTGCTGTCCAGACCTCRGCTGGGCAGGAGGAAAATTTTGTAGATAARAAATAATAAACAACCTGAAGACTGAAAAGTGAAAAGTCCAGTCTCATCCTTCAGAGTGTGGGCTGCYCCAGAACCGCTCCCCGCTTCTCGGGGCTGAAGCAGCAATCTGAGAATCTCTCTCTAACTTACTGACAAAAACAGCAGAACACAACAGTGAAACTTGAAATCCAAAATGTATGCATTCTAAAATTCTCCTCTCAGCTTTCTCCTGATTCTTGGCAAAGAATCTTTTTGTGAGTTTAAAAGGTAAATAATCCTTACTTAGTTATTTCCTGACAATATTAATAGCAATAGAAGCAAGGAGATCCCTTCAGGGATTGACTAAACTGTAATTTGAGTCTCTGCTTGTCATCACACTGTAGCATTCCCATCGTGTTTGTTTGTCCTTTTAGGAGAAACTTTGGTGTGTCTGTCCCCTTTCCTGGATATTGAAGAAAATTTAGGCACAAAGCAGCTGCCAAGAGAAACCRTTCTTACATCATTACAAACCAGTTGGAGCAGTGTGTCTAGCTCAGCCTCTGTTAGGGAGATATTTGGAGGTTAGCAGACCTTCTGTGAGACATTCTGGTAYGTGCTTTGTTAAAAAAAACCCCAAAACACAACAACATTAAATTTGGAGAGTGAGGGAAAGTGATGTTCTACTTGAAGAGAACAAATATTTCAGTGAATGTAATTCTGTCAGCTGTTAAACTTAGACCATTAACCTCATCAAGTATGCAAGGTCTTTTTGTTTGTGCCACTTCCTAATATATCTACTGTGTTATTAAACAATATTTTTCATTATTTTAAGAATAATCTCAATTTTAGTTGTGTTGTGAATAAAAATTTCAAGGAATGCCATTTTAGACATATCTTAATTAGCAGCTTTAAATGTCATTGCCTTTAAAAAATAAGGAAAAAGCCATATGCTACTAAATCACAGATGTGATATTTGTCACTTTTACTCAAATGTGCTTTTCAATTTTTCAGTATTTTCTTGTGATTTTTCTCAGCTTTAATAGAGACAATATTACATGCATTGTTGGTTGAACTGTGACTGAATCATCTCCCTATTACAGGAAAATAGAGTCTCAAAGTCACYAGCTGAAAAATTATACATTCYCTGAAAAGTACACAGTATGACTCTTATGGCACTGAGAGTTAAAACTTATACAACTTATACAGCTTTATTAACAYGTGAAAGATTTTTCCTCCAATGAAGCTGGTTTATTATTTTTTAATTTCTCTTTTTCTTATAGTAAGGTAAATAATGATTGTGGATAAACTGAAATGACATTTTTTTTATCCACATGATATGCAATTTCACACTGCTGTGAAAGAGAAAACCCTYCTAGAAAATTGTCTGTGTATGCTTCTTTTTCACAGCATACATGGGCAATAGTGGAATTTTTCTCTCAATAAACAAAAGCAAAATCTCTTTTCGTTAAGGATATTTACTGATAATATTCTCCAATTTTCYTGCCTTTTATTAACTACATTGGGAGCTTATACAACCAACTGATAYGTCAGCCTGTCTCTGCAGACACTCAGGTTTAGATGTCTCAATTTGAGGACTGAATTCCACCCGTACCTTCCTCTGAATTTGATGCCCTGGAACTTTAGTGCTTCTCATTATAAGCACCAAAAACCTGGCCATGTTTATTAAGTGTAGGTCTTCCTTGGCTTTTCTACACAAACTATGAAAGACACATTTCAGATTGCAAGTTAGTCTTAAATAAGGCTTAGGGAATGAAAATAAATACCTAAATAAGAGCTCATTTAGGACTTTCTATCAATAAATAAAACATTGATAGCTGGTTGAACTAAATAGTGATAAMGTTTCATAAAGGGATATCCTTAAAGTTTAGGAAGGTAAGAGGAGCAAAAAGTTTTCTTCAGGTGATTTTTTCCTGTTGTTTTCCAGCAACAATGGTTTGTAATTTTATTAARCATCTGTACCACGTTTCCAGCAAGGATAAAATAAATGGATAGGTATTTGATTTAAATCTAGTAAAATAACAGTATTCTTCTTGCCATATTTGAAAATTTTACATCACTTATTACTATTAATGTTATAATGTTATCCTTTTGACAGCAGTTAGAGCTAATAAACAAATTCCTGTTTTCAATGTATTTTAGTACATTCACAATTCAGATTCCCATTAATATAGACTAAAGCTTGTGATGTAGATTGAAACTTGTTAAAACATTTTTCACATTTGGGTTTAAAAATAAATTGCATTTAATTCTGTCAATAGTAAATCTGTCAAAGAAACACTCTTAATTGCTGATTTTAGATACTGGAAAATGCTGAAATCTGTTCTAATTTTTTAATATATCTTAAATGAAGTGACAGATACAGTTTATGGAATCAATAGCAACCACAGGCACATAGTTATTTTATACTATATGAGACCTGTGCTTTTTGTAATTTCAATATCAARATGTTATTTCATTGTCCAGATATTTCTATTATTTCACTATTTCAACATCCTACATTTATTTTGAAGTGCCTCTCACTTACATTCCTTATTTCAGACTCTGAAGTGATTTATGTAGTTCATCTCCCTGTRTACAATACACATAAGATGGAGTAATAAGCACATGCAATTGGATAGATTATCTCTCTGGCAGAGACACACCGTTGCTGTACAGAAAATACCTCAGTGCTTTGTTTTGTTCTTTCCTCTTCTGGTTTGTGTGAAATCAGAAGGAGATTATATGGRTCAAATTACCCACATTTTATTTACATGTGAGACCTCATTAAAGTCAGGGCTAAGGTGACTTTTTTTTTCCTGCCATGCTCAGTGGTATCCTAATCTGATTTCCATAGAAAACACTGGACTTCAACATGAATTGTTTGCTGAATATATCTTGTCTTTTACACAGACTTTTGCTCTACAACTAATTGATACACTTCCTTGTGTGTTTATTCCCTCTGGCCTGTACTACAAACCATGATGCAAATCTATATAATCAGTTCTTCCTGATTAATTTCTGTGGATGAAGTCTCAGTCTGTTATCAGAAATTCACTTGAATGAATATATGAATTCATCATTTTCCTGGGCCTTAGCGAGTTTGAACCTTTAATCATAATGCTAGTAAAGTTCTGGGAGGAGATTCTCAGCCTTTCCTATACAAGCTGTTAGGCTTTGCATGGAATAATTGAACATTCCCTGACCTGGAGTGCAGGAGAGCAAAGGAAACATTGCACTGTAGCAGTTTGATGAGTCATGTCCAAGTCCTTCCTYGTGTTGCATATTTAATGTAAATTGGTGAACTTTTCATTGAAAAAAGAGTTGAAACTGAATTCTTCTCTTTGCTGGTTAAGGAGAGTAGCTACAACATCCRCTTGTGAGCCCAGTCCTTATTGATTGACCCCAATAATTTTTCCTCTTTTGAGGGATCATTTTGATCTATCTGACAACAGAGTAGTTTCTTCTACTATTTCATAATCTGTGCTGGCATGAATGCATCTTTAGAGGTCTTGGCTCCATGCTTCAGAGGGGGTCCACTTACTTGTTTGTTTTTCAGTTGCAAGGAAGGTCAACAAGTAATGAATAAATGTCAAGAAAGATCACTTATGAGAAGTGGATGCTCTGCATAATAAACATTAGCACGTTTAACAAAAAATTTCCTCCAGTAGAAGTCAATCCCATATTAATTTAATCCTGCTGTCTAAGATAATACAATCTCTTTGAAACAGTCTTGATTCTTAGTGCATAGGGACCTTTTCTGGATCAGAGGCCAAATTTCCATTACCTGATGAGCTAATCTGACGTGACAGCCTCATATGCAGATGGGGAATCTCTTGTCAATAGTTTTCTTCAGAGACAAAGAGAAACAAATGTCTATATTCATTCTCTCACTTCATGCATGAGTAACATTACCTTTCTATCTTCCTTTCACTCTATTCAGGTAGTCATTGAGAATTTAAATATAAGCTTTTGTGTTCCTGAGTTAGCTTATGAATGCAAAGCTGTTTACAGAAGACTGGCATCCTTGTCTGTTTGTTTAAGTACAGTATGTATTTTGACATGTAAATTTACATGAGGCATATTTAATCAGTCACAATGATATGCTAATTGGATTCCTGTATGAACTGCATAAAAACAGCATTTGAAAAAAAAAATTATGAAGGGAACTTATTACCAGCTGAGACACTTCCTAATCAGTAATAGGCATCATCAAAATGCACAAGGATAAAAGTGGTAGATTTCCAGGACTTTTGTAACCAATTMAAAAAAAAAAAAAGAACTAAAGAAAAAACTGTCTTTTTCTGAGCAGCCTGGAAGTTAGAAAACAGCRACTGAAATCCATAAATTAGAATGCCAAAAATCTCTCCAATGCCTCTGCAGGTTTTGGATGTTGTTCACTGACATAATTTGTGTTCTGATAAGGTTATAGGTTGATCTTGTCTCCAAAAGAGCACTGACATTTAGACTTCAGCTCTGTCTGCCCTAGGGATTTGCTCAAGCATTTTGAATATAGTTTTTTTAAATATATATTTAAGTAGCTCTGACTTTTTCAGGTGCCAGTGGTTCACTCTCAAGCAAAAGCAAGCAATGCCAGTGTAAACTCTAGCTACWACATATCTGCATGTATGAGCCTACAGTACCCTCCCATTTCTCTTCTATTTATGTACCTGAATTTCCCTGGTAATTAAAGTTTTAAAACTGATAGTCTTTATCAATTTTTTATAAAATGTACCCCTGGATCTATTCGTATCAAATCAGATTCATTCTAATTTCTCTCTTGTGGATCACTATACCTACATATTTCTGGCATAACACAACCTAAGTTTAGCACACTTAGATTCCCAGACTGATTCAACTACTCATTTACTGAAAATAATAATTTTGAAATATTTACTGAAAATAATCMTACTGAAAATAAAGCATTTACTGAAAATAATCTTAATTTCCAATATTTTATTTAGATTTGACTGCACAAATCCCAGACAATTACAGACATAGGTAAGGCCACAGGATCTCCAAATTAAGGGATTTACCTTGTGAGGAAAAGGAAGCATTTTACCTGCATTCAGTCCAAGAGAGGGGAAGCAGTGAAAATTATGCAAAGCTTTTAAATAATGGGCTGGAACCCACCAGCACTAGCCATTGGGGGAAAATGGATAAATAGTTTATCTCAGTTTTCTTACCTCAGTAGAGTTTAGCTACCTGGATACAGCTGAAATAAGTTTTACTGAGAATCCTGAGAACAGAGCTCTTTCTGAAAATAAACAGAAGGAAAAAGCCCATAATGATTCTTCCCCAAAAATTGGGTTCCTCAAGAGTCCACAGATATCACACCTTGGGGAGACTGGGAACCTCAGTTTCCCAGCCTTGAAGTTGACTCTGGAGAGGAGACCACTGGGCATTTACAGGGTGAAAAGGGGAAGAGAAAGCATCTTTTCWGTCCACGGTGTAAATCCTGCCCCACCAGTCTGGGAGCTGAGCTCCAGAGGTGCCCAGCCTGACACAGCCAGACACTGGCCTGGGGCCTGGTCAAAGTGGAATAGGAAAGAACTCAGAAATTTGATTATTGTGTGTACTGGTTTTATGCCTCAGTGATGATGGAGCATAACCTTGTAGGAAGGAATGCTTTTTTTTTATTRTTGAGTGTCCTAACTGCCAAATATTTGAATGTACCTATAGTTCGTCCCACATTCAGTCTAACATTCATATTGTGAATAATTTATTTATGTGTATGTTGGATCAGACAGTTCAGGTGAATACAAATGTAGCCTTTGTATTAATGACCCTAATTACAATTAGAGGACTTTTAGGAAGAGCTTTTCCTTATATACTACTAAGATAGAAGGAGGAAGAGAGTTGGTACACTGGTGCTTTTTTGGTTTGGAAAACTCAAGTGCTTTCTGATAATAACACTAATATGCTGTGCTATTATAATATTAAATTATAATCATATATAATTTTAATTTTCTTGATGTTGCCTTAATTTACTCTTTACCAATGCATGTGTCCAGAAAGTAAAAGACTATTTGAAATATAAAATAAGGAAGTAATTGGCTGAAATCTTTAGGATGAAATATTTTGAAAGTTACCTAGTTAAGATAGGGATTTTGCTGTAGACATTATTTTGTTTACAGTAGCTTTCTTTGCTTTTTGGCTGAGGACAGAAGCTGAGAAGACAGTAAATATTTGGTGGTTGACACAGTCTTTCTCATATGAAACTCAATCAATTTGTCACAAACACCTTTAATTTAACCACTGTCRTTTCTGTGGCCTTAGAAAAGTCTCCTAGATCTTTTTTTGAGTGGGAAAAATAAAAGAAGACCTATCACAGAAAGTTTTCTGAGCCTTAATAAAGATTGCCAAGAGCTGTGCAGCCCACAGAGGAGTTCTGAAACAGAAACTATAGCATGGGGTGATGAAAAACATGTCTCTGGTTGTCCAGATGTTACTAWCCAGCAGTAATTGGCTTTTATTTCCTATTCCTCACCATCTCTGAACAAGGTTAGTAAATAGTTACATTCCTTTACTCCCAGCAGTGTGTGTGTCAGCCTTCTAAGGTGGCAGGAAAGTGAGCACCTCCTCTGCATGCCATGAAGGGTGGGGAGGGTTTGYTGCACAATTTAACATTTTGAGGTGAACAGTCTGGATCTCCTTCAACATAGGTAAAGCCAGAACATGTGTTCATTTTTTTTTCTTTGAAAAGTGAGGATGCTCCAGTTATGGAAAATTGCACATTGTGTATGCATGTATAATGTATGAAAAATATATTTTACCATTTGGATCTTACTGAGATTTCCTTAGCATGGTAATAGCACAAAATTGCTCAGGCTTCTTTGTATTAAACACCCCTGCCTCAGTTTCTGCATGCTTTTTGCCTGACTGCAATCTCATTAAAATCCCTACRTATCACACTATAGTTTACTGAACTGTAAATAGTATTCTTAATGTTTCTATTGGTGGATTATGCCTAGATAAATGGTATTGATCATTGATTATTGATTGGCGTGATCAGAGGGCTGGAGCACCTCTCCCAGGGAAATGGGTTGAGAGAGTTGGGGTTGTTCACTGGAGAAGAGAAGGCTTTGGGGACACCTCATTGCAGCCTTAAGAGAGCTAATAAAAATGAGGAAGTTGTTATATAGGCAGATAGTGATAGAACAAGGGCTTTAAGCTGAGAGAGGGGAGTTTTGGATTAAATATCAGGAAGAAATTCTTTATTGTGTGCTTGGTGAGACCCTGGCACAGGCTGCTTAGAGAAGTTGTGGATGTCCCTTGTCTGGATGTGTCCCAGGCCAAGCTGGAYGGGGCCCTGAGCAGCCTGAGCTGGTGAAAAGAATTCTATGATTCTAGGACTCTAGGATAACAAATGTGCAAAGGACAGAACAAACCTTGTTGATTCTTGTGGAGTTCTAGTTTCAAGTTTTTACATTAAAGGAAGCTCATAATCAAATCAGTTTAGCACATCATGAAAAGCCGTGTCAGTGAGTTATGACTGAAATGCCATTCTGCATATTAAAATAAATATATAAAACAGAATAAAAATTAAAATTAAAAATACATAAACAAGCAAGAAAATACAAAAGCTAGTAGGGGGAATATGATAGAATTGCAATGGATGCAGTGATGTGCTGAATGAGATTATAAATGCTCTGTCCTGTCTGGAGTAATTGCCACATCTGTGTTTTGTGACCCCGTTAATGACTGTTTGATAGAAGTAGGCAGCCAGGGAATCTGTGAGCAATTCAACTTGGTCCTGAGTGCTGGTGAAAGACTTGACTGATAATATTTCTCTCAATGAACTGCTCTGTAAGAGAAACCRTGTTGTACTTAGATTCAACATGCCAGCAAGTGCAAAAAAAAAATAATCTGCTATTCCTATCCTTAATTTCAGAAACAGAAAACCTTTAAGGTGTAAATAAATAACATATATTAATATAGCTAAAAATATACAAAAGGAGCTGATAAAAATATTGGATGGGTTCCAGTTCTACAGAGATTATTTAAAGAGATCACATTAGGAATTCCAGCAAAGTTCTTACTATGTAGTAAAAATACTTCAAGACTGAMATCCAGACAACATGGTAAAACAGAATGAAAATGGAAGTCACTTAAACATATATCAAGAAATCTGAGATATGTTCAAGGGAAAAATTAGAAAGAATGTTAATGACAAATAAAGTATAAAAATGTAGTAAAGTAGGCAAAAAAGATCAAACAAGCAACTTGCAGATTCTTAGAAACCAATAGGAAATAATTTTAGAACTCACTGGGGACAGGAAGCCTTTCACAAATTYCATAGGACCAAAGGTTTGGAAAAGTAGCTGTAAGAGAAGGACACYATAATTAAAAARTAAAAAAAAAGAAAAATGTTAATTTGATAAGGCTATGCTCGCTATTTACGTATTTATCAAGGTTTTTAGGACCTAATATTTCTTTATGGGAAACTCCCAGACAATGTCTGAAATTGAATCTATGGAACAAATAGACAAAATTAAGAATAATAGGTCACCTTTGCCAGATTATAGTTGCTCAAAATAATTCAAACTGTCCAGAATGAAATATCTGAGTCAACAGGTGACATGGGGAAGCCCTATTRGTACAGACTGGAACACRGTAAATATAACAATAGTTTGTAGAAAAGGTCACAGAGAAGATTGACAGAAATGACAAACCACTGAACCAAATAGCTGKWTTTTTATAAATTTGAATAAATGATTACAAATACTAAATCAGTGCACACATGGGTGTTTATGGCACATTAGGAATGGCTCAACTTTCAAAAAGAAAAGTCCTGCCTCCCAAATTCAGGCCTTTGAATTCAGTAACAATTGTGTGTTAGAGACAGATACTATTGATAATGGGTCCCATGGAATTCCAAAGGCTTTCAGCAATATCTCTCAACAAAGCAGCTAAGTTGCTCAGGGATAATAGGGAGGTCTTCACATGGATAAATAGTCTGTAAAAAGRGAGGCAGATGAGGGTAAGAGTAATTGTTCCATTTTCACAATGCAGAGGTGTCTCTGGCTGAATTCCATAGAGGTTTGTGCTCTTCAACAGAGTCAGAAGTGATCTGTGAAAAGGACAGAATAACTTGTGGAGAATGTTGAGKTATTCAAGCTATTCAAGACTGTTTAACATTGAAAAAGGACATATGAGTGACTGGGCAATAAATTAGCCAGTGAAATTCAATTTTTATAAATAATATAGGATACGTAGGAGTGAAAAAATCCTCAGTGCTAACTTTGCATATACAGTGATGGACAGTGAGCTMACTAGGAGTACTTGGGAATGACATTTCTGCTTTTAATGTACAGTTATATGAAAATACTAATTCAGTGCTCAATAGCAGCAACAAAAGCAAATTCGTTGTTAGGGAAGGAAAAAGAGGAAAAAAGAGAACAGATCATGCAAAACCATGCTGTGCCTGAGTTCCTAAATGCATGAAACTCTGTTCCCCTCCCCTCCAAAAAGTATATTATTATGGGCAGAGATATAGAGAGGCGTGACAAGGAAGATCAAAGGTATGGAACATCTGGTGTGCAGGGAAAGATTTAATAGAAGAGGAGCCTGCTAAGAGTGATATGACTGATGGAAAGATATGCTAGAGACCTGTGAAATCATGACTGCCATGGAGTCATTGTGTAGGGTTTGAATATTTCTTCTGTCTTCAGAAAAGGAACCAAGAACCATCAATTTTGTTGTGTTTTATATAGTAAACAGAGCTATATTGTATATTCAGCATCCTCATTGTTAACTGTGTGAAACCAAGCTGCTACCAAGCAGAAAGAAGGGGCTCTGCAAATAGTGCACTCTCAAGCAAAGACCTTGCCAATTTTTTTAAACATGAAAGTTTATATTGATTTAAAAACCCTGATGGGCAAGTTAGTGTAAGAAAAAGACATTAAATGACAAAAGGCAAAACAGCACCTCTGGCTTAGAAAATTCCTGACTTGTTTTGCAGCACTGTTCTGCAAATTATTTCTACYGAGCCTCATTTCTGCATAGGCTTTCCTCAGCGTTTAGGATTAGTCACTGCTGGGGATGGGATGGGGTTTTAAGCAAATTATTTATGACATCAAGTTTTTTATCAGGTGGCAGACTTTCTGTATTCTTCCTGCTTTTGGCTTTTTAGCACTGTATTATTGCATTTGGGTCTCTGTATTTAAGGGAAGTTTGCATTTGCATCTTGATATCATCATAATAACTTGGACTAATTAGTACATTCTTAAGTGCTCCTAACAGAATAATGCTGTCTTGGATGCTTGGTCTAGATTTATTTCTACTTGAATTTATCTGAAATCAATGAGGTAACAGTGGTAATAAAGTCTCCTTTAGGATATTTTTTCCTCCATTGATTTCAAAGACTAAGATGTTACAGAGATGTGAATGTCAAAGCTACTTCAAACAAAGTAGCCACAAGGCAGTTACATATTTCCAAATCATTGGTCCAGCACAATTTTTAGAGAAAGAGTAGGTGCAGAGAACACATAGGAGGATAAACATCAGTGAGAAATGGAGAGGAAGGGACTTTGGAGCCTTTCAGTTTATGCTGGCAGATGGGGCAGAACATTTGTCTTAGGAGACTAATACGAAAATAGACATTAAAATTATGCTGCTTTTCCTACTTAAGACAAGTCATATGCTATYTTTTTTTTYYTTTYYTTTTTTTTTTCCCCCAGGGAAAGTATCATATGTTGAAGTAAAAGTAGAATAAATTAGTATTTGGATATATGGGTTTTACATGTGTGTTTCCTGGGTGTGAAAAATTCATTAACTCTTCTTTAAAAGGATGATGAGGCTTCTTGAGTGCACCAGGCCCAGCCTCCATACATCAGAATTTCTTTTGGGGCCCATGAAGTGCTTGGTTTAATCTGACTATCAACCAAGGTATTTACAGAGGAGAGAGAGATGACAGCTGAAAGCAACTGGATACTAGTCAAAAGGAGTAATAAAAAGCCCCAGGGTGTATCTGGATTTCTGTGATTTCACAGCCATGAATATTAATTTCTGCAATTTTATTTAAAAATAATAATGATATTTGTAACAGATTTTTKACTTTCTGAGCTATAGATTATGCTATGTTGTAGATTTTGTTAAAAATAGCACTTGATATAGGTTGTTTTAAAAGTGTCAAAATTCTTGTTTGAGACATATATCTACCTGTGAATGAGASCTTATGGGTGGAAAAGCATTTTTTTCTAGAGCTTTCCTAATTTTAATTCCTAATTTTAAAAGTATGGAGAGACCACTGAAGGCCTTCTTACACTARAAGCAAATGGTTTACCCTGAAATAATTGGTGGAATACTCACTTCTGGACTATGCTCTGTGGTCTTAATGGTGATCAAAGAGATCACATTTCTCTAAAAATCACAAACTAAAACAACAGCAACAACAACAAATAYTCTCTGGCACTGACATGAGCGTGCCACAAGCAGTGGAAAGGTTACCTTAAAGCTACTGTAGATAAGCTACAGAGGATTCAAGGTGGTGTAAAGTTGCATTCCATTTTATCTTACTGAAAGAAGTCACAAACACACAGGAAACTTCCATAAAATCTGGAGTTCCAGATCTTGTGTCTTGGGACTTCCAGTCATGAAAACTGACCACCTTTCTAGACTCTAGAGATGTGTGACTTGTGTTTGCATGAGTCAGTGGACTAGCCATAGTTATTAGTAAGATCTGGAATTTAGGCTTGGAGTATACATGGATGTAAAAGAGAGTTCAATTAAGTATGATAAATATTAATGTTGGGGAGAGAGTACTTTAAATCTTAGTTTATTTTCTGGTTTTAGACATAGAACGTTTGGGATTTATTGACTTTCACCTGGCTGATATTATTATTTCTTATCTTGGGTGAAATGCAAACAATCAACAACTCCTAGACCTTAGGAGTTTGAGGCACACACCTGTAGAAAATATTGCTCTGGGACAGGCAGCAGGAGCAAGGCATCATCCCTCCACATTCACATCCATGTGAGTAACAACAGCTCCTCCATGCTCACTAATTAAGAAGATCTGTCCCTAATTAAGAGGACCCCTTATTCTGAGAAGGGGACAACCAGGACTCTCAGGTTTCATTCTTGAGGCTTACCACAAGCAGGATTGTCTTGTCTGCCCTGGCCTTCATGTTTTATTTCTCCGTTGGCTGATTCTGCATGTTGATTCTAGTTCAGACAGGTATTAGTGAGCTTTTGGGGAGGTGTTTATGATCCCATAATTCAGGCCAAACTGTTCATATGGCTAWATTAGAAGCACAGTCACCTTATACAGATCTCAGGCTCAGGGAGGATTCCCCAGAGGGCAATTCAGAGCATCTAAGTTAAGATGCAGCTCTGACTCACCCTGTGTAGGAGGTTCTTTCTCTCCATTCTCTTGCAGAGGTCTTTGGAAATTTAACCTTCTCATAAACACACCACARGTTAGATTAATGAGTTAATCTGACTAATCAATAATGAGTTGTCCAGCAGTGAAATGCAGGTTGTTGARACATGAGACAGCACTTACTTTCTTCTTTTGAACCTAGACACTCAAAACTTTTAGCAGCTGTTGGGGAATTTTATACAGGAAAATTTAGGGTCTTCACAYTGTTTCCAACAGATGTGTTCACATCTCTCCATCCATTCATACAGGGCTGGCCCAAGTTAGAGCAGTGAACCTCAGAGTGCTGTTTCTGGCCCATACATAGGGGTTACAGGAGCACCTCAAGCAGGGAGACACAGAATTTTGTGCTGCCCCTCCTTGGACTTCACCTCTTCTGTGGTATTTTATTCCTAAGCCTATGTAAAAGCAATCAATGAATAGCCTTGTAAAACTTTTTTTTTTAATTTCCTTTTTAACATAGATCTGCTCTGACCACATTAATGCAGTATTTTATGAGTGCTAAAACTGGAAGGCTGCACATTCCCAGTGGTATTGTGTTGTGGCTGGGAACCTGACGTTCATTCCTTTCATTTAGTTTTAAATTAGAGGCAATGTGAGCCAGTTTATGTAAAAATGCTTTAATTAACAGGACCCAGATGCAGCATCAGAAGTTCTAGAGGAATTTTAAAAAATATACCTAGGATTTAGTCCTCTAAATAGTAGGTGGGTTAGASCTATCTGAATTCCTCTGGTGTAATGCAGGATGGGCCTGTAGATGCTGCCTTGCTGCATTTTTTTTTTTTTACAGTAAGTTATGCTGGGCCATGATAAAAGGATGCCAGGGTTTCAATATAAAACCATGGCAACTAGAAGGGGTGATTTGCATGTTTGCATGACAATGTGATCATGTTATCTCAGGAGATAATGCACATACTATACGTAGTGGAACTGCTGTACCTACATCTGTGTGATGGAGGACGGGGAAGGGGAATCACCTCTGTTGCTGCAGGAATTATGAGCAAGAAATTAAGTTATTTTTTCCTCTGGGAAGGTCAAGAAACCTATAGATGTGTGTGAATTATCCTTTTGATTCAAATATATTCAAATATTGGACTCAAGMACAGCTTCCAGGTACACCAAGTGAAAAACACCTCAAACTTCTTTTTACCTTTTTCCCTTGATTTGTATATCCTCATTCATAAGGTAGCAGTAGAAAATTAATTCTACTATTGATCTAACTTTCTGCTAAAAGGACTGTCAGAGAAAACATTTTGGAGAGGAACAGAGAGAAAAGTAGTAGAAAATGAAAATAAAACTTTTAGATTTGGTTTTAAGATCAGGTTTGGAGCTGTGGCCCTGCTGCCTTTGCCTCTGCTGTGTAGTGGAAGTTGTACTGAGTGACTGCTTTGATTAATTTGTGCTAATTTGAGGCACAGGTTTGGCACAACTGATGGCAGTGTAACCTTCAGCAGATTAAATCAGCCTTCCCAAACAGGAACCAGAAACTCTCATGGCAGCAGTGGATCGCTCTGCCATGAATTCTAAAGATGAAGAGCAAGAGCAGGGTATGATTCTTTTTTTTTTTTTTTTCTCATTAATGGTGGAACAAACAGAAAAAGGTCCCTTGAAAGTTAAAGCTTAGCTACTGCAGAGTGTCCTCATGTATTATGAGTGAGAAACAAAGGAAACTGAGAAACTTCAAAGCTTTCTGTGGCATTCAGAGCTTTCCATCTTCAAAGCACCTCTCCCTTTTGTAGTTCTGCTCTGGGTTTAATTAATACATTTTAAATATTGTTACTGTAAACAGCGTCATCTTTGTTTTCTACCCAGTTCTTTTTCAGAGTAATTTAAATTATTTTATGAAGCTATCTGTCATCTTTATTTAGTGCCTCTTAACCTCTTTTCTTTTACAAATGAGTAGTCACCTCCAGTTGAGATTAAAACAACACTGGAAAGGGGTGTATGTGCATGTGAAGCAGTCAAAAAAAAAAAAAAAAAGATGTTTTGCCTGCCTTTTATCTATGTTCTCTAAAGTAAAAATAGACATAACCCTCTCAGTTCATGTTATAGCAATATTTTAATATTTTAAGATGGAAAAGAGAGATTTAGAAATTTTAATGCCTCTCTTTTTTTTTTTGGAAAGCTAATTCTAGAAAACTACATGAGAAAATAAAAGTGTGAAAATTACACATCTGCATACTTGTAGTCATCCTATTTTGTTCATGTTGTCACTAATTTTTTTCACACGTATTCTGGGGATTTGGACATGGGGAGAAAGAGAAGAGAGGCAGGCTAGAAGTATAACATTTTGCATCTTATTAAGCTGTTTTTGTCTGTGSTGACTTGAGAAGTTTTATCGATTAAAATCATATATTTCTTCTGCAATATTGAGGGAAAAAGGAAGACTTTAATATTGAGGAAATGTCATTTTGCCAATTAGTCAGCACACTGCCTTGTAGTTAACATTACTTAACTGTAAGAGGCAACATGATGTGATTGTTTTATAGAAATATCACAGTACTAGGCATTTTAGTATTTTTTTTCTCTGTGCTTAATCCCTAAAAATGAAAAGAATAGGGAAAATAAGTAGCGAGGTAAAACATGAGGAAAAACATAATAATGTTTTTAAACTCTGGTAAGTGATCTGAATGTGATTGTGCTCTCATGGCTGTGAGTTGCCAGTCTCATTTCAGCCCCCATCACACAATTGTTACTGTGCCACACTTGAGGCAGAGAAGAGGCATTTTTAATGCCTGTGTATGATTTCAATCTCGCATCCTTCCAAAACATAATCCTTCCTGCCCTCTAGAAGGTAGAAGAACTTGAGTCAGAGGGCACTGAAGCTAATGAAAGCATTCCTTTTGACATCCCTGGCCCTCGGTTCAGGCTTAAAGCACACAGTGATTGCTGCTACCTTTAATTCCTTTTTAAGTCCTCTCTTCAAATCATGACTCATCTCTTCCCTCTCCTATCTGAATATCCACCATTATGGTCACTGCACACATAAATGCCAGAGTCCCCGRTGCCTGGAAAGGAAGAGAATCAAATTTTAAATGCACTCATTGGAGAAACAGACTCCCATGGGTATAATTTATATAATATGAATATTTTTAGTTGTGAAGAAAAGCAAACACTTTTGCATCTTGACTTTCTCTGTTTATATGTGCATGTAGAGAGTGATTTTTAGCTTGATGTCTACATTATTGAAGAGAAGGGAAGAAACACATACCAAAAATACAACRTGTGAATACAGAAAATCAATCATTGTTTACAGACTTGTGTCAGGCAAGCTCTTATTAGTCCTACCTGCTGCTGCAAGGCTTTAGTGAAGTTATAAATGGATACTAAAAACTCAACACATGTTTCTATTACTAATGGAAAATAAAATAACACATGCACTCTAAGCTGGGTTTGCTTTGTAAATGCCATTTACTCACAGTTTGTCTAGTCTGTCTTGGTAGTTGCACAGCATCAGGYTTCTATTCCTCTCTTGCTTCTTACKGCAAGTTGCAGTCAGGYCTTACTCAAACCATCCACTTTAATTCTACTATGTTAAGGTCCTTCCCTTCCCTTCCCTTCCCTTCCCTTCCCTTCCCTTCCCTTCCC